>OZ024740.1:256170562-256310562 GCA_964016885.1 Eledone cirrhosa | reverse complement strand
CGTTGCATTGTTTTTTCTACGCCATCTTTATTTAGTCTGTTTATATATTTATTTATTTGTTTATTTTATTTTGTCTACTTTGCGCATGCGTTTGCGTGTGTGTATAGTGTTTTGTTTGATGTGTGTTCGTGATTGGGTGACTGTGTATTGGCTAATGTATTCTATCTTTACTAGTGTGTGTTTATATGTGTTTGTTGTTACTGTGCTTGTGTATGTATTTATTTATTTATTTATCTATTTATTTATTTATACTTCTCTTAGGTCAGTGTTGTTTGTTTGGGTGTTGTTGTTATTCCATTCATTCTTTCTGTTTAGCCTTGGCCTTCTAAGTTCTATTTCACTGGCCTCTCTGATTTGCCTATCTGCTGGGTCATTTCTATGTTTAGATATTATTCTAATTTCTATGTTGTCTATGTTACCATCGTGTTGTTGTCTGGCATGTTCGTATAGTACTGAACCGTTTTTTCGTCCTTTTAGTTCCCCCCATTGTTGGTCTATCCTCTCACCTATGCTACGAGCTGTCTCACCTATGTATGTTGTTGTCATGTTTCTGCAAGTACCCTCTGTACATCTTATGCTATAGACTACGTTTCTAGTTTTACAGTTTATTCGGGGGTTTACCTTACATATGATACATTTCCTATTAGTACAGTGGGTTTTCTTAAAAGGGTAGGTTTTGCTGATCAGGGATTTTATGGTGGTTCCTGGCTTTTCTACCACCTTAATCTTTAAGTGGGTCTTTCTCAGGGCCTTTCTACACTGGTTAGCTAATTTCCCTCCAGGGGTAGCGTCCACAAACATGACACTCTTGTATCTCTGGTTGTCGTACCATGAGGTGGCTTTCCCTATCTTATGTCTAGCCCTATCTAAGCTATTCCATGATTTGCTCCTGTATAATGGGCAAATTCCTTTCCTATCCAGTTCTATGAGGGTCTTATACTTCTCCATGGCTCCTTCGTATACTCTGACTCTGTCTCTTTGGTTGTAGCCAGAGAACTGCATGCGGTTGATGAAGTGTTTGATGTGTCTTACCATTTCTGTTGGGTCGCACATGCGGGACACATTCTTCATCACTCGTACCAAATCTGCGATCAGAATATTAAACTTAACAATACAGGACATTGTTGAGTTTTTGAGTATCAGGTATTTGGAGGCCATGGGTTTAGAATAGAGTGAGTGGAGAATTTGGGCTCTCTCGTCTATATTGTTAATCCAGAATTCCGTGTCTAATACAGGCAGTCTATTGTTGGGGTGTTTGGAAGGGTAGTCGATAGTTACAGTTATACTCTGGTGTATGGAATTAGCTATCTGCTGGATGCTTTCCATTGTGCTACGTTCTAAATCAAACTTGTTAGTGCTCTCTAGTGGGGATGTTCTTATAACTATATTGATATCGTCTACGTAACGAGAGTACATGATGAGGTCTATGGAGCTCTCATTAAGGAGATCTTTAAGTCTGCTTTCCCACTATACCATAAAAAGGTTGGCAACATCACCAGCTATGCTGACGCCAATGGCTGCTCCCTCATTTTGGGTGTAGATCTTCTCGTTGAACTTGAATATGTGGCCCTTTAGGGTAGTTTTGATACTAGCCCCTATTGCATGTGCAACCATTTTTCTTACCTGATCATTGTTTTGCGGGGTCCGTATAGCTTTGGTCCACCCAATCCACCTTCCCATGGGAGTCTTTTTAGCCATTGAGGTTAGTGTGTGTGTGTGTGGGGGGGGGGGGGTCTACCTCTTATGGGTCTACTGGGGCAGAAGCGTCTAAGGTCATGGCTGTCTAGGTAGTCAGTGTCGTAGGTAAGTCTAAGTAGGAGGCCCAGTTCGTCTGTGTCGACGTCGCAGAACTCCACCTCACTCTCAATGATCATCTCAACATATTTTTCCACAGCAAAATCAATGTTAATGGATGGGTACAGTGATACCACATCCATGCTGCCTATTATGCAGTTGGATAGGTTCCTGTTTTTGTTGCACTCACTAATGCTGCTGACGAGGTCCTCTGTACTGTCACATACATTTGGGGACATCTTGATTATGGGGCGTATAACCATTGAGAGGAAGTAGGAGATCCTGTAGTTGCTAGCTATATTTGCTCCGCATACAGGTCTTGTCTGTGGTCCTGTTGTCGGGTCGTCGACTGTCTTGTGGTCTTTGCGGAGCCCATACAAGGGTGGTATGCCAGTGTGAGACGCCTGGAAGTTGTTGGCAGTGCGTCTGTTTGGCTTTAGGATGTCGGTCCACATCATGTGAGCGTTGAAGATTTTCTCTCTCCCATCATATGTTTGATGTGCAATTTCGCTCGTGGTGGTGATGTGGGACTGCATAGCCTTGATGTAGCTCGGCATGCTACCCACGGATAAGTCTGGTAGGATGTCAATAGATAGCATTACGAGCTGTCTCACCTATGTACACTATATTTTTATCTCTACATTGTCCTTCAGTACATCTTATGCTATATACTACATTTCTAGTTTTACAGTTAATAGGGGGGCTTAATTTACAGATTATACATTTCTTAACTATACAGGGAGGTCTTTGAAAAGGGTATGTCTTGCTAGTGTTTTTACGGAGGTACCTGGTCTTTCTACTATCTTAATATTGAGTTTATGTTTATCTAGGGCCCTTCTAAATTTGTAAGCTAATTCACCTCTAGGGGTTGTATCGATGAACATTACACTCTGGTATTTATTGCTATCATACCATGAGTTTATTCTATTAGCCTTATTCCTAGTTCTTTCTATTCTATTCCAAAATTTGCTCCTATACAAGGGGCAGGTCCCATTTGTGTCATTATTTACCATTTTTTCCCATTTGGTTCTGGCTCCTCTATATACTCTGATTTCATCTCTCTGATTGTAACCAGAGAACTGCATACGGTGGATGAAGTGTTGTATGTGTCTCTCTAGTTCTTCGGGGTTGCACACGCGGGACACGTTTCTCATCACCCGTACCAAATCCGCAATCAGTATGTTGATTTTGGTATGGTCCGAAACAGCTGAGTTTCGGTGGATCAGATATTTGGAAATCATGGGTTTGGCATAATGGGAATGGAGGATTTGTTTCTTGTTATTAATTGTATCTAACCAGAGCTCTGTGTCTAGTACAGGTAATCGATGGTTGGGGTGTTTGCTTTGGTAGTCTATAGTAACTCTAATACTCTGGTGGATGGAGTTAGCTATTTGCTGGATGCTTTCCATTGTGTTTTTCTCTAATTCCTGACTGGTTTCTAGTGGGGGTGTTTTAACTACGATGTTTATATCATCAACGTAGCGGGAGTACATTATCAGGGTTAAGGGGTCTTCTAATTGTTCTTTAAGTTTAAGTTTAAGTCTACTGTCCCACCATACCATGAATAGGTTAGTTATGTCGCCTGCAATGCTAACACCAATGGCTGCTCCCTCCTCTTGGGCATATGTTTTTCCATTAAATTTGAACATATGTTCCTTAAGGGTTAATTTTATGCTGGCACCCACCGCATGTGCAATCATTTTCTTTAGATCATCGTGGTTTTCTGGGGTCCGTATGGATCTGGTCCACCCGTTCCATCTATCTGTGTGGGTTTTCTTGGCCATTGAGGTAATGGTAGTTGGTCTGCCTCTTGCTGGTCTTGTAGGGCACAGGTTGCTAAGGTCATATGTGTCTAGATAATTATTACTATAGGTAAGTTTAAGTAGGAGTCCCAGCTCACTGGTATCAATCCCATGGAATTCAACATTGCTCTCACTGATCATTTCTACGCATTTCTCCACAGCAAAATCCACGTCAGTAGATGGATACAGGGACACAACATCCATACTACCTATTAAGCAGTTTGTTAGGTCCCTAGATCGGTTACCCTCGCCGATTCTGCTGAGGAGGTCCTCCGTGCTGTCACATACATCTGGTGACATTTCAATGATAGGGCGTATGATCAGGGAGAGGAAGTAGGCCAGTCTGTAGTTACTAGCAATGTTAGCTCCACAGACTGGCCGTGTTGGTGGTCCTGTGACAGGGTCACTGCTCGTTTTATGGTCTTTTCGAAGCCCATACAACGCTGGCACGTCATTGTTCCAGGCCTGGAAGTTGTTGGCAGTCCTTTGGTTGGGCTGCATTATATTTGTCCACATCGTCATATGGGCATTGAGGGCTTTTTCTCTATCCTCATGCTCTTGTGGTGTTACTTCTCTTGTGTTACTTCTATATATATATATATACTTTTCGTTGCTTCACCATCTTTGTTTGTTTACACTCTCGTGTCCCCTTTATTTACGTGTCCCAACGACTTTTTTAGCCGTTGTTCGCACCAACCGGAGGTATATGGTCTTTAAAGCGATGAAATACCAATGATGGTTGGAAGATCACTGATGAAGGACTAACTGTATTCATATGTAACCCATTTGCAACCACGCAGCACGTTTATTCTCATATTTACACATATTTTTTCCCCCGCTGTGACCCGTCTATTTCGTTCTTACTGCTTCCTCTTTCTCTGTATCTTTACCCTCTCTAGCAGTCACTCTCTCTGTTAGCCTCTTCCTCACCCTTCACTCACTCATTCTCCGTTACTACCTCTCCTCCTCCTCCTTCTACCCGTTTGACCTGTGCGTAATTCTTTTCTTTCGCATGCTTGGCCAGGCCGGTCAGCATTTTTTCTCTCTCTCGTCTACGATTTCACAGAACTTATGGTTACCGAATTCACAGACTAGACCCCTTCTTCCTCCCGTTAGACCTGTACGGAATTCCTTCCTTGCTCACATTCCAACCAGGTTTGATGGTCTTTATTCTCTCTCGTTCACGATTTCACCGAATTTAAATTCATAGAAATTTGGGACTTGACTCCTTCTTCCTCACTTTTCGTTGCTTCACCATTTTTGTTTGTTTACACTCGTGTCCCCTTTATTTACGTGTCCCAACGACTTTTTTTAGCCGTTGCTCGCACCAACCGGAGGTATATGGTCTTTAAAGCGATGAAATACCAATGATGGTTGGAAGATCACTGATGAAGGACTAACTTTATTCATATGTAACCCATTAGCAACCCCGCAGCACGTTTATTTTATATATATATATATGTATATACATATCACTATATATATATATGTAGATACATCTCAACTGTCCCCCGCCACCTCAATAACGTCTACACTCTCTCCCCACCATCACATTTACATTTACACATGTCATTACCCTATCTAGAGTAAAGTCACCGACCTGTTGTCAAACTCTCTACTCTTTGTTGAATGTGTATATATATATATATATATATATATATATATGTATATATATATATATATATATATATATATATATATATGTATGTATATGTGATAGGAACGAGTAAGACCCCGACGGCTGAGCTCAAGCCGTTTCGACGGCTAATTCTGACGTCACTCAGTCAAACGACCAGATTTCAACCCCAACATCTACAACACCGGCACTAATGTTTACAGCAACAACAGCTTCAGAATGAATTGAAATGAACATTTACAACAACAACAACAGCGGCATCAAACGATAAAAAAAACAACAAACAAACGAAAAAAATCAAAATAACAAAACACACACACACGCGCACACAACACAACAACATCAAGTGCCACCACCACCACCACTACCGCCGCCATCACCATCACCAGCGACCGGGCCTTAAGAAAACAACTTTAATAATTTTTCTGCTTTAGGTACTGATCCAGCGACTGGGCCAGTGCATCAGTGGTACTCTCTTTTGTTGACCCCGTGGGGATGAAAGGCAAGGGATTTAAGCTCAGAGCGTGGAGAGCCATAGCTCTACGCTGTAAAGCAATTATAATAATTGTTTCTACGTTAGGCACAAGGCTAGCAAGTACCCAGTGTATTACTGGTACTTTATTTTATCGACCCCGTAAGGATGAAAGGCAAAGTCAACCTCGGCGGGATTTGAACTCAGATCGTAAAGGGACATAACTATGCTGGAAAGCATGGCGTCCGCCCCTCTACCGATACTGCCAATCCACCGTCCAATCTTGTATCAGTAATGATATATATATATATATATATATATGTGTATGTGTGTAAGTGAGTAGCGTGTGTGTGTTTGTTTGTATGTATGAGTGTTGCTGTGTGCGCGCGTGTATGCGTGTGTGTGCGCGCGTGTGTATGCGTGCGTGTGCGCGCGTATGTATGCGCGTGTGTGTATGTCGTACGTATAAGTGTCAATAAGTGAGTTTTTTTTTTTTTCTTTTTTTGCGCGGGGAGATAGAAATAATCGGGCTGGATGCCGATCGCGCAGTTAAACTACTGGGAGTGAAGAACTCCTAACCTTTGTCAGGACATTCTTCTAGCAGAAGGTATCTCAGGAAACTGGTTTAACTCCGACATAAAACCTGCGGCTCAGTAGTTACCGATGATGTTGATCTTTTCTTCTTTTCGGGTTATAGCTACTGTCGCTCAGAGAGTGGGATTGGCTCAGTGCACAGTCTTTCCTCACTTTAAAAATATTCGTCACGCACAGGCATTGCACGATTGCATTAATAATTATTAATAGTGTATTATTATTATTATTATTATTATTATTGTTCTTTGAGTCTCAGTCATTGATGTTAGTTAACTGGAAAGTTTGTTGAAATGAATATCAAGCCACTACCTGCAGCCTCAAATATTCAGGACGTATCGGAGGGTTCTTGCTGTTCCCAGCAAGCATGCTTTTGAAGCGTTCCAAAAAGCGTGGCGGGGCCAATTTTCTTTAACCGTCCCTGGAAACTTTTTGAGATAGTACCTAGTGCGCCTATGATAATCGGGACCACTTTGACTTCATGGCAGTTCCAAATCCTTTTTACCTCCCACTTTAAGTCCTGGTATCGGTTGATTTTCTCCCTCTCCTTCTCTTGCACTCTTGTGTCGAATGGGCAAGCCACATCCACAATCAGGCAGGATCTTTTTTCCTTGTCCAAAACCACCAGGTCAGGTCTATTGTGTTCCAGTTTCTTGTCCGTCTGTATCCTAAAATCACACAGCACCTTCATCTGATCGTTTTCTATCACCGACTCTGGCTTATGCTCATACCACTTCTCAGAATGTGGTAAATTGTTTACTTTGCATAGGTGCCAGTGGATCACCCTGCCCATCACATCATGTTTCCAGCCCTTATAGTGAGTCTGGGCTAGGTGTTTACACTCGGATACAATGTGAGCCACAGTCTCCTCTCTCTCCACAGATCCTGCACAGTGGGCTAGCCTCCTCCTTGTAAATATGGTGTTTCAACCACTTCGTTTTGAGGGCCTGCTCTTGCGCAGCCATTAGCATTCCTTTTGTAGCCTTTTTAAGGTCTCCTCTTTTCAACCAGTTCCATGTCTATGGATCTCTGAATTCAGTTTTCTCAAAGAAGGTACTATGAAGGGATTTTTCACGAAGGCTGCTCTTTCTCCTTGTTATTTCCTCCTTGGACATCCCCTGGTCTATTGTCCTCTCCTTCAGTACAATTCTGAGCATTGGTTCCTTACTATCAGTCACGTATTTGTGTAGGTTGTTTTTCTCCATCTGAACACAGTCCTCTATGCTGATAAGACCTCTTCCACCTTCAGATCTCCGTAAGTAGAGTCTATCGACATCACTCCTCTTGTGGAACATGTTGTAGATAGTCAATAGCTTCCTAGTCTTCCTATCCATTTCTTTTTGTTCAGCAACATACCATCTCAGAATTCCCGCACTGTACCTAATAATAGACAGAGCTCGGGAATTTACTGCACTTATGGCATTCCTACTGTTCAGGTGTGACTTTAATACGCTCCTTACTCTCCGAATGTATTCAGATCTTATCAATTCCTATTATTATTATTATTATTATTATTATTATGGGCGACCTACGTAGTAAATCGTATCATCGTGAGCTCCGCAAATGTTTGTTATTTTCAGTTGTTTAAAATTGCCATTTATGGAAAGTTTTTATTGTTAACTGTATATAAGTGCAGATACATTGATTTCTGAAAAGGACACTCAAAAATATTGGGGCCTTGAGCCCAAAATTTAAACTTTTTATAATTATCAAACAAAATTTTTTCTTTGAAAAATCATGGATGACTCAGAGTCACTCCTTCCTCACAATCTAACACCTCACACTGACACCACCATTGTAAATATTGCTACCTTTGCCAACACTGTAAATGTAAGCAGTAGCAATATTTTAAATTTGTCTCAGGCAGATGTTCATTTCCCGCCATTACCAATGACTGCAGGTGTTAAAGCCGCCACACCCACCACCACCACCACCAACACCACCACAGCGATAACAGAAACAAAAGAAAAAAATAAAGTAACTCGTGATATCGAAATGAATTCAACCAAAATGAACTCTTCCAAACCGAACACCACTGACGCCACCACCACCACAACTGAATCTAAAATTAACAATAACAAAAATAACGATAACAACAACAGCAACAATGAAATTAAGAAAACTACCCTGAGTTTTGCCAGAGTAGCAAAAACGTGCGATGCGATCCAGGTAACTCAGGAGGAATTAGAAGAAGCCAAAGGAATGGTAAAGAAAGATGGGTACAGGGCCAGCCTCCCCCCCCCCCCACACACACACATCACACCGAATAAAATGGAGCATCGTCGCCTATGCAACGTGTCTTATCGGACAATTAACATAAAATCACGCCGAGTGGAACGGGCATCGAGTCCCAAATCCAAAAACTTTGGGACATGTGTGGGCAAAAAAAACCCACATCAGACGTGGGCAGAAATATGGGACCGTGGACGTGTTCTTTGAAACACCACAGGAGGCCAGAGAACACTCCATGGTCCCATTAAGAAGTGACGACTTCACACTGGTCCCAAGCTATTGTAGCCAGAGACTTGTGAAGATCAGGGTGACCCACGTTCCACCGGCCATCGAAATTCCCTGGCTAATGGCTGCCGTCCTCGCCGGCATCGAGGCCAACGCCAAGATAATTGAAATAGCGAAAGAAAGCAGGAGAACTGGTCCGGATCTGGGATGGAGCTCCTGATCCAAGCGGACCATAAAGTCATTGAGGAGATCCCAGAGGTAATAGACCTCACTGACGGCAGCCACCTCACCGTAATCGTCGAGGGCAGAAGGCCTAGGTGTGTCGTTTGTGGTGAAGGAACCCACCTAAGGGCTTTCTGTCCTCAGGCTAAAAGGTTGAGGCTACCTCTCTTACCCACCCGAGTGACTCAACCATCAACACCACCAGCAGCAGAAATCGCAGCAACAACTGTAGCAGCAACAACAGAAGCAACTGTAACAGCAACAACCCCAGCAACAGTAGAAAAACCAACACCAACACCACCCAACGCGCCAGAACTAGCACCAGCGCCTACATCATCCACCACGCCACAATCAAAACGAACGCCTGTGGAGGATTTTCCACTCCCCGGCTTATCGCAACTGGAGACAGATTGTGACGACGAGGAGTGGGAAACGGTATCAGGCAAAAAGAAAAAAAGAAACCAAAAAAGAAAAAATTCTCTTCCTTCCCCCTCCAAAAACAAAATACAGAGGGAAACAAATAAACTAAGAAACAAAAAAGTTAGGACAGATATGCCACCATCCACACCAGCATCACCAACCCCATCACCACAAAGACCAACACCATCACCATCAGTAACCCCAACACCATCATCACCAACACCATAAAAGTCACCAAAAAGGGTAACAGAAAGAAACCCACAACAAACGCAAACAAAACAAAACAACCAAAACGATACACACTTCACAGCATTAAATTTGAACAACAAACAATTATTACACTACATCCAACACAACACCAGCATCACAGAATAAGACTACACAAATACCCAAAAGTTCACACCACCTCCACACATACAAATCACTCGCATCACACAGAAAAAGTACACGACACTAAAACAAAAATTCCCCAAAGACATCGGAGACTTCCGACAAGCACTCTCCAGGAGGATTTATAAGGACATCCTTCCTGAGGAGGCCACAAGCAGTGAAAAGGATGGACAATCCATCCTTCTTCTACGAGAAGTAAGGTAAGTGGTCTTTCCCATCTTTTCCACTCCATTTCAACGACCTCACTCAGAATAGGCAGCATAAATGCGCGTGGCTTGGGGTCGTCATGGAAGCAGGGCCACCTGCTCAACGACCTCAGGTCACTAAACATAGATGTAGTGGCCATCAGCGAGACCAGAATCTCCGAAGCACGGGCCTTCGCACCGATCTAAGGCGGCTACGATGTGTACGCAACTCCCAGCCGTCCGGGATCGGGGGGAGCAGTTGCTGTGCTTTTTCGGAAAGGTTTCGATCTCGCCATACGGGCCATCTTCCTGGACCCAGAAGGTAAGTTGGTGGTGCTAGACGTGACCAGCGGAGACGGGCAAGCTTTCAGGCTAGTGGCCGTCTATGCCCCGACAGGAGCAGGGCGAGCTGATTTCTTCCGGCGTCTGGAGACCTTTCTTGGAACGTCCCGCTCTTAAGTGTTAGTGGTCGACTGGAACGGGATCTTAGATGCACGCTGGGACTGTGTGGGATTAGCGGATATGGGAGGAAGGTGAAAGAGCTTCACCAACCTGCTCAGGCGTTTTGAACTGTCTGACAGGTACCGATTGGATTTCCCGAATGTGCCAATGTGGACTTGGACAAATCGCATATGGTGATCCAGATCATATCTAAATAGAGTATTTTATAGAGAAATAGATTGGTCTAGCATAGGCTGTCCACAATTCAAGATAGTCAGCTACATGGACCACAAATTCGTGATCTGTGTGCTTCACTTAGATAGGCTTCATAGACGAGGTCCCGGCTACTGGAAGCTAAACGCGTCCTTACCAGCGTGCAAGGCCTACAGAGACCGGATTAGCGAACTAGTTAAGCGGGCGTTGACGGAGGCCATCGTCAACAACAAGTGGTGGTTTGCTCTAAAAAGAGCAATTAGAATAGAGTCCATTAGGTTTGTTAAGGCTTTAGCAATAGAGAAAAATAGAGCAGAGGGAGAATTAGTTAGAAAATTAGACGAGGCGCTTAGCAAAGGCATCGCGACCGACGTACTTGCGGCGAAATTGGCCCTTAACCAATTCTTCAATGCAAAGCACGAAGGCTGCGTTGTCAGAGCTAGGGTGCGTGCTCTCAGACACGAGGGGACGAAAGCCGTTCAATGGGCCCAAGTGGCGAAGGTGCGTCGAGACGATAAAGCCACGATCCGGTCTTTGGTGGACCACGACGGGCGCATGCTACTCGATCCCGGGAAAATGTGTGAAGCTTTTCAGCGACACTTCTCTCAGTTGTTCGGGGGAAGCGGCGGGCTGGATCGAGCGATGGACTTTAGTGTCTACCTCGACGGACTGCCGCGGCTCTCGGCTACTGAGGCGGATAGTTGCGAAAAGCCGATAACAGTACGGGAGGCAATGACTAGCTGCACATGGTTTAAATCCCCTGGTTTGGATGGTCTGCCCTATGAACTTTACGTACAGATGCCAGACTTGTTCGGAGGCCTCTTGGTGGACGTCTACTGCAACTGGCAACAAAACGGGAGAATTCACAGCTCTGTGAACCGAGGAGTGGTGGCGCTGCTGAGAAAGGATCCGAACAAGGGGGAAAACAGATCATTTTAGGCCCATAACTCTGCTAAACGCAGGGTTCAAGATTTTGGCCAAGGTGCTAGCAAAGAGGTTGGCGCTTGTCGTTGGTGGTCTGGTGGGAGAGGCGCAGCCATGCGCCATTCCCGACAGATCCATCCACGACAACCTCCACGTCATGCGATACATCGTATAGAAGGTAGCTAGGGAACCTGGCACAGGTGGAACCCTTGATCAATTTAGATCAGTCGAAAGCTTTCGATAGGTCGACCATCGTTACCTAGCGACAGTCCTGAGGGCGGCTGGCGTTGGGCCCGTCTTAAGATGCTGGATCGCTGCCATGCACAGCGACATCTGCTCTGTGGTGAGAGTGAACGGTCACCTTTCGGAACCGTTCAACATCATGCGCTCGGTCCGCCAAGGATGTCCCCTCTCGTCCCTATTGTACGTATTGACTCTCGAGCCATTACTGCACAAACTGGAGACGTTGATGGGGGTCCGGCGCGAACTAGGATGCGGAAGATCCGTGTCAGCATATGCAGACGATGTCACCGTAGTGGTGTCGAACGCCAAACACATCGAGGCGATGGGCACTACACTAAGAGAATACGAAGCGGTTACAGGAGCAATGATCAACCAGGAAAAGTCAGTGGGCCTGCAGCTCGGCACCTGTAGAGGCAGGTCCATGCCGTCCAACAGCGTCGTCGGGCGCTTGACGGACGGACCGGGGTCTGGTTCGGTCCGAACCTCCAGACGGACAAAAACTGGGACGAGGTGACGAGACGGGTGGCTTCTCTCACCCAGAAATGGGACGAGAGGAAGCTATCCTTGAAAGGTCGAGCGGAGGTGGCTAACGCGTATATCGCGGCCGTCATCTACTACCGCCTGACCGTCGTACCTTGTCCTAAGCCCGCCTGACTGCGCTGGAGCGTTTGTTCGTTCGCTTTATGTGGAAGGGACGCGCTCCGATGGTCAGGCGGTCCATCTGCTGTCAACACCCGCTACGTGGAGGGCTGGGCATGCCGTGGCTGATGATGCGCAGACACGTGCTCAGACTACGACATCTCTACCTCTTCCTCGACGGTGATCAGGTGTGGTCGCCGTTTGCTAGACGCGTCTTTCCCCAGCTCGTCTCCTTGTCGGAGCTGCAGTCCTGGGTCAAGCGAAGACCGAGAGGGAGCGCTTGGAGACTGGAATTTCTTCAGGCGCTTACAGCCCTCGACCAATCGGGCAATGTGATCGGTGGAAACTCCACCTTGGCGTTCTATAGAGGATTAGTGGAGGGGAAGAGCGACGACGTACTTGGTGAAACTCTAGGCGTCGACGAAAATCAACTAACCAATCTCTTCAGAAGAACTTTCGGGCCCGGGTCTATGGACAACTTCCAGAAATCCCTGGCCTGGCAGTGCTACCGAGGAGCTTTGCCAGTTCGGCATAAACTCTACAGGCATGGAGGTGCATGTCCGAGATGCGCGCAGGGCAACGGAACCGTCCTTCTCGCACTCGTCCAGTGTCAGAGCATTGCTGACTTGTGGGTTTATGTCGAACACCTGCTGTCACGTGTAGGACGGATCCAGCTACCAGCTGAGTCCATCGTGAGGATTGCCACGCCCACTTCCTTTAGCTGGGAAGGGCAGGCAGTTTTTATCTGTCTGGTGGCCATGGCGAAAGATATAGTATGGTGGACACGTTTGAAAGGGCTGAAGACGAGCACTTACCTCTTAGGTGATGCCCTGATTAACTTTTTCAAATTTCATTTTAAAGGAAAATCAGGGTAGAGAGGGAAGTGCTCTCTTCCCAGCATTTTGTTGAAAGATGGGTGAGAGAGGCAAGAACGGCCCGAGTGAATAGGCCAGGCCTACTCTGAGTATGTGTCTGTAAATTAAAGGTGCAAAACTGGGAGAGGGCACTTGCCTTGGTGGTAAGGGTCACTGTGGCTTTTTAATGGGTTTTCTCCACGAATAACTCTCTGAAGTCTCCCCCCTATTGGGGAATTTTTTCATTGTTCTATTATTACATCCTCTGTTTCTTGTTTTTTATACGCAGAAATGCCCATTTTTACCGTCCTGTAATGTCCTGTACTATCCTTAATGTCTACTCTATGTAAACCCTTGTGGTTAATAAAGAAAGCATTATTCTTATTATTGTTCCTATTATTATTACTTTTTTTTTTTTTTTTCCCAATTCAATGATGTTCCAGAACAATATAAAAGAGATAGTTGGCAATTTAGGTTCTGGAACAAAAAAGATAATTGGAAAATAAGGGCAGGGGCTCCAGGTTATCACAGCCTGGGCCCGCTCGTCATCGTGCCTTTGTAATAGATCCAAACAAGGCATTTAGTCTTGGCTGCTGGAACGTACGGACGCTGCTTGACAGGGATTCCTTGGAGCGTCCTGACCGAAGGACCGCTCTTGTTGCAAAGGAGCTTCGACGTTACGATCTTGACATCGTGGCTTTATCTGAGACGAGGTTAGCTGGAGATAGTCATCTTACAGAATTTTGTGGAGAATCTACATTCTTCTGGAAAGGAAGAGATGAAGGAACCAGAAGAGAGGCTGGGGTAGGATTTGCTGTTAAGACTGTTCTTGTGAATAAATTAGAAGAATTCCCTGTAGGGATTAGTGAGCGTCTTATGTCCATGAGAATTCCGCTGGACAAAGGAAGATATGCGACCCTGGTGAGTGTGTATGCTCCAACTATGAATTCTATCGATGAAAAAAAAGTGTCCTTTTACCATGGCTTGAAAGGTGTTTTAAGAAATATCCCTCAGGCAGACAAAGTCATCGTGCTTGGTGACTTTAATGCTAGAGTGGGTAGGAATTTTAACACATGGAATGTAATCGGAAGGCATGGGGTGGAGAAGTGTAACAACAATGGTATGCTCTTGCTGCAGATGTGTGAGGAGCTGTGTCTGTGTGTTACCAACACCATGTTCCAACAAAAGAACAAATTCAAAACCACATGGATGCATCCTGCATCTAAGGAATGGCATTTTTTGGACTACGTCCTAATCAGGATGCGTGACAGACAGGATGTGCAGTGTGTTCGTGCTCTTCGTGGAGCTGAGTGCTGGACGGACCACCGCCTGGTACGCGCAAAAGTGAAACTAATCACTAAACGTAAAATCCGGGCTCCTGGTGTTGCCCTGCCCAAAAGATTGAATGCTGCTCGTCTTAAGGATAAAAATGTGAAGAGGACATTGGAAGAAGAGATGCAGGCTGCAGATCTTGGTGAGGATTGGCCGACCCTTAAAAAGTCGGTTTATGATGTAGGCAGGCGTGTTCTGGTATTGGTGCAGAGAAAACATCAGGACTGGTTTAATGAGTATGATGTACATATAGAAGACTTGTTGGCTGATAGGAGGCGTACTCTGTCAAAACTACAGGAGAGGAATACGTTGGATGAGGAACTCAAGAATGTAAAATCACGTATTAGGCGGAGTCTTTCTCAGATGAAGGATCAGTGGTGGAGTGAAGGCTGGTGAGATACAAACTGCGTCAGATTCCAATAACACAAAGCTGTTGTACAGTCTCTTGCGTGAGGTTTATGGACCGTCTTCTTCTCTGGTGACACCGCTTCGCAGCAAGGATGGCAAAGAACTTCTTCGTGACTCACAAGGAATTCTACGAAGGTGGCGAGAGCACTTTGATGATCTTTTGAATCAGCCGTCTGTCGTCAGTGAAGATTTCCTCAATCTCATTCCAGAAAGTCCTGTGAAAGTAGCTCTCGCAGAACCTCCGACGCTTGTGGAGGTTGCAGTGGCTATCTCGAAGCTGAACAGTGGAAGGTCTTCAGGTATGGATGGCATACATGCTGAGCTCCTACATTATGGGGTTGAGAGATTCCTGCAATATCTTCACTCTTTGTTTGGCAGGATATCATTGCTTTCTGTCATAGGGAAAGTTTTATGTAGGGTGCTTCTGGACCGTCTGCTGACACACATTGCAGATTGTGTTCTTCCTGAAAGTCAATCTGGTTTTCGTGCTGGACGCGGTACTACTGATATGATCGTCTCAGCTAGACAGCTCCAGGTGAAGTGCATGGAACAAGATTTGGATCTGTATCAGGTTTTTGTCGATCTGACAAAAGCTTTCGATGCTGTTAACAGAGATGCATTATGGAAGGTTCTCCAGAAACTTGGTTGCCCTGATAAGTTCCTTACTTTAGTTAGGTCTTTCCATGATGACATGAAGGCTTGGGTTAATGTCGGAGGTAACATGTCGGAGCCTATCTCAGTAAAGAATGGAGTGAAACAGGGGGATATTCCAGCACCGACCCTGTTTTCCATATACTTTAAAATGGTTTTCTGTATTGCATTCAGGAATTGCGAGCATGGTGTTTACATCCGATATCGAACCTCAGGCAGCATATTTAACATCAGGCGCTTTGCTGCAAAGACAAAAGTATTTACATCAATCATAAGAGACCTCTTGTATGCAGATGATTGCGATCTTGTAGCGCATACAGAGAGTGATATGCAGCACATTTTGAATGCATTTTCTGACGCTTGCACTGCCCTAGGATTGACTGTCAGTCTCAAGAAAACCGTCGTCATGTACCAACCTGCCCCTGGTAAGCAGTACACTGAACCAAATATCTATGTGTACGGTAAACGACTTGGAGTGGTTGATCAGTTTGTCTACCTGGGAAGCACTGTCAATCGATACAGCAACCTTGATAGTGAAATCTCACTTAGGATTAGGAAAGTAAGTGATGCTTTCGGAGAGCTAGAAAGGCGACTCTGGGGTCGGCGAGACATATGCAGGAGGACAAAGGTAAAGGTGTACAAGGCATGTGTGCTCTCTTGTCTTCTTTATGACTGCGAGACCTGGGTCACATATCGACACCACCTTAAGCAGTTGGAGCGTTTCCATCAGATGTGTCTCAGACGGATCCATGGCGTTCACTGGGGGGACCACATCAGTGATGTCGATATTTTGGAAAGCTCTATGTGTGACAGTATAGAAGCTCTTGTGCTTAAGCAACGACTCCGTTGGAGTGGTCACCTTGCCAGGATGAAGGATTCGAGAATACCAAAACAACTCTTTTATGGAGAGTTGGTTAAAGGAAAACGACCGCCACATAAACCAAAAAAGAGGTATAAGGATTCCTTGAAAGCCTCTTTGAAAGACGCTAACATCTCTGCTGATACATGGGAGAATATTGCTGCTGATCGTAATAAATGGAGAAAGACTGTATATGAGGGAAAAGTTGCCTTTGAGGCATCTCGAATCGCATACGAGAAAGTAAAGCGGGATGTGAGGAAGGGCATTGCTGTTGCACTTCCAGACGGCGAGGGTCCTCCTATGGTGCTGACATGCAGCGTCTGTGCGAGACTCTGCCTAAGCAAAGCTGGACTCGAAAGTCATCTTCGCAGTCATAAAGTAAGCCCAGTGGTTGACTACCAGGTTGCTGTTGGGGATGCTACTCATCGTGCTTGCCAAGCATGTGGTAGAGAATGTAAATCAGCAGGAGGGCTCAAGCGACATGCAAAAGTACATGAACTCCAACCACAGCCGACTATTCCCAGTGAATATTTTGGTTGCCGACTCTGTGCAAGACATTTTAGATCATTGGCTGGGCCACATTCGATCGCTGCGCTGTTAGTTGCTATCGTGTGTGTATAGATATGTTTATGCGTGTGCGTGTGTGTGTGTGTGTGTATATATATATATGTATATGTATATTATTATTATTGTTGTTGTCGTTATTATTATTGTTGTTATTATTATTATTATTATTATTGTTATTGTTATTAATGTATATGTGTGTATATATATATATGTATGCGTGTATATATATATATGTATGCGTGTATATATATATATGTGTGTGTGTATATGTATATATATATATATTTCTTTTTTTCTTTTTTGTCTTTTTTTTTTTTTTTTTCTCGTGCAATGGCCATACTCGATAACGAGGGGGCAGCCATCATCATCATATATATGTATATATATATATATATATATATATATATTTGTATGTATATATATATATATATATATATATATATATATATATATATATATATATATATATATATATATATATATATATGTATGTATATATATATATGTACATATATATATATATATATATATATGTATGTATATATATATATGTACATATATATATATATATATATATATGTATGTATATATATATATGTACATATATATATATATATATATATATATATATATATATATATATATGTATATATATATATATATATACATATATATATACATATATATATATGTCACTGGTGAGGGACTCATTTTATAACTTGTAATCCATGTGCAACCATGCAGTATTCTTCTCCCCATATTTTTCACATATATTTACCTAAACTGCGATTCTGTGTTTCTCTATTTCTCTCTTACTGCTCCCTCGTTCTCTCTGTTTCTCTTACTTTCTTTCGTCCCCTCTGTCATGTCAGTTAACACTTTCTCTCTACTGACCTCTTCCTCGCACTTCCACTCACTCACTCTCTGTTTCTCCCCTTCTCACTTCCCCCCGTTCGCTACGAAAACGATCTTCCTTCTTTCTTACATCGGATTCACTAGCGGAAGGTCTATTTCTTGCTCGCTCATATATTCACCCAGCTTATGCTGACAGAATAACCATGTAGCTTGTGTTTCTTTCTATCTTCGGTTAGCTTTCCCCTGTGTTGTTTACTTGTCTCACTCGCTTTACGCGTTTCAATTGTCCTAATAACTTATTTTAGTTATTATTGCACCAACGTGAGGTATATGATTTTTAATGCAATGAAATACCAATGATCGTTGGCAAATCACTGATGAGGGACTCATTTTATAACTTGTAATCCATGTGCAACCATGCAGTAATCTTCTCCCCATATTTTTCATATATATATATATATATATATATATATATATATATATATATATATTTATATTAGGGCGGTGGATTGGTAGTGTCGGTAGAGGGTAGGACGCCATGCTTTGCAGCAAAGAGTTACGGCCCTTTATGGTCTGAGTTCAAATGCCGCCGAGGTTAACTTTGCCTTTCATCCTTAGGGGAGTCGATAAAATAACGTACCAGTAATATACTGGGTATGTGCTGGCCTTGTGCCTAAAGTAGAAACAATTATATATATATATAGAAGTGGTTACACAACAGTTAGTTCACCATAACGAGAACAATTGTTTCACCTTCGCAGATCATCAGCTCGGGCTGTGTATGATTATAGGAACAGAAAGAACAACCGTACGAACGTGCATGCGCAGAAACTCGGTCACTTCACACAGGCAATACTAGACTGCGTGCGGGAGGTGTAAGGGAGATAACTGCGAAAGTCTGGGAAGTTTTTAGGTTGAAAATAAAATAAAAAAATTAAAAATAAAATTACAAAGAATCAGTCCGGAGTCTTGTATTTATGCAATATATGTTTGGAGACGTGTGGACAACGTGTGAAAAATTCACTTCTCGTGTTTAGGCAATCACTATTGCGTAATCTCTTTAGGATAGTTCTTCGTTCGTCAATACATAAGCCACACGTCGGATTTCCCCTTGCGTATTGCTTGGACTCAGTGATGGCTTTCCCTTGAATGAAGTAGCTTATACTTAAGTCCTTGAGGGACCATACGTGGCTCGCGAGTTTGGTGGATGAACGTCTGTCCGGGTATCTGAAGGTAGACTGGGGTTCAGGAAACGCTCCTTGAATCGGTCCTCCGCCATGCCCATATAGGATTTGACCTCCTGTGGTTCGTTTGGTCGGTTGGAAGTGACCACAGCTTCATAAATTACAGCTGGTGTGTTGCATTGCTGTTGAAGGGGGCAAGCTTCAGGCTTACGGCAAGAGCACCTGGTGGGGTGTTGCTCCTAGGGCTGCTGGTGATGTGGGCCTTCATGTTCTTAGCGCAGGAGTAACCTAGTTTAACTTTGTGTCAGTTAAAGATGGAGCGGTATTTATGACCTATGGGGAAGTGTCTATCTAAGAGGGCTAGAAATGTTTTTCCTACATTGGTTTTAACGTTGAGTGAGAAGGGAGGAGAGAACCAGATAGTTTGTCTATTGATGCGCTTACTTTTCTTAATGGTGTTGTTGCTAGTGGGAGAGTAGGTGATAGGTTGTGAGAAGCTGATGTTAGCCAACGCCGTGTTATAGTAGGGTGCCGCCCTGTCAAAGATAGCCTTATTAGAGGAGAGGTTTGAGATTCTAGTACTGATATTCTTAACGAAGTTTCTCAAAACAGTGGGAGGGTGGTATGAGTCCTTGTGAATGTAATTTAGTTTCTCGTTTAGCTTATGGAAGGGTCTGTGGGTGTGTGTGCGAAGGTCTAAATTAATGTCTAAGAAATCTACGCTAGAGAGGTTGGTGGCTACTGTTATGCTAAGGCCTAACTCATTGAAGGTGGAAGCTAAGTCTTTTTTAAACCGGTCGAGGTCGTGACCACTTTTATGGCTCGATAAAGTCAGTCCATCGTCACGGTATATGCCCGTGTGGAAGTCCGGGAATCTAACACGTAATATATCTAAGATAAAAAGGCCAACCAAATCGCATACGTCAGCACTGTCAAACGATCCCATGGAGACGTCGAACAGGTCTGAAGATGTAGACTTCTTTGCCCAGGTTACTCCGTAGTTGAAGAGGCGTTTTTTCCGGCAGTGAGCGATGATTTCCATGTCGAAACCATCAACGGTGGTATAAGTGGTAGCGAAGTCCAACGCTTTGTTTAACGGTCTCTGAGATCGACGGGTAAAAATCGACAATGTCAAACTGTGTGAACTTCGCTTTCAATGCAAAGCCATCACTAAGTCCAAGCCATACGCAAGGGGAAATCCGACGTGTGGCTTATGTATTGACGAACGAATAACTATCCTAAAGAGATTTCGCAATAGTGATTGCCTAAACACGGACTGATTCTTTGTAATTTTATTTTTTATTTTTTATTTTATTTTCAACCTAAAAACTTTCCGGACTTTCGCAGTTATCTCCCTTACACCTCCCGTACGCAGTCTCGTATTGCCTGTGCGAAGTGACCGAGTTTCTGCGCATGCGCGTTGGTACGGTTGTCCTTCCTGTTCCTATAACCATACACTTCCCGAGCTGAAGATCCGCGAAAGTGAAACAATTGTTCTCGGTATGGTGAACTAACTGTTGTGTAACCACTTCTACCAAACTCGTCCCTTGGACTGAGTGCTCTACCACTACGGATATTACCTTCCAGTGTTCCACCACTATATATATATATAAGCAGAAGGGATATTCAATTTGTTGGTAATTCAACAAATATAAATGTTTATAACTGATTTAGAGCATTCGACAAGTTTTCTGGAGTATAATATTCAATGATATTAAACAAATGGAAACTATATTTATAAAACCATATTTATTCTATTATATATATTTCAAAGGTACCAAAATGTTGGTACGCTATCATATATAGTCCAATGATAACTTGAACCGTTAAGGTATATTATCCTTGGTTATGTCAAATATTTATAAAATATTTTATATATATATATATATATACATATATATACACATACGTTTATTCATTATAATCATTTCAGCGGTTCCCTTATGCAATCCATGATGCTTGCATTTGTTGTTGTTATGGGAATTGTATCTTCAGACGAAAATCCGATTTTGTGATATGCCGCAGGCGAAAGATATGCCCTTCTTCTTGTGGGCCAGGCTGAATTTTCATCGCAACTACACACTACGAATGTAGAGAGCTTTCACTTGCTTACTCCTGTTTTTACCAAAACAACTTCTATTGCACACACACACACACACACACACACACGCGCGCGCGCGCGTGAGAAAGAGAGATGGGAAAAGAGCATGTGAGAGAGGGAGAGAGAGTAAAAATAGACATAGAAAGGAGAAGCATGGAAGGGTTAAAGATTTTTTTTTAATGCAATAGGTCGTAATTTATGGTGTAATCAACTACAGTTGGCAACGCCTCTTTCAGTCGCTATTACCAGCTCACACCTCCCCACTTCATTACAGAAACAAATGAACATTTTTATTTAATCTTACATTTTAAACACACACCTGTCTCTCTCACGCACACTCACCTCTCTCTCAATCTCTCTCCCACTCTCTCTGATCACCCCCCTCTCTCTCTCTATATATATATATATATAAAACGAACGTGCGGTAAGGAGCCAGATGGACCATAACGCACCAGAGTACTCAATACTTAGGCTAGTAGAGTGGGTAATAGGAAAATGTTTGACCCCGACGGCAGAGCTCAAGCCGTTTCGACGGCTATTTCTGGACTAAATTAGAATCTTTAGCGTGGTAAATAAATAGCCGAATTTTCCAGGGGTAATTTCTCATATGGGAAGATTGTAATTGTCAAAAGGATTGGTCAAAATTTCTTGTAAACACAATTAAATCTTTCATGGTGGTGGGTGGTAGGTGGGGGTGGCTGAACTTGCCTGTAGAACAATGAGGGATTGGGTGGAGCGGTCAAGCATTGAAAGTGAATTCTATACAGCAAATTCTAAGGATTGTGTATGAAAATAGGCTAGAGAGGAGGCAGCTATATATATATAAAAGGTAAACAGAAATAACAACACAATCGGTACAGTATATGGAAGGTATATATTAGGTTAACGCTTGATATAGCAGGAAGAGGGTCTTCACGTTTCGGACGCTAGTCCTTCACCAGAAGAAATAAAATAGATTAAAGAGACGAGCTTGTTGGAACTGTAAAAAATGTCTTTAGATAAAAATAATAGGTCCATTCATATTGACATCTCTTGCAGACACACACACAAATATATATATATATAGAAGTAGTAACACAAAAGTTAGTTCTCCATACCGGGAACAATTGTTTCACCTAATGCGGATTTTCAGCTCGTACAGAAGATCCATATAAGGTGAAACAATTGTTCTCGGTATGGTGAACTAACTGTTGTGTTACTACTTCTACCAAACTCGTCCCATGGGCTACGTGTTCTACCACTATGGATATTACCTTCAAGTGTTCTACCTTTATATATATATAAATAAATATATATATATATAAGACTTAGCTTCTACCTAAATGAGTTAGGCCTTAGGATAACAGTAGCAATTAGAATAGAGTCCATTAGATTTAGTAAGGATTTAGCAATAGAGAAAAATAGAGCAGAGGGAGAATTAGTTAGAAAATTAGACGAGGCGCTTAGCAAAGGGATCGCGACCGACGTACTTGCGGCGAAATTGGCCCTTGACCAATTCTTCAATGCAAAGCACGAAGGCTGCGTTGTCAGAGCTAGGGTGCGTGCTCTCAGACACGAGGGGACGAAAGCCTTTCAATGGGCCCGAGAGGCGGAGGCGCGTCGTGGCAACAAAGCCACGATCCGGTTTTTGGTGAACCACGATGGGCGCATGCTTATCGATCCCGGGCAAATGTGTTGAGCTTTCAAGCGACACTTCGCCCAGCTGTTCGGGGGCAGCGGCGGGCCGAATCGAGGGATGGACTTTAGTGTCTACCTCGACGGACTGCCGCGGCTCTCGGCAACTGAGGCGGAGTGTTGCGAAAAGCCGATAACAGCCGCTGAAGTACGGGAGGCAATGACTGGCTGCACAAGGGGTAAATCGCCTGGTTTGGATGGTCTGCCCTATGAACTTTACGTACAGACGCCAGACTCGTTCGGAGGCCTCTTGGCGGATGTCTACTGCAACTGGCAACAGAACGGGAGAATTCCCAGCTCTGTGAACCGAGGAGCGGTGGCGCTGCTGAGAAAGGATCCGAACAAGGGGGCATAACATAGATAATTTTAGGTCCATAACTCTGCTAAACACAGAGTTCAAGATTTTGGCCAAGGTGCTAGCAAAGAGGTTGGCGCTTGTCGTTGGTGGTCTGGTGGGAGAGGCGCAGACGTGCGCCATTCCCGACAGATCCATCCACGACAACCTCCACCTTATGCGATACATCGTAGAGAGGGTAGCTAGGGAACCTGGCACGGGTGGGTCCTTGATCAATTTAGATCAATCGAAAGCTTTCGATAGGGTCGACCATCGTTACCTAGCGGCAGTACTGAGGGCGGCTGGCTTTGGGCCCGTCTTCAGAGGCTGGATAGCTGCCATGCACAGCGACATCTGCTCTGTGGTGAGAGTGAACGGTCACCTTTCGGAAACATTCAACATCATGCGCTCGGTCCGCCAGGGATGTCCCCTCTCGTCCCTCTTGTACGTATTGACTCTCGAGCCATTACTGCACAAACTGGAGACGTTGAGGGGGGGGGGGGGTTCCGCGCAAAATATGATGCGGAAGATCCGTGTCAGCATATGCAGACGATCTCACCGTAGTGGTGTCGAACGCCAAACACATCGAGGCGATCGGCACTACACTAAGAGAATTCGAAGCGGTGACAGGAGCAATGATCAACCAGGAAAAGTCAGTGGGCCTGCAGCTCGGCACCTGGAGAGGCAGGTCCATGCCGTCCAGCAGCGTCATCGGGCGCTGGACAGACGGATCGGTTAAATTGCTAGAGGTCTGGTTCGGTCCGGACCTCCAAACGGATAAAAACTGGGACGAGGTGGCGAGCAGGGTGGCTTCTCTCACCCAGAAATGGGCGGAGAGGAAGCTATCCCTGAAAGGTCGAGCGGAGGTGGCTAACGTGTACATCGCGTCCGTCATCTACTCCCGCTTGACCGTCGTACCTTGTCCTAAGCCTCGTCTGACTGCGCTGGAGCGTTTGCTCTTTCGCTTCTTGTGGAAGGGACGCGCTCCGATGGTCAGGCGGTTCATCTGCTGTCAACACCCGCTACGTGGAGGGCTGGGCATGCCGTGGCTGATGATGCGCAGACACGCGCTCAGGCTACGACATCTCCACCTCTTCCTCGACGGCGATCAGGTGTGGTCGCCGTTTGCTAGACACGTTTTTCCCCAGCTCGTCTCCTTGACGGAGCTACAGTCCTGGGTCAAGCGAAGACCGAGAGGGAGCGCTTGGAGACTGGAATGTCTTCAGGCGCTCACAGCCGTCGACCAATCGGGCAATGTGATCGGTGGAAACTCCACCTTGGCGTTCTATAGGGGATTAGTGGAGGGAAAGAGCGACGACGTACTTGGAGAAACTCTAGGCGTCGACGAAAATCAACTAGCCAATCTCTTCGGAAGGACTTTCGGGCCGGGGCCTATGAACAACTTCCAGAAATCCCTGGCCTGGCAGTGCTACCGGGGAGCTTTGCCAGTTCGGGATAAACTCTACAGGCATGGAGGTGCCGTCAGCCGGGCATGTCCGATATGCGCACAGGGCAACGAAACCGTCCTGCACGCACTCGTCCAGTCTCCGAGCATTGCTGACTTGTGGGTTTATGTCGAACACCTGCTGTCACGTGTAGGACGGATCCAGCTATCAGCTGAGTCCATCGTGAGCATTGCCCCGCCCTTCTCCTTTAGCCGGGAAGGGCAGGCAGTTTTTATCTGTCTGGTGGCCATGGCGAAAGAGATAGTATGGTGGACACGTTTGAAAGTGCTGAAGACGAGCACTTACCCCTTCGGTGATGCCCTGATTAACTTTTACAAATTTCATTTGAAAAGGAAAATCAGGGTAGAGAGGGAAGTGCTCTCTTCCCAGCATTTTGTTGAAAGATGGGTGAGAGAAGCAAGTATGGCCCGAATGAATGGGCCTTCTCTGAGTATGTGTCTGTAAATTAAAGGTGGAAAACTGGGAGAGGGCACTTGCCCTGGTGGTCAGGGCCACTGTGGTCTTTTAATGGGCTTTCTCCACAAATGTCCCTCGGAAGTCTCCCCCCTATTGGGGAATTTTTCTTTGTTATTTTATTTCAACCTCTGTTTTTTTACACGCAGAAATGCCCATTTGTACCGTCCTGTATTGTCCTGTACTGTCCTTAATGTCTACTTTATGTAAACCCTTGTGGTTAATAAAGAAAACATTATTATTATTATTATTATTATTATTATTATTATTATTGTTGTTGGTGAAGCCACGCTTCTTATCTCCTCCAGTTTTTTTCAACGTTTTACCTCGTTTTCAACCGTTTATTCAAGTTTTAAATTACCTCGTTTTCAACCTTTTATTCAAGTTTTAAATTTGATAAAAGTTTAGAAGAAGTGACCCACCTAATACAGGAGTTCACTAGTAAATAATAGGACACCCCTTTACGGGGTGTCGTATTCGTATTTGTCTAAATATATTTTTTTTGAAAAATTTGTACATGGATAACACAAGAAAGAGAGAGAGCGCTGTCAGACAACACAGAGAGAGGGAGACTTTTACAGCTTGTCAACAAGACAGCGTTCCAGCGAAAATATTACAAAGGAAAAAAAGATTGTTACAGATTTAAAATTAAATATTTCTAACACAAACAACACCAACAATAACACCAACAACAACACCATCAACAACAAAAATAACAGCGGTAAGGTCGGGAACGACAATAACAAAAATAACACCGGTAAGGTCGAGAACGACAATAAAAATGACAATAACAACAGCCACAACAACAATAATATTAGGAACAGTATCAACAAAAACAACAATAATAACAGCCACAATAACAGTAACAACAGCAACAGTATCAACGAAAACAACAACAACAACACCAAAAACAACAATGACACCGATACATGTAATAGCGATCTCAGCACCACCAGTAAGACCAGTAGCGGCAGCAATAGTGGTGCTGCTGAAAAAGGGACCACTTCTTTTGCAGGTGTCGCCCGAAATATCAAGACAGTGTTACTCACAGAGGAGGAGATGGAAGTCGCAAGGGCCATGGTGACAAGAAGCGCAAATAGAGTTTCCCTGAAACCTCCACCCGATTTTTTCAAGGACCAGCAGCTATGGACGGTGACTTACCGCACCGTAAGCAAAATCTCACATCGAGTGGAGAGAGCCACGGAGGCTCAAATCCCAAAGGCCTTGGGGTGCGTCTGGGCACGCAAAACCCACATCACCCGAGGCAGAAAGTACGCCACAGTAGACGTACTTTTCGCCACCCCCCAGGAAGCAAAGTCTCACTCTTTGGAAACCCTAAAGAGTGAGGAGATAGTCTGCGGGCAGAAAATTGTGAGGGTCAAAGTGACCCAGGTCCCACCCGACGTGCCCATACCTTGGCTGGCCGCGTCTGTCCTTGCTGGAATCGAGAACATGCTGCAAGTAGAAAAAATAGGGAAAATGAACTGGTCAGGTATAGGCATGCAAATGTTTATACAAACTGACCAGGAATGTATCGAGGCTATCCCCGATATCATAGACAACGAGGAAGGACTCCAACTCCCTATAAGTGTAGAAGGAAGATGGCCAAAATGTTATCTCTGTGGGTCGAAAGGTCACCTCAGGGCCTTTTGCCCGCAGAAGACAGCGAAGAAGGCCCCTCTCCTTCCAATACCTGGTCTGCTGCTACCAAGAGCAGGGCAGGCAACAAACGAAGAAGCCCCTTCCACGGTGAGTAGGAGGGCAACGTCCGTAGCACCCGTACCAAGGCCATGGATAACTAAAGCAGCATCATCAGTAGCGGCAACACCAATAGCTACATTTGAAGTAGCTACACCAGCAACAAAATTGCCGAAGAGGGCTCCACTACCACCACCAACAGCCGTGGAGCACATACCCCTCCCAGACACCACAGAATCCGACATTGCGTTTGATGCGGGAGTGAAGTGGCAAACGGTCTGCCACAAAAAACAAAAAAGGAAAAACCCCTTAGATTCACCCTCCAAAAGCGAAGGCATACATAGAGGGGTAAAGGCAGCAAGGAAACTTGCAGCAACACCACCACCATCACCACCACAGACACCAACAACGCAAACACAAGACACACACACCAAACAGCAACAAGAAGAAAGCAGCAACAAAATCACCCCTCCCCCCAAAAAGTACACAGCCATAAACATGGCAAAAAAAGAACTCATAAAATATATAAAGCAGCACACAGACATCACAGAAAAAAACTACTCCACCCCACCAACACCAAGAACTCTCCCGACAAACATAAGTATCATCGAAATCTCAATAGAACATTAAAAACCTTTAAAACAAAAATTCCCCAACGCAGTTGGAGACTTCAGAGCGTCGGTTACCAAGAGGATATACACTGACATCCTTTTGGAAACACCCATGACCAGCGAAAGGGACGGTTCTACTGTCCCTTCACCACACGAACAAGGTAAGTGACCCTTTCTCACTTGCCCCGTTTCTCATCCAACATAGCTGTACTCAGAATAGGCAGTATAAAATAACTGTTTCTACTTTAGGCACAAGGCCAGCAAATACCCAGTGCATTACTGGTACTTTATTTTATCGACCCCGTAAGGATGAAAGGCAAAGTCAACCTCGGCGGGATTTGAACTCAGATCGTAAAGGTACGTAACTATGCTGGAAAGCATGGCGTCCAACCCTCTACCGATACTGCCAATCCACCGCCCTAAGGCAGTATAAAATAACGTGGCCTGGGGTCATCTTGGAAGCAGGGTCACCTGCTCAATGACCTCAGGTCACTAAACATAGATGTGATGGACGTCAGTGAAACCAGAATCTCCGAAGCACGGGCCTTCGCACCGATCTTCGGCGGCTACGATGTATACGCATCTTCCAGCCGTCCAGGATCGGGGGGAGGGGTTGCCGTCATTTTTCGGAGAGGCTTGGATCTCGCGATACGGGCCATCTTCCTGGACCCAGAAGGTAAGTCGGTGGTGCTGGACGAGACCGGCAGCGAAGGCAATGCTTTCAGGCTAGTAGCCGTCTACGCCCCAACAGGGGCAGGACGGCCAGATTTCTTCAGACGTCTAGAGACCTTTCTTGGAACGTCCCGCTCTTTAGTGTTAGTGGGCGACTGGAACGGTATCTTGGATGCACGCTGGGATCGTGAGGGATAGTGGATAGAGGAGGAGGGTGCAAGAGCCTCACCAACCTGCTCAGACGTTTTGAACTGTCTGACAGGTATCGACTGGATCACCCAAATGTGCCAATGTGGACATGGACAAACCGCATCGGGTCATCCAGATCGTATCTCGATAGCGTATTCTGCAGAGAACTAGATAAGGCTAGTATAAGTTGTCCACAATTTAAAATAGTCGACTACACAGACCACAAATTTGTGATCTGTGAGATCGACATAGACAGACTTCATAGACAAGGGCCTGGTTACTTTCCCGGCGCGCAAAGCCTACAGAGACGGTATTAGCGTTTTAGTTAAGCGGGCGTTAACGGGAGCGGACGTCAACAACAGGTGAAAAGGGCAATTAAAGTAGAGTCGATTATGTTTAGCAAAGGAGTAGTGATAGAGGAAAATAGAGTAGAGGGAGAGCTAGTCAGAAAGCAAGAAGAGGCGTTTAGGACAGGCATCGCAACCGACATGCTTGTGGCGAGATTGGCACTCGACCAATTCTTCAACGCAAAACACGAAGGCTCCGTTGTCAGAGCTAGAGCGCGTCCTCTGAAACACGAGGGGACAAAAGCCGTCCAATGGGCCTGGGTGGCAGAGGCGCGACGTGGCAACAAAGCCACAATTCGGTCTTTGTCTGACCGAAACGGGTGCGTGATGCTCGAACAAGAGCGGATGTGTGAAGCTTTTCAGCAGCACTTTGCTGAACTGTTCGGGAGCGGCGGCGGCCCCGATCGGGGCATGGACTTCAGTGCATACCTCGACGGACTGCCTCCGCTCTCGACGACCGCAGCACAGTGAAAAGCCAATAACAGCCGGTGAAATACGGGAAGCGATAGCTAACTGCACAAGGGGTAGATCGCCAGGTTTAGATGGTCTGCTCTACGAGCTTTATGCATTTATGCCAGACTTGTTCGGTGACCTCTTGGCAGACGTCTACTGCAACTGGCAGCAGAACGGGAGCATTCCCAGTTTTGTGAGACGGTGAGCAGTGGCGCTGCTAAGAAAAAACCCGAAAAAGGGGGATGTTATCGATAATTTCAGGCCCATAACCCTGCTAAAGAAAGAGTTCAAGATTTTGGCCAAGGTGTTAGCAACGAGGCTGGCGCTTGTCGTCAAGGGTCTGGTGGGAGAGGCGCAGACATGTGCCATTCCGGAAAGATCCATACACGACAACCTCCACCTCATGCGATACATCATAGAGAGGGTGGTTAAGGAACATGGCAAGGGTGGGGCCCTGATCAACTTGGATCAATCCAAAGCATTCGATAGGGTCGACCATCGGTACCTGGAGGCAGTCCTCGAGGCAGCCGGTTTCGGGCCCGTTTTCAGGGGTTGGATTGCAGCAATGTACAGCGACACCTGCTCAGTTGTGAGGGTGAACTGTCACCTGTCGCAGCCGTTCAGCATCATGCGCTCGGTCCGCCAGGGTTGTCGCCTCTCGTCCCTCTTGTACGTATTGACTCTCGAGCAATTACTGCACAAAATGGAGACGTTGAGGGGGGTCCCGCACGAACTAGGATGCGGAAGATCCGTGTCAGCATATGCGGACGATCTCACCGTAGTGGTGTCGAACGCCAAACACATCGAGGCGATCGGCACGACACTAAGAGAATACGAGGCGGTGACAGGAGCAATGATCAACCAGGAAAAGTCAGTGGGCCTGCAGCTCGGCACCTGGTGAGGCAGGTCCATGCCATCCAACAGCGTTGTCGGGCGCTGGACGGACGGACCGGTTAAATTGCTACTGGGTCTGGTCCGGTCCAGACTTCCAGACGGACAAAAACTGGGACGAGGTGACGAGCAGGGTGGCTTCTCTCACCCAGAAATGGGCGGAGAGGAAGCTATCCCTGAAAGGTCGAGCGGAGGTGGCTAACGTGTACATCGCGTCCGTCATCTACTACCGCCTGACCTTCGTACCTTGTCCTAAGCCGTGCCTGACTGCGCTGGAGCGTTTGCTCATTCGCTTTTTGTGGAAGGGACGCGCTCCGATGGTCAGGCGGTCCATCTGCTGTCAACACCCGCTACGTGGAGGGCTGGGCATGCCGTGGCTGATGATGCGCAGACACGCGCTCAGGCTACGACATCTCCACCTCTTCCTCGACGGTGATCAGGTGTGGTCGCCGCTTGCTAGACGCGTCTTTCCCCAGCTCGTCTCCTTGACGGAGCTGCAGTCCTGGGTCAAGCAAAGACTGAGAGGGAGTGCTTGGAGACTGGAATGTCTTCAGGCGCTCACAGCCGTCGACCAATCGGGCAATGTGATCGGTGGAAACTCCACCTTGGCGTTCTATAGATGATTAGCGGAGGGGAAGAGCGACGACGTACTTGGAGAAACTCTAGGCGTCGACGAAAATCAACTAGCCAATCTCTTCGGAAGGACTTTCGGGTCGGGGCCTATGGACAACTTCCAGAAATCCCTGGCCTAGCAGTGCTACCGGGGTGCTTTGCCAGTTCGGGATAAACTCTACAGCCATGGAGGTGCCGTCAGCCGGGCATGTCAGAGATGCGCGCAGGGCGACGAAACCGCCCTTCACGCACTCATCCAGTGTCCGAGCATTACTGACTTGTGGGTTTATGTCGAACACCTGCTGTCACGTGTAGGACGGATCCAGCTATCAGCTGAGTCCATCGTGAGGATTGCCCCGCCCTCTTCGTTTACCCGGGAAGGGCAGGCAGTTTTTATCTGTCTGGTGGCCATGGCGAAAGAGATAGTATGGTGGACACGTTTGAAAGGGCTGAAGACGAGCACTTACCTCTTCGGTGATGCCCTGATTAATTTTTTCAAATTTCATTTGAAAAGGAAAATCAGGGTAGAGAGGGAAGTGCTCTCTTCCCAGCATTTTGTTGAAAGATGGGTGAGAGAAGCAAGTATGGCCCGAATGAATGGGCCTTCTCTGAGTATGTGTCTGTAAATTAAAGGTGGAAAACTGGGAGAGGGCACTTGCCCTGGTGGTCAGGGTCACTGTGGTCTTTTAATGGGCTTTCTCCACAAATGTACCTCGGAAGTCTCCCCCCTATTGGGGAATTTTTCTTTGTTATTTTTTTACATCCTCTGTTTTTTACACGCAGAAATGCCCATTTGTACCGTCCTGTATTGTCCTGTACTGTCCTTAATGTCTACTTTATTTAAACCCTTGTGGTTAATAAAGAAAACATTATTATTATTATTATTATTATTGTTGGTCTGATCGGACGCCTTTTTGCTCACTTCCGTAAGTTTCTTTATTTACTTGTCATAAATCATTTATTGTAAATTTTTGTTGTCGTATAAGGGACATAAGCCCTTGGGCTTTGCCCTGTGAAGGGGAAAGTATAATATTTGGACCTTTTGGCCCAAATATTTGAACGTTTTACATTTCAAAATTATGTTAAAAAAACATGGCTGAGCCACGCCCCCCAGCGATATGTCTGCTGTCGTGTGACAACGACGTAAAAGTTGAGAGGAGGGTTACGACGAACACAGAAATTGATACAACAAACACCACCACAAACAACGTGGACAAAGACAGCAATGACAACAACACTGAGGACACTGACTTTAAAAAAAAAATAACCACACCAACCACAGCAATAACAGCGACAACCAAAATACAGACAACAGAAAAAAATGACAACAAATGCAACAACAATATTAACACCACCAACATGAAAACAAATAGCGACAACACCAAGAGCAACAATACAAACTGCACCGAGAACAACAACAACGGCGGCAGCAAAAGCAGAACCAACATGAAAACAAATAGCAACAACACCATTTGTAGCAACAGCAACAGCACCAACAGCAAGACCAGTTGCGGCAGCAATAATGATGCCACTGAAAAGGGGACCATCTCTTTTGAAAAGGTGGCTCGCAACGTAGAAACAGTCCTGGTCACAGAGGAAGAGATGGCGGTCGCAAGACACATGGTAACCAGAACTGAATTTTCAGTGTCCTTGAAACCACCAACCGACTTCCTGGATGAACAAGAGCGACGCACAGTGTCATACCACACGATTGCCACGAAATCGCGTCGTGTGGAGAAAGCCTCGGAGGCCCATGACAAGAAGGCCTTGGGAACTGTGTGGGCACGGAAAACCCACATCACTCGTGAGAAGAAATATGCTACTGTGGACATTCTATTTGCTACCACCCAGGAAGCAAAATCGCACGCACTGAGGACCCTACGAAGTGATGACATAACGTTAGTCCCGTTTTACTGCGGGAAAAAAATTGCAAAGGTCAGGGTAACCCACGTCCCGCCCTAAGTACCCGTGCCTTGGCTCGTTGTGTCTGTTCTTGCGGGTATCGAGGATAGAACAACCATTCTGCAGGTACAGAAGTTGGGGAGAGAGGACTGGTCCGGTTTTGGAATGGAGATGCTCATCCAAACCAACCAAGACTGCATCAGCGCTCTTCCCGACGTAATAAACCTCAGGAATGCCTCCCAACTTCCCATATGTGTGGAAGGAGGGCGCCCAAGTGCTTCAAATGTGGATCGAAGTCTCACCTCAGGGCTTTCTGTCTACAGAAAATAACAAAGGCCAAGGTCCTCCTCCTTCCAACGCAGGAACCGCATCCATCAGAAACAGAGCAGTCAGCGGAAAATTCGGGAGCTTCTACAAAGAGTAGGCGGACTACGTCCGTGGCACCCGTACCAAAGCCACGGACAACAAAACCAGTGGTGGCAACTGCAGCAACAGAAACAGAGACAGAAATACGAGACAGCTTTTCTCGGGACATGGGAACTCCGAATGCAAAACCAACTTCAAGATTTTTAAAGGGGTTCCCAAAAGAAACCCCACCAACTATGGAGGTCGAACAACCCGACCTTCACAAGAGCCCGGAGGTAAGTAAACCTTTCCTCTCACTCACTCTGTTTAACCTGCCAACATGGCCGTATTAAGAGTAGGATGTTTAAATGTTTGAGGCCTGGGATCGTCCTGGAAGAAGGGTCACCTGCTCAATGACCTCAGGTCTCTAGAAATGGATGTAATTGCCGTCAGCAAGACCAGGATTTCCGACACGCGCGCACTAGCAGCCATTTTCGACGACTATCAGACCTTTGCATCTGTTAGCCGGCCGGAAATGGGAGGCGGGGTAGCAGTGCTGTTTAGAAAAGGCCTGGATCTCGAGGTAAGGTCGATCTTCCGGGACCTGGACGGGAAGTTGGTGGTCCTGGACGAGAACAATAAAGAAGGTGGTGCCTTTAGACTGGTGGCCGTCTATGCTCCTACTGGGGCGGAACGGCCGGACTTCTTTAGACGCCTGGAAGCCTTTCTGTGCACGTCTCGCCCTTTACTGTTAGCGGGGAACTGGAACGGAATTTTAGACGCACGCTGGGACTGCGCGGGAGTAGCCGATAGGACCTGGGGGTGCAAAAGCCTCAAGAACTTGATCAGCCAGTTCCAACTGTCTGACAGGTACCGATTAGATTTCCCTAATGCGCCAGTGTGGACCTGGGCTAACCGCATAGGGTCATCTAGATCGTATATAGACAGGATATTCATTAGTAAAATAGACAGAAATAGTGCAAGCTGTCCACGTTTTGAAACAGTCGCCTATTAAGATAACAAGTTTGTCATCTGTATGGTCGACCTGGATAAGACGCGTAGGTTAGGACCTGGTTACTGGAAGCTAAACATGTCATTTCCGGCGCGTAAGGCTTACAGGACAACAATTTAGTTAAGAAAAAGTTGACAGGGGGAGTCGTCAACAATAGATGGTTGGGAGTCTCTCTAAAGAGAGATTAGAGTAATGTCGATAGAGTTTAGCAAAGAAGTAGCGTTAGAGAAAAATAGAAAGGAGGGGGAGTTGGTAGATAAGTTAGACGAGGCTATTGGTAGTGGCATTGCAACTGACGTGCTAGCGGCGAGAATGGCATTAGACCATTTTTTCAATGCGAAACACGAAGGTTGCATTGTTACAGCTAAGGTGCGTGCTCTGAGAAACGAAGGAACCAAAGCTGTTCGATGGGCCCGCGTGGCAGATCCGCAGCGTGGTAATAAAACCACGATTCGGTCTTTGACGGACCGAGACGGACAAGAGCTGAGCGATTCCAAGCGGATGTGTGAGGCCTTTCGCCAACATTTTGCTCGGTTGTTCGGGGGAAGCGGCGAGTCAGAGATGGTGGCGGACTTCAGTCCCTACCTCGATGGCTTGCCGCAACTCTCGACGGCTGACGCTGGGCGCTGCGAAAGGCCAATTACCTCAGCCGAGATTCAGGATGCCCTTGTCGGCTGCATGAGGCGCAAGTCACGCGGTTTGGATGGTCTTCCCTACGAGCTTTACGTAAATATGCCAGACTTGTTCTCCAATCTCCTCGAAGCCCTCTACTGCAACTGGCAGCAAAACGGGAGTATTCCCAGTTCTGTGACGTAGTGACGCTGATAAGGAAAGACGAGAACAAGAGGGACACATTAGACAATTTCAGGCCCATAACTCTGATCAACACAGAGTTTAAGATTTTGGCCTGGGTGTTAGCGAAGAGGTTGGCGCTTGTCGTAGGGGATTTGGTTGGGGAGGCGCAAACTTGCGCAATCCCAACCAGGTCCATACACGACAACGTCATGCGATACATCATAGAGAGGGTAGAGTGTAAACCTGGCTTCGGTGGGGCTCTGATCAATTTAGATCAATCGAAAGCATTCGATAGAGTCGACCATCGGTTCCTGGAGGCTGTCCTCAATGCGATTGGCTTCGGCCCCGTCTTCAGAAGCTGGATCGCTGCAATGCACAGTGGCACACGCTCGATGGTCAAAATTAATGGCCACCTCTCGGAACCGTTTCAGGTCTCCCGATCGGTCCGTCAAGGGTGCCCTCTCTCCTCCCTTCTGTATGTATTGACTCTCGAGCCTTTACTGCGGAAGCTGGAGCTGTTGCAGGACATCCTGCTCGAACCGGAACGCGGAAAGGCTGTGTCGGCTTATGCGGACGACATCACCGTGATGGTGTCGGACACCTCAGAAATCGAGGTGGTCGGCAACTTATTGGAGGAATATGAAAGGTTGACGGGAGCAAAACTTAACCCGGAAAAGTCGGTGGGCTTGGAACTCGGCACCTGGAGAGGCAAGTCCATGCCGTCCAACAGCGTCGCAAGGTGCTGGACGGACGGACCGGTAAAGTTGCTAGGGGTTTGGTTCAGGCCAGACCTCCAGGTGGATAAGAATTGGCACGAGGTGACGGGCCGTGTCACCCAGAAATGTCTCACACAGAAATGGGCTGGGATAAAGCTATCACTGAAAGGTCGGGCGAAGGTGGCGAACGCGTACATCGCATCCGTCATCTACTACCGTCTGACCGTCGTCTCTTTCTCCCGTTCGCGGCTCGCCATCTTGGAGCGGCTCCTCTTCAAATTCTTGTGCAGGGGTCAGGTTCCGCCGGTGAGGAGGTCCATCTGCTGCCAGCACCCTCTACGTGGAGGGCTGGGCATGCCGTGGCTAATGATACGCAGGCACGCGCTGAAGCACGGCATCTCCAGATATTCTGCCTAAACGATGAACAGGTGTGGTCGCCGTTTGTCAGATGGGCCTTTCCGCAGCTCGTTTCTTTGACTGAGCTGCAATCCTGGGTCAAGAAGAGACCGAGACTGGGTGACTGGCATCTGGAATGTTGCCAGGCACTCACTGCCCTCTACCAGGCGGGCAATGCTGTCAGTAGAACTTCCACTCTCGAGTTCTATAGAGGATTAGTGGTGGGCAAGTGCGACGACGCACTCGGAGAGGCTCTGGGAGTCAACGAAGTCGAACTAACCAGTCTGTACCGGAGGACTTTCGAGACGGGGACGATGGATAATTTCCAAAAATCCCTCGCTTGGCAGTGCTACCGGGGGACACTGCCAGTTCGAGAAATACACTACAGGCACGGAAGCGCTGTCAGACGGACCTGCCCGAGATGCGCGCAGAGCGACGAAACCGTTCTGCACGCACTCGTCCAGTGTCCGTGCATTACTGACTTGTGGAGTCATGTTGAACAGCTGTTGTCGCGTGTAGAATGGATCCGGCTATCGGCCGAGTCCATAGTAAAGATCGACCCGCCGCCATCTTTTGGCCAGGAAGGGCAGGCAATTTTCCTCTGTCTGGTGGCAGTAGCGAAAGAGGTTGTATGGTGGACGAGGTTGAAAGGACTGAAGACAGACACTTTTCTCTTCGGCCAATCCCTCATCGACTTTTTCAAGTTCCACTTGGAAAGGAAGGTGAGGGTGGAGAGAGAAGTGCTGCCCCCCAGTACATTTGCTGAAAGGTGGGTGAATGTGGCGAGAATGGCCCGTGTGAGTGGGCCTACTCTGGTAATGCGGCTGTAGGTAGGTAAATTTGAGGAGAGAGGTGCCGTTCCAAGGTGCTCTCGAAGCGACGGGTCGTTCAGGATTGGTGGGATACCTGAGCGAACACTGGGTGGTCATCCCCCCTATTGGGGAATTTTGTCTTGTAATTTTATAGTTACTTTATTGTTACTTTCTTATTGTTACTTTGTTATTGTTATTCATATTGTTACTTTGTTATTGTTATTCATATTGTTTACTCGATTTTTCTATTAAACCCCACTGTTCCAGTCTTTTGTATTGTCCCCTATATGTCGGCCCTTGTGCCCAATAAATAAAATCATTATTATTATTATTATTATTATTATTATTATTAAAGTTGCATTTATTTTGCTTTATGTTCATACTATTTTTCACCAAGTCACAACCAGTGACCTCAAGAGACAAGTTCCGCCATGTTCAAGAAAGAACATACATACACACACATGCATCTTTAGGTGTTTAGACTTGTGATGTACTTATATTGACAGAATCTTCCTTAGTATATGGGCAGTTCCAATTAGTACTATCTTTTGTATTTCTCCTATACGCGGGTTTCCTGGGATTTGCGATAAGTAATCATTAGACCCCTTAGGTATCATTCCTAGAGCGCCTACAACCACTGGTATTGTTTTAGTTCTCAGTTCCCACATTTTTCCAATTTCTATCTCTAGGTCCTTATACTTGCTCAATTTTTCAAATGTTTTTATAGATACATTCTTGTCTATTGGAACAGACATATCAATTAGCAGGCATACCCTCTTTTTAAAGTCCTTCAGTATTATATCAGGTCTATTTGCATCTATTTTTCTTTCTGTTTGGATGCTAAAGTTCCACAAGATTGAGATGTGATCTTTTTCAAGTATGGGAGGGGGGTTGATGCTCCCACCAATTCTTTTGATGGGGCAGGTCAAAATGCTTACACATTATCTAATGTATGTATTGTGCAGTTCTGTCGTGCCTGTTTAGGTATTCGGTTGAAGCTATAGAACTGCACATTGAAATTATATGATGAATGGTCTCTGGTTGTTTTTTACATACGCGGCATAATGGGTTGCATCCATTTTTTATTATGTTGGCTTGGTAATTTTTTGTTGGCAGATACTGATCTTGTGCTGATATAATCAGTCCTTCAGTCTCCGATTTCAGTCCAGAGGATACCAACCACTGATGGGTTAAAGTTTTGTCAACATCAGGATTGTTAGCTCTTTCTGGGTATTTTCCATACAGATGTTTTGTTTCATTGAGCATTTTTTACTTAATGGTATAAGTGTGATGCAGAATAAAAGCGGTGATAAAGAGTCACCCTGAAAAATTCCACAATTAATATTAAGTTCTCCAGCTTCCAGTGATTTTATTATTATTATTATTATTATTATTATTATTATTATTATTATTATTATTATTATTACAGTTGCATTTATCTTGCTTTATGTTCATACGAGTTATCACCAAGTCACAACCAGTGACATCAAGAGACAACAAGGTCCGCCATGTTCACGAAAGAACATACATACTCACACATGCAGCTTTAGTGGGTTAAGGTTTTGTCAACATCAGGATTGTTAGCTCGCTCTGGGTATTTTCCATACAGAGGCTTTTCTTGCCATTTCTTAGCCAGTTTCTGTAGCAGTTCTTTCTTTGCAGTTACTTTTACCTGCTTTGCTTTTTCTGTGTTTTCCATTTCAGCAGTAAATGGGACTTCTGAAATTTGTAGTCCATTACTGTATCTTTGTGCATCTTTTGTAATGGAATATGATCTTTTGATGCTTTCGTGTTTCAAAACGAGTTTGATCATCCAATCATGTGATTCCCTTAGATATGTAGATAATCCAATTGTTGCAGTTTTCAACGCAATGTCTAACTGGATTAACCCACGTCCTCCTTCTTTCCTAGGGAGATATATTCTATCTATATCTGATTTAGGGTGATGCATTCTGTGCATGGTTAAGAGTTTTCGAATTTTTGTATCGAGCCTACGGATCTCTGTGCTTGACCAGTTGATGACATTGTAACTGTAGGTTACTACTGGTATGGCAAGCGTGTTTATGGCATCGATCCTATTCCTTGCATTCAATTCCGTTCTTAAGATTGCTCTTACTCTGCGGTAACATTCCTTCCTTATCCTTTCCCTCATTGTCGAGTGCTTGATTCCGTCTCCTTCACAAACACCTAGATATTTGTAAGTTTTTTCTTGATCAAGTTGTCTTATCACGTTCCCCCGATCAAGATTAATGTCTGAACTCTTCAGCAGCTTTCCTCTGGTGAACGTTGCTTTGGCGCATTTATCTAGTCCAAACTCCATTTTAATGTCATCACTGAACTGCCCCACAGTGGATAATAGCCCTTGCAATTGTTCATCATTTTTTGCAAATAGTTTCAGGTCATCGATGTAGAACAAGTGATTAATGGTTTTGTCATAGACTTTATATCCATGTTTTGTTTCATTGAGCATTTTACTTAATGGTATAAGTGCGATGCAGAATAAAAGCGGTGATAAAGAGTCACCCTGAAAAATTCCACAATTAATATTAACTTCTCCAGCTTCCAGTGATTTTGTTTCACTATTCAAAAGGAGTGTCGTTTTCCATGTCTTCATACTGAATGACAAAAACCTCCTGACAACGGGGGATATTTTGAAAATCTCTAAACATTTTTCAATCCAACTGTGTGGCAAACTATCGAATGCTTTTTTATAATCTATCCAAGCAATCGATAGATTTTTGTGTCTATTATGACAATCTTCCAGTATCATTTTGTTAACCAGAAGCTGATCCTTACATTATTATTATTATTATTATTATTATCATTATTATTATTATTATTGTAAGGATAGTGGATTGGCATTATTGGTAGAGTGTCGGACGCTATCCTTCACGGCATAGAGTTATGTCCCTTTAAGCTGAGTTCAAATCCCACCGAGGTTACACATGTCTTTCATCCTGATGGGGTTGATGAAATAAAGTACCAGTAACGTTGGCCTTGTGTCTAAATCAGAAACCATTATTAACACACTGCTTCTTAAGGATACAGACTACGGTGAAATACATACATATATATTAGGATCTGATGCTTGAAGTTAGTTGGATAACATCCTTCAGCTTGGATAATCTCGCTTGGGAATCCAACCAGATCAATTGGAAATGGTTACTTCTGATAGGATCCACTTGCCGGCATGTCTGAGGACTCTGTCGTCCCATGACCCTCCCAGGAATACGTGAGCAGCGACGACGACGACGACGACGACGACGTCGAAGAAGAAGAAGAAGAAGAAGAAGAAGAAGACTTGTTCCGCAATTCTGTAATTGTGACAACTATTGAGAAATGATCACACCATCACAATTTGTATACGAAAAAATATAAAACACACCAAGATCTAATTGGTTAAAATACATCAAATGTTTATTACTTACCGAACAAAATAAACGGTAGAAAACGCGTAACATTTTACTCTATTCATTACTATTTGAAAAGACATTTCATATTTCCTCCAGCTCTGTAAGAAGAAGAAAGAAAATCTGAACACAGACAGTAGCTTTTGTTGATAAATAAGTGGATGGGCATTTTTTGCTGTTTGTTATAGCAATATGTATGCCTTTTTAATGAGATGGCGAATCTATTATGTAGGAAATAAAATTTGCTAGCCAGTTGGCATTTGGAAATTCCACAATACATAGCGATGTAATAAATAGCCAGTATAAACCAAAAGAACAATTCTAGTAGGAACACATAAAACTCTTCCTCTATATATTTTCTTAAGAATCTTCATATCTTTCATGTCGACATTGTGTATTTCTAAAGAATTTAGTTTATCGAATAAAAGCTTCCTTTTAAATAACAATGTAACAAATAGCTATATAAGACTGACTGGAAATCCTTATAACATATGCATTTAGACATTTAGAAACACATCGTAATACCTCGTTAACAAAATATATCTGGCGTCTAAAGGATAAAAATATTAACAATTACAAAATCGCTTTGTCCATTATAAAGCATGTGTTTTCTCCCATTTATTACAATGACCGGAGGAGTTTTTAACGTTCTTGTTGATGTTGTTAATTACAACATATAGTGTTTTACTAAAGCAGAGAATTAGCAGTCATTATAACGTCGGATAGAAGGCTTTGCAGAATTTGTTCTGAAATCAACTTTGCCTTTCATCCTTTCGAGGTCGATAAAAAGTGGCAATCAAGTACTCGGATCCATTCTTCTACTACATCTCCTTTTCAACTCCTCTCTCTCACTTTCTCTATCTTTCTCTCAAATTAAATCTACTGCATTCAGATCTGGAGAGGAGATGAACTCCACCAGGTTTTAAAAAGGGCTTAGAAACGCTGTATGTCTCTACGGCGCCCCTACAACTCCATTAGGAGTTACGACTAGAAAAGCAAACAAAGTGGTTTACTTTAGTTTTGTGGTTTGTGTTGCATAGAAATATGATTATTTTGTTTCTGTGCCTGTGTGTGATTTTCTTGCTTAATTATTTGATACTGTAAACCCAGCATGATAGAAGGGTTAGGAAGGTCACAATCATTAGGTTTCAGTTTCGATTCCATCACGCGACGTGTTAGGCAAGTGTCATTTATTTGAACCTTGAATCGACCAATGCCTTGTGAGTTAATGTAGTAGACGAAATTGTTTTGAAAACCTGTCAAATTGTCTATCTGTACCTGTAATCCAAAGAGAGTCAGCCTTGTTACACAATGCATCACACTGAATGTCTCTGAGAATTACATTAAGAATACATGTATCTGTGGAATGCTCAGCCACTGGCTGTAAATTTTATGAGCAGTCTGTTCCCTTGATCCAATAACAGGAACACTCATAAATTTTCAGATTCCCCACCTATACACACTACCGCTTATTGAATTTTGCTGATCTAACTCCGGCAGAAGTTTATTTTAAGTGGTAGCATTCCTGCGATAATTAGTTTTCTTTATACATTAAAAAAAACATTATAGATGACATAAAAAAGTACATTACTAGAAATCTAAACCTCATGAAATAAATAGGATGAGTTGAGGTCTCAATATGTAAACTTAACGACTAATACTGGTTTTTAAAATATCAATGGAGACAATCTAGAAAAATAACCGATTTTCCACACTCCCACCCCGCTTATTCCAACTCCCCTATTATTTGGGACCCCAGAGGGGTTGATGGTTCAGGGAAATTTGGGAAATATAGTTGTGGGAGCTAGGTATGTTGAACAGAAAGTGATGTCAGGGAAATGTATTTAATATGGCCCTGTGCATTCTGAGATCAAATCCCACTTCTTTCTACCAGGTGTTGCGACTGTATCAGCAATGAAAAATCTTATAGAAGCATTGTTTCCTTGGTCCGATCTGACGATTGTCTCCTTTTCTTTTTTTTGGGGGGGGGGGGGGGGCGGATATAGCAAGAAGGGAGACGTCAAAAAGGGACATGAATTTCTGAAGAAAGAGATCTTGTTTTGTCATATTTTTGTTTTTATTTTATGGAATGGTCACATGGTTGAAGATGGAACCAACAACGTCAATGACAACGGCAACCACAACAACTAGAGCAACAACATCAGCGACAACTAAAACAACCACAACAACTACAACATCAACAACAACATCAACGACAACCACAACCACAACAACCACAGCAGCAACATTAACAATGACAACCACAGCAACTAAAACCATATCATCAACAACAATGACAGCAATAACCACTCCAAAAACAACAACAACCAGAGCAATAATAACCACAGCAAGAGCAACAACAAAACTGACAGAAACAACTCCAACAACAAAACCAACAAAGACCAACGACAGCAACTACCACAAAACCAACAAAGACCAACGACAGCAACTACCACAAAATCAACAAAAAGCATAACAACACAACCAACAAAAACAACAGCAACACCAACAACAACCACAACAACATCCATCACGACCAGAACAAGCAACAGCCACAACTACAACACCAACAACATCCAAAAAATCAAACTGGTTTTAGTGAGATTTCTTTCTCTCCGAATTTTTCGTCTTTGTTCATTCTCTCCACGGCTGTTACCTGGTTTTATTTCCAGTGAGGTACATTCAGGTGATGCGCGTTTCTTAAGGAAAAAAAATGTAATATTTCGGGATATTTTTTTCATTAAAATCAGGTGTGAAATATATTTGCTAAACAAGTCAGCTACCTTGAAAAGTATAGGGCTGGTTGTTCTTCTTGGTGAATTTTATCTTCTTTTTCTTTTGCTTCTTGTATTATTGTTGGCATTGTTGATGTTGTTACTGTTGTCGTAGCTGCTGTTGTTGTTCATCTGGAATATTTTTTGTTGTTGCTGGGGTGGGGGTAGGGCGGGGTGAGAGTGGGGCGGTTTCTGTTATTTGTTTCCTTGTTGTAGTTGTTACCACTGTTTGTCTTACTGGCGCCATATTGCCATTGGTATTGTTATTATTGTTGTTGCTGTTGATTTTTTTTCTTACTAATGTTCCTCTCTTATGTGAAGGCACCTGGCTTTGTGGGTAAGGTAATTTGCCGTGAGTTCGATTCCCTTGAACAAGACACGCTATTTTCTGTCATTCCAATCCATTCAGTTGGAAAAAAGATTTGTCACGCAATCGTAAGTTCCGAGGTTCAATCCTACTACACGGTGTTTTAGGCAAGTATAATTTATCAAGCCTTGCGAGTGAAATAATATATGATAGACTGTACATATAATTCAAACGTTCAACCTTGTCACACACACTGAGTCACGCTAACTCCCCCAGACAATTTCGTTTAGGACACATGTGACTGGAATGTTCAGACATTTGCACGTTAAATTCAGTAGCATACTGTTCCGTTGATCGAACAACTGGAATACTCGACGTCAGAGCCAATGATGGTGGGGGCTAACAATTACTAGAATATAATCTGTCTATTCGACACTTTAATCCATCAGGTGTTTTAGAACTGTAAGATATGGTATGAGGGAGATGTGGCTAGCATAGACTTAGAAGCTCCCGAATCTTGAGACGCATGAGGCAGCCACAGTGCTCTAATGACCTAGGTCAGTTGTATCTATCAATACACCCCTCGCCTTGAGATACATAAGGCAGCTAAAGTGCTCTAAACAATACAGCCCGCGTCTTGAGACATATGAGGCAGCTAAAGTGCTCCACTGACAACTGTCAGTTGCATCTATCAATACATCTCGTATCTTGTGACGTATTAAGCAGCCAAAGAACTTCAATGATTACGTTCAGTTGAATCGTTCCAACTTTTGTCGATTGTCTGCCGCCAGTTCATCTTGGTACGTCCTCTTCGCTTCTTTCCATGGGGTACCAATACAGGACCTGATTATTATGTCGTGAAACGTGTTCCAGCCAGCTACGTGGACGCTTGCCCATGATGTGAGATACAAGTTGTTTGGTAGGTTCGTTGACAAATTTCTTTGTTGGTGGTGAAGTTACCTCACCTTTGGCTGGCTGCTGTCTCAAAATGAGTGAGTGACCACCGAGAAGCTTCCGTTTTTTTATGTTATATGATAGTGATTGTGGTAAGATGCATGGTCCCGTAACTCCTCAGGGCGCCCTATAGACATACGATGCTTATAGGTCATTTTTAAAAAACCTGGTGGAGCCCATCTCCAGGTCTGAGTGCAGCAGATTTCTTTCAGAAAATAGAGAATGGGAGAATGGAAGTAAAGAAGAGATAAAGAGGAAGAATCTAACCAAGTACTTGACTGGTGTTTTTTATCGACCTGGAATGAATGAAAGACAAACTTGACTTCGAGTGTTAGTATAGAGGCGGTGAATTGGCAGAGTTGTTAGAACGACGGATAGAATGCTTCACAGTATTTGTTTTAAATCTCTCCAACCTGAGCTCCAATACTTCCGAGTTCAGTACTGGACCGATCCTCTCCCTTACACACACACACTCACACGCACGCACACTTTCTGTTTCTCTTTCTCCCCTCACCCTCCTCTCTCTCTGAGAGTAATAGACTGTTTCCGACATGAGAAGGGATGGGCCCCACAAGGTGTAAATATTGTATGCATATTGGTAATGCGCTTTTGTGGTATGGCCATCATTGGTTAGCGTTCCAGGCGTGACTATCTCATTCGCTGAGACCATTCATTGACTACATAACCATAGCAATTGTTTATTGCGTAGTTGTATATGTTATTGTAGTTGTACTTGTTGAAGCTGTTATTGTTGTTATCCTTGTTTTTTGTAGCTGTTATTGCTATAATTGTTGTACTTGTTATTGTAGCTGTTGTATCTCTGTGTTATTGTATTTGTTATAGTTGTTGCCTTGTAGCTGTAAAAGATTTTATTACGTTTATTGTTCTTATTACTGTTATTTGTTATCACTGTTGTAATTGTTACTGTTAGTATTGCTTTGCTCTTTCCCCCTCCCTCTTCTCATTGCTTCTTCTCCCTCTTTTTCTAATTTCTTCTACTACTTCTTTTCCTTCTTTTGTATCCCCTTTTCCTCCCACTCCTCTTCTCTCCCTCATCCCCCTCCCTCTACACACTATAGCCGTTACTCTTGTATAAATCCCAGATTTGATTAAACTGTATTTTATTTTAATTAGTAACAGCTTGTCTCTGTTGACACCCCACTGACACGTGATTTGGGTGAAATCTTACACATGGACTGAGGCTATACCTGCCTGTTGATAGCGTAGCGGGTGGTGTTGGTGGTTAACTATTAGTGTTGATGTTGTTGTTGTTGTCGTCCTTGTCGATGCTGCTAGTATTGCTGGTTAACTATTGGTGTCGCGGTGGTCTTTGTTGTTGTTGCTGTTGGTGTTGTAGATGTTGTGGCGGTTGACATTGAATATGTTGTTGGTGTTGTAGAAGATGATATTGTTGTGTTCGTCGTCGTTGTAGATGTTTTAGCCTCATTTCAACCTTCAGTGATGGCATGCGACTTAGTTGTTAGGTTGTTGGATTCACATAAGGTCGAAGTGACGGGTTCGATTTCTGGACCAGGCAGTGTGTTGTATTATTGAGCAAGATGATTCCTTTCACGTTAGTTTTATAGGACTGGAATCTCTATCATTAACACAATTGGTAAACTTCCTGTGAAGTCTAACCTTTTTGGAAGCCAGCTAAACCTATACAAGGATGAATAGTAAATTTCATTAATTTCATTTCAAACCTGAGAGCAAGGAAGCCACAACCACATTACTCTAAGGTGTCATTTGAGGGAGATATGGAGTCCTTGCAATACAGGTTGGGGTGTGCCTTTCACTTCCATGACCAAATCATCAGAATAAGAGTCTTCAGTATGATCTAGGGTGCAACTCTTCCTACCATGACTAACCAATCAGACTCAGAACCCTTGTAGTATAGTAATGGATCATCCTTTTCCCCCCGTGTCAAACCCAGCAGACCCAAGGACTAATGACTACATTAGCTGCAGCAACAACAACGTGAATAATAACAACAGCAGTAGTAGGACAAAAAGAGACAATTTGTCCATATGGACTTGACAGATAAAACAGAACCTTTGGCCCAGGCCTGGAAATTGATAAAAAGGGAAAGGATCTGGGCCAATCTAACCGTTCCGGCCGAGATGATGGCTACAACCAGAAATCCCTCTGTCTCAGCTTTCAGTCCAGTGCTTCGTAGCCAGTTGTGTGTGTTTTGTTTGTCTACCTGCTCTCTATTCAACTTTTTCAAGTATTGCCATGTAAGGGCTTTTCTTGCCATCTTTTTAAAATGACAATCTGGAAGTTGGTTTTCAGTTTGGATTTTAAGTTTTTGCAATTTCTGCTGTTGTTTCTTGTTTGTTTTCATCTTCCTCACAACTATCTGTTAATTTGGTTTCTGTTTTGTATTTATTGGCTTCCTTGAAGATTGGGTGCAATATTTTGATTTGTTCATGTTTTGTAGCTATTTCTATTAATTTTCCTCTGTTCTTCATTAGATATTTTTGTAGTCCTACAGTAGTTATTTTATGATAGTTTTCTTGTTGCATAAGACCCCTTTTTCCTTGTATTCTTGGTAGGTATAATCTTTCTACATCTGATTTTGGGTGTTGTATTTTTCTTATTTTTCTGTTTATTCCAACTACTTCTTTTAGTGTCCAGTTCAGAATATATAAGCTGTAGCTTACTACTGGGATTGTTAGGGTGTTGACGCTAATTACTTTATTCTTTGCATTTAGTGTCAGTTTTAAGTAGTAGTCTAATTTGTCAGTAGTATTGCTTTCTAATATTCTCTTTCATCTGTATATGTTGAACACTATCTAATTCGTAAATATTTGTAGGTCTGTGTTTGATCTAATTTTCTTATCTCAGTTTTTTTTATCTAGTATGATATTGCTATTTTCCATCAGTTTTCCTCTCTTCGGAGTTGCTTGGCACATTTTTCTAGTCCAAATTTCATGTCTATGTCTTTTGTCAGTTCATGTACTGTATATAGTAGTATTTTAAGTTGTGTTTCATTTGCGGCATATATATAAGAGATGATTAATTTTCCTATTGTAACATTTATAACCTAGTCCGGTTTGGTTTCGTTTCTCAGATAATGGTGTTAATGCTGAGCAGTAGTGATAGGGAGTTCCCATCACTTATCCCTCTGTTGTTTGGGATTGGTCCAGTTTTTATAGTTTCACATTTTGTTTCTATTTGTAGAATTGTTTGCCACATTGTCATGGCATGCTCAATAAAAGTTCTTATTGTTGGTGTTGCTTTATTCATGGCTAGTGTGTTAACCATGTATTAGGCACACTAACCAATGCCTTTTGGTAGTCAATACATACCATGCTAAGATTTTTATTATTGTTACTTTTTTTTTGTTCGTGTCATTTAACTGGAAGGTTCAAATGAACATCAAGCCGCTACCTGCAGCCTCAGATATTTAGGACGTATCGCAGAATTCTTGCTGTTCCCAGCAAGCATGCCTCTCAGACACATATTTGTGATAAGATCTCTTCCACCTTCAGATCTCTTTAAGTAGAGTCTATCAACATCACTCCTCTTGTGGAACATATAGGTAGTCATTAGCTTCCTAGTCTTTCTATCAATTTCTCTTTGTTCAGTAACATTCCATTTGAGAATTCCCACACTGTATTTTATAATAGACACATCTCGGGAATTTACTGCAGTTATGATATTCCTACTATTTAGATGCGATTTTAGTATGTTCCTTACTCTCCTTATGTATTCAGATCTTATCAATTCTTTCATTTTATTGTTCTTTATGTCATCTGCCTCCAGAACACCCAAATACCTGTATCGATTCAGTGTCGATTTCCTTCATCATCTCACCCGTTGGTATCAGGATTATGTTGCTTCTGTTCAATTTACCCCTCTTCATCACTAGGACTCCACACTTATTAACACCAAATCCCATACATGGATCATAGCTGAAAATAAGGACAGTGTTAAAAAGTACATCCAACTCCCTCTCACTTTTCCCAAAGAGATTTAGATCGTCCATAAAGAGAAGGTGGTTGATGGTAAGCTCTGCTCTTCCCAGCTTGTATCCTGCTTTCACTTTTCGCAATATGAGCGACAAGGGTATGACGGTAAGGACAAGCAACACGGGAGACAAACAATCTCATTGAAAGATACCTCTCGTACTCTTCACTCCTCCCAAGGATTCTCCACCTGATGTTAGCTCTGTTTCCCAGGACGTCATACTTTTACTTAATTGTTGTCTGCTGTTATCTGCCACCTTGAAGATCTCTAGGCTTTTTGGTTATCCAAGAATGACGAACCATGCCGAATGCCTTCTTGCAATCTATCCATCCCAAGGCAAGACCAGTATGCCTCCTCTTGCAATTCTTTATTACCATCTTGTCAATAAGTAACTGATCTTTTGTACCACGGGAGTTCTTTCGGCATCCTTTCTGTTCGTCCTGCAATAAGTTGTTTATGTGGAGGCGAAAGTAGATTTCCTCAGACACAATGCTTATTAGTGTTTTCCATATTACTGACAGACATGTGATAGGCTTATAATTGGTAACCTCATTACCCTTGATTCAGTCTTTCCTTGCCAGAAATGTGGTACCTTCATCCGACACCAAACAGTCATTGAACATGGCTGTCAGTTTGGGGTGTAAGGATGTTATATTTTTGGTTCAATATAGTGGCACATCATCTGGGCTTGGTGATTTCCAGTTGGTTAATTTATTGGCCTGCTTTTTAAGAGTTTCAACCATGATACTCAAATCAGGTTGTTGGTGTGGTTCGTCTCGGCTTTCTGAAAGTTTTGCTTTTTCATCTGTTTCTATCGGCTTTTTTGCCATTTGTTTCTCACAAACTGTTTATGAGGTGCCTGACTTGACCCTCAAGGAAAATGAGTCTATAATGTTCAGGTCTTTGGCCTAAACATTGTATTTTCCCATTTGCTTCACAAAATTTATTTCAAATTTCAAACTGAATAAAACCAAGACAATTATAAACGCTACCACCACTGCCATCAGCATCAACGCTAGTGTTGTCAGCAACAAGAGCAACAACAACGATAATAAAAAAAGAAATTATCCCTTGTTACAGATGAATTGCAATTCCCTTCATTGACAATGTCATTTACCAATGTGACTGCTGCCGTCCCCACAACACAAAGTCGGATATCACATCCAACACCATTGTCACCAACACCACCACAGCAACAACTGAACAAAAAACATGAACTACAATAACGACACCAACACCAACAAATGCATCAAAGACAACAGTATCTACAACAATGACAACCACAAGATCGGAAGTAACAACAGCAGCAATGAGAACAATGTCGCAGAGAGGAATAGACCCTTCTCTTTTCCAGGGGGGGGGGGTACGCAACGTAGAGACAGTCCTGGTGACCGAGAAGAAGATGGCGGCCGCAAGTCACATGGTGACCAGAACTGAATTTTCAGTCTCTGTAGCATCCAGCCGATTTCATGGAAGAGCAAACAAGAGCAACGCACGGTGTCATACCGCACACTTGACACGAAATCATGTAGTGTGGACCGAACCGCGGATGCTCAAATACAAAAGGCCTTCAGGTATGTGTGAGCACCGAAACCCACATCAACCGAGGCAGGTAGTATGCCAATGTGTGCGTCCTTTTTGCCACCACTCAGGAAGCAAAATCTCACTCCTTGAAAACCCTAAGGAGTGAGGAAATAAAATTAGTTCACTTTTACTGCGAGAAAAAAAATTGCAAGTCAGGGTGACCCAAGTCCCACCCTACGTACCCGTGCCTTGACTGGCCCTATCTGTCCTTGCGGGCAGAGGACAGAACGACCACTCTGCAGGTACAAAAGATAGGGAGAGAGGACTGGTCCGGTATTGGAATGGAGATGTTCATCCAAACCAACCAGAACTGTATCGGCGGTATTCCTGACGTAATAAACCTCGGGAATGGCACCTAACTTCCCATATCTGTGGAAGGAAGGTGCCCGAAATGCTACGACTGTGGGCCCACAAAGGCGAAGTTCCACCTCCTTCCAACGCTGGAACTGCGGCCATCGGGAAGAGAGCAGGCAGCGAGGACGTCGGGATCTTCCACGGATAGTAGGAAGGCAACGTCTGTGGCACCCACACCAAGGCCACAGACAACAAAAATAGCAACAGTGGCAGCAACAGAAACAGTCGCACTAGCTGCACCTATGCAAAGAAAGGTAGACCAGGCTCCAACACCACCACCACTAATAACAACAACAGATGTTAGAGTAGAACTGATACCCCTCCTCGACCTCTCTCAGTCGGACGGCGTGGAGAGGAGTGGAAAACGGATTCCAAGAAAAACAAAAACAAATGTAAAACCAGCGCAGCTTCGCTCTCCAAAAGCGAGGAAAGCCAAACAAAAGTAGAAGCTACAAGATGACTTGCAGCAACGCCACTAATACAACCATCACCACCAACAACAACGTAACCACTAGCACCAAACATCGCAAACACAACAAAGCACACACACCCAGCAACAGCAACAAAATAAAACAACAAAACAAAACCCCTCCCGAATAAAATATATATTACCATAAACACAATGAGGATTTAATGAAACATAAAATTACACACAAGCATTACACACAGCAACTACTACACATCACCAACACAATCAAGTATGCCCCAAAACTGCCAAGTAATTGAACTAGATTTAGAACAATATCAAGTTTTAAAAAGTAAATTTCCCAACGTGGTTCGGGATTCAGAGGGTCGCTGACAAAAAGAATATGCACAGATATTCTCAAAACGGTGCGCACTACCAGCAGAAGGGACGATTCAACCGCCCCTTCTCTACGCTAACAGGGTAAGTGATCCTTTGTCATCTATCCCATTCCTCACTTAACATGGCCTTACTCAGAATAGGCAGCATAAATACACGTGGCCTGGGGTTCTCATGGAAGCAAGGTCAGCTGCTCAACGACCTCAGGTTAATGAACTTAGATGTAGTGGCCATCAGCAAGACAAGAATTTCCGAGGCACTGAGCTTCACACATATTTTCGGTGGTTACGAAGTGTACACATCTCTAAGCCGTCCGGAATCTGGAAGCGGAGTCGCTATTATTTCGGAAAAGAACGGATTTCGTCATACGGACCATCTTCCTGGACCCAGAAAGTCAGTGGTGATGGACGTGACCATCAGCGAAGGTTATGTTTTCAGGTTAGTGGCTTTTTATGCCCCGGCGGCCTGATATTTTCAGACGTCTAAAGACCTTCCTAGGAACGTCCGGCACTCTATTATCAGTGGGAGACTAGAATGGTATCTTAGATGCACGCTGGGATTATGTGGGGCTAGTAGATAAGAGAGGAGGGTATAAAAGCCTAACCAACTCAGACGTTTCCAACAGTCTGACAGGTACCGACTGTATCACCCGAATGTGCCAATGTGGACATGAACAAACTGCATTGGGTCGTGCAGATCCTATCTAGATAGGGTATTCTGTAGGGAAACAGATAAGGCTAGTGTAGGTTGTCCACGATTTAAAGAAGTCGACTACACGGATCACAAATTTGTGATCTGTGAAGTTGACTTAGATAGACTCCATAGGAAAGGTCCCGGCTACTGGAAGCTGAACGCGTCGTTCGCGGTGCGCAAAGCTTACAGCGACCGGATTAGCGAATTTGTGATTTATATTAGAGAAAGCTCCCCATGCTAATATAATCGTTATAGTGATAAATTAACCTTGCAAGGCTGAAATTTTCATTGGGTTCCTTGTTTATTATGTATAGTAGCAATAATTTGGGACCCTTGAAATATAATTGGTCTAATGGCTGCTACTCAGCATCAACCACCCTCACACCCCACTGCATCGTAATTGTGTGAAGCTGTTAATTTATGTTCTAATTTTTGAACTGTTTGACAGGTATAGACTGGATTATCCGAATGTGCCAATGTGGACATGAGCAAACCGCATCGGGTCATCCAGCTCGTATTTAGATAGGGTATTGTGTAGGGAAGTAGATATGGCTAGCATAAGTTGTCCACGATTTAAAGTAACGAAAATGGCCCTTGACCAATTCTTCAACGCAAAGGTGAAGGCTGCGTTGTCAGAGCTAGGGCACGTTATCTCAGACACGAAGAGACGAAAGCTCTTCGATGCGCCCGAGTGACGGAGGCGCGTCGTGGCAACTAAGACATGATCCAGTCTTTGGAGGACTACGACGGGCGCATGTTACTCGAACCCGAGCAAATGTGTGCGGTTTTCAGCGACACCTCGCTCAGCTGTTTAGGGGTAGCGGTGGGTCGGATGGACTTTAGCGCCTACCTCGACGGACAGCCGTGGCTCTCGGCCAATGAGGCGGAGTGTTACAAAAGGCTGATAACAACCACTGAAGTACGGGTAGCAATGAATGACTGCACGCTAGGTAAATCGCCTGCTTTGGATGGTCTGCCCTACGAGCTTTACATACACATGCCAGACTTTCGAAACCGTTCAACATCATGCGCTCGGTCCACCACAGATGTCCCCTTTCGTCCCTGTTGTACGTATTGACTCTCGAGATCATTACTGCACTGGATACGTTGAGGGGCGTCTCTAGCGACCTGGGACGCGGGAACAATATATGCTGAAGACATCACCGTAGTGGTGGAGAGCGTCAAACTCATCCAGGCGATCGGCACTACACTAAGAGAATACGAGGCGGTGACAGGAGCAATGATTAACCAGGAAAAGTCGGTGGGCCTGCAGTTCGGCACCTGGAGAGGAAGGTCCATGCCGTCCAACAGCATCGTCAAAGGCTGGACGGACGGACCGGTTAAATTGCTAGGATTCTGGTTACGTCCGGAGCTCCAGACGAACAAAAAGTAGTACGACGTGGCTTCTCTCACCCAGAAATGGACCGAGAGGAAGCTATCCCTGAAAGGTCGAGTAGGGGAGGCGAACGCGTACACGCGTCTGTCATCTACTACATCCGACCATCGTGCTTTGTGCTAAGCCTTGCCTGACTGCACTGGCTACGGCATCTCTAACTCTTCCTCGGCGGTGATCAGGTGTGGTCACCATTTGCTAAACGCGTATTTCCCTAGCTCGTCTTCTTGACGGAGCTGCAGTCCTGGGTCAAGCAAAGACCGAGAGGAAGTGCTTGGAGACTGGAATATCTTCAGGCGCTTACAACCCTCGACAAGTCGGGTGATACCATCGGTGGAAACTCAACTTTGGCGACGACGTCCTTGGGGAGGCTCTGGGGTTGACGAAAATCAACTAGCCAATCTTTTCGGAAGAACTTTCCGGCCGGGGCCCACGGACAACTTCCAGAAACCCCTGGCCTGGCAGTGATACCAGCGAGATTTGCCAGTTCGGGATAAACTCTACAGCCATGGAAGAACCGTCAGCCGGGCCTGCACGCACTCGTCCAGTGTCCGAGCATTGCTGACATGTGTGTTTATGTAGAACACTTGCTACCGCGTGTAGGACGGATCCGGCTATCAGCTGAGTCCATTGTGAAGATTGCTCCGCCGCCTTCCTTTAACCGGGAAGGGCAGGCTATTTTTATCTGCCTGGTGGCCATAGCGAAAGAGGTGATGTGGTGGACGCGTTTGAAAGGGTTGAAGACGAGCCCTTACCTCTTCGGTGATGCCCCGATTAACTTTTTCACATTTTATTTGAAAAGGAATCAGGGTGGAGAGGTAAGTGCTCCCTTCCCAGCAATTTGTTGAAAGGTGAGACAGGCGAACATGGCCCGATTGAGTGGGCCTGCTTTGAGTATGCACCTGTAAATTGAAGGTGGAAAACTGGTAGAGTACTTGCCCTGGTGATGAGGGTCACTGAGGCTTTTTGTGGGCTTTCTTTACGAGTGAACTCGGAGGTCTTCTCCCTATTGTGAATTTTCTTTTGTTTCATTTTTTTGTTGTTACTTCCTTTGTTATTGTTTTTTTTTTGGGGGGGGGGGGGGGGTTACACGCAGATATGTCCATTTGTAGCGTTCTGTACCGTTCTATGCTGTGCTTAAAATTATACTTTATGTCAATCCTTAAAATTATACTTTATGTCAAGCATTGTTGTATTTTTCTTGCTTATTGTTATTGTTTTTCCTATTTTTCACTCGATTTTTGTGTAAAAGCCCCACTGACCCAATATGTCTATTGTATTGTCCCCAATATGCCAGCCCTCGTGGCCAATAAATGAAACCATTATTATTATTATTATCATCCTTATTGGCTATCGATCGGACGTATTTTTGTTCGCTACAGTAAGTTGCTTTATTTACCTGTCATGAATAACTTATTGTTAATTTCTGTTGTCGTGAAAGGGACATATAACCTTGAACTTTGTCCTGTGAAGGAGAAACTATAATATGTAGGCTTTTTGGCCCAAATATTTGAACTTTGTTTAAAAAAATCATGGCTGAGCCCCCCCCCAACTTAAAGTCTGCTGTGGTGTGACAGCGGCTTAAACGTTGAGAGGAGGGATACGGCAGACACAACATGCACCATTGCTAACACAAGCAAACAAATATTTAATACAAACACAACATGTAACAAATTTAACAACGCCACAACAAATAACATGAACAACGACAGCAACAACAGCAACAACGATAACACTAACAGCTGTAACAGTGACAACTAAATCACAGACAACAACAAAAAAACAACGAAATTAACAACACAACTAACAAGAACATGAATAACGACAGCACCAGCAGTAACAAAGAAACAAGGGAAGAAAGCAACAACACCATCTGCGCCGAGAAGGGCAACACACCAACTACAACAGTGACAACACCAACAACAACGACAACATCAACAACCACGACAACATCAACAACAGCACCATAAACAATAACAACGGCAACGACAACAAAGAAAAAAACTCTTTCGTTGCCACAGCAGCCAAGAAAAGGCCATGCTTTAGCATGGACTTGACGGATAAGGAAAAACAAGTTGACCCAGGCATGGAAGCTCATCAAACAGGAGCAAACCTGGGCCAACTTAACTGTCCCGGCAGGGGCCATGGAGGCAGTGGAGAGGAGAACTCTGGTCTTCAGATGCATCTCAGCTGAGACGAAAAGAGCCACAAACTCTCCCCAAGCAGACATCACGGCTACTCTGAGATGCATCAGAGACGATAGAGAATACATAGCGAGGGGTAGACAATACGGCACCATCTCGGTGCTGTTTAAGTCAGAAACCCTCGATTTGAAGCACGCAATGACCCCTTGAAAAAAAATCAAGTTTATAATGTACCCCTCCCACATGGGAAAAAGAACTGTTAGAGTCCACATTCCCAGGATTCCACCAGTTGGATATGTGGTGGCTCTTGGGATGCGTGAGTGTGGAGGGGACAGATGCCATCCCAATAGAGCTAACTAGAACAGCCAGATCAAACCTGAAGAACTAATTATTTGGAGAGTTTCTCTATTTCCTTGGAAGATATATTGTCGTATGTAGGGATAGATATATCTATTTGAAGGCATTTTTATCCTCGGAGGTCTTTGACTATAATATCTGGTTGGTTGGCCTTGATCTCTCTGTCTGTATGTATTGGCATATCCCAGAGAATGGTTTCTTTGTCATTCGCTGACACTTTTTCTGGTGTGTATTTATACCATCTTTATTCTGTTGGTATTTCATAATGCTTGCAACTCTATCAGGCCTGTAGATATATTCTTTTTTGGCTAGAGCTGGGCATTCAGAGAGTATGTGGTTGATTGTTTCTTATTCTATATTCTATAGTTACTTATAGTGATTTGTTTCTATACTTGTCCTAGCAATCAGGGTGACCGTGGTTTCGCTGGGCTTCGCCACGAGTAACGCTCGGTGGTTTGCCCCTTATTGGGGAATTTGCTTTTGTTACTATGTTTTTGTTACACATTTTGTTATTGTTATTGTGTTTCCTTTTATACACTCAGTAACCGAATGCTGTACTGTCCTTAATGTTTTCCTTTATGTAAACCCTTGTGGTTAATAAATAATTCATTATTATTATTATTATTATTATTATTATTATTATTATTGTGTTGTTGTTATTGTGGATTAGTAGAATCGGTAGAGCGTCGGACAATATGCTTTGTGGTATTGAATTACGTCCCTTTACGTTATGAGTTCAAAATCTCTCCAAGGGTCGATAAAATAAAGCACCAGTAATGTACTGGGCAATTGCTGGCCTTGTGCCAAAAGTAGAAACAATTATTATTATTGTTGTTGTTGTTGTTGTTGTTTTTAATAGTAGTAGTAGTAGTAATAGTAGTAGTAGTAGTAGTAATAGTAGTAGTAGTAGTAGTAGTAGTAGTAGCAACACTAGCAGCAGTGATGAGAGATAAGCCAAGATGGTAAAAGAGATAAGAACAGGAAGAAGGGGGGATTGGGAAGAAACAGAGAAGGTGAGCGGCACATTAAGGGATGTAATGTGCCGCGTCGCCTATTAATTACTGCACATAAACAAAAACAATGACGAAGGGATGTTAAGGTGGGGATAGTTCTCTGATTCTTGTCTCTCTCTTCCGTTTGCCTGTCCGTTTGTCTGTCCGTCTGTCTGTCTCTGATTTTATTTCAGGAATAACAATAGTAATGATAATAATAATAATAATAATAAAAATAATAATAATAATAATAATTGTTTCTACTTTAGGCACAAGGCCAGCAATTACCCAAATAATAATTATTATTATTTCTTTTTCTTTTTTTTCATCGCGAACATGAACAACACCACCATCATCATCGCCATCATCATCTAAACACCAAAATCGTTATTAATTATAATAATTATTATTATTTTTAGAATTGGCAGTATCGGTAGAGCATCTGACACCATGATTTGCAGCATAGAGTTATGTACCTTTACCTTCTAAGTTCAAATCCCGCCGAGGTTAGCTTTGCCTTTCATCCTTATGTGGTCGATGAAATACAGTACCAGTAATACAACCAATCTCTATTTAATTGACTTTCCACACCCCAAAATTGTTGGCCTTGTGCCTAAATCAGAGATCATTATTATTATTATTTATAAGGGCGGTGGATTGGTAGTATCGGTAGAGGGTCGGACGCCATGCTTTCCAGCATAGTTACGTCCCTTTACGGTCTGAGTTCAAATCCCACCGAGGTTGACTTTGCCTTTCATCCTTACGGGGTCGATAAAATAAAGTACCAGTAATGCACTGGGTAATTGCTGGCCTTGTGCCAAATGTAGAAACAATTATTATCACGACCACCGCCACCAACACCATCATCATCATCACGAACACCATCCTCATTAACACCATCACCATCATCATTATCATCCTCATCACTATCTTCGTCTTCATTACCATTATCATCATCATCAACATTAACAATATTGTTGATGAAGATATTATTGATATTGCTTTACTTTATTTTATTGTTTTCTTATTGGTGTTGTCATCGTCGTTGTTATTTTTGTCATCATAGCTGTTGTTCTCCTTCATGTCACTGTTCATGTTGTAGTTGTTGTCGTTGTTGTCATAGTTGCTGTTGTTATTGTTGTCATAATAACTGTTGTTATTCTTCTCTTTCCTGTCGCTGTTGATGTTGTCGAAGCAGTTCTTCTTCTTCTTCTTCTTCTTCTTCTTCTTCTTCTTCTTCTTCTTCTTCTTCTTCTTCAACTTCTTCCAGTTGTTATTGTTTTTGTAGTCGTTGTTGCTTTTCAAAATGGCGTTAGCTTTCAAAACAAGATTTTTCTGTGAAGTCAGCAAAAGCGCTACCCTGAAACAATGGCGTCTTTGTTGCCAACGACAGCTATCAAAGCAAGGAGGTGCAATTTAAACGGAACACCTCCATATCTGATTAGACGCCATGTTCAGATAATGATGCTTTTTGTTAGTTAACTCACTAAAGATGGCCGACCAGTAGAAAGCGTGGGTAAGTGAGGTGGGAAGGAAGGTTCTGAGGTGTGTAGGATGAGGATGATGAGATGTGGAGGGGGGGTGCTGTGGTGAGTAGGGGAAGGTGGTGAGGTGTGGAGGGGAAGGTGGTGAGGTGCGGAGGAGGAAGATGGTGAAGTGTGGAGAAGAAAGGGGATGTGACAGTTAATTTATTAGATACGTCGCGCTTCTACAGTGAAACCGTCCCCGTACACATTTATTCAAACATCATCACACACAAATACGTACAATATACTAACAGTCATATATATATATTTATTTATTTATTTGTATGTGTGTGTATGTGTGTGGGTGTATATATATATATATATATGTGTGTGTGTGTGTATATATATATAAATATATATATGTGTGTGTGTGTATGTGTGTGTGTGTGTGTGTGTGTGTGTGTGTACATAGGCGGATGAACAGTGTGGCAACATACTACTACGTCCGTCTCTGGGTCATAAGCATGGCACACACTTTTTCCTCTTTGTTTTTGTTTGCTTGTTTCCTTAAGGCTTACCATTATTCCATTAATATACATCTATTATGCAATTTAATCCTGATGAGGTCACCGGCTTCTTACGCAACCTGGCCATTGAAATGTGCATAGTGTTTACAGTAATAAAAGATTAAGGAAATTCAACATATTTGGCCTCCTGACATTTCCCGCACCACCATAATTCAACATTGAAGATGGATGAGTTGCATAACGTCGAATATTACGTCATGGTTAACATTGCAGAATGACCAATTCTACCCTGTGGTAAACCACCAAATTTAAACGAATGTATATACATATATATATATATATATATATATATATATATATACATGTCGTAAACCCCTTTTGGATTAACTCCCTTTCCCTTCTCTCCCCTCTCTCACTATCCCTCTCACTTCAGGTTTCTCCATCCTTCTCGCTCTCTCTGCACTCACTTTACTGAGATCGCCACGGAAAAAACCTTGCTCCGCAGTTATATGACCACGGGTTTATATCCATCGGTACGTTATACCTTATTCTATTTTCTCCTCGGTTACTCACTTGCATGAGCCATTGTCCTGTGTTCCCCCTTAGTTTTTTTCCTCTTTCCCTTATTTTCTTTCTTATCATTTCTTTCCCTCGTGGCCTTTTGAAGGATAAAAGGCCTCGGACGCGCTGCCGATCGATGTCTTGTTTTAAGCGCCGAAACATCTATGATCCGCAGTTAACAGCTGATGAAGGGCTACTTTTCTTCTCTTGTTTACGTCCCTATTACCATCTTACATTTTGTTTACAGTAACCATGCAGCCTGCCTCTTTACCTGTATTCTTGTATATATATATATATATATATATATATATATATATATATATATATATAAAAATACATATATATATATGTGTCTGTGTGTGTGTGTTTTTTCAGAAGATCCCGTTAAGGCTGAAAGCAGCGATACTTTGCTTAAACTTTAATCTGTCATTTATATATATATATATGTATATATATATATATATATATATATATATATATGACAGCGATGAATTTGTTTTGCGAGGTCTTTGATGTGAAATCGTGAGTCGAAACAAATATTGTTATACTTGGGGAGGGTCATATTGTTGTAATACTATTGCCAGAAATATTAACACAACACACTCATTGTTTGGTTGGTTTTCTTTTTCGCTTCTGCATCTTTTATATCTCCATAGTTAATTCATTTGGCCATCAATGTTTATCACTGACTGACCAACGATCAAAAATACAAATATAAATATATATATATATATATATAGTCTAACAAAGTTCTTTCGTTGCACATCTGCAACATCATCAGTGGTACTATTATCATGTTTCCCCTACTGTATTGTATTGTATTGTAATGTCTACGCCATTTTTATTTTATATAAAATAAAAATGGCGTAGACATTACAATACAATACAAGACAGTAGGGAAACATGATAATAGTACCACTGATGATGTTGCAGATGTGCAACGAAAGAACTTTGTTAGACTATATATATATATTTATATCTGTATTTTTGACCGCTAGAATGCACATCTGACTGATCAGCCAGTCTGCTAATATGCAAATCAGGCCGATCAGTCACTGTGTATTTTTGAATATACCATATATTTTCACTAGCTCTGACGTTTGTCAGGTGAACAGTGAGCTGTACTGATGAAGGGTGATACCCAGAAACATTAGTGTCTGCAGTTCTGTTCACATGCCAACACAAGAGCAAGAATGAAGGGTTCATTCTACTGACATGGCTATAAAATTGAGGCTTGTGTGCATAATTGCAAACAAATCGAATATTATTATTAATATTCGAAAAACTCAGATTACATTTATTGTATTCAGCCATATAGAGCGAAATTTTCTTTTTTATTTGAATTTGGCAAAGCCGGTCGTTATCGCGCGTATACAGGAAACTGACTGGCCAATTTGCTGATATGCAAATCTGGCCGATCAGTGGATCTGCTAATATGCAGATCTGACTGATCAATCAGTCTGCTAATATGCAAATCAGGCCGATCAGTCACTGTCTATTTTTGAAAATAGCATATATTTTCACTAGCTCTGACAGTTTGGAAGGTGAACAGTGAGCTGTACTGATGAAGGGTGATACCCAGAAACATTAGTGTCTGCAGTTCTGTTCGCATGCCAATACAAGAGCAAGAATGAAGTGTTCATTCTACTGACATGGCTATAAAATTGAGGCTTGTTTGCATAATTGCAAACGAATCGAATGTTATTATAAATATTCGAAAAACTCAGATTACATTTATATATATATATATATATATATATATATATATATATATATATATGTGTATTAATACTTTATTTCAATAAACATACTTCATCATTTCTGAAGATGGCATATATAAGTGAAAGTATGTATATCTCCTCTGATAATTTGTAATTTTTTTACATAGATCTTTAATATGATATACATACCAACATACACATATATATATACATCTATATATATATATATAGATGTATATATATATATATATATATATATATATATATGTATGTGTGTGTGTATGTGTGTGTGTGTAGATATATCTACCAAAATAAACGGTAGTGTCAAATCCGCATGAAGAACTCAATGTAATCCAAATATAGAAGATATCATGAAAAGAGAAAATGCATTCAAAATTTAACGATAAGAATTATAGGAAAACAGAGTCCAAAATTTACATCCCTCCACTCCTAGCATAAAGTTTCTACTACGATTATTCTATCAACTTGACCTCTAACATTTCTATTGATCAATTCAAAACCTGTTCCCAAACAAACTTTTTGTATTAATACTTTATTTCAATAAACATACTTCATCATTTCTGAAGATAACATATATAAGTGAAGGTATGTATATCTCCTCTGATAATTTGTAATATTTTTTTACTGAGATCTTTAATATGATATACATACCAACATACACATGTATATCCCAGAAACGATCGTAAGATGATGATTTTTTTAAATATAAGGAACCTGTTCTTTGTTTATATATATATATATATATATATATATATATATATATATATATATAGAGAGAGAGAGAGAGAGAGAGAGAGAGAGAGAGAGAGAGAGGATAAAAGGACGATTGATTATTCCTTCATTGCATTTATTGATAGGTGACGCGCGTTTCGCCACTGATCAGCTCAAGGTTCGATCTATATCGATCCTACCCGACTCAATAATCCGCAGCTCGACGGACCTTCTTGAAAAGCATTTCAAGAAGGTCCGTCGAGCTGCGGTTTATTGAGTCGGGTAGGATCGATATAGATCGAACCTTGAGCTGATCAGTGGCGAAACGCGCGTCACCTATCAATAAATGCAATGAAGGAATAATCAACCGTCCTTTTATCCTTTGTATATATTACACTCTGTATAGCTCTACACATCATCACAGGAGTGAACCTAAACATCGAGTGCTCACTCGGGTGAACCTGCAGTAACTCCTAGTTACACCCCCTGGATATATATATATGTATATATATACACAAAATTAAATTAAGGTTGTCATGTCAGAGAGACATGCGCCATATCCACTGTAAAATATGCTCCAAGATTCTAATGAATAGATCCGAGCATTTTATATCAATTAGATATTGATTGACATATATATATGTCAATCAATTTCTAATTGATATAAAATGGAATCTTGGAACATATTCTACAGTGGATATGGTGCATATCTCTCTGACATGACACCCTTAATTTAACTTTGGATATATATACGTCCCTTTAATTGTAGAACTAACTCAGTTGAAAGGACTCGACTGCTATTTCTAGTTGTCGATAACCTTATTAACGCCACTGGAATGAAGCTGATACTATGAGTCTATTTTTTAAAAATCCAACGCGTGCTGCTAGTCATTCGCAGATTTGGATTTGGTGTGTAAACACAGATAGTTAAATATCTTCCCTTCTTGACAATCCGGAATTTGGCTACTATGATTAAAGGTCGATTGATGAGGAAATATATTTTTTTAATGAGATATATATACAAGGAAGATTAATCAATTCATAGGTATCTATATTTAAAGTTCTAGTTAAACTTTAATTAGTTACCTACCTAGCTATGTGTGCTTACACACTTTTACAAATTATTCCCTGTGATTGTTTCATATGCTTATTTTAGATATATATATATATATCAATCAATTTCTAATTGAGATATATATATATATATATATATATTATGTGTGTGTGTGCATATATACATACACACGCATACGCACACACAGGTATATATATTCATTCTACTGCAAAGGATGTACCACTCAATACATCTGTAGAAAAATCATTAGAATCAATTATATTTTTTGCAGTATTATTAAACATATGCAAATCAAATATATAATGTACTAGCAGTAAAGCCCGGCGTTGCTCGGGGTCGCTCAGTAGCTGTGTTAAAGTTACAACGTTAAGTTTCTTTATTGGCTTAAAAACTGTAGTGACTACTGTGCAGACTCGCATGTGGTGTTTTTGATTAATATTCCCTCAACCAACAATATGCCTTATGAAGTTAAGAAAACATAACGATAACCCGAATGTTATAACAAAAGAGGATGCTGGGGATAAAAACTGCACTGGTTATTTATTAACAAAGATCGAAAATGTAAACACTGCAACGCAGAGAAAAACATTAGCGTAACCAAATTATCAGTTATGTCTGTCTGCACGCCTATATCACCTCTCTGTACGACTGTCTGTCTGCACGCCTATATCACCTCTCTGCACGACTGTCTGTCTGCACGCCTATATCACCTCTCTGCACGACTGTCTGTCTGCACGCCTATATCACCTCTCTGCACGACTGTCTGTCTGCACGCCTATATCACCTCTCTGCACGACTATCTGTCTGCACGCGTATATCACCTCTCTGCACGACTGTCTGTCTGCGCGACTGTCTGTCTGCACGCCTAACGACGAAATATTTGCTTGTTTTACGTAGTCTTTAAATAGACTTGTTTTCAAGTAAAAATATTGTTTTAAAATGCTTTTAAATGGAAATGAAGCAAAACGGAAGCTTAGTGTTCGAACTGATGAATTTTGAAGGTCAATATTTTGCTGGCTCGACAAAACGCTGAGAAAGCCAGCGTAATTTTTTACGTAAGACGCTCAATGTAAACAGAACAAAGGGAAATAACTGATAACTTACGCTCAAAAATCGATACATTATATTCGATTTCGGCACATAGGGTGGGTCAATTTGAAATTTTTTTTTCCGATGTCTTCGCTAGGGCTCAATGTACAAGTATAGCAATTTCGGTGCAATTCCGTGAGAGATTCTAAGAGGAGATGTGTGCCAAAAATCGATAGACAGACAGACAACCACAGTTTTATATATATAGATTAATTGCTAAACCTTGATGATCCTTTATTTGTTATATATGTTCTTTACAAATCTACGAAGACCGGAAATATGCTAATTGGATTTATCTCTGAATTGTCTTCCGCCAATCTAGATATTGACAAAATTACATTAGAGATCTGAAATATATGAATGTCTTATACTGTTGCATCGTCATATTTTATACATATATATGTATCATAAAGAGTACGGGCGCGACGGCTGCGCTTTTTCCATTTCAACATCTAGTCCCAAACGTGCATGCTCTGAAACGTCGACATATTTATTAAATAAATGACTGTTACAGGACTAATTCTACTTCATTCTCATAATGAATGAATATAACAAATATGTGGCAAAATATGTATAATATATATATATATATATATAATAGTAATAATAATAAATTTGAAGACTAAAATCCAAAGAGGGCTCGATAAGGATAAATATATATCAAATATATAAGAACCGTAGAGCAAATATTTATTAAAACAACAGATTAAAGTTTAAGCAAAGAATCGCTGCTTTCACCCTTAACGGGATCTTCTGAAACTAACAAAGTCAATCTGTAAACGCAGAACTGGATATTTCAAAAAAATATATATAAAAGAAATAGGATTTCCCTTCAAACATAGCTTTATACAATATGTATAAATATTTCGTATCTCCAAAGAAATACAGGTTTAGGAAGCCGTAGCTATGCAAACACCGGGGGGCTAACGCACTCTGGTGATGTCCAGCAGAAGCAAAGGGGACAACCGTCTATGCATTTCAGGCTTAACTGGCCTTCGTCAGGGCAGTCCCTCCCACCGCTTGCGACTGCTGGACTAGAAGACAGCTGAGAATATATACTTTTCTCGTCTGTGTAAATGAGGTGATTAATCTCATTTGCATATGAAGCTGCGTAAGTTGGCTCAACTTATAATAAAAAAGAATTAAGATTTATATATATATATATATATATAGAAGTAGTTCCACAACAGTTAGTTCACCATTGCTGAAAACAATTGTTTCACCTTATTCGCATCAACAGCTCGGTTCAAATGAGGTTGTACGGAAAAGGAAAAACAACTGTACGAATGCGCATGTGCAGAAACAGTCACTTCCCAAAGGAGTGGGGGCTGGGGGTAAACCAACGATCGATGTTTAAGAGATAACTGGGGATGCTCGGAATAATTATATACTATTCATGTTATTCATTCGAGAATATTATAGATTGTTAGTCAATCTGGAGCTTTGTAATTACGTAATAGGTGTTTCCAGACGTGTGGACAACGTGAAAAAAGTTCATTCCTTGAATTTGGACAAGTGCTATTACCTAATCTTCTCAGGTTATTGATTCGTTCTTCAATGCACACCCCTCAAGACGGATTCCAATTTCATTATGGCTTAGACTTAGTAATAACTTTCAATTGGATGGAGTAATCCACGCCTGTGTCCTTGGAGGAGCATACGTGGACGATCGTTTGACCGGGTATCTGAAGGTCGACTGATTATTCAGGAAGCGTTCCTTAAACTAGCCCTCCACCATGCCTACATACGATTTAACCTCCTGTTGTTGATTTGGTCGGTTAGAAGTGACCACAGTCCGTAAATTAAAGCAGATATGTTACATTGTTGGTGGGAGGGGCAGCGTTATTTGCCTCAACGTTTAAACCACTGTCAGAGGAAGTTGGGGGCATGGCTCCGCCATGTTTTGTTTTTTTGAAAAAAATTATATTTTAACTAAAGTTCAAATATTTAGGCCAAAAGACCCAACTATTATACTTTCCCCTTCACAGGGCAAAATCCAAGGGCTTATGTCCCTTACACGACAACAAAAATTTACAATAAATGATTTATGAAAAGTAAATAAAGAGATTTACGGGAGCGAGCAAAACGACGTCCGATCACACCAATAGACAATAATAACAATTGTTTCTACTTTTGGTACAAGGCCAGCAATTATTCCAGTGTATTACTGGTACTTTATTTTATCGACCCCGTAAGGATGAAAGGCAAAGTTAACCTCGGCGGGTGTTGAACTCAGACCATAAAGGGCCGTAACTCTATGTTACAAAGCATGGCGTCCAAGCCTCTACCGATACTGCCAATCCATAGCCAATAATAATAATAATAATGATTTCATTTATTGGCCAGAAGGACCGACATGTAGGGGACAATACAAAGACACGGACGGACAGTGGGGGTTTACAATAAGCTCGCGTGGCAAGATTAATTTAACAATGAAAATATAGAGATATAAAATAAACTATGCATAAATATAACAAAATAAATTACTCAATAGGGGGTGGACAACCCAGGGGTGACTTAGGGACCCCACCAATCCTGAACCACCCTGCGCTTCTCGGGCACCCGGGGAGAGCACCCCTCTCCTCCTCAAATTAGCCAGCCTATTGGCGCATGGTCAGAGTAAGCCCACTCACACGGGCCATTCTCACCACATTCATCCACTTTTTAGCAAATGTACTGGGGGGGGGAGCACTTCTCTCTCCACCCTCACCTTCTTTTCCAGGTGAAACTTGATAAAGTTGATGAGTGATTGGCTGAAGAAAAGTGTCTGTCTTCAGTCCTTTCAGCCTGGTCCACCATACAACCTCTTTCGCAACTGCCACCAGACAGAGGAAAATTGCCTGCCCTTCCTGGCCAAAGGAAAGCGGAGGGTCGATCTTCACTATGGACTCGCCCGATAGCCGGATCCGTTCTACATGTGACAACAGTTGTTCGACATAACTCCACTAGTCAGTAATGCACGGACATTGGACAAGTGAGAGAGGGATTTCTGGAAGTTATCCATCGTCCCCGGCTCCCAAGTGCTCCGGAACAGACTGGTCTGTTCGACTTCGTCGAAGGCCAGAGCCTCTCCGAGTGTGTCGTTGCACTTTCCCACGACTAATCCTCTATAGAACTCGAGAGTGGAAGTTCCACTGATCGCATTGCCCACTTGGTAGAGGGCAATGAGTGTCCATTCCAGATGCCAGTCACCCAGACTTGCTTTCTACTTGACCCAGTACTGCAGCCCAGTTAAAGAGACAAGCTGCGGAAAGGCTCGTCTGATGAACGGCAACCACACCTGTTCACCGTTTAGGCAAAATATCTGGAGATGTCGCAACCTCAGCGAATGTCTGTGCACGTAGAGGGTGCTGGCAGCAGATGGACCTCCTCAACAACGAAACTTGTCCCCTCCACAAGAATTTGAAGAAGAGCCGTTCCAACTTGACGAGGCGCGGACGGGGCAAGGCACGACGGTCAGGCAGTAGTAGATGACGGACGCAATGTACGCATTCGCCACCTCCGCGCGACTTTTCACTGAGAGCTTCCCCCCAGCCCATTTTTGGGTGGGACTGGCTACTCTGCTCGTTACCTAGTCCCGATTCTTTTCCACCCGTCCAGCGCCCACGACGCTGTTGGACGGCATGTGGCCTTGCCTCTCCAGGTGCCGAACTGCAAGCCCACCGACTTTTCCGGGTTAAGTTTTACTCTCGTGAACCTTTCATATTCCTCCAATAAGGTGCCGACCACCTTGATTTCAGAGGTGTCCGACACTATCACGGTGATATCGTCCGCATAAGCCAACACAGCCCTCCGTGTCCCGGTTCGAACGGGAGGCCCTACAACAGCTCCAGCTTCCGCTGTAAAGTCTCGAGAGTCAATACGTACAGAATGGAAGAGAGAGGGCACACTTGACGGACCGATCGGGAGACCTGAAACGATTCCTTGAGGTGGCCATTAACTTTGACCACCGAGCAGATGCCGCTGTGCGGCGATCCACCTTCTGAAGATGCGGCCAAAGCCAGCTGCTTTGAGGACAGCCTCCAGGTACCGATGGTCGACCCTATCGAATGCTTTCAATTTATCTAAATTGATCAGTGCCCCACCGAAGCCAGGTTTACACCCTACACTCTCTATGATGTATCACATGAGGTGGAGGTTGTCATGTATTGACCTGGTTGGGAGTGCGCAAGTTTCCGCCTCCCCAACCAAATCCTCGACGACAAGCACCAATCTCTTTGCTAACACCTTGGCCAAAATCTTAAACTCTGTGTAGGACAGAGTTATGAGCCTGAAGTTGTCTAATGTATCCCTCTTGTTCTCGTCTATACTTATCAGCGTAACCACTCTCCTGCTCACAGAACTTGGAATACTCCCATTCTGCTGCCAGTTGTAGTAGAGTGCTTCGAGGAGATCGGAGAACAAGTCTGGCATATTTACGTAAAGCTCGTAGGGCAGGCCATCCAGCCAGGGTGACTTGCGCCTCGTGCAGCCGACAAGGGCATCCAGAATTTTGGCTGAGGTAATCGGCCTTTCGCAGCGCTCAACGTCGACCGTCGAGATGCCCGGCAAGCCGTCAAGGTAGGGACTGCAGTCCGCTCCTGTCTCTAACCCACCACACTCCCCGAACAACCGAGAAAAGTGCTGGCGAAAGGCCTCACGCATTCGCTTAGAATCGCTCATCTCTTGTCCGTCTCTCCGTCAAAGACTGAATTCTGGTTTTATTACCACCCTGCGCTTCTGCCACGCAGGCCCATCGAACAGCTTTGGTTCCCTCGTTTCTCAGTGCACCCGCCTTAGCTCTGACAATGCAACTTTCGTGTTTCGCATTGAAGAAATGGTCTAATGCCATTCTCGCCGCGAGCACGTCCGTTGCAATTCCACTACAAATAGCCTCATCTAATTTATCTACCAGCTCCCCCTCCTTTCTATTTTTCTCTTACGTTACTTCTTTGCTAAACTCTATCGAAGTTATTCTAATCTTTCTTTTGAGAGCCCCCCACCATCTGTTCTTGACGATCCCCCCTGTCAACGTTTGCTTAACTATATTGTTGACCTGGTCTCTGTAATCCTTACATGCCGGAAATAACATGTTCAGCTCCCAGTAACCAGGTCCTAACCTACGCGTTTTATCTAGGTCGACCATACATATCACAAATTTGTGATCTAAATAGGCGACCGTTTTAAAAGGTGGGCAGCCTACACTATTTCTATCTATTTTCCTAATGAAGATCCTGTCTATATACGATCTAGATGACCCTATGTGGCTGGTCAACGTCCACACTGGCGCATTGGGGAAATCTAGTCGGTACCTGCCAGATAGTTGGAACTGGCTGATTAGGTGCTTGAGGCTTTTGCACCCCCCAGCCACCCTCCACGCTCCTGTCAGCTACTCCCACACAATCCCAGCGTGCGTCTAAGATGCCGTTCCAGTCCCCCGCTAACAGTAAAGGGTGAGACGTACCCAGAAAGGCTTCCAGGCGCCAAAAGAAGACCGGTCTCCCGGCCCCGTAAGAGCGTAGACGGCCACCAGTCTAAAGGCACCACCTTCGTTATTGTTCACATCCAGGACTACCAACCTACCGTCCGGTCCCGGAAGATCGACCTTACCTCGAGATCTATGCCTTAAACAGCACTGCTACCCCACCTACCATTCCCGGCCTGCTAACAGATGCTAAGATCTGATAGTCGTCGAAAATGGGGGCTAGTGCACGCGTGTCAGAAATCCTGGTCTAGCTGACGGCAATCACATTTATTACCAGAGACCTGACTTCGTTGAGCAGGTGACCCTGCTTCCAGGGTGACCCCAGACTACGAACATTTAAACTTCCTACTCTTAATATGGCCATGTTGGCAAGCTAAAAGAGCGAGGGAAGATTTACTTACCTCCCGGGTTCTTGTGAAGGTCGGGTAGTTCGACCTCCATGGTTGGTGGGGATTCTTTCGGGAACGCCTTTAAAAGTCTCGATATGGGTTTCACGTTCGTGGTTCCCACTTCCTGAGGAAAGCTCTCTCGAATTTCTTTGTAGGAATGAAGCGACATTCGCACCAGAAACAAATCTTCTGGCACGCAAAATGTGCTCAATCCAAAGAACTTTCCCTCTGTTTGAATGTCCTCGCTTCGTGCTAAGAGAGCCATCAATTTCTCGTTGACCCTTCTGACAAGCCCGAAGTTTTTAATGTTTTGTTGATGTGGTTTTATTTGTTTTCGTTTCGGTGACTATGGTGGTGATGGTTTGTTAGTGTTGTTTCGGGTATGTCCGTGTATGTTGTAGGTGTGGTATCTGAAATTTCAGGTGTCTATGTGTTTATTTGTTCTTGTGTTTGTTTAGGTTGTTTGCGTTTAGGGTGATGTTGATGTTGACGTTGACGTTGGTGTTGATGTTATTGGGGAAGTGTTTGCGTTGGTGGTGTCTGTATTTTTTGTTGTGTATGTTTTTGTGTTTTGTGAGTTTTGTGTTTTGTGAGTTTTTGTGAGTTTTCTCTTGCTTTTTGGCACTTTTGTGTTTTCCTTCATCTTCACTACTGGAAGACAAAGGGTCCGTGGCTGTGAGTGCGTTTATGGTGTTGTCCATGTGTATATTTTGAGGGGTAGGGGAAGTGGGAGAGCTCTCCTCGTTTTCCCCTTGTATTGGTGTCGTAGCTGGTGGTGGTCCGGCTGTTTTTGCTGTTGGAGGGGCTGCCCATGTCATTGTTGGTGGTGGTGGAACTTTTCGTGTCGACACTGGTGTTGGCAGCAAAGGAGGTTTTCGACCCCCTGCACTTTTGCGAAGGTTTGCAAATGCGTTGCTTCTCCGCAGACGAAGCAGTGCTGTCGTTCTTTCTGTTGTTGTTGTTGTTGTACTTGTTGTTTTGTTTATTGTTGTTGTTGTTGTTGTTGTACTTGTTTTGTTTATTGTTGTTACTTCTACCGTTATTAGTTTTTATATTGAGTCTGTTGATGTTGTTTTCTTGGTTGTTGTTGAGGTGGTGGTGGTAATGTCGGTTGCAAGTGATACAGTGTTGTCTTCTTACATTCAGTAGAGTTGACAACAGACATATCTCTCATGTCTGTCGTAGTAATAGTAGTGTTGGGAGCTCTAGTGGCTCTTTTTGACCTTTTTACCTGGAAGGTGTTTACCGTTTCAAGGTCGAAATTTCCCATTTTTTTAGGGGTGGGGGGTAAATAGATCCGAATATTCGGGCTTAAATCCCGAATATTGAGAGGTTTCCGTTATCGACAAGAAAATACACAAAATAATATTTAAAACAGCTTAAAATTACGAAATTTTTCTCCCGCAAAGTTGTAACGTCTTTACACATGTGGCTCCAAATAATAATAAAAATAATAATAATAATAATAATAATGTTTTCTTTATTAACCACAAGGGTTCACATAAAGTAGACATTAAGGACAGTACAGGACAATACAGGACGGTACAAATGGGCATTTCTGCGTGTAAAAAAACAGAGGTTGAAATAAAATAACAAAGAAAAATTCCTCAATAGGGGGGAGACTTCCAAGGGACATTTGTGGAGAAAGCCCATTAAAAGACCACAGTGGCCCTGACCACCAGGGCAAGTGCCCTCTCCCAGTTTTCCACCTTTAATTTACAGACACATACTCAGAGAAGGCCCATTCATTCGGGCCATACTTGCTTCTCTCACCCATCTTTCAACAAAATACTGGGAAGAGAGCACTTCCCTCTCTACCCTGATTTTCCTTTTCAAATGAAATTTGAAAAAGTTAATCAGGGCATCACCGAAGAGGTAAGTGCTCGTCTTCAGCCCTTTCAAACGTGTCCACCATATTATCTCTTTCGCCATGGCCACCAGACAGATAAAAACTGCCTGCCCTTCCCGGCTAAAGGAAGGGGGCGGGGCAATCCTCACGATGGACTCAGCTGATAGCTGGATCCGTCCTACACGTGACAGCAGGTGTTCGACATAAACCCACAAGTCAGCAATGCTCGGACACTGGACGAGTGCGTGCAGGACGGTTTCGTCGCCCTGTGCGCATCTCGGACATGCCCGGCTGACGGCACCTCCATGCCTGTAAAGTTTATCCCGAACTGGCAAAGCACCCCGGTAGCACTGCCAGGCCAGGGATTTCTGGAAGTTGTCCATAGGCCCCGGCCCGAAAGTCCTTCCGAAGAGATTGGCTAGTTGATTTTCGTCGACGCCTAGAGTTTCTCCAAGTACGTCGTCGCTCTTCCCCTCCACTAATCCCCTGTAGAACGCCAAGGTGGAGTTTCCACCGATCACATTGCCCAATTGGCCGAGGGCTGCGAGCGCCTGAAGACATTCCAGTTTCCAAGCGCTCCCTCTCGGTCTTCGCTTGACCCAGGACTGCAGCTCCGTCAAGGAGACGAGCTGGGGAAAAACGTGTCTAGCAAACGGCGACCACACCTGATCACCGTCGAGGAAGAGGTGGAGATGTCGTAGCCTGAGCGCGTGTCTGCGCATCATCAGCCACGGCATCCCAGCCCTCCACGTAGCGGGTGTTGACAGCAGATGGACCGCCTGACCATCGGAGCGCGTCCCTTCCACAAGAAGCGAAAGAGCAAACGCTCCAGCGCAGTCAGGCGGGGCTTAGGACAAGGTACGACGGTCAGGCGGTAGTAGATGACGGACGCGATGTACGCGTTAGCCACCTCCGCTCGACCTTTCAGGGATAGCTTCCTCTCGGCCCATTTCTGGGTGAGAGAAGCCACCCTGCTCGTCACCTCGTCCCAGTTTTTGTCCGTCTGGAGGTCTGGACCGAACCAGACCCCTAGCAATTTAACCGGTCCGTCTGTCCAGCGCCCGACGACGCTGTTGGACGGCATGGACCTGCCTCTCCAGGTGCCGAGCTGCAGGCCCACTGACTTTTCCTGGTTGATCATTGCTCCTGTCACCGCTTCGTATTCTCTTAGTGTAGTGCCGATCGCCTCGATGTGTTTGGCGTTCGACACCACTACGGGGACATCGTCGGCATATGCTGACACGGGTCTTCCGCATCATAGTTCGCGCGGGATCCCTCTCAACGTCTCCAGTTTGTGCAGTAATGGCTCGAGAGTCAATACGTACAATAGGGATGAGAGGGGACATCCTTGGCGGACCGAGCGCATGATGTTGAACGGTTCCGAAAGGTGACCGTTCACTCTCACTACAGAGCAGATGTTGCTGTGCATGGCAGCGATCCAGCCTCTGAAGACGGGCCCAAAGCCAGCCGCCCTCGGGACTGCCTCTAGGTAACGATGGTCGACCCTATCGAAGGCTTTCGACTGATCTAAATTGATTAAAGACCCACCCGTGCCAGGTTCCCTAGCTACCCTCTCTACGATGTATCGCATGAGGTGGAGGTTGTCGTGGATGGATCTGTCGGGAATGGCGCATGTCTACGCCTCTCCCACTAGACCACCAACGACAAGCGCCAACCTCTTTGCTAGCACCTTGGCCAAAATCTTGAACTCTGTGTTTAGCAGAGTTATGGACCTAAAATTATCTATGTTATCCCCCTTGTTCGGATCCTTTCTCAGCAGCGCCACCGCTCTTCGGCTCACAGAGCTGGGAATTCTCCCGTTCTGTTGCCAGTTGCAGTAGACGTCCGCCAAGAGGCCTCCGAACAAGTTTGGAATTTGTACGTAAAGTTCATAGGGCAGACCATCCAAACCAGGCGATTTACCGCTTGTGCAACTAATCATTGCATCCCGTACTTCAGCGGTTGTTATCGGCTTTTCGCAACACTCCGCCTCAGTGGCCGAAAGCCGCGGCAGTCCATCGAGGTAGACACTAAAGTCCATCCCTCGATCCGGCTCGCCACTGCCCCCGAATATTTGAGCGAAGTGTCACTGAAAAGCTTCACACATTTGCCCGGGATCGAGTAGCATGCGCCCGTCGTGGTCCACCAAAGACCGGATCGTGGCTTTGTTGCCACGACGCGCCTCCGCCACTCGGGCCCATTGAACGGCGTTTGTCCCCTCGTGTCTGAGAGAACGCACCCTAGCTCTGACAACGCAGCCTTCGTGCTTTGCATTGAAGAATTGGTCAAGGGCCAATTTCGCCGCAAGTACGTCGGTCGCGATGCCTTTGCTAAGCGCCTCATCTAATTTTCTAACTAGTTCTCCCTCTGCTCTATTTTTCTCTATTGCTAAAGTCTTACTAAACCTAATGGACTCTATTCTAATTCCTCTTTTCAGAGCAAACCACCACTTGTTGTTGACGATGGCCCCCGTCAACGCCCGCTTAACTAGTTCGCTAATCCGGTCTATGTAGGCCTTGCGCGCTGGTAAGGAAGCGTTTAGCTTCCAGTAGCCGGGTCCTCGCCTATGAAGCCTATCTAAGTCAAGCACACAGATCACGAATTTGTGGTCCGTGTAGCTGACTATCTTGAATTGTGGACAGCCTATGCTAGACCTATCTATTTCCCTACAAAATACTCTATCTAGATATGATCTGGATGACCCTATGCGATTTGTCCAAGTCCACATTGGTACATTCGGGAAATCCATTCGGTACCTGTCAGACAGTTCAAAACGTCTGAGCAGGTTGGTGAGACTCTTGCACCTTCCTCCCATATCCGCTAATCCCACACAATCCCAGCGTGCATCTAAGATCCCGTTCCAGTCGCCCACTAACACTAAAGAGCGGGACGTTCCAAGAAAGGTCTCCAGACGCCGGAAGAAATCAGGCCGCCCTGCTCCTGTCGGGGCATAGACGGCCACTAACCTGAAAGCTTGCCCGTCTCCGCTGGTCACGTCCAGCACCACCAACTTACCTTCTGGGTCCAGGAAGATGGCCCGTATGGCAAGATCCAAACCTCTCCGAAAAAGCACAGCAACTCCTTCCCCCAATCCCGGACGGCTGGGAGATGCGTACACATCGTAGTCGCCGAAGATCGGTGCGAAAGCCTGTGCTTCGGAGATTCTGGTCTCGCTGATGGCCACTACATCTATGTTTAGTGACTTGAGGTCGTTGAGCAGGTGGCCCTGCTTCCATGACGACCCCAAGCCACGCGCATTTATGCTGCCTATTCTGAGTGAGGTCATGTTGCAAAGGAGTGGAAAAGATGGGAAAGACCACTACCTTACTTCTCGTAGGGGAAGGACGGTTTTTCCATCCTTTTCACTGCTTGTGGCCTCCTCAGGAAGGATGTCTTTATAAATCCTCCTGGAGAGTGCTTGTCATGTACGTTTTCTGTGTGATGCGAGTGATTTGTATGTGTGGAGGTGGTGTGAATTTTGGGGTTGTTGTGTAGTCTTTTTCTGTGATGCTGGTGTTGTGTTGGATGTAGTGTAATAATTGCTTGTTGTTCAAATTTAATGCTGTGTAGTGTGTATCGTTTTGGTTGTTTTGTTTTGTTTGCGTTTGTTGTGGGTTTGTTTCTGTTTCGCATTTTGGTGACTTTTGTGGTGTAGGTGATGGTGGTGTTGGAGTTAATGATGGTGATGGTGTTGGTGTTTGGGTTGATGGGGTTGGTGATGCTGGTGTGGATGGTGGCATATCTGTCCTAAATTTTTTGTTTCTTAGTTTATTTGTTTCCCTCTGTATTTTGTTTTTGGAGGGGGAAGGAAGAGAATTTTTTTCTTTTTTGGTTTCTTTTTTTTTTCCGGATATCGTTGCCCACTCCTCGTCGTCACAATCTGTCTCCAGTTGTGATAGGCCGGGGAGTGGAAAATCCTCCACAGGCGTTAGTTTTGGTTGTGGCGTGGTGGATGGTGTAGGCGCTGGTGCTAGTTCTGAAGCGTTGGGTGGTGGTGGTGTTGGTTTTGCTGGTGGTGGTGTTGGTTTTGCTACTGTTGCTGGGGTTGTTGCTGTTATAGTTGCTTCTGTTGTTGCTGCTACAGTTGTTGCTGCCATCTCTGCTACTGGTGGTGTTGATGGTTGTGTCACTGGGGTGGGTAGGAGAGGTGGCCTCAACCTTTTAGCTTGAGGGCAGAAAGCCCTTAGGTGGGTTCCTTCACCACAAACGACACACCTAGGTCTTCTGCCCTCGACAATTACCGTGAGGGGGCTGCCGTCAGTGAGGTCTATTACCTCTGGGATCTCCTCAATGCTTTTTTGGTCCGCTTGGATCAGGAGCTCCATCCCAGATCCGGACCAGTTCTCCTGCTTTTCTTTTGCTATTGCTATTATTTTTGTGTTGGCTTCGATGCCGGCGAGGACGGCCGCTATTAGCCAGGGAATTTCGATGGCCGGTGGAACGTGGGTCACCCTGATCTTTACGAGTCTCTGGCCACAATAACTTGGGACGAGTGTGAAGTCGTCACTGCTTAATGGGGCCATGGAGTGTTCTCTAGCCTCCTCTGGTGTTTCAAAGAACACGTCCACGGTTCCATACTTTTGCCCACGTCTGATGTGGGTTTTTCTTGCCCACACATGTCCCAAAGCTTTTTGGATTTGGGACTCGGATGCCCGTTCCACTCGGCGCGATTTTACATTTATTGTTCTATACGACACGGTGCATAGGCGCCGATGCTCCATTTTATTAGGTGGGGGGGGGCTGACCCTGTACCCATCTTTCTTTACCATTTGTTTGTCATTTTCTAAATCCTCCTGAGTTACCGTAAATGCTTCGAACTGTTTTGCTACTCTGGCGAAACTGAGGGTCGGTTTTATAATGTCATTGTTGTTGTTGTTGCTATCGTTATTTGTGTTAATATTAATTTTAGTTTCAGTTGTGGTGGTGGTGACGTCAGTCGTCTTTGGTGGGGAAGAGTCCATTTTGCTTGATTTCATTTCGACATCACGAGTTGATTTATTTTTTTCTTCTTTTGTTTCTGTTGTCGCGGTGGTGGTGGTGGTGGAGGCTTTAACACCTGCAGTCATTGGTAATGGCGGGAAATGAATGTCTGCCTGAGACAAATTTAAAATATTGCTAGTGCTTATATTTTTTTTAGTGTTGGCAAACGTAGTAACATTTACAATGGTGGTGTCGGTGTGAGGTGTTAATTTGTGAGAAAGGCTTTCAGCTGCTTCGTGCAGAGGTGAATTAGCCATTTTTTTTTCAAAGAAATTTTTTGATAATAATAAAAGTTAAAATTTTGGGCACAAGGCCCCAATCTTTTTTGGGTGTCCTTTTCGGAAAACAATGTATGTGCGCTTATATATGGTTAACAATAAAAATTTTCCATAAATGGCAATTTTTAACAAACGGAAATAACAAACCTTTGCGGAGCTCACGATGATACGATTTACTACGTAGGTCGCCAATAATAATAATAATAATAATAATAATAATAATAATAATAACGATTTCTTTATTGGCCACAAGACATCAAGAAAACATTACAGACGGCACAGGACGGTACAGGACGGTACGATGTGTGTTTTGTGCGTGTAAAGATTTTTATTCAGAGCGGATCATTCTCGCTACATTCACCCACCTTTCAACAAACTTGCTAGAAGGCACCACTTGCCTCTCCACCCTGGTTTTCCTCTTCAAGTGAAACTAAAAATGTTAATCAGGGATTCGCCGAAGAGGAAAGTGTCTGTCTTTAACCCTTTCAACCTTGTCCACCACACAATCTCTTTCGCCATGGCCACCAGGCAGATGAAAACCGCCTGCCCTTCCTCCTCGAAGGAAGAAGGCGAGACCATCTGCACAATGGACTCAGCCGATAACCGGATCAGTCCTACACGCGACAGCAACTGTTCGACATAGCTCCACAAATCAGTAATGTTCGGGCACTGAACGAGTGCGTGCACGACGGTTTCGTCGCTCTGTGCGCATCTCGGACAGGCTTGGCTGACGGCACTTCCGTGCCTGTAGAGCTAATCTCGAACCGGCAACGCTCCCCGGTAGCACTGCCAGGCCAGGGATTTTTGGAAGTTATCCATAGGTCCTGAGCTGAAAGTTCTCCGGAAGAGAGCAAACAGCTGATCTTCTTCGACGACCAGGATCTCTCCGAGTACGTCGTCGCTCTTCCTCTCCACTAATCCTCTATAGAACGACGAGGTATCCACCGATACTGGTGCCCAGCTGGCAGAGGGCAGTGAGCGCCTGGAGACATTCCAGTTTCCAAGTGCTATCCCTCGGTCTTTTCCTGACCCAAGACTGCAGCTCCGTCAAGGAGACGAGGTGTGGGAAAAGATGCCTGGCGAACGGCGACCACACCTGTTCACCGTCAAGGAAACACCAGAGATGTCGCAGCCTCAGCGCATGTTTGCGCATCATCAGTCATAGCTTTCCCAATCCTCCACGCAACGGGTGTTAATAGCAGATGGATCGTCTGACCATGGGAGCGCGTCCCTTCCACAAAAAGCGGAAGAGGAAGCGCTCCATTTTGGTGAGAATTAGGCCGGAGCAAGGGGCGACGTTGCGGCGTTAGCAGATGACGGATGCGATGTACGCATTCGCCACTTCCACCTGGCCTTTCAGGGACAGCTTCCTCTCGGCCCATTTCTGAGTGAGGGAGGCCACATTGTTCGTCAGCTCGCTCCAGTTTTTCTCCGTTTGGAGGTCTGGTCCTAACCAGACCCGGAGCAATTTAACTGGTCCGTCCGTCCAACTCCCCACGACGCTGTCGGACAGCAAGATTTGCCTCTCCAGGTGCAAGCCCACCGACTTTTCCTGGTTTATCTTTGCTCCTGTCACAGCTTCGTATTCCTTGAGAGCGGTGCCGACATGTCTAGTGCTCGACACCACCACGGTGACGTCGTCGGCGTAAGCCAACTCGGATTTCCCGCATCCCAGTTCGCGTAGGACGCACCTCATCGCCTCCAGTTTGTGCAGTAACGGCTCGAGAGACAATACGTACAAGAGGGACGAGAAGGGAACATCCTGGCGAACCGAGCGCATGATGCTGAACGGCTGCGAAAGGTGACCGTTCACCCTCACAACCGAGCAGATGTCGCTGTACATCGTAGCGATCCAACCCCTGAAAACGGGCCTGAAACCGGCTGCCTCGAGGACCGCAGTCAGGTACCGATGGTCGACCCTATCAAATGCTTTGGATTGAACTAAGTTGATCAGTGCCGCACCCGTGCCAGGTTCCTTAACCACCCTCTCTACGATGTATCGCATGAGGTGGAGGTTGTCGTCTATAGATCTGTCCGGAATGGCGCATGTCTGCACCTTTCCCACCAGATCCTCAACGACAAGCCCCAATCTCGTTTCTAACACCTTGGTCAACATCTTGAACACTGCGTTTAGGAGAGTTATGGGCCTGAAGTTATCGATAACATCCACATTGTTCGGGTCTTTTCTCAGCAGCGCCACCGCTCCCCGGCTCACAAATCTGGGAATGCTACCGTTCTGCTGCCAGTTGCTGTAGACGTCTGCCAAGAGGTCACCGAACAAGTCTGGCATAAATGCATAAAGCTCGTAGGGCAGACCATCCAAACCTGGCGATTTACCCCTCCAGCAGTTTGCCATCGCTTCCCATATTTCACCGGCTGTTATTGGCTTTTCGCAACACTGTGCTGCGGTCGTCCAGAGCTGAAGCCGTCTGTCGACGTATGCACTGAAGTCCATACCCCGATCCGGCCCGCCGCTGCTCCCGAACAGCTCAGCAAAGTGCCGCTGAAAACCTCAAACATCTGCTCGGGTTCGAGCAGCACGCGGACGTTTTGGTCAGACAAAGACTGAATTGTGGCTTTGTTGTCACGTCGCTCTCTGCCACCCGGGCCCATTTGACGGCTTTCGTCTCCTCATGTTTCAGAGCCTTCGTGTTTTGCGTTGAAGAATTGGTCGAGTGCCAATCTCGCCGCAAGCACGTCGGTTGCGATGCCTGTCCTAAACGCTTCTTCTAGCTTTATGACTAGCTCTCCCTCTACTCTATTTTCCTCTATCACTACTCCTTTGCTAAACCTAATCGACTCTACTTTAATTGCCCTTCTCAGGGCAAACCACCACCTGTTGTTAACGACCGCTCCCGTCAACGCCCGCTTAACTAATACGCTAATCCGGTCTCTGTAGGCTTTGCGAGCCGGGAAAGACGCGTTCATCTTCCAGTAACCGTGTCATTGTCTATGGAGTCTGTCTATGACGAACTCACAGATCACAAATGTGTGGTCTGTGTAGTCGACTATTTTAAAATGTGGAAAACTTATACTAACCTTATCTAGTTCTCTGCAGAATACCCTATCGAGATACGATCTGGATGACCCGATGCGGTTTGTCCATGTCCACATTGGCACATTCGGGTGATCCAGTCGATACCTGTCAGACAGTTCAAAACGTCTGAGCAGGTTGGTGAGGCTCTTGCACCCTCCTCCTTTATCCACTAGCCCACACAATACCAGCATGCATCCAAGATACCGTTCCAGTCGCCCACTAACACTAAAGGGCGGGACGTTCCAAGAAAGGTCTCTAGACGTCTGAAGAAATCTCGCCGTCCTGCCCCAGATAGCTACTAGCCTGAAAGCATTGCCTTCGCTGCCGGTCACGTCCAGCACCAACGATTTACCTTCTGGGTCCAGGAAGATGGTCCGTATGGCGAGATCCAAACCTCTCCGAAAAAGGACGGCAACCCCTTCGTCCGATCCTGGACAACTGGGAGATGCGTAAACATCGTAGCCGCCGAAGATCGGTGCGAAAGCTCGTGCTTCGGAGATTCTGGTGTCGCTGATGGTCACCACATCTATGTTTAGTGACCTGAGATCGTTGAGCAGGTGACCCTGCTTCAAGATGACCCCAGGCCACGTACATTTATACTGCCTATTCTAAGTACGGATGAGAAACGGGGCAAGTGAGAAAGGGTCACTCACTTGATCGTGTGGTGAAGGGACAGTAGGACTGTCCCTTTGGCTGGTCATGGGTGTTTCCAAGAGGATGTCACTGTATATCTTCTTGGTAACCGACCCCCTGAAGTCTCGAACTGCGTTGGTGAATTTTTGTTTTAAGTTTGTACTGTTCTATATTGATATCAATAATGCTTGTTTGTCGGGAGAGTTCTTGATGTTGGTGGAGTATAGAAGTTTTTTTCTGTGATGTCTCTGTGCTGCTTTATATGTTGTATGAGTTCTTTATTTGCCATGTTTATGGCTGTGTACTTTTGGGGGGAGGGTGATTTTGTTGCTGTTTGATGTGTGTGTTTTGTTGTGTTTGCGATGTTGGTGTTTTTGGTGATGCTGGTGGTGGTGTGGTTGTTGTTGGTGATGATGCTTGTCGTGGTGATGGTGATGGTGTTGCTGCAAGTCTCCTTGCAGCCTTTACTTCTCTTTGTCTGCCTTCACTTTTCGAGGGTGAAGCTAAGCGTTTTTTTCTCCCGCCTCATACTCCATGTCAGATTCCCTCCCGCCTCACACTCCATGTCAGACCCCGTGGCGTCCGGGAGGGGCATGAGCTCCACTGTTGTTGGTGATGGTAGTGGAGCCCGCTCCGGCGATTTTGCCGCCGGTGTAGCTACTGCGACTGTTGGTGTTACCGCCACTGCTGCCGCTGCTTTAAAGTACGTCTAGTGTGGCATAATTTTTGATCGGGTGATGTGGGTTTTGCGCGCCCAGACGCACCCCAAGGCCTTTTGGATTTGAGCCTCCGTGGCTCTCTCCACCCGATGTGACATTTTGCTTACGGTGCGGTAAGTCACCGTCCGTAGCTGCTGGTCCTTGAACAAATCGGGTGGAGGTTTCAGGGAAACTCTATTGACGTTTCTTGTCACCATGGCCCTTAGATTGCCATCTCCTCCTCTGTGACTAACATTGTTTCGATATTTCGGGCCACACCTGCAAAAGAAGTGGTCCCTTTTTCAGCGGCACCACTATTGCGGCCGCTACTGGTCTTGCTGGTGGTGCTGAGATCGCTGTTACAGGTATCGGTGTCATTGTTGATGTTTTCGTTGGTACTGTTGTTGCTGCTGTCGTTGTTGTTTTCGTTGATACTGTTGCTGTTGTAACTGTTATTGTGGCTGTTGTTATTATTGTTGTTTTTGTTGATACTGTTCTTACTATTATTGTTGTTGTGGCTGTTGTTATTGTCATTGTTATTGTCGTTCTCGACCTTACCGCTGTTATTTTTGTGATTGCTGCTGTTATTGATGGTGTTGTTGTTGGTGTTATTTTTGGTGTTGTTTGTATTAGAAATATTTGGTAATTTTGAACCTGTAACAATATCATTAAAAATGATATTGTTCCTCTTTTCCTTCGTAATATTTTCTTTTATATTTACCTTCGCTAGAACGCTGTCTTGTTGATATGCTGACAAAGACTCCCTCTCTCTATATTGTCTGACCACGCTTTCTCTCTTTCTTGTGTTATCCATGTTGAAAGAAATTTTCTTCAAATAATATTTTTACATAATACGGCACCCCGTATTTACGAGTGAACCCCTGTATTAAGTGGGTCACTTCTTCTAAACTTTTATCAAGTTTAAAATTTTAATAAAAGGTTAACAACGGTTGAAAACGAGGTAAACTGTTGAAAAAAACCGGAGACGATAAGAAGCGTGGCTTCACCTTCAATAATACTACTAATAATAATAATGGTTTCTTTATTAACCACTAGGGTTGACATAAAGTATAATATTAAGGACAGCAGAGGACGCTACATGACGGTACGAATGGGCATTTCTGCGTGTAAAGTAAAAAACACAGAAAATGACAAAGGGAAATTCCCCAATTGGTGGGGTGGGGGGACTTCCGAGGGACATTCGTGGAGAAAGCCCATTAAAAATGCCACGGTCACGCTGACCACCAGAGCAAAGTGCCCTCTCCCACTTTTCCACCTTCAATTTACAAGCGCATACTCAGAGCAGGCTCATTCACTCAGACCATGCTTGCCTCTCTCACCCATCTTTCAACAAAATGCTGGGAAGACAGCACTTCCCTCTCTACCTTGATTTTCCTTTTCAAATGAAATTTGAAAAGTTAATCAGGGCATTACTGAAGAGGTAAGTGCTTGTCTTTAGCCCTTTCAAACGCGTCCATCATACGATCTTTTTTGCCATGGCCACCATAAAGATAAAAACTGCCTGCCCTTCTTGGCTAAATGAAGACGGCGAGGCAACCCTCACGATGGATTCAACTGATAGCCGGATCTGTCCTACACGCGACAGCAGGTGTTGGACATAAACCCACAAGTCAGCAATGCTCGGACACTGGACGAGAACGTGCACAACGGTTTCGTCGCCCTGCGCACATCTCGGACAGGCCAGACTGACGGCACTTCCATGCCTGTAGAGTTTATCCCGAACTGGCAAATCTCCTCGGTAGCACTGCCAGGCCAGGAATTTCTGGAAGTTGTCCATGGGCCCATCCCGAAAGTTCCTCCTGAAGGGATTGGCTCGATGATTTTCGTCGAGCCCAGAGTATCCCCAAGGACGTCGTCGCTCTTTCCTTCCACTAACCCTCTATCGAACGCCGAGGTGGAGTTTCCACTGATCACATTGCCCGATTGGTCGAGGGCTGTAAGTGCCTGGAGACATTCCAATTTTCCATGAGCTCCTCCTCGGTCTTCGCTTGACCCAGGACTGGAGCTCCGTCAAGGAGACGAGCTGGGGAAATAAGCGTTTAACAAATGGTGACCACACCTGATCACCGTCGAGAAAGAGGTGGAGGTGCCGTAGCCTGAGCGCATGTTTGCACATCATCAGCCACGGCATGCCCAGCTCTCCACGTAGCGGGTGTTGACAGCAAGCGGACAGGCTGACCATCGGAGCGCGTCCCTTCCACAAAAAGCGAAAGAGCAAACGCTCCAACGCAGTCAGGCGAGGCTTAGGACAAGGCACGACGGTCAGGCGGTAGTAGATGACGGACGCGCTGTACGTGTTCGCCATTTCCGCTCGACCTTTCAGAGATAGCTTCGTCTCAGCCATTTCTGGGTGAGAGAGGCCACACTGCTCATCACCTCGTCCCAGTTTTTCTCCGGCTGGAGGTATGGACGGAACCAGACCCCTAGCAATTTAACCGGTCCGTCCAGCGCCCGATGAGGCTGTTGGACGACATGGATCTTCCTCTCCAGGTGCCGAGCTGCAGGCCCACCGACTTTTCCTGGTGGATCATTGTTCCTGTCTCTGCCTCATATTCTCTCAGTGTAATGACTCGATGTGTTTGACATTCGACTCCACTACGGTGACGTCGTTGGCATATGCTGACACAGTTCTCCCGTATCCCAGTTCGTGCAGGACACCCCTAAACGTCTCAATTTCGTGCAGTAATGGCTCGAGAATCAAAAGTTACAACAGGGACGGGAGGGGACATCCTTGGTGGACCGAGAGCATTATGTTGAACGGTTCCGAAAGGTGACCGTTCACCCTCACCACAGAGCAAATGTCGCTGATCAGGGCAGCGATCCTGCCTCCGAAGACGGGCCCAAAGCCGACCGCCCTCAGGACAGCCGCCAGATAACGATGGTCGACCCTATCGAAAGCTTTCGACTGATCTAAATTGATCAAGGCCCCTCCCTGCTAGGTTCGTTAGCTACCCTATCCAAGATGTATCGCATGAGGTGGAGGTTGTCGTGGATGGTTCTGTCTGGAATGGTGCATGTCTGCACTACCCCTACAAGACCACCGACAATAAGCGCACACATTTGCTCGGGTTCGAATAACATGCACCCTTCATGATCCTCCAAAGAACGGATCGTGACTTCGTTGCCACACTACGCCTCCCTCATTCGAGCCCATCAAACGGCTTTCGTTCCCTCGTGCCTGAGAGCACGCACCCTAGCTCTGACAACGCAGCCATCGTGCTTTGCGTTGAAGAATTGATCGACGGCCAATTTCGCGATGCTTTACTAGTTTTCTAACTAGTTCTATCCCTGCTCTATTTTTTTCTATTGCTAATGCTTTACTAAAGCTAATGGATTCTATTCTAATCGCCCTTTTCAGGGAGAACCACCATTTGTCGTTGTTGACTGCTCCCTTCAAAGCCCGCTTAACTAGTTCGCTAATCCGGTCTCTGAAGGTTTTGAAGATCACAAATTTTGGTCTGTGTAGTGGACTATCTTGAATCGTGGACAAACTATGCTAGAACTATCTACTTTCTTGCAAAATATTATATCTAGATACGATCTGGATGACCCAATGCGGTTTGTCCATGCTCACATTGGCACATTCGGAAAATCCAGTCGGTTCCTGTCAGACAGTTGGAAACGTCTGAGCAGGTTTGCGAGGCGTTTACACCCTCCTTCCCTATCCGCTAATCCCACACAGTCCCAGCATTCATTCAACATCCCGTTCCAATCATCCACTAACATTAAAGTTCCTAGGAAGGTCAGCTGCCGCCTGAGGATATCAAGCCGTCCTGCTCCTGTCAGGGAATAAACAGCCACTAGTCCAAAAGCATAGCCTTCGCTGCTGGTCACGTCCAACACCACCGAGTTACCTTCTGAGTCCAGGAAGATGACCCGTATCACGAAATCTAGGCTTCTCCGAAACAACACAGCTACTCCACCTCCTGATCTTAGCCGGCTTGGAGATGCGTGCACATCGTAACCACCGGACAGAGATGCAAAGGCATGTGCCTCGGAAATTCTGCTCTCGCTGATGACTACCACATCTATGTTCATTGACCTGAGGCCGTTGAGCAGATGACTCTGCTTCTATCACGACTCCAGGCCACGTACTGACTATTCTGAGTAGGATCATGTTGAAAAAGAGTGGGAAAAGGTGGGAAAGACTACTTACCTCAGTTCTTGTAGAGAAAGGATGGTTTTTCCGCCCTTCTGACAGTTTGTGGCCCCCTCCGGAAGAATGCCTTTATATATCCTCCTGAAAAGCGTTTGCCGGAAATCTCCGATGTTCTTGTGTATTTTTTTTTTTTTAGGGTTGTGTATGTTTTCTGTGTGATACGAGTGTATATTTGGGTGGTGTGAATTTTTGTGGTGTTGTATAGTTTTTCTCTGTGAAGCTGGTGTTGTATTGGATCTAATGTAATAATTGCTTATTGTTCAAGTTTAATGCTGTGAAGTGTGTTTCGGTTTGGTTGTTTTGTTGTTTGCGTTTGTTGTGGTTGCGCGTGCGGGATTCTTTCTGTTTCGCTTGTTGGTGTTTTTGGGGGTGTTGGTGATGATGGTGTTGGGTTTGATGATGGTGATGGTGATGGTAATGGTGTTTGTGGCGATGGGTCTGGTCATGCTGGTGTGTGTGGTGGTGGCGTCGCTGTCTTAGCTTTCTTGTCTTTTCGTTTGTTTCGCCCTCTATTTTCTTTGCGGGCGAAGGGAGAGGGCTCTTTCTTTTTTTTACAGATACAGTTTCCCAACCCTCCTCCTCGTCACAATCCGTCTCCAGTTGTGAAAGATCGGGGAGAGGAATGTCCTCCACAGGCGTTGCTGTTGCTTGTGGCGTGGGGAATGGTGGCGGCGCTAGTGCAACTTCTGGCGTGGTAGGTGGTGGTGGTGGTCTTGCTATCGTTGTTGCTGCATGTTTTTGCTGGTTGAGCCAGTGGGGTAAGCAGGAGAGATGGCCTTAATTTTTTAGCCATCCCCTAAAGGCAGAAGGCCTTAAGTGGGTTCCATCACCACAAACGACACACTTTGTCTTTCTACCTTCAACGATTATGGTAAGGTGGCTGCTGTCATCGAGGTCTATCACTTCTGGAATCTTTTGGATGTTTTTCTGGGAATTTCAATGCCCGGAGGTACCTGGGTCACTTTTACTCTCATGAGCCCTTGTCAACAGTAACCTGGGGCTAGTGTGAGCTCGTCACTCTTTAGTAGAGACGTGGAGTGCTCTCTGGTTTCCTGTGGGGTTCCAAAGAATACATCCACGGTCCCATATATTCGTCCACGTATGATGTGTTTTTTTCTGAGCCTTGGATGCCTGCTCCACTCGGAGTGTTTTTGTACTAATTGTACGGTATCATACCGTACATAGCCGCCGATGTTGCATGGTGGTTGAGGGAGGAGTGAGGCTGACCCTGTAGCCATTTTTCTTCACCATTCGCCTGGCCTCATTCAACTGTTCCTGGCTTACCTCAATCGTTTAGTTCTTGTTCACCGCTTCCGCGAAAGACACATTTGGATTTGCGCTGGCGTTGGTGTTGATATTATTCTTATTGTTGCTGTTGTTGATCTTGTTGTTATTGTTGTTCTTGTTATTATTATTATTTTTTTTTGCAGTTGTTGCTGTGGTGGTGGTGGTGGTGGTGGTGTGGTAGTGTTGGTGTCAGTGGTGTACGGCGTGACTGTCGGCGGTGACCACATTCGTGAATGTTGTTAATAAATTGGGAGAATCCATTGTTATCACGAAATAATTATATTGTTTCAGTTGTTTCTGTGGTGGTGGTGATGGTGGTATCAGTGGTTTTTGATGTTCTCCTCGACATTGTGGCGGTGGTGGTGGCGGCTTTCACAGCGGTAGACATTGGCAAAGGCGGAAAATCCACCTGTGCTGCACGGGACAAACTCTGGTAACTGCCATTGCTGTTGTTGCTGTTAGCGAAGTCGTTTTCCTTGTTGGCAATTGTAGCAAAGTTCGCAATGGTGGTGTTGGGAATAGTGTCAGTGTTTGAGCTGCTGTCACGTGAAAGCTGACTTATATATGGGTGGCGTATTCTGTCCATATTTTTTGACATTTTTTTTCTTTGTTTTGAAAAGATAAAGTTCAAATTTGGGCATTACAGAAAACAATCTATAAGAACTTATCAACAATTTAACGCTCACAATTTTCCACAGCTAGTAATTCAAAATAACTTAAAACAACATAACTTTCGGAGCTCACGATAACATATTTTCCCATGTAAGTCGCAAATAATAATAATAATAGTAATAATAATGTTTTCTTTATTTCTTTATTTATTTATTTATTTAATTATTATTTATTTATTTATTTAATAATAGTAATACTATATATATAATTTATTACATACACATAAGTAATTTGATATTCTGAGGGACAACATAGCCTATCCAAGAAGACATTGAAATTAATTTTCCATTTTGGACCCCAATATTATCATCAGTAGAAAAAAAAATTTGAAATATCCAGCGTCAATAACTTTTATAAATCATGTCATGCATAATACCGTAGCTCCTCAGGGGTTCATAAGGCCGCCGTGTTGATTTATCGTGTTTCTCCTGTTAGTGTTTGCTGTTAGTGTCTGCCGTTAGTGTCTGCCGTTGGTGTCTGCCGTTGGGGTCTGCCGTTGGTGTCAGCCGTTGGGGTCTGCCGTTAGTGTCTGCCGTTTGCGTCTGCCGTTGGTGTCTGCCGTTGGTGTCTGCCGTTTGTGTCTGCCGTTGGGGTCTGCCGTTGGTGTCAGCGTTGGGGTCTGCCGTTGGTGTCAGCCGTTGGTGTCTGCCGTTGGGGTCTGCCGTTAGTGTCTGCCGTTTGTCTGCCGTTTGTCTGCCGTTGGTGTCTGCCGTTTGTGTCTGCCGTTGGGGTCTGCCGTTAGTGTCTGCCGTTTGTGTCTGCCGTTGGTGTCTGCCGTTAGTGTCTGCCGCTTGTGTCTGCCGTTGGTGTCTGCCGTTTGTGTCTGCCGTTGGGGTCTGCCGTTAGTGTCTGCCGTTGGTGTCTGCCGTTGGTGTCTGCCGTTTGTGTCTGCCGTTGGGGTCTGCCGTTAGTGTCTGCCGTTTGTGTCTGCCGTGGTGTCTGCCGTTGGTGTCTGCAGTTGGTGTCTGCCGTTAGTGTCTGCCCTTGGTGTCTGCCGTTGGTGTCTGCCGTTAATGTCTGCCGTTGGTGTCTGCCGTTTGTGTCTGCCGTTGGTGTCTGCCGTTAGCGTCCGCCGTTGGTGTCTGCCGTTGGTGTCTGCCGTTAATGTCTGCCGTTGGTTTCTGCCGTTGGTGTCTGCCGTTGGTGTCTGCCGTTTTTGTCTGCCGTTAGTGTCTGCCGTTGGTGTCTGACGTTAATGTCTGCCGCTGGTGTCTGCCGTTGGTGTCTGCCGTTAGTGTCTGCCGTTGGTGTCTGCCGTTAATGTCTGCCGTTGGTGTCTGCCGTTGGTGTCTGCCGTTGGTGTATGCCGTTGTTGTCTGCCGTTAATGTCTGCCGTTGGTGTCTGCCGTTAGTGTCTGCGGTTGATGTCTGCCATTGGTGTCTGCCGTTGGTGTCTGCCGATGTTGTCTGCCGTTTATATCTGCCGTTAGTGTCTGCCGTTGGTGTCTGCCGTTTGTGTCTGCCGTTGGTGTCTGCCGTTGGTGTCTGCCGTTAGTGTCTGCCGTTGGTGTCTGCTGTTGGTGTCCGCCGTTAGTGTCTGCAGTTGGTGTCTGCCGTTGGTGTCTGCCGTTGGTGTCTGCCGTTGGTGTCTGCCGTTAGTGTCTGCCGTTGGTGTCTGCTGTTGGTGTCCGCCGTTAGTGTCTACAGTTGGTGTCTGCCGTTTGTGTCTGCCGTTGGTGTCTGCCGTTGGTGTCTGCCGTTAGTGTCTGCCGTTGGTGTCTGCCGTTGGTGTCTGCCGTTAGTGTCTGCCGTTGGTGTCTGCTGTTGGTGTCCGCCGTTAGTGTCTGCAGTTGGTGTCTGCCGTTGGTGTCTGCCGTTAGTGTCTGCCGTTGGTGTCTGCTGTCGGTGTCCGCCGTTAGTGTCTGCAGTTGGTGTCTGCCGTTGGTGTCTGCCGTTGTTGTCTGCCGTTGGTGTATGCTGTTGGTGTCTGCTGTTGGTGTCTGCTGTTGGTGTCTGCCGTTTGTGTCTGCCGTTGGTGTCTGCCGTTGGTGTCTGCTGTTGGTGTCTGCTGTTGGTGTCTGCTGTTGGTGTCTGTTGTTTGTGTCTGCCGTTAGTGTCTTCCGTTGGTGTCTGTTGTTGGTGTCTGCCGTTTGTGTCTGCCGTTGGGGTCTGCCGTTGGTGTCAGCGTTGGGGTCTGCCGTTGGTGTCAGCCGTTGGTGTCTGCCGTTGGGGTCTGCCGTTAGTGTCTGCCGTTTGTCTGCCGTTTGTCTGCCGTTGGTGTCTGCCGTTTGTGTCTGCCGTTGGGGTCTGCCGTTAGTGTCTGCCGTTTGTGTCTGCCGTTGGTGTCTGCCGTTAGTGTCTGCCGCTTGTGTCTGCCGTTGGTGTCTGCCATTTGTGTCTGCCGTTGGGGTCTGCCGTTAGTGTCTGCCGTTGGTGTCTGCCGTTGGTGTCTGCCGTTTGTGTCTGCCGTTGGGGTCTGCCGTTAGTGTCTGCCGTTTGTGTCTGCCGTGGTGTCTGCCGTTGGTGTCTGCCGTTGGTGTCTGCCGTTAGTGTCTGCCCTTGGTGTCTGCCGTTGGTGTCTGCCGTTAATGTCTGCCGTTGGTGTCTGCCGTTTGTGTCTGCCGTTGGTGTCTGCCGTTAGCGTCCGCCGTTGGTGTCTGCCGTTGGTGTCTGCCGTTGGTGTCTGCCGTTGGTGTCTGCCGTTGGTGTCTGCCGTTTTTGTCTGCCGTTAGTGTCTGCCGTTGGTGTCTGACGTTAATGTCTGCCGCTGGTGTCTGCCGTTGGTGTCTGCCGTTAGTGTCTGCCGTTGGTGTCTGCCGTTAATGTCTGCCGTTGGTGTCTGCCGTTGGTGTCTGCCGTTGGTGTATGCCGTTGTTGTCTGCCGTTAATGTCTGCCGTTGGTGTCTGCCGTTAGTGTCTGCGGTTGATGTCTGCCATTGGTGTCTGCCGTTGGTGTCTGCCGATGTTGTCTGCCGTTTATATCTGCCGTTAGTGTCTGCCGTTGGTGTCTGCCGTTTGTGTCTGCCGTTGGTGTCTGCCGTTGGTGTCTGCCGTTAGTGTCTGCCGTTGGTGTCTGCTGTTGGTGTCCGCCGTTAGTGTCTGCAGTTGGTGTCTGCCGTTGGTGTCTGCCGTTGGTGTCTGCCGTTGGTGTCTGCCGTTAGTGTCTGCCGTTGGTGTCTGCTGTTGGTGTCCGCCGTTAGTGTCTACAGTTGGTGTCTGCCGTTTGTGTCTGCCGTTGGTGTCTGCCGTTGGTGTCTGCCGTTAGTGTCTGCCGTTGGTGTCTGCCGTTGGTGTCTGCCGTTAGTGTCTGCCGTTGGTGTCTGCTGTTGGTGTCCGCCGTTAGTGTCTGCAGTTGGTGTCTGCCGTTGGTGTCTGCCGTTAGTGTCTGCCGTTGGTGTCTGCTGTCGGTGTCCGCCGTTAGTGTCTGCAGTTGGTGTCTGCCGTTGGTGTCTGCCGTTGTTGTCTGCCGTTGGTGTATGCTGTTGGTGTCTGCTGTTGGTGTCTGCTGTTGGTGTCTGCCGTTTGTGTCTGCCGTTGGTGTCTGCCGTTGGTGTCTGCTGTTGGTGTCTGCTGTTGGTGTCTGCTGTTGGTGTTTGTTGTTTGTGTCTGCCGTTAGTGTCTTCCGTTGGTGTCTGTTGTTGGTGTCTGCCGTTGGGGTCTGCAGTTGGCGTCTGCCGTTAGTGTCTGCCGTAAGTGGCTGCCGTTAGTGTCTGCCGTTGGTGTCTGCCGTTGGTGTCTGCCGTTTGTGTCTGCCGTTGGGGTCTGCCGTTAGTGTCTGCCGTTGGCGTATGCCGTTGGTGTCTGCCGTTAGTGTCTGCCGTTAGTGTCTTACGTTAATGTCTGCCTTTAGTGTCTTCCGTTGGTGTCTGCCGTTAGTGTCTGCCGTTAATGTCTGCTGTTGGTGTCTGCCATTGGTGTCTGACGTTTGTGTCTGCCGTTAGTGTCTGCTGTTAGTGTCTGCCGTTAGTGTCTGCCGTTGGTGTCTGCTGTTGGTGTCTTCCTTTAGTGTCTGCCGTTGGTGTCTGCCGTTAGTGTCTGCCGTTGGTGTCTGCCGTTAGCGTCTGCCGTTGGTGTCTGCCGTTAGTGTCTGCTGTTAGTGTCAGCCGTTGGGGTCTGCCTTTAGTGTCTGCCGTTGGTGTCTGCCGTTGGTGTCTGCCGTTGGTGTCTGCCATTGGGGTCTGCCGTTGGGGTCTGCCGTTGGTGTATTCCGTTGGGGTCTGCCGTTTGTGTCTGCCGTTAGGGTCTCCCGTTAGTGTCTGCCGTTGGGGTCTGCCGTCGGTGTCTGCCGTTAGTGCCTGCCGTTGGTGTCTGCCGTTGGTGTCTGCTGTTGGTGTCTGCCGTTAGTGTCTGCCGTTTGTGTCTGCCGTTAGTGTCTGCCGTTGGTGTCTGCCGTTAGCGTCTGCCGTTGGTGTCTGCCGTTAGTGTCTGCCGTTAGTGTCAGCCGTTGGTGTCTGCCGTTTGTGTCTGCCGTTGGGGTCTGCCGTTGGTGTCAGCGTTGGGGTCTGCCGTTGGTGTCAGCCGTTGGTGTCTGCCGTTAGGGTCTGCCGTTAGTGTCTGCCGTTTGTCTGCCTTTGGTGTCTGCCGTTTGTGTCTGCCGTTGGGGTCTGCCGTTAGTGTCTGCCGTTGTGTCTGCCGTTGGTGTCTGCCGTTAGTGTCTGCCGCTTGTGTCTGCCGTTGGTGTCTGCCGTTTGTGTCTGCCGTTGATGTCTGCCGTTAGCGTCTGCCGTTGGTGTCTGCCGTTAGTGTCTGCCGTTAGTGTCAGCCGTTGGGGTCTGCCGTTAGTGTCTGCCGTTTGTGTCTGCCGTTGGTGTCTGCCGTTGGTGTCTGCCATTGGGGTCTGCCGTTGGGGGTCTGCCGTTGGTGTCTGCCGTTGGTGTCTGCCGTTGGTGTCTGCCGTTAGTGTCTGCCCTTGGTGTCTGCCGTTGGTGTCTGCCGTTAATGTCTGCCGTTGGTGTCTGCCGTTTGTGTCTGCCGTTGGTGTCTGCCGTTAGCGTCCGCCGTTGGTGTCTGCCGTTGGTGTCTGCCGTTAATGTCTGCCGTTGGTGTCTGCCGTTGGTGTCTGCCGTTGGTGTCTGCCGTTTTTGTCTGCCGTTAGTGTCTGCCGTTGGTGTCTGACGTTAATGTCTGCCGCTGGTGTCTGCCGTTGGTGTCTGCCGTTAGTGTCTGCCGTTGGTGTCTGCCGTTAATGTCTGCCGTTGGTGTCTGCCGTTGGTGTCTGCCGTTGGTGTATGCCGTTGTTGTCTGCCGTTAATGTCTGCCGTTGGTGTCTGCCGTTAGTGTCTGCGGTTGATGTCTGCCATTGGTGTCTGCCGTTGGTGTCTGCCGATGTTGTCTGCCGTTTATATCTGCCGTTAGTGTCTGCCGTTGGTGTCTGCCGTTTGTGTCTGCCGTTGGTGTCTGCCGTTGGTGTCTGCCGTTAGTGTCTGCCGTTGGTGTCTGCTGTTGGTGTCCGCCGTTAGTGTCTGCAGTTGGTGTCTGCCGTTGGTGTCTGCCGTTGGTGTCTGCCGTTGGTGTCTGCCGTTAGTGTCTGCCGTTGGTGTCTGCTGTTGGTGTCCGCCGTTAGTGTCTACAGTTGGTGTCTGCCGTTTGTGTCTGCCGTTGGTGTCTGCCGTTAGTGTCTGCCGTTGGTGTCTGCCGTTGGTGTCTGCCGTTAGTGTCTGCCGTTGGTGTCTGCTGTTGGTGTCCGCCGTTAGTGTCTGCAGTTGGTATCTGCCGTTGGTGTCTGCCGTTAGTGTCTGCCGTTGGTGTCTGCTGTCGGTGTCCGCCGTTAGTGTCTGCAGTTGGTGTCTGCCGTTGGTGTCTGCCGTTGTTGTCTGCCGTTGGTGTATGCTGTTGGTGTCTGCTGTTGGTGTCTGATGTTGGTGTCTGCCGTTTGTGTCTGCCGTTGGTGTCTGCCGTTGGTGTCTGCTGTTGGTGTCTGCTGTTGGTGTCTGCTGTTGGTGTCTGTTGTTTGTGTCTGCCGTTAGTGTCTTCCGTTGGTGTCTGTTGTTGGTGTCTGACGTTGGGGTCTGCAGTTGGCGTCTGCCGTTAGTGTCTGCCGTAAGTGGCTGCCGTTAGTGTCTGCCGTTGGTGTCTGCCGTTGGTGTCTGCCGTTTGTGTCTGCCGTTGGGGTCTGCCGTTAGTGTCTGCCGTTGGTGTATGCCGTTGGTGTCTGCCGTTAGTGTCTGCCGTTAGTGTCTTCCGTTAATGTCTGCCTTTAGTGTCTTCCGTTGGTGTCTGCCGTTAGTGTCTGCCGTTAATGTCTGCTGTTGGTGTCTGCCATTGGTGTCTGACGTTTGTGTCTGCCGTTAGTGTCTGCTGTTAGTGTCTGCCGTTAGTGTCTGCCGTTGGTGTCTGCTGTTGGTGTCTTCCTTTAGTGTCTGCCGTTGGTGTCTGCCGTTAGTGTCTGCCGTTGGTGTCTGCCGTTAGCGTCTGCCGTTGGTGTCTGCCGTTAGTGTCTGCTGTTAGTGTCAGCCGTTGGGGTCTGCCTTTAGTGTCTGCCGTTGGTGTCTGCCGTTGGTGTCTGCCGTTGGTGTCTGCCATTGGGGTCTGCCGTTGGGGTCTGCCGTTGGTGTATTCCGTTGGGGTCTGCCGTTTGTGTCTGCCGTTAGGGTCTCCCGTTAGTGTCTGCCGTTGGGGTCTGCCGTCGGTGTCTGCCGTTAGTGCCTGCCGTTGGTGTCTGCCGTTGGTGTCTGCTGTTGGTGTCTGCCGTTAGTGTCTGCCGTTTGTGTCTGCCGTTAGTGTCTGCCGTTGGTGTCTGCCGTTAGCGTCTGCCGTTGGTGTCTGCCGTTAGTGTCTGCCGTTAGTGTCAGCCGTTGGTGTCTGCCGTTTGTGTCTGCCGTTGGGGTCTGCCGTTGGTGTCAGCGTTGGGGTCTGCCGTTGGTGTCAGCCGTTGGTGTCTGCCGTTAGGGTCTGCCGTTAGTGTCTGCCGTTTGTCTGCCTTTGGTGTCTGCCGTTTGTGTCTGCCGTTGGGGTCTGCCGTTAGTGTCTGCCGTTGTGTCTGCCGTTGGTGTCTGCCGTTAGTGTCTGCCGCTTGTGTCTGCCGTTGGTGTCTGCCGTTTGTGTCTGCCGTTGGTGTCTGCCGTTAGCGTCTGCCGTTGGTGTCTGCCGTTAGTGTCTGCCGTTAGTGTCAGCCGTTGGGGTCTGCCGTTAGTGTCTGCCGTTTGTGTCTGCCGTTGGTGTCTGCCGTTGGTGTCTGCCATTGGGGTCTGCCGTTGGGGGTCTGCCGTTGGTGTCTGCCGTTGGTGTCTGCCGTTAGTGTCTGCCCTTGGTGTCTGCCGTTGGTGTCTGCCGTTAATGTCTGCCGTTGGTGTCTGCCGTTTGTGTCTGCCGTTGGTGTCTGCCGTTAGCGTCCGCCGTTGGTGTCTGCCGTTGGTGTCTGCCGTTAATGTCTGCCGTTGGTGTCTGCCGTTGGTGTCTGCCGTTGGTGTCTGCCGTTTTTGTCTGCCGTTAGTGTCTGCCGTTGGTGTCTGACGTTAATGTCTGCCGCTGGTGTCTGCCGTTGGTGTCTGCCGTTAGTGTCTGCCGTTGGTGTCTGCCGTTAATGTCTGCCGTTGGTGTCTGCCGTTGGTGTCTGCCGTTGGTGTATGCCGTTGTTGTCTGCCGTTAGTGTCTGCCGTTGGTGTCTGCCGTTAGCGTCTGCCGTTGGTGTCTGCCGTTAGTGTCTGCCGTTAGTGTCAGCCGTTGGGGTCTGCCGTTAGTGTCTGCCGTTGGTGTCTGCCGTTGGTGTCTGCCGTTGGTGTCTGCCATTGGGGTCTGCCGTTGGGGTCTGCCGTTGGTGTCTTCCGTTGGGGTCTGCCGTTTGTGTCTGCCGTTAGGGTCTGCCGTTAGTGTCTGCCGTTGGGGTCTGCCGTCGGTGTCTGCCGTTAGTGCCTGCCGTTGGTGTCTGCCGTTGGTGTCTGCTGTTGGTGTCTGCTGTTGGTGTCTGCCGTTAGTGTCTGCCGTTTGTATGTGCCGTTAGTGTCTGCCGTTGGTGTCTGCCGTTAGCGTCTGCCGTTGGTGTCTGCCGTTAGTGTCTGCCGTTAGTGTCAGCCGTTGGTGTCTGCCGTTTGTGTCTGCCGTTGGGGTCTGCCGTTGGTGTCAGCGTTGGGGTCTGCCGTTGGTGTCAGCCGTTGGTGTCTGCCGTTGGGGTCTGCCGTTAGTGTCTGCCGTTTGTCTGCCGTTTGTCTGCCGTTGGTGTTTGCCGTTTGTGTCTGCCGTTGGGGTCTGCCGTTAGTGTCTGCCGTTTGTGTCTGCCGTTGGTGTCTGCCGTTAGTGTCTGCCGCTTGTGTCTGCCGTTGGTGTCTGCCGTTTGTGTCTGCCGTTGGTGTCTGCCGTTAGTGTCTGCCGTTAGTGTCAGCCGTTGGGGTCTGCCGTTAGTGTCTGCCGTTGGTGTCTGCCGTTGGTGTCTGCCGTTGGTGTCTGCCATTGGGGTCTGCCGTTGGGGTCTGCCGTTGGTGTCTGCCGTTGGTGTCTGCCGTTAGTGTCTGCCGTTGGTGTCTGCCGTTGTAGTCTGCGTTGGTGTATGCCGTTGTTGTCTGCCGTTAATGTCTGCCGTTGGTGTCTGCCGTTAGTGTCTGCGGTTGATGTCTGCCATTGGTGTCTGCCGTTGGTGTCTGCCGATGTTGTCTGCCGTTTATATCTGCCGTTAGTGTCTGCCGTTGGTGTCTGCCGTTTGTGTCTGCCGTTGGTGTCTGCCGTTGGTGTCTGCCGTTAGTGTCTGCCGTTGGTGTCTGCTGTTGGTGTCCGCCGTTAGTGTCTGCAGTTGGTGTCTGCCGTTGGTGTCTGCCGTTGGTGTCTGCCGTTGGTGTCTGCCGTTAGTGTCTGCCGTTGGTGTCTGCTGTTGGTGTCCGCCGTTAGTGTCTGCAGTTGGTGTCTGCCGTTTGTGTCTGCCGTTGGTGTCTGCCGTTGGTGTCTGACGTTAGTGTCTGCCGTTGGTGTCTGCCGTTGGTGTCTGCCGTTAGTGTCTGCCGTTGGTGTCTGCTGTTGGTGTCCGCCGTTAGTGTCTGCAGTTGGTGTCTGCCGTTGGTGTCTGCCGTTAGTGTCTGCCGTTGGTGTCTGCTGTCGGTGTCCGCCGTTAGTGTCTGCAGTTGGTGTCTGCCGTTGGTGTCTGCCGTTGGTGTCTGCCGTTGGTGTATGCTGTTGGTGTCTGCTGTTGGTGTCTGCTGTTGGTGTCTGCCGTTTGTGTCTGCCGTTGGTGTCTGCCGTTGGTGTCTGCTGTTGGTGTCTGCTGTTGGTGTCTGCTGTTGGTGTCTGTTGTTTGTGTCTGCCGTTAGTGTCTTCCGTTGGTGTCTGTTGTTGGTGTCTGCCGTTGGGGTCTGCAGTTGGCGTCTGCCGTTAGTGTCTGCCGTAAGTGGCTGCCGTTAGTGTCTGCCGTTGGTGTCTGCCGTTGGTGTCTGCCGTTTGTGTCTGCCGTTGGGGTCTGCCTGTTAGTGTCTGCCGTTGGTGTATGCCGTTGGTGTCTGCCGTTAGTGTCTGCCGTTAGTGTCTTCCGTTAATGTCTGCCTTTAGTGTCTTCCGTTGGTGTCTGCCGTTAGTGTCTGCCGTTAATGTCTGCTGTTGGTGTCTGCCATTGGTGTCTGACGTTTGTGTCTGCCGTTAGTGTCTGCTGTTAGTGTCTGCCGTTAGTGTCTGCCGTTGGTGTCTGCTGTTGGTGTCTTCCTTTAGTGTCTGCCGTTGGTGTCTGCCGTTAGTGTCTGCCGTTGGTGTCTGCCGTTAGCGTCTGCCGTTGGTGTCTGCCGTTAGTGTCTGCCGTTAGTGTCAGCCGTTGGGGTCTGCCTTTAGTGTCTGCCGTTGGTGTCTGCCGTTGGTGTCTGCCGTTGGTGTCTGCCATTGGGGTCTGCCGTTGGGTTCTGCCGTTGGTGTATTCCGTTGGGGTCTGCCGTTTGTGTCTGCCGTTAGGGTCTGCCGTTAGTGTCTGCCGTTAGGGTCTGCCGTCGGTGTCTGCCGTTAGTGCCTGCCGTTGGTGTCTGCCGTTGGTGTCTGCTGTTGGTGTCTGCCGTTAGTGTCTGCCGTTTGTGTCTGCCGTTAGTGTCTGCCGTTGGTGTCTGCCGTTAGCGTCTGCCGTTGGTGTCTGCCGTTAGTGTCTGCCGTTAGTGTCAGCCGTTGGTGTCTGCCGTTTGTGTCTGCCGTTGGGGTCTGCCGTTGGTGTCAGCGTTGGGGTCTGCCGTTGGTGTCAGCCGTTGGTGTCTGCCGTTGGGGTCTGCCGTTAGTGTCTGCCGTTTGTCTGCCGTTTGCCTGCCGTTTGTGTCTGCCGTTGTTGTCTGCCGTTAGTGTCTGCCGTTTGTGTCTGCCGTTGGTGTCTGCCGTTAGTGTCTGCCGCTTGTGTCTGCCGTTGGTGTCTGCCGTTTGTGTCTGCCGTTGGTGTCTGCCGTTAGCGTCTGCCGTTGGTGTCTGCCGTTAGTGTCTGCCGTTAGTGTCAGCCGTTGGGGTCTGCCGTTAGTGTCTGCCGTTTGTGTCTGCCGTTGGTGTCTGCCGTTGGTGTCTGCCATTGGGGTCTGCCGTTGGGGTCTGCCGTTGGTGTCTGCCGTTGGTGTCTGCCGTTAGTGTCTGTGCTTGGTGTCTGCCGTTGGTGTCTGCCGTTAATGTCTGCCGTTGGTGTCTGCCGTTTGTGTCTGCCGTTGGTGTCTGCCGTTAGCGTCCGCCGTTGGTGTCTGCCGTTGGTGTCTGCCGTTAATGTCTGCCGTTGGTGTCTGCCGTTGGTGTCTGCCGTTGGTGTCTGCCGTTTTTGTCTGCCGTTAGTGTCTGCCGTTGGTGTCTGCCGTTAATGTCTGCCGCTGGTGTCTGCCGTTGGTGTCTGCCGTTAGTGTCTGCCGTTGGTGTCTGCCGTTAATGTCTGCCGTTGGTGTCTGCCGTTGGTGTCTGCCGTTGGTGTATGCCGTTGGTGTCTGCCGTTAATGTCTGCCGCTGGTGTCTGCCGTTGGTGTCTGCCGTTAGTGTCTGCCGTTGGTGTCTGCCGTTAATGTCTGCCGTTGGTGTCTGCCGTTAGTGTCTGCGGTTGATGTCTGCCATTGGTGTCTGCCGTTGGTGTCTGCCGATGTTGTCTGCCGTTTATATCTGCCGTTAGTGTCTGCCGTTGGTGTCTTCCGTTTGTGTCTGCCGTTGGTGTCTGCCGTTGGTGTCTGCCGTTAGTGTCTGTCGTTGGTGTCTGCTGTTGGTGTCCGCCGTTAGTGTCTGCAGTTGGTGTCTGCCGTTGGTGTCTGCCGTTGGTGTCTGCTGTTGGTGTCTGCTGTTGGTGTCCGCTGTTGGTGTCTGCTGTTGGTGTCTGCCGTTTGTGTCTTCTGTTGGTGTCTGCTGTTGGTGTCTGCTGTTGGTTTCTGCCGTTTGTGTCTGCCGTTGGTGTCTGGCGTTGGTGTCTGCTGTTGGTGTCTGCTGTTGGTGTCTGTTGTTGGTGTCTGCCGTTAGTGTCTTCCGTTGGTGTCTGCTGTTGGTGTCTGCCGTTAGTGTCTGCCGTTAGTGTCTTCCGTTCGTGTCTGTCGTTAGTGTCTTCCGTTAATGTCTACCTTTAGTGTCTTCCGTTCGTGTCTTCCGTTAGTGTCTGCCGTTAATGTCTGCCGCTGGTGTCTGCCATTGGTGTCTGACGTTTGTGTCTGCCGTTAGTGTCTGCTGTTAGTGTCTGCCGTTAGTGTCTGCAGTTGGTGTCTGCCGTTGGTGTCTGCCGTTGGTGTCTGCCGTTGGTGTCTGCCGTTAGTGTCTGCCGTTGGTGTCTGCTGTTGGTGTCCGCCGTTAGTGTCTGCAGTTGGTGTCTGCCGTTTGTGTCTGCCGTTGGTGTCTGCCGTTGGTGTCTGCCGTTAGTGTCTGCCGTTGGTGTCTGCCGTTGGTGTCTGCCGTTAGTGTCTGCCGTTGGTGTCTGCTGTTGGTGTCCGCCGTTAGTGTCTGCAGTTGGTGTCTGCCGTTGGTGTCTGCCGTTAGTGTCTGCCGTTGGTGTCTGCTGTCGGTGTCCGCCGTTAGTGTCTGCAGTTGGTGTCTGCCGTTGGTGTCTGCCGTTGGTGTCTGCCGTTGGTGTATGCTGTTGGTGTCTGCTGTTGGTGTCTGCTGTTGGTGTCTGCCGTTTGTGTCTGCCGTTGGTGTCTGCCGTTGGTGTCTGCTGTTGGTGTCTGCTGTAGGTGTCTGCTGTTGGTGTCTGTTGTTTGTGTCTGCCGTTAGTGTCTTCCGTTGGTGTCTGTTGTTGGTGTCTGCCGTTGGGGTCTGCAGTTGGCGTCTGCCGTTAGTGTCTGCCGTAAATGGCTGCCGTTAGTGTCTGCCGTTGGTGTCTGCCGTTGGTGTCTGCCGTTTGTGTCTGCCGTTGTGTCTGCCGTTAGTGTCTGCCGTTGGTGTATGCCGTTGGTGTCTGCCGTTAGTGTCTGCCGTTAGTGTCTTCCGTTAATGTCTGCCTTTAGTGTCTTCCGTTGGTGTCTGCCGTTAGTGTCTGCCGTTAATGTCTGCTGTTGGTGTCTGCCATTGGTGTCTGACGTTTGTGTCTGCCGTTAGTGTCTGCTGTTAGTGTCTGCCGTTAGTGTCTGCCGTTGGTGTCTGCTGTTGGTGTCTTCCTTTAGTGTCTGCCGTTGGTGTCTGCCGTTAGTGTCTGCCGTTGGTGTCTGCCGTTAGCGTCTGCCGTTGGTGTCTGCCGTTAGTGTCTGCCGTTAGTGTCAGCCGTTGGGGTCTGCCGTTAGTGTCTGCCGTTGGTGTCTGCCGTTGGTGTCTGCCGTTGGTGTCTGCCATTGGGGTCTGCCGTTGGGGTCTGCCGTTGGTGTCTTCCGTTGGGGTCTGCCGTTTGTGTCTGCCGTTAGGGTCTGCCGTTAGTGTCTGCCGTTGGGGTCTGCCGTCGGTGTCTGCCGTTAGTGCCTGCCGTTGGTGTCTGCCGTTGGTGTCTGCTATTGGTGTCTGCCGTTAGTGTCTGCCGTTTGTGTCTGCCGTTAGTGTCTGCCGTTGGTGTCTGCCGTTAGCGTCTGCCGTTGGTGTCTGCCGTTAGTGTCTGCCGTTAGTGTCAGCCGTTGGTGTCTACCGTTTGTGTCTGCCGTTGGGGTCTGCCGTTGGTGTCAGCGTTGGGGTCTGCCGTTGGTGTCAGCCGTTGGTGTCTGCCGTTGGGGTCTGCCGTTAGTGTCTGCCGTTTGTCTGCCGTTTGTCTGCCGTTGGTGTCTGCCGTTTGTGTCTGCCGTTGGGGTCTGCCGTTAGTGTCTGCCGTTTGTGTCTGCCGTTGGTGTCTGCCGTTAGTGTCTGCCGCTTGTGTCTGCCGTTGGTGTCTGCCGTTTGTGTCTGCCGTTGGTGTCTGCCGTTAGCGTCTGCCGTTGGTGTCTGCCGTTAGTGTCTGCCGTTAGTGTCAGCCGTTGGGGTCTGCCGGTAGTGTCTGCCGTTGGTGTCTGCCGTTGGTCTCTGCCGTTGGTGTCTGCCATTGGGGTCTGCCGTTGGGGTCTGCCGTTGGTGTCTGCCGTTGGTGTCTGCCGTTAGTGTCTGCCCTTGGTGTCTGCCGTTGGTGTCTGCCGTTAATGTCTGCCGTTGGTGTCTGCCGTTTGTGTCTGCCGTTGGTGTCTGCCGTTAGCGTCCGCCGTTGGTGTCTGCCGTTGGTGTCTGCCGTTAATGTATGCCGTTGGTGTCTGCCGTTGGTGTCTGCCGTTGGTGTCTGCCGTTTTTGTCTGCCGTTAGTGTCTGCCGTTGGTGTCTGCCGTTAATGTCTGCCGCTGGTGTCTGCCGTTGGTGTCTGCCGTTAGTGTCTGCCGTTGGTGTCTGCCGTTAATGTCTGCCGTTGGTGTCTGCCGTTGGTGTCTGCCGTTGGTGTATGCCGTTGTTGTCTGCCGTTAATGTCTGCCGTTGGTGTCTGCCGTTAGTGTCTGCGGTTGATGTCTGCCATTGGTGTCTGCCGTTGGTGTCTGCCGATGTTGTCTGCCGTTTATATCTGCCGTTAGTGTCTGCCGTTGGTGTCTGCCGTTTGTGTCTGCCGTTGGTGTCTGCCGTTGGTGTCTGCCGTTAGTGTCTGCCGTTGGTGTCTGCTGTTGGTGTCCGCCGTTAGTATCTGCAGTTGGTGTCTGCCGTTGGTGTCTGCCGTTGGTGTCTGCCGTTGGTGTCTGCCGTTAGTGTCTGCCGTTAGTGTCTGCCGTTGGTGTCTGCTGTTGGTGTCCGCCGTTAGTGTCTGCAGTTGGTGCTTCCGTTTGTGTCTGCCGTTGGTGTCTGCCGTTGGTGTCTGCCGTTAGTCTCTGCCGTTGGTGTCTGCCGTTGGTGTCTGCCGTTAGTGTCTGCCGTTGGTGTCTGCTGTTGGTGTCCGCCGTTAGTGTCTGCAGTTGGTGTCTGCCGTTGGTGTCTGCCGTTAGTGTCTGCCGTTGGTGTCTGCTGTCGGTGTCCGCCGTTAGTGTCTGCAGTTGGTGTCTGCCGTTGGTGTCTGCCGTTGGTGTCTGCCGTTGGTGTATGCTGTTGGTGTCTGCTGTTGGTGTCTGCCGTTTGTGTCTGCCGTTGGTGTCTGCCGTTGGTGTCTGCTGTTGGTGTCTGCTGTTGGTGTCTGCTGTTGGTGTCTGTTGTTTGTGTCTGCCGTTAGTGTCTTCCGTTGGTGTCTGTTGTTGGTGTCTGCCGTTGGGGTCTGCAGTTGGCGTCTGCCGTTAGTGTCTGCCGTAAGTGGCTGCCGTTAGTGTCTGCCGTTGGTGTCTGCCGTTGGTGTCTGCCGTTTGTGTCTGCCGTTGGGGTCTGCCGTTAGTGTCTGCCGTTGGTGTATGCCGTTGGTGTCTGCCGTTAGTGTCTGCCGTTAGTGTCTTCCGTTAATGTCTGCCTTTAGTGTCTTCCGTTGGTGTCTGCTGTTAGTGTCTGCCGTTAATGTCTGCTGTTGGTGTCTGCCATTGGTGTCTGACGTTTGTGTCTGCCGTTAGTGTCTGCTGTTAGTGTCTGCCGTTAGTGTCTGCCGTTGGTGTCTGCTGTTGGTGTCTTCCTTTAGTGTCTGCCGTTGGTGTCTGCCGTTAGTGTCTGCCGTTGGTGTCTGCCGTTAGCGTCTGCCGTTGGTGTCTGCCGTTAGTGTCTGCCGTTAGTGTCAGCCGTTGGGGTCTGCCGTTAGTGTCTGCCGTTGGTGTCTGCCGTTGGTGTCTGCCGTTGGTGTCTGCCATTGGGGTCTGCCGTTGGGGTCTGCCGTTGGTGTCTTCCGTTGGGGTCTGCCGTGTGTGTCTGCCGTTAGGGTCTGCCGTTAGTGTCTGCCGTTAGGGTCTGCCGTCGGTGTCTGCCGTTAGTGCCTGCCGTTGGTGTCTGCCGTTGGTGTCTGCCGTTGGTGTCTGCCGTTGGTGTCTGCCGTTAGTGTCTGCCGTTGGTGTCTGCTGTTGGTGTCCGCCGTTAGTGTCTGCAGTTGGTGTCTGCCGTTGGTGTCTGCCGTTAGTGTCTGCCGTTGGTGTCTGCTGTCGGTGTCCGCCGTTAGTGTCTGCAGTTGGTGTCTGCCGTTGGTGTCTGCCGTTGGTGTATGCTGTTGGTGTCTGCTGTTGGTGTCTGCTGTTGGTGTCTGCCGTTTGTGTCTGCCGTTGGTGTCTGCGGTTGATGTCTGCCATTGGTGTCTGCCGTTGGTGTCTGCCGATGTTGTCTGCCGTTTATATCTGCCGTTAGTGTCTGCCGTTGGTGTCTGCCGTTTGTGTCTGCCGTTGGTGTCTGCCGTTGGTGTCTGCCGTTAGTGTCTGTCGTTGGTGTCTGCTGTTGGTGTCCGCCGTTAGTGTCTGCAGTTGGTGTCTGCCGTTGGTGTCTGCCGTTGGTGTCTGCTGTTGGTGTCTGCTGTTGGTGTCCGCTGTTGGTGTCTGCTGTTGGTGTCTGCCGTTTGTGTCTTCTGTTGGTGTCTGCTGTTGGTGTCTGCTGTTGGTTTCTGCCGTTTGTGTCTGCCGTTGGTGTCTGGCGTTGGTGTCTGCTGTTGGTGTCTGCTGTTGGTGTCTGCTGTTGGTGTCTGTTGTTGGTGTCTGCCGTTAGTGTCTTCCGTTGGTGTCTGCTGTTGGTGTCTGCCGTTAGTGTCTGCCGTTAGTGTCTTCCGTTCGTGTCTGTCGTTAGTGACTTCCGTTAATGTCTACCTTTAGTGTCTTCCGTTCGTGTCTTCCGTTAGTGTCTGCCGTTAATGTCTGCCGCTGGTGTCTGCCATTGGTGTCTGACGTTTGTGTCTGCCGTTAGTGTCTGCTGTTAGTGTCTGCCGTTAGTGTCTGCAGTTGGTGTCTGCCGTTGGTGTCTGCCGTTGGTGTCTGCCGTTGGTGTCTGCCGTTAGTGTCTGCCGTTGGTGTCTGCTGTTGGTGTCCGCCGTTAGTGTCTGCAGTTGGTGTCTGCCGTTTGTGTCTGCCGTTGGTGTCTGCCGTTGGTGTCTGCCGTTAGTGTCTGCCGTTGGTGTCTGCCGTTGGTGTCTGCCGTTAGTGTCTGCCGTTGGTGTCTGCTGTTGGTGTCCGCCGTTAGTGTCTGCAGTTGGTGTCTGCCGTTGGTGTCTGCCGTTAGTGTCTGCCGTTGGTGTCTGCTGTCGGTGTCCGCCGTTAGTGTCTGCAGTTGGTGTCTGCCGTTGGTGTCTGCCGTTGGTGTCTGCCGTTGGTGTATGCTGTTGGTGTCTGCTGTTGGTGTCTGCTGTTGGTGTCTGCCGTTTGTGTCTGCCGTTGGTGTCTGCCGTTGGTGTCTGCTGTTGGTGTCTGCTGTAGGTGTCTGCTGTTGGTGTCTGTTGTTTGTGTCTGCCGTTAGTGTCTTCCGTTGGTGTCTGTTGTTGGTGTCTGCCGTTGGGGTCTGCAGTTGGCGTCTGCCGTTAGTGTCTGCCGTAAGTGGCTGCCGTTAGTGTCTGCCGTTGGTGTCTGCCGTTGGTGTCTGCCGTTTGTGTCTGCCGTTGTGTCTGCCGTTAGTGTATGCCGTTGGTGTCTGCCGTTAGTGTCTGCCGTTAGTGTCTTCCGTTAATGTCTGCCTTTAGTGTCTTCCGTTGGTGTCTGCCGTTAGTGTCTGCCGTTAATGTCTGCTGTTGGTGTCTGCCATTGGTGTCTGACGTTTGTGTCTGCCGTTAGTGTCTGCTGTTAGTGTCTGCCGTTAGTGTCTGCCGTTGGTGTCTGCTGTTGGTGTCTTCCTTTAGTGTCTGCCGTTGGTGTCTGCCGTTAGTGTCTGCCGTTGGTGTCTGCCGTTAGCGTCTGCCGTTGGTGTCTGCCGTTAGTGTCTGCCGTTAGTGTCAGCCGTTGGGGTCTGCCGTTAGTGTCTGCCGTTGGTGTCTGCCGTTGGTGTCTGCCGTTGGTGTCTGCCATTGGGGTCTGCCGTTGGGGTCTGCCGTTGGTGTCTTCCGTTGGGGTCTGCCGTTTGTGTCTGCCGTTAGGGTCTGCCGTTAGTGTCTGCCGTTGGGGTCTGCCGTCGGTGTCTGCCGTTAGTGCCTGCCGTTGGTGTCTGCCGTTGGTGTCTGCTGTTGGTGTCTGCCGTTAGTGTCTGCCGTTTGTGTCTGCCGTTAGTGTCTGCCGTTGGTGTCTGCCGTTAGCGTCTGCCGTTGGTGTCTGCCGTTAGTGTCTGCCGTTAGTGTCAGCCGTTGGTGTCTACCGTTTGTGTCTGCCGTTGGGGTCTGCCGTTGGTGTCAGCGTTGGGGTCTGCCGTTGGTGTCAGCCGTTGGTGTCTGCCGTTGGGGTCTGCCGTTAGTGTCTGCCGTTTGTCTGCCGTTTGTCTGCCGTTGGTGTCTGCCGTTTGTGTCTGCCGTTGGGGTCTGCCGTTAGTGTCTGCCGTTTGTGTCTGCCGTTGGTGTCTGCCGTTAGTGTCTGCCGCTTGTGTCTGCCGTTGGTGTCTGCCGTTTGTGTCTGCCGTTGGTGTCTGCCGTTAGCGTCTGCCGTTGGTGTCTGCCGTTAGTGTCTGCCGTTAGTGTCAGCCGTTGGGGTCTGCCGTTAGTGTCTGCCGTTGGTGTCTGCCGTTGGTGTCTGCCGTTGGTGTCTGCCATTGGGGTCTGCCGTTGGGGTCTGCCGTTGGTGTCTGCCGTTGGTGTCTGCCGTTAGTGTCTGCCCTTGGTGTCTGCCGTTGGTGTCTGCCGTTAATGTCTGTCGTTGGTGTCTGCCGTTTGTGTCTGCCGTTGGTGTCTGCCGTTAGCGTCCGCCGTTGGTGTCTGCCGTTGGTGTCTGCCGTTAATGTATGCCGTTGGTGTCTGCCGTTGGTGTCTGCCGTTGGTGTCTGCCGTTTTTGTCTGCCGTTAGTGTCTGCCGTTGGTGTCTGCCGTTAATGTCTGCCGCTGGTGTCTGCCGTTGGTGTCTGCCGTTAGTGTCTGCCGTTGGTGTCTGCCGTTAATGTCTGCCGTTGGTGTCTGCCGTTGGTGTCTGCCGTTGGTGTATGCCGTTGTTGTCTGCCGTTAATGTCTGCCGTTGGTGTCTGCCGTTAGTGTCTGCGGTTGATGTCTGCCATTGGTGTCTGCCGTTGGTGTCTGCCGATGTTGTCTGCCGTTTATATCTGCCGTTAGTGTCTGCCGTTGGTGTCTGCCGTTTGTGTCTGCCGTTGGTGTCTGCCGTTGGTGTCTGCCGTTAGTGTCTGCCGTTGGTGTCTGCTGTTGGTGTCCGCCGTTAGTATCTGCAGTTGGTGTCTGCCGTTGGTGTCTGTCGTTGGTGTCTGCCGTTGGTGTCTGCCGTTAGTGTCTGCCGTTAGTGTCTGCCGTTGGTGTCTGCTGTTGGTGTCCGCCGTTAGTGTCTGCAGTTGGTGCTTCCGTTTGTGTCTGCCGTTGGTGTCTGCCGTTGGTGTCTGCCGTTAGTCTCTGCCGTTGGTGTCTGCCGTTGGTGTCTGCCGTTAGTGTCTGCCGTTGGTGTCTGCTGTTGGTGTCCGCCGTTAGTGTCTGCAGTTGGTGTCTGCCGTTGGTGTCTGCCGTTAGTGTCTGCCGTTGGTGTCTGCTGTCGGTGTCCGCCGTTAGTGTCTGCAGTTGGTGTCTGCCGTTGGTGTCTGCCGTTGGTGTCTGCCGTTGGTGTATGCTGTTGGTGTCTGCTGTTGGTGTCTGCCGTTTGTGTCTGCCGTTGGTGTCTGCCGTTGGTGTCTGCTGTTGGTGTCTGCTGTTGGTGTCTGCTGTTGGTGTCTGTTGTTTGTGTCTGCCGTTAGTGTCTTCCGTTGGTGTCTGTTGTTGGTGTCTGCCGTTGGGGTCTGCAGTTGGCGTCTGCCGTTAGTGTCTGCCGTAAGTGGCTGCCGTTAGTGTCTGCCGTTGGTGTCTGCCGTTGGTGTCTGCCGTTTGTGTCTGCCGTTGGGGTCTGCCGTTAGTGTCTGCCGTTGGTGTATGCCGTTGGTGTCTGCCGTTAGTGTCTGCCGTTAGTGTCTTCCGTTAATGTCTGCCTTTAGTGTCTTCCGTTGGTGTCTGCTGTTAGTGTCTGCCGTTAATGTCTGCTGTTGGTGTCTGCCATTGGTGTCTGACGTTTGTGTCTGCCGTTAGTGTCTGCTGTTAGTGTCTGCCGTTAGTGTCTGCCGTTGGTGTCTGCTGTTGGTGTCTTCCTTTAGTGTCTGCCGTTGGTGTCTGCCGTTAGTGTCTGCCGTTGGTGTCTGCCGTTAGCGTCTGCCGTTGGTGTCTGCCGTTAGTGTCTGCCGTTAGTGTCAGCCGTTGGGGTCTGCCGTTAGTGTCTGCCGTTGGTGTCTGCCGTTGGTGTCTGCCGTTGGTGTCTGCCATTGGGGTCTGCCGTTGGGGTCTGCCGTTGGTGTCTTCCGTTGGGGTCTGCCGTGTGTGTCTGCCGTTAGGGTCTGCCGTTAGTGTCTGCCGTTAGGGTCTGCCGTCGGTGTCTGCCGTTAGTGCCTGCCGTTGGTGTCTGCCGTTGGTGTCTGCCGTTGGTGTCTGCCGTTGGTGTCTGCCGTTAGTGTCTGCCGTTGGTGTCTGCTGTTGGTGTCCGCCGTTAGTGTCTGCAGTTGGTGTCTGCCGTTGGTGTCTGCCGTTAGTGTCTGCCGTTGGTGTCTGCTGTCGGTGTCCGCCGTTAGTGTCTGCAGTTGGTGTCTGCCGTTGGTGTCTGCCGTTGGTGTATGCTGTTGGTGTCTGCTGTTGGTGTCTGCTGTTGGTGTCTGCCGTTTGTGTCTGCCGTTGGTGTCTGCCGTTGGTGTCTGCTGTTGGTGTCTGCTGTTGGTGTCTGTTGTTTGTGTCTGCCGTTAGTGTCTTCCGTTGGTGTCTGTTGTTGGTGTCTGCCGTTGGGGTCTGCAGTTGGCGTCTGCCGTTAGTGTCTGCCGTAAGTGGCTGCCGTTAGTGTCTGCCGTTGGTGTCTGCCGTTGGTGTCTGCCGTTTGTGTATGCCGTTGGGGTCTGCCGTTAGTGTCTGCCGTTGGTGTATGCCGTTGGTGTCTGCCGTTAGTGTCTGCCGTTAGTGTCTTCCGTTAATGTCTGCCTTTAGTGTCTTCTGTTGGTGTCTGCCGTTAGTGTCTGCTGTTAATGTCTGCTGTTGGTGTCTGCCATTGGTGTCTGACGTTTGTGTCTGCCGTTAGTGTCTGCTGTTAGTGTCTGCCGTTAGTGTCTGCCGTTGGTGTCTGCTGTTGGTGTCTTCCTTTAGTGTCTGCCGTTGGTGTCTGCCGTTAGTGTCTGACGTTGGTGTCTGCCGTTAGCGTCTGCCGTTGGTGTCTGCCGTTAGTGTCTGCCGTTAGTGTCAGCCGTTGGGGTCTGCCTTTAGTGTCTGCCGTTGGTGTCTGCCGTTGGTGTCTGCCGTTGGTGTCTGCCATTGGGGTCTGCCGTTGGGGTCTGCCGTTGGTGTATTCCGTTGGGGTCTGCCGTTTGTGTCTGCCGTTAGGGTCTGCCGTTAGTGTCTGCCGTTGGGGTCTGCCGTCGGTGTCTGCCGTTAGTGCCTGCCGTTGGTGTCTGCCGTTGGTGTCCGCTGTTGGTGTCTGCCGTTAGTGTCTGCCGTTTGTGTCTGCCGTTAGTGTCTGCCGTTGGTGTCTGCCGTTAGCGTCAGCCGTTGGTGTCTGCCGTTTGTGTCTGCCGTTGGGGTCTGCCGTTGGTGTCAGCGTTGGGGTCTGCCGTTGGTGTCAGCCGTTGGTGTCTGCCGTTGGGGTCTGCCGTTAGTGTCTGCCGTTTGTCTGCCGTTTGTCTGCCGTTGGTGTCTGCCGTTTGTGTCTGCCGTTGGGGTCTGCCGTTAGTGTCTGCCGTTTGTGTCTGCCGTTGGTGTCTGCCGTTAGTGTCTGCCGCTTGTGTCTGCCGTTGGTGTCTGCCGTTTGTGTCTGCCGTTGGTGTCTGCCGTTAGCGTCTGCCGTTGGTGTCTGACGTTAGTGTCTGCCGTTAGTGTCAGCCGTTGGGGTCTGCCGTTAGTGTCTGCCGTTTGTGTCTGCCGTTGGTGTCTGCCGTTGGTGTCTGCCATTGGGGTCTGCCGTTGGGGTCTGCCGTTGGTGTCTGCCGTTGGTGTCTGCCGTTAATGTCTGCCGCTGGTGTCTGCCGTTGGTGTCTGCGGTTGATGTCTGCCATTGGTGTCTGCCGTTGGTGTCTGCCGATGTTGTCTGCCGTTTATATCTGCCGTTAGTGTCTGCCGTTGGTGTCTGCCGTTTGTGTCTGCCGTTGGTGTCTGCCGTTGGTGTCTGCCGTTAGTGTCTGCCGTTGGTGTCTGCCGTTGGTGTCTGCTGTTGGTGTCCGCCGTTAGTGTCTGCAGTTGGTGTCTGCCGTTTGTGTCTGCCGTTTGTGTCTGCCGTTGGTGTCTGCCGTTAGTGTCTGCCGTTGGTGTCTGCCGTTGGTGTCTGCCGTTAGTGTCTGCCGTTGGTGTCTGCTGTTGGTGTCCGCCGTTAGTGTCTGCAGTTGGTGTCTGCCGTTGGTGTCTGCCGTTAGTGTCTGCCGTTGGTGTCTGCTGTCGGTGTCCGCCGTTAGTGTCTGCAGTTGGTGTCTGCCGTTGGTGTCTGCCGTTGGTGTCTGCCGTTGGTGTATGCTGTTGGTGTCTGCTGTTGGTGTCTGCTGTTGGTGTCTGCCGTTTGTGTCTGCCGTTGGTGTCTGCCGTTGGTGTCTGCTGTTGGTGTCTGCTGTTGGTGTCTGCTGTTGGTGTCTGTTGTTTGTGTCTGCCGTTAGTGTCTTCCGTTGGTGTCTGTTGTTGGTGTCTGCCGTTGGGGTCTGCAGTTGGCGTCTGCCGTTAGTGTCTGCCGTAAGTGGCTGCCGTTAGTGTCTGCCGTTGGTGTCTGCCGTTGGTGTCTGTCGTTTGTGTCTGCCGTTGGGGTCTGCCGTTAGTGTCTGCCGTTGGTGTATGCCGTTGGTGTCTGCCGTTAGTGTCTGCCGTTAGTGTCTTCCGTTAATGTCTGCCTTTAGTGTCTTCCGTTGGTGTCTGCCGTTAGTGTCTGCCGTTAATGTCTGCTGTTGGTGTCTGCCATTGGTGTCTGACGTTTGTGTCTGCCGTTAGTGTCTGCTGTTAGTGTCTGCCGTTAGTGTCTGCCGTTGGTGTCTGCTGTTGGTGTCTTCCTTTAGTGTCTGCCGTTGGTGTCTGCCGTTAGTGTCTGCCGTTGGTGTCTGCCGTTAGCGTCTGCCGTTGGTGTCTGCCGTTAGTGTCTGCCGTTAGTGTCAGCCGTTGGGGTCTGCCGTTAGTGTCTGCCGTTGGTGTCTGCCGTTGGTGTCTGCCGTTGGTGTCTGCCATTGGGGTCTGCCGTTGGGGTCTGCCGTTGGTGTCTTCCGTTTTTGTCTGCCGTTAGTGTCTGCCGTTGGTGTCTGCCGTTAATGTCTGCCGCTGGTGTCTGCCGTTGGTGTCTGCCGTTAGTGTCTGCCGTTGGTGTCTGCCGTTAATGTCTGCCGTTGGTGTCTGCCGTTGGTGTCTGCCGTTTGTGTATGCCGTTGTTGTCTGCCGTTAATGTCTACCTTTAGTGTCTTCCGTTCGTGTCTTCCGTTAGTGTCTGCCGTTAATGTCTGCCGCTGGTGTCTGCCATTGGTGTCTGACGTTTGTGTCTGCCGTTAGTGTCTGCTGTTAGTGTCTGCCGTTAGTGTCTGCAGTTGGTGTCTGCCGTTGGTGTCTGCCGTTGGTGTCTGCCGTTGGTGTCTGCCGTTAGTGTCTGCCGTTGGTGTCTGCTGTTGGTGTCCGCCGTTAGTGTCTGCAGTTGGTGTCTGCCGTTTGTGTCTGCCGTTTGTGTCTGCCGTTGGTGTCTGCCGTTAGTGTCTGCCGTTGGTGTCTGCCGTTGGTGTCTGCCGTTAGTGTCTGCCGTTGGTGTCTGCTGTTGGTGTCCGCCGTTAGTGTCTGCAGTTGGTGTCTGCCGTTGGTGTCTGCCGTTAGTGTCTGCCGTTGGTGTCTGCTGTCGGTGTCCGCCGTTAGTGTCTGCAGTTGGTGTCTGCCGTTGGTGTCTGCCGTTGGTGTCTGCCGTTGGTGTATGCTGTTGGTGTCTGCTGTTGGTGTCTGCTGTTGGTGTCTGCCGTTTGTGTCTGCCGTTGGTGTCTGCCGTTGGTGTCTGCTGTTGGTGTCTGCTGTTGGTGTCTGCTGTTGGTGTCTGTTGTTTGTGTCTGCCGTTAGTGTCTTCCGTTGGTGTCTGTTGTTGGTGTCTGCCGTTGGGGTCTGCAGTTGGCGTCTGCCGTTAGTGTCTGCCGTAAGTGGCTGCCGTTAGTGTCTGCCGTTGGTGTCTGCCGTTGGTGTCTGCCGTTTGTGTCTGCCGTTGGGGTCTGCCGTTAGTGTCTGCCGTTGGTGTATGCCGTTGGTGTCTGCCGTTAGTGTCTGCCGTTAGTGTCTTCCGTTAATGTCTGCCTTTAGTGTCTTCCGTTGGTGTCTGCCGTTAGTGTCTGCCGTTAATGTCTGCTGTTGGTGTCTGCCATTGGTGTCTGACGTTTGTGTCTGCCGTTAGTGTCTGCTGTTAGTGTCTGCCGTTAGTGTCTGCCGTTGGTGTCTGCTGTTGGTGTCTTCCTTTAGTGTCTGCCGTTGGTGTCTGCCGTTAGTGTCTGCCGTTGGTGTCTGCCGTTAGCGTCTGCCGTTGGTGTCTGCCGTTAGTGTCTGCCGTTAGTGTCAGCCGTTGGGGTCTGCCGTTAGTGTCTGCCGTTGGTGTCTGCCGTTGGTGTCTGCCGTTGGTGTCTGCCATTGGGGTCTGCCGTTGGGGTCTGCCGTTGGTGTCTTCCGTTTTTGTCTGCCGTTAGTGTCTGCCGTTGGTGTCTGCCGTTAATGTCTGCCGCTGGTGTCTGCCGTTGGTGTCTGCCGTTAGTGTCTGCCGTTGGTGTCTGCCGTTAATGTCTGCCGTTGGTGTCTGCCGTTGGTGTCTGCCGTTGGTGTATGCCGTTGTTGTCTGCCGTTAATGTCTGCCGTTGGTGTCTGCCGTTAGTGTCTGCGGTTGATGTCTGCCATTGGTGTCTGCCGTTGGTGTCTGCCGATGTTGTCTGCCGTTTATATCTGCCGTTAGTGTCTGCCGTTGGTGTCTGCCGTTTGTGTCTGCCGTTGGTGTCTGCCGTTGGTGTCTGCCGTTATTGTCTGCCGTTGGTGTCTGCTGTTGGTGTCCGCCGTTAGTGTCTGCAGTTGGTGTCTGCCGTTGGTGTCTGCCGTTGGTGTCTGCCGTTGGTGTCTGCCGTTAGTGTCTGCCGTTGGTGTCTGCTGTTGGTGTCCGCCGTTAGTGTCTGCAGTTGGTGTCTTCCGTTTGTGTCTGCCGTTGGTGTCTGCCGTTGGTGTCTGCCGTTGGTGTCTGCCGTTAGTGTCTGCCGTTGGTGTCTGCCGTTGGTGTCTGCCGTTAGTGTCTGCCGTTGGTGTCTGCTGTTGGTGTCCGCCGTTAGTGTCTGCAGTTGGTGTCTGCCGTTGGTGTCTGCCGTTAGTGTCTGCCGTCGGTGTCCGCCGTTAGTGTCTGCAGTTGGTGTCTGCCGTTAGTGTCTGCGGTTGATGTCTGCCATTGGTGTCTGCCGTTGGTGTCTGCCGATGTTGTCTGCCGTTTATATCTGCCGTTAGTGTCTGCCGTTGGTGTCTGCCGTTTGTGTCTGCCGTTGGTGTCTGCCGTTGGTGTCTGCCGTTATTGTCTGCCGTTGGTGTCTGCTGTTGGTGTCCGCCGTTAGTGTCTGCAGTTGGTGTCTGCCGTTGGTGTCTGCCGTTGGTGTCTGCCGTTGGTGTCTGCCGTTAGTGTCTGCCGTTGGTGTCTGCTGTTGGTGTCCGCCGTTAGTGTCTGCAGTTGGTGTCTTCCGTTTGTGTCTGCCGTTGGTGTCTGCCGTTGGTGTCTGCCGTTGGTGTCTGCCGTTAGTGTCTGCCGTTGGTGTCTGCCGTTGGTGTCTGCCGTTAGTGTCTGCCGTTGGTGTCTGCTGTTGGTGTCCGCCGTTAGTGTCTGCAGTTGGTGTCTGCCGTTGGTGTCTGCCGTTAGTGTCTGCCGTCGGTGTCCGCCGTTAGTGTCTGCAGTTGGTGTCTGCCGTTGGTGTCTGCCGTTGGTGTCTGCCGTTGGTGTATGCTGTTGGTGTCTGCTGTTGGTGTCTGCTGTTGGTGTCTGCCGTTTGTGTCTGCCGTTGGTGTCTGCCGTTGGTGTCTGCTGTTGGTGTCTGCTGTTGGTGTCTGCTGTTGGTGTCTGTTGTTTGTGTCTGCCGTTAGTGTCTTCCGTTGGTGTCTGTTGTTGGTGTCTGCCGTTGGGGTCTGCAGTTGGCGTCTGCCGTTAGTGTCTGCGTAAGTGGCTGCCGTTAGTGTCTGCCGTTGGTGTCTGCCGTTGGTGTCTGCCGTTTGTGTCTGCCGTTGGGGTCTGCCGTTAGTGTCTGCCGTTGGTGTATGCCGTTGGTGTCTGCCGTTAGTGTCTGCCGTTAGTGTCTTCCGTTAATGTCTGCCTTTAGTGTCTTCCGTTGGTGTCTGCTGTTAGTGTCTGCCGTTAATGTCTGCTGTTGGTGTCTGCCATTGGTGTCTGACGTTTGCGTCTGCCGTTAGTGTCTGCTGTTAGTGTCTGCCGTTAGTGTCTGCCGTTGGTGTCTGCTGTTGGTGTCTTCCTTTAGTGTCTGCCGTTGGTGTCTGCCGTTAGTGTCTGCCGTTGGTGTCTGCCGTTAGCGTCTGCCGTTGGTGTCTGCCGTTAGTGTCTGCCGTTAGTGTCAGCCGTTGGGGTCTGCCGTTAGTGTCTGCTGTTGGTGTCTGCCGTTGGTGTCTGCCATTGGTGTCTGCCATTGGGGTCTGCCGTTGGGGTCTGCCGTTGGTGTCTTCCGTTGGGGTCTGCCGTGTGTGTCTGCCGTTAGGGTCTGCCGTTAGTGTCTGCTGTTAGGGTCTGCCGTCAGTGTCTGCCGTTAGTGCCTGCCGTTGGTGTCTGCCGTTGGTGTCTGCTGTTGGTGTCTGCCGTTAGTGTCTGCCGTTTGTGTCTGCCGTTAGTGTCTGCCGTTAGTGTCTGCCGTTGGTGTCTGCTGTTGGTGTCTGCCGTTGGTGTCTGCCGTTGGTGTTTGCAGTTGGGGTCTGCCGTTTGTGTCTGCAGTTGGGGTCTGCCGTTGGTGTCTGCCGTTAGTGTCTGCAGTTGGTGTCTGCCGTTGGTGTCTGCTGTTGGTGTCTGCCGTTAGTGTCTGCCGTTTGTGTCTGCAGTTGGGGTCTGCCGTTGGTGTCTGCTGTTGGTGTCTGCCGTTAGAGTCTGCAGTTGGTGTCTGCAGTTGGTGTCTGCCGTTGGTGTCTGCCGTTGGTGTCTGCCGTTAATGTCTGCCGTTGGTGTCTGCCGTTGTTGTCTGCCGTTAGTGTCTGCCGTTGGTGTCTGCCGTTAAGTATGCCGTTGGTGTCTGCCGTTGTTGTCTGCCGTTAGTGTCTGCCGTTGGTGTCTGCCGTTAAGTATGCCGTTGGTGTCTGCCGTTAGTGTCTGCCGTTGGTGTCTGTCGTTAGTGTCTTCAGTTGGTGTCTACCGTTGCTGTCTGCCGTTAGTGTCTGCCGTTGGTGTCTGCCATTAGTGTCTGCCGTTGGTGTCCGCCGTTAGTGTGTGCCGTTTGTGTCTGCAGTTGGTGTCTCTCGTTGGTGTCTGCCGTTGGTGTCTGCTGTTTGTGTAGGCTGTTGGTGTCTGCTGTTGGTGTCTGCGGTTTGTGTCTGCCGTTGGTGTCTGCCGTTGGTGTCTGCTGTTGGTGTCTGCTGTTGGTGTTTGCTGTTGGTGTCTTTTGTTGGTGTCTGCCGTTAGTGTCTGACGTTGGTGTCTGCCGTTAGTGTCTGCCGTTAGTGTCTGCCGTTGGTGTCTGCCGTCTGTGTCTGCCGTTAGTGTCTGCCGTTAGTGTCTTCCGTTGCTGTCTGCCGTTGGTGTCTGCCGTTAGTGTCCGCCGTTGGTGTCTGCCGTTGGTGTCTGCCGTTGGTGTCTGCCGTTGGTGTCTACCGTTGGTGTCTGCCGTTTGTGTCTGACGTTGGGGTCTCCCGTTAGTGTCTGCCGTTTGTGTCTCCCGTTGGTGTCTGCCGTTGGTGTCTGCCGTTGGTGTCTGCCGTTAGTGTCTGCCGTTAGTGTCTGCCGTTGGTGTCTGCCGTTAATGTCTGCCGTTGGTGTCTGCCGTTTGTGTCTGCCGTTGGTGTCTGCCGTTAGCGTCCGCCGTTGGTGTCTGCCGTTGGTGTCTTCCGTTAATGTCTGCCGTTGGTGTCTGCCGTTTTTGTCTGCCGTTAGTGTCTGCCGTTCGTGTCTGCCGTTAATGTCTGCCGTTGGTGTCTGCCGTTGGTGTCTGCCATTGGTGTCTGCCGTTGGTGTCTGCCGATGTTGTCTGCCGTTTATATCTGCCGTTAGTGTCTGCCGTTGGTGTCTGCCGTTAATGTTTGCCGTTGGTGTCAGCCGTTTGTGTCTGCCGTTGGTGTCTGCCGTTAGTGTCCGCCGTTGGTGTCTGCCGTTGGTGTCTGCCGTTAGTGTCTGCCGTTGGTGTCTGCTGTTGGTGTCCGCCGTTAGTGTCGGCAGTTGGTGTCTGCCGTTGGTGTCTGCCGTTAGTGTCTGCCGTTGGTGTCTGCTGTCGGTGTCCGCGGTTAGTGTCCGCAGTTGGTGTCTGCCGTTGGTGTCTGCCGTTGGTGTCTGCTGTTGGTGTCTGCTGTTGGTGTCTGCTGTTGGTGTCTGCCATTTGTGTCTGCCGTTGGTGTCTGCCGTTGGTGTCTGCTGTTGGTGTCTGCTGTTGGTGTCTGCTGTTTGTGTCTGTTGTTGGTGTCTGACGTTAGTGTCTTACGTTGGTGTCTGTTGTTGGTGTCTGCCGTTGGGGTCTGCAGTTGGCGTCTGCCGTTAGTGTCTGCCGTTAGTGGCTGCCGTTAGTGTCTGCCGTTGGTGTCTGCCGTTGGTGTCTGCCGTTTGTGTCTGCCGTTGGGGTCTGCCGTTAGTGTCTGCCGTTGGTGTATGACGTTGGTGTCTGCCGTTAGTGTCTTCCGTTAATGTCTGCCTTTAGTGTCTTCCGTTGGTGTCTGCCGGTAGTGTCTGCCGTTAATGTCTGCCGTTGGTGTCTGCCATTGGTGTCTGACGTTTGTGTCTGCCGTTAGTGTCTGCTGTTAGTGTCTGCTGTTAGTGTCTGCCGTTAGTGTCTGCCGTTGGTGTCTGCCGTTAGTGTCTGCCGTTAGTGTCTGCCTTTAGTGTCTGCCGTTGGTGTCTGCCGTTAGTGTCTGCCGTTGGTGTCTGCCGTTAGCGTCTGCCGTTGGTGTCTGCCGTTGGTGTCTGCCGTTAGTGTCAGCCGTTGGGGTCTGCCGTTAGTGTCTGCGCTTGGTGTCTGCCGTTGGTGTCTGCCATTGGGGTCTGCCGTTGGGGTCTGGCGTTGGTGTCTTCCGTTGGGGTCTGCCGTTTGTGTCTGCCGTTAGTGTCTGCCGTTAGTGTCTGCCGTTGGGGTCTGCCGTTGGTGTCTGCCGTTAGTGTCTGCCGTTAGTGTTTGCCGTTGGTGTCTGCCGTTGGTGTCTGCAGTTGGGGTCTGCCGTTTGTGTCTGCAGTTGGGGTCTGCCGTTGGTGTCTGCCGTTAGTGTCTGCAGTTGGTGTCTGCGGTTGGTGTCTGCTGTTGGTGTCTGCCGTTAGTGTCTGCCGTTTGTGTCTGCAGTTGGGGTCTGCCGTTGGTGTCTGCCGTTAGTGTCTGCAGTTGGTGTCTGCCGTTGGTGTCTGCTGTTGGTGTATGCCGTTAGTTGCTGCCGTTGGTGTGTGCCGTTAATGTCTGCCGTTGGTGTCTGCCGTTGTTGTTTGCCGTTAGTGTCTAGCATTGGTGTCTGCCGTTAATGTATGCCTTTGGTGTCTGCCGTTGTTGTCTGCCGTTAGTGTCTGCCGTTGGTGTCTGTCGTTAGTGTCTTAGTTGGTGTCTGCCGTTGTTGTCTGCCGTTAGTGTCTGCCGTTGGGGTCTGCCATTAGTGTCTGCCGTTGGTGTCCGCCGTTAGTGTTCCGTTTGTGTCTGCAGTTGGTGTCCGCCGTTTGTGTCTGCCGTTGGTGTCTGCTGTTGGTGTCTACTGTTGGTGTCTGTTGTTGGTGTCTGCCGTTAGTGTCTGCCGTTAGTGTCTGCCGTTAGTGTCTGCCGTTGGTGTCTGCCGATAGTGTCTGCCGGTAGTGTCTGCCGTTGGTGTCTGCCGTTTGTGTCTGCCGTTAGTGTCTGCCGTTAGTGTGTTCCGATGGTGTCTGCCGTTAGTGTCTGCCGTTGGTGTCTGCCGTTTGTGTCTGCCGTTAGTGTCTGCCGTTAGTGTCTTCCGTTGCTGTCTGCCGTTGGTGTCTGCCGTTAGTGTCCGCCGTTGGTGTCTGCCGTTGGTGTCTGCCGTTGGTGTCTGCCGTTGGTGTCTACCGTTGGTGTCTGCCGTTTGTGTCTGACGTTGGGGTCTCCCGTTAGTGTCTGCCGTTTGTGTCTCCCGTTGGTGTCTGCCGTTGGTGTCTGCCGTTGGTGTCTGCCGTTAGTGTCTGCCGTTAGTGTCTGCCGTTGGTGTCTGCCGTTAATGTCTGCCGTTGGTGTCTGCCGTTTGTGTCTGCCGTTGGTGTCTGCCGTTAGCGTCCGCCGTTGGTGTCTGCCGTTGGTGTCTTCCGTTAATGTCTGCCGTTGGTGTCTGCCGTTTTTGTCTGCCGTTAGTGTCTGCCGTTGGTGTCTGCCGTTAATGTCTGCCGTTGGTGTCTGCCGTTGGTGTCTGCCATTGGTGTCTGCCGTTGGTGGCTGCCGATGTTGTCTGCCGTTTATATCTGCCGTTAGTGTCTGCCGTTGGTGTCTGCCGTTAATGTCTGCCGTTGGTGTCAGCCGTTTGTGTCTGCCGTTGGTGTCTGCCGTTAGTGTCCGCCGTTGGTGTCTGCCGTTGGTGTCTGCCGTTAGTGTCTGCCGTTGGTGTCTGCTGTTGGTGTCCGCCGTTAGTGTCGGCAGTTGGTGTCTGCCGTTGGTGTCTGCCGTTAGTGTCTGCCGTTGGTGTCTGCTGTCGGTGTCCGCGGTTAGTGTCCGCAGTTGGTGTCTGCCGTTGGTGTCTGCCGTTGGTGTCTGCTGTTGGTGTCTGCTGTTGGTGTCTGCTGTTGGTGTCTGCCATTTGTGTCTGCCGTTGGTGTCTGCCGTTGGTGTCTGCTGTTGGTGTCTGCTGTTGGTGTCTGCTGTTTGTGTCTGTTGTTGGTGTCTGACGTTAGTGTCTTACGTTGGTGTCTGTTGTTGGTGTCTGCCGTTGGGGTCTGCAGTTGGCGTCTGCCGTTAGTGTCTGCCGTTAGTGGCTGCCGTTAGTGTCTGCCGTTGGTGTCTGCCGTTGGTGTCTGCCGTTTGTGTCTGCCGTTGGGGTCTGCCGTTAGTGTCTGCCGTTGGTGTATGCCGTTGGTGTCTGCCGTTAGTGTCTTCCGTTAATGTCTGCCTTTAGTGTCTTCCGTTGGTGTCTGCCGGTAGTGTCTGCCGTTAATGTCTGCCGTTGGTGTCTGCCATTGGTGTCTGACGTTTGTGTCTGCCGTTAGTGTCTGCTGTTAGTGTCTGCTGTTAGTGTCTGCCGTTAGTGTCTGCCGTTGGTGTCTGCCGTTAGTGTCTGCCGTTAGTGTCTGCCTTTAGTGTCTGCCGTTGGTGTCTGCCGTTAGTGTCTGCCGTTGGTGTCTGCCGTTAGCGTCTGCCGTTGGTGTCTGCCGTTGGTGTCTGCCGTTAGTGTCAGCCGTTGGGGTCTGCCGTTAGTGTCTGCGTTTGGTGTCTGCCGTTGGTGTCTGCCATTGGGGTCTGCCGTTGGGGTCTGGCGTTGGTGTCTTCCGTTGGGGTCTGCCGTTTGTGTCTGCCATTGGTGTCTGACGTTTGCGTCTGCCGTTAGTGTCTGCTGTTAGTGTCTGCCGTTAGTGTCTGCCGTTGGTGTCTGCTGTTGGTGTCTTCCTTTAGTGTCTGCCGTTGGTGTCTGCCGTTAGTGTCTGCCATTGGTGTCTGCCGTTAGCGTCTGCCGTTGGTGTCTGCCGTTAGTGTCTGCCGTTAGTGTCAGCCGTTGGGGTCTGCCGTTAGTGTCTGCTGTTGGTGTCTGCCGTTGGTGTCTGCCATTGGTGTCTGCCATTGGGGTCTGCCGTTGGGGTCTGCCGTTGGTGTCTTCCGTTGGGGTCTGCCGTGTGTGTCTGCCGTTAGGGTCTGCCGTTAGTGTCTGCCGTTAGGGTCTGCCGTCAGTGTCTGCCGTTAGTGCCTGCCGTTGGTGTCTGCCGTTGGTGTCTGCTGTTGGTGTCTGCCGTTAGTGTCTGCCGTTTGTGTCTGCCGTTAGTGTCTGCCGTTAGTGTCTGCCGTTGGTGTCTGCTGTTGGTGTCTGCCGTTGGTGTCTGCCGTTGGTGTTTGCAGTTGGGGTCTGCCGTTTGTGTCTGCAGTTGGGGTCTGCCGTTGGTGTCTGCCGTTAGTGTCTGCAGTTGGTGTCTGCCGTTGGTGTCTGCTGTTGGTGTCTGCCGTTAGTGTCTGCCGTTTGTGTCTGCAGTTGGGGTCTGCCGTTGGTGTCTGCCGTTAGTGTCTGCAGTTGGTGTCTGCCGTTGGTGTCTGCTGTTGGTGTCTGCCGTTAGAGTCTGCAGTTGGTGTCTGCAGTTGGTGTCTGCCGTTGGTGTCTGCCGTTGGTGTCTGCCGTTAATGTCTGCCGTTGGTGTCTGCCGTTGTTGTCTGCCGTTAGTGTCTGCCGTTGGTGTCTGCCGTTAAGTATGCCGTTGGTGTCTGCCGTTGTTGTCTGCCGTTAGTGTCTGCCGTTGGTGTCTGCCGTTAAGTATGCCGTTGGTGTCTGCCGTTAGTGTCTGCCGTTGGTGTCTGTCGTTAGTGTCTTCAGTTGGTGTCTACCGTTGCTGTCTGCCGTTAGTGTCTGCCGTTGGTGTCTGCCATTAGTGTCTGCCGTTGGTGTCCGCCGTTAGTGTGTGCCGTTTGTGTCTGCAGTTGGTGTCTCTCGTTGGTGTCTGCCGTTGGTGTCTGCTGTTTGTGTAGGCTGTTGGTGTCTGCTGTTGGTGTCTGCGGTTTGTGTCTGCCGTTGGTTTCTGCCGTTGGTGTCTGCTGTTGGTGTCTGCTGTTGGTGTTTGCTGTTGGTGTCTTTTGTTGGTGTCTGCCGTTAGTGTCTGACGTTGGTGTCTGCCGTTAGTGTCTGCCGTTAGTGTCTGCCGTTGGTGTCTGCCGTTTGTGTCTGCCGTTAGTGTCTGCCGTTAGTGTCTTCCGTTGCTGTCTGCCGTTGGTGTCTGCCGTTAGTGTCCGCCGTTGGTGTCTGCCGTTGGTGTCTGCCGTTGGTGTCTGCCGTTGGTGTCTACCGTTGGTGTCTGCCGTTTGTGTCTGACGTTGGGGTCTCCCGTTAGTGTCTGCCGTTTGTGTCTCCCGTTGGTGTCTGCCGTTGGTGTCTGCCGTTGGTGTCTGCCGTTAGTGTCTGCCGTTAGTGTCTGCCGTTGGTGTCTGCCGTTAATGTCTGCCGTTGGTGTCTGCCGTTTGTGTCTGCCGTTGGTGTCTGCCGTTAGCGTCCGCCGTTGGTGTCTGCCGTTGGTGTCTTCCGTTAATGTCTGCCGTTGGTGTCTGCCGTTTTTGTCTGCCGTTAGTGTCTGCCGTTGGTGTCTGCCGTTAATGTCTGCCGTTGGTGTCTGCCGTTGGTGTCTGCCATTGGTGTCTGCCGTTGGTGTCTGCCGATGTTGTCTGCCGTTTATATCTGCCGTTAGTGTCTGCCGTTGGTGTCTGCCGTTAATGTCTGCCGTTGGTGTCAGCCGTTTGTGTCTGCCGTTGGTGTCTGCCGTTAGTGTCCGCCGTTGGTGTCTGCCGTTGGTGTCTGCCGTTAGTGTCTGCCGTTGGTGTCTGCTGTTGGTGTCCGCCGTTAGTGTCGGCAGTTGGTGTCTGCCGTTGGTGTCTGCCGTTAGTGTCTGCCGTTGGTGTCTGCCGTCGGTGTCCGCGGTTAGTGTCCGCAGTTGGTGTCTGCCGTTGGTGTCTGCCGTTGGTGTCTGCTGTTGGTGTCTGCTGTTGGTGTCTGCTGTTGGTGTCTGCCATTTGTGTCTGCCGTTGGTGTCTGCCGTTGGTGTCTGCTGTTGGTGTCTGCTGTTGGTGTCTGCTGTTTGTGTCTGTTGTTGGTGTCTGACGTTAGTGTCTTACGTTGGTGTCTGTTGTTGGTGTCTGCCGTTGGGGTCTGCAGTTGGCGTCTGCCGTTAGTGTCTGCCGTTAGTGGCTGCCGTTAGTGTCTGCCGTTGGTGTCTGCCGTTGGTGTCTGCCGTTTGTGTCTGCCGTTGGGGTCTGCCGTTAGTGTCTGCCGTTGGTGTATGCCGTTGGTGTCTGCCGTTAGTGTCTTCCGTTAATGTCTGCCTTTAGTGTCTTCCGTTGGTGTCTGCCGGTAGTGTCTGCCGTTAATGTCTGCCGTTGGTGTCTGCCATTGGTGTCTGACGTTTGTGTCTGCCGTTAGTGTCTGCTGTTAGTGTCTGCTGTTAGTGTCTGCCGTTAGTGTCTGCCGTTGGTGTCTGCCGTTAGTGTCTGCCGATAGTGTCTGCCTTTAGTGTCTGCCGTTGGTGTCTGCCGTTAGTGTCTGCCGTTGGTGTCTGCCGTTAGCGTCTGCCGTTGGTGTCTGCCGTTGGTGTCTGCCGTTAGTGTCAGCCGTTGGGGTCTGCCGTTAGTGTCTGCGCTTGGTGTCTGCCGTTGGTGTCTGCCATTGGGGTCTGCCGTTGGGGTCTGGCGTTGGTGTCTTCCGTTGGGGTCTGCCGTTTGTGTCTGCCGTTAGTGTCTGCCGTTAGTGTCTGCCGTTGGGGTCTGCCGTTGGTGTCTGCCGTTAGTGTCTGCCGTTAGTGTTTGCCGTTGGTGTCTGCCGTTGGTGTCTGCAGTTGGGGTCTGCCGTTTGTGTCTGCAGTTGGGGTCTGCCGTTGATGTCTGCCGTTAGTGTCTGCAGTTGGTGTCTGCGGTTGGTGTCTGCTGTTGGTGTCTGCCGTTAGTGTCTGCCGTTTGTGTCTGCAGTTGGGGTCTGCCGTTGGTGTCTGCCGTTAGTGTCTGCAGTTGGTGTCTGCCGTTGGTGTCTGCTGTTGGTGTATGCCGTTAGTTGCTGCCGTTGGTGTGTGCCGTTAATGTCTGCCGTTGGTGTCTGCCGTTGTTGTTTGCCGTTAGTGTCTAGCATTGGTGTCTGCCGTTAATGTATGCCTTTGGTGTCTGCCGTTGTTGTCTGCCGTTAGTGTCTGCCGTTGGTGTCTGTCGTTAGTGTCTTAGTTGGTGTCTGCCGTTGTTGTCTGCCGTTAGTGTCTGCCGTTGGGGTCTGCCATTAGTGTCTGCCGTTGGTGTCCGCCGTTAGTGTTCCGTTTGTGTCTGCAGTTGGTGTCCGCCGTTTGTGTCTGCCGTTGGTGTCTGCTGTTGGTGTCTACTGTTGGTGTCTGTTGTTGGTGTCTGCCGTTAGTGTCTGCCGTTAGTGTCTGCCGTTAGTGTCTGCCGTTGGTGTCTGCCGATAGTGTCTGCCGGTAGTGTCTGCCGTTGGTGTCTGCCGTTTGTGTCTGCCGTTAGTGTCTGCCGTTAGTGTGTTCCGATGGTGTCTGCCGTTAGTGTCTTCCGTTGGTGTCGGCCGTTAGTGTCTGCTGTTAGTGTCTGCCGTTAGTGTCTGCCGTTGGTGTCTGCTGTTGGTGTCTGCCTTTAGTGTCTGCCGTTGTTGTCTGCCGTTAGTGTCTGACGTTGCTGTCTGCCGTTAGCGTCTGCCGTTGGTGTCTGCCGTTGGTGTCTGCCGTTAGTGTCAGCCGTTGGGGTCTGCCGTTGGTGTCTGCCGTTGGTTTCTTCCGTTGGGGTCTGCCGTTGGGGTCTGCCGTTGGTGTCAGCCGTTGGGGTCTGCCGTTTGTGTCTGCCGTTAGTGTCTGCCGTTAGTGTCTGCCGTTGGGGTCTGCCGTTGGTGTCTGCCGTTAGTTTCTGCCGTTAGTGTCTTCCGTTGGTGTCTGCCGTCGGTGTCTGCCGTTGGGGTCTGCCGTTTGAGTCTGCAGTTAGTGTCTGCCGTTGGTGTCTGCCGTTAGTGTCTGCCGTTAGTGTCTGCAGTTGCTGTCTGCCGTTGGTGTCTGCTGTTGGTATCTGCCGTTAGTGTCTGCCGTTTGTGTCTGCCGTTAATGTCTGCCGTTGGTGTCTGCCGTTGTTGTCTGCCGTTAGTGTCTGCCGTTGGTGTGTGCCGTTAATGTCTGCCGTTGGTGTCTGCCGTTGGTGTCTGGCGTTGGTGTCTGCCGTTAGTGTCTGCTGTTGGTGTCTGGCGTTAATGTCTGCCGTTGGTGTCTGCCGTTGTTGTCTGCCGTTAATGTATGCCGTTGGTGTCTGCCGTTAATGTCTGCCGTTGTTCTTTGTCGTTGTTGTCTGCCGTTAATCTCTGCCCTTGGGTCTGTCGTTGTCGTCTGCCGTTAGTGTCTGCCGTTGTGTCTGTCGTTAGTGTCTTCCGTTGGTGTCTGCCGTCGTTGTCTGCCGTTAGTGTCTGCCGTTGGTGTCTGCCATTAGTGTCTGCCGTTGGTGTCCGCCATTAGTGTCTGCCGTTTGTGTCTGCAGTTGGTGTCTGCCGTTGGTGTCTGCCGTTGGTGTCTGCTGTTGGTGTCTGCTGTTGGTGTCTGCTGTTGGTGTCTGCCGTTTGTGTCTGCCGTTGGTTCTGCCGTTGGTGTCTGCCGTTGGTGTCTGCTGTTGGTGTCTGTTGTTGGTGTCTGCCGTTTGTCTCTGCCGTTGGTGTTTGCCACTGGTGTCTGAACTTTGTGTCTGCCGTTAGTGTCTGTCGTTAGTGTCTGCCGTTGGTGTCTGCCGTTAGTGTCTGCCGTTAGTGTCTTCTCTTGGTGTCTGCCGTTAGTGTCTTCCCTCGGTGTGTGCTGTTGGTGTCTGCCGTTGGGGTCTGCAGTTGGCGTTTTCCGTTAGTGTCTGCCGTTAGTGTATGCCGTTAGTGTCTGACGTTGGTGTCTGCCGTTAGTGTCTGCCGTTAGTGTCTGCCGTTGGTGTCTGCCGTTTGTGTCTGCCGTTAGTGTCTTCCGTTGGTGTCTGCTGTTGGTGTCTGCCGTTAGTGTCTTCCGTTGGTGTCTGCTGTTGGTGTCTGCCGTTTGGGTCTGCAGTTGGCGTCTGCCGTTAGTGTCTGCCGTTGGTGTCTGCCGTTAGTGTCTGCCGGTAATGTCTGCCGTTGGTGTCTGCCGTTTGTGTCTGCCGTTAGTGTATGCCGTTAGTGTCTTCCGTTGGTGTCTGCCGTTAGTGTCTTCCGTTAATATCTGCTGTTGGTGTCTGCCGTTAGTGTCTGCCGTTAGTGTCTGCCGTTTATGTCTGCCCTTAGTGTCTGCCGTTGGTGTCTGCCGTTAATGTCTGCCGTTGGTGTCTGCCGTTTGTGTCTGCCGTTGGTGTCTGCCGTTAGTGTCCGCCGTTGGTGTCTGCCGTTGGTGTCTGCCGTTAATGACTGCCGTTGGTGTCTGCCGTTTTTGTCTGCCGTTAGTGTCTGCCGTTGGTGTCTGCCGTTAATGTCTGCCGTTGGTGTCTGCCGTTGGTGTCTGCCGTTAGTGTCTGCCGTTGGTGTCTGCCGTTAATGTCTGCCGTTAATGTCTGCCGTTGGTGTCTGCCGTTGGTGTCTGCCGTTAGTGTCTGCCGTTGGTGTCTGCTGTTGGTGTCTGCATTTAGTGTCTGCCGTTGATGTCTGCCGTTAGTGTATGCCGTTAGTGCCTGACGTTGGTGTCTGCCGTTAGTGTCTGCCGTTAGTGTCTGCCGTTGGTGTCTGCCGTTTGTTTCTGCCGTTAGTGTCTTCCGTTGGTGTCTGCTGTTGGTGTCTGCCATTAGTGTCTTCCGTTGGTGTCTGCTGTTGGTGACTGCCGTTGGGGTCTGCAGTTGGCGTCTGCCGTTAGTGTCTGCCGTTGGTGTCTGCCGTTAGTGTCTGCCGGTAATGTCTGCCGTTGGTGTCTGCCGTTTGTGTCTGCCGTTAGTGTATGCCGTTAGTGTCTTCCGTTGGTGTCTGCCGTTAGTGTCTTCCGTTAATATCTGCTGTTGGTGTCTGCCGTTAGTGTCTGCCGTTAGTGTCTGCCGTTTATGTCTGCCCTTAGTGTCTGCCGTTGGTGTCTGCCGTTAATGTCTGCCGTTGGTGTCTGCCGTTTGTGTCTGCCGTTGGTGTCTGCCGTTAGTGTCCGCCGTTGGTGTCTGCCGTTGGTGTCTGCCGTTAATGACTGCCGTTGGTGTCTGCCGTTTTTGTCTGCCGTTAGTGTCTGCCGTTGGTGTCTGCCGTTAATGTCTGCCGTTGGTGTCTGCCGTTGGTGTCTGCCGTTAGTGTCTGCCGTTGGTGTCTGCCGTTAATGTCTGCCGTTGGTGTCTGCCGTTGGTGTCTGCCGTTAGTGTCTGCCGTTGGTGTCTGCTGTTGGTGTCTGCATTTAGTGTCTGCCGTTGATGTCTGCCGTTAGTGTCTGCCGTTGGTGTCTGCCGTTAGCGTCTGCCGTTGGTGTCTACCGTTGGTGTCTGCCGTTAGTGTCAGCCGTTGGGGTCAGCGGTTAGAGTCTGCCGTTGGTGTCTGCCGTTGGTGTCTGCCGTTGGGTTTTGCCGTTGGGGTCAGCCGTTGGTGTCAGCCGTTGGGGTCTGCCGTTTGTGTCTGTCGTTAGTGTCTGCCGTTAGTGTCTGACGTTGTGGTCTGCCGTTGGTGTCTGCCGTTAGTGTCTGCCGTTAGTGTCTGCCGTTGGTGTCTGCCGTTGGTGTCTGCCGTTGGGGTCTGCCGTTTGTGTCTGCAGTTGGGGTCTGCCGTTGGTGTCTGCCGTTAGTGTCTGCTGTTGGTGTCTGCCGTTAGTGTCTGCCGTTGGTGTCTGCCGTTAATGTCTGCCGTTAGTGTCTGCCGTTGTTGTTTGCCGTTAGTGTCTGCCGTTGGTGTCTGCCGTTGGTGTCTGCCGTTGGTGTCTGCCGTTAGTGTCTGCTGTTGATGTCTCACGTTAATGTCTGCGGTTGGAGTCTGCCGTTGTTCTCTTCCGTTAATGTCTGCCGTTGGTGTCTGCCGTTGTTGTCTGCCGTTAATGTCTGCCGTTGGTGTCTGCCGTTAATGTCTGCCGTTAATGTCTGCCGTTGGTGTCTGTCGTTAGTGTCTTCAGTTGGTGTCTGCCGTTGTTGTCTGCCGTTAGTGTCTGCCGTTGGTGTCTCCCATTAGTGTCTGCCGTTGGTGTCCGCCGTTAGTGTCTGCCGTTTGTGTCTGCCGATGGTGTCTGCCGTTGGTGTCTGCCGTTGGTGTCTGATCTTTGTGCCTGCCGTTAGTGTCTGCCGTTAGTGTCTGCCGTTAGTGTCTGCCGTTGGTGTCTGCTGTTGGTGTCCGCCGTTAGTGTCTGCAGTTGGTGTCTGCCGTTGGTGTCTGCCGTTGGTGTCTGCTGTTGGTGTCTGCTGTTGGTGTCTGCTGTTGGTGTCTGCTGTTGGTGTCTGCCGTTTGTGTCTTCTGTTGGTGTCTGCTGTTGGTGTCTGCTGTTGGTTTCTGCCGTTTGTGTCTGCCGTTGGTGTCTGGCGTTGGTGTCTGCTGTTGGTGTCTGCTGTTGGTGTCTGCTGTTGGTGTCTGTTGTTGGTGTCTGCCGTTAGTGTCTTCCGTTGGTGTCTGCTGTTGGTGTCTGCCGTTAGTGTCTGCCGTTAGTGTCTTCCGTTCGTGTCTGTCGTTAGTGTCTTCCGTTAATGTCTACCTTTAGTGTCTTCCGTTCGTGTCTTCCGTTAGTGTCTGCCGTTAATGTCTGCCGCTGGTGTCTGCCATTGGTGTCTGACGTTTGTGTCTGCCGTTAGTGTCTGCTGTTAGTGTCTGCCGTTAGTGTCTGCCGTTGGTGTCTGCCGTTGGTGTCTGCTGTTGTTGTCTGCCTTTAGTGTCTGCCGTTGGTGTCTGCCGTTAGTGTTTGCCGTTGGTGTCTGCCGTTAGCGTCTGCCGTTGGTGTCTGCCGTTAGTGTCTGCCGTTGGTGTCTGCCGTTGGTGTCTGCCGTCGGGGTCTGCCGTTGGGGTCTGCCGTTGGTGTCAGCCGTTGGGGTTTGCCGTTTGTGTCTGCCGTTAGTGTTTGCCGTTAGTGTCTGCCGTTGGGGTCTGCCGTTGGTGTCTGCCATTGGTGTCTGCCGTTAATGTCTGCCGTTGGTATCTGCCGTTGTTGTCTGCCGTTAGTGTCTGCCGTTGGTGTCTGACATTAATGTCTGCCGTTGGTGTCTGCCGTTGGTGTCTGCCGTTAGTGTCTGCTGTTGGTGTCTGCCGTTGATGTCTGCCGTTGGTGTCTGCCGTTGTTGTCTGCCGTTAATGTCTGCCGTTTGTGTCTGCCGTTAATGTCTGCCGTTGGTGTCTGCCGTTGTTGTCTGCCGTTAATATCTGCCGTTTGTGTCTGCCGTTGTTGTCTGCCGTTAGTGTCTGCCGTCGGTGTCTGCCATTATTGTCTGTCGTTGGTGTCCGCCGTTAGTGTCTGCCGTTTGTGTCTGCAGTAGGTGTCAGCCGTTGGTGTCTGCCGTTGGTGTCTGCTGTTGGTGTCTGCTGTTGGTGTCTGCTGTTGGTGTCTGCCGTTTGTGTCTGCCGTTGGTGTCTGCCGTTGGTGTCTGCCGTTGGTGTCTACTGTTGGTGTCTGTTGTTGGTGTCTGCCGTTGGTGTCTGCCGTTGGTGTCTGCCGTTGGTGTCTGCCGTTAGTGTCTGCCGTTAGTGTCTTCCGTTGGTGCCTGCCGTTATTGTCTTCCCTCGGTGTGTGCTGTTGGTGTCTGCCGTTGGGGTCTGCAGTTGGCGTATTCCGTTAGTGTCTGCCGTTAGTGTCTGGCGTTGGTGTCTGCCGTTAGTGTCTGCCGTTAGTGTCTGCCGTTGGTGTCTGCCGTTTGTGTCTGCCGTTAGTGTCTTCCGTTGGTGTCTGCTGTTGGTGCCTGCCGTTGGGGTCTGCAGTTGGCGTCTGCCGTTAGTGTCTGCCGTTAGTGTCTGCCGTTAGTGTCTGCCGTTAGTGTCTGCCGTTAGTGTCTGCCGTTAGTGTCTGCCGTTGGTGTCTGCCGTTAGTGTCTGCCGGTAATATCTGCCGTTGGTGTCTGCCGTTTGTGTCTGCCGTTAGTGTCTGCCGTTAGTGTCTTCCGTTGGTGTCTGCCGTTAGTGTCTTCCGTTAATGTCTGCCGTTGGTGTCTGCCGTTAGTGTCTGCCGTTAGTGTCTGCCTTTGGTGTCTGCCTTTAGTGTCTTCCGTTGGTGTCTGCCGTTAGTGTCTGCTGTTAATGACTGCCGTTGGTGTCTGCCGTTAGTGTCTGCCGTTTGTGTCTGCTGTTGGTGTCTGCCGTTGGTGTCTGCCGTTAGTGTCTGTCGTTTGTGTCTGCCGTTGAGGTCTGCCGTTTGTGTCTGCCGTTAGTGTCTGCCGTTAGTGTCTGCCGTTGGTGTCTGCCGTTAGTGTCTGCCGTTAGTGTCTGCCGTTGGTGTCTGCCATTAGTGTCTGCCGGTAATGTCTGTCGTTGGTGTCTGCCGTTTGTGTCTGCCGTTAGTGTCTGCCGTTAGTGTCTTCCGTTGGTGTCTGCCGTTAGTGTCTTCCGTTAATGTCTGCCGTTGGTGTCTGCCGTTAGTGTCTGTCGTTAGTGTCTACCGTTGGTGTCTGCCTTTAGTGTCTTATGTTGGTGTCTGCCGTTAGTGTCTGCCGTTAATGTCTGCCGTTGGTGTCTGCCGTTAGTGTCTGCCGTTAGTGTCTGTCGTTTGTGTCTGCCGTTGAGGCCTGCCGTTTGTGTCTGCCGTTAGTGTCTGCCGTTAGTGTCAGCCGTTGGTGTCAGCCGTTGGTGTCTGCCGTTGGTGTCTGCTGTTGGTGTCTGCCGTTGGTGTCTGCCGTTAGTGTCTGTCGTTTGTGTTTGCCGTTGAGGCCTGCCGTTTGTGTCTGCCGTTAGTGTCTGCCGTTAGTGTCTGCCGTTGGTGTCTGCCGTTGGTGTCTGCCATTGGTGTCTGACCTTTGTGTCTGCCGTTAGTGTCTGCCGATGGTGTCTGTCGTTAGTGTCTGCCGTTAGTGTCTGCCGTTGGTGTCTGCTGTTGGTGTCTGCCGTTGGTGTCTGCCGTTAGTGTCTGTCGTTTGTGTTTGCCGTTGAGGCCTGCCGTTTGTGTCTGCCGTTAGTGTCTGCCGTTAGTGTCTGCCGTTTGTGTCTGCCGTTAGTGTCTGCCGTTGGTGTCTGCCGTTGGTGTCTGCCATTGGTGTCTGACCTTTGTGTCTGCCGTTAGTGTCTGCCGATGGCGTCTGTCGTTAGTGTCTGCCGTTAGTGTCTGCCGTTGGTGTCTGCCGTTGGTGTCTGCCGTTAGTGTCTGCCGTTGGGGTCTGCCGTTTGTGTCTGCAGTTGCGGTCTGCCGTTGGTGTCTGCCGTTGGTGTCTGCAGTTAGTGTCTTCCGTTAATGTCTACCTTTAGTGTCTTCCGTTGGTGTCTGCCGTTAGTGTCTGCCGTTAATGTCTGCCGTTGGTGTCTGCCATTGGTGTCTGACGTTTGTTGTCTGCCGTTAGTGTCTGCTGTTAGTGTCTGCCGTTAGTGTCTGCCGTTGTTGTCTGCTGTTGTTGTCTGCCTTTAGTGTCTGCCGTTGGTGTCTGCCGTTAGTGTCTGGCGTTGGTGTCTGCCGTTAGCGTCTGCCGTTGGTGTCTGCCGTTAGTGTCTGCCGTTGGTGTCTGCCGTTGGTGTCTGCCGTCGGGGTCTGCCGTTGGGGTCTCCCGTTGGTGTCAGCCGTTGGGGTTTGCCGTTTGTGTCTGCCGTTAGTGTCTGCCGTTAGTGTCTGCCGTTGGGGTCTGCCGTTGGTGTCTGCCGTTAGTGTCTGCCGTTGGGGTCTGCCGTTTGTGTCTGCAGTTGGGGTCTGCCGTTGGTGTCTGCCGTTAGTGTCTGACGTTAGTGTCTGCAGTTGGTGTCTGCCGTTGGTGTCTGCCGTTAGTGTGTGCCGTTGGTGTCTGCCGTTAATGTCTGCCGTTCGTGTCTGCCGTTGTTGTCTGCCGTTAGTGTCTGCCGTTGGTGTCTGACATTAATGTCTGCCGTTGGTGTCTGCCGTTGGTGTCTGCCGTTAGTGTCTGCTGTTGGTGTCTGCCGTTAATGTCTGCCGTTGGTGTCTGCCGTTGTTGTCTGCCGTTAATGTCTGCCGTTTGTGTCTGCCGTTAATGTCTGCCGTTGGTGTCTGCCGTTGTTGTCTGCCGTTAATATCTGCCGTTGGTGTCTGCCGTTGTTGTTTGCCGTTAGTGTCTGCCGTTGGTGTCTGACGTTGGTGTCTGCCGTTGTTGTCTGCCGTTAGTGTCTGCCGTTGGTGTCTGCCATTGGTGTCTGCCGTTGGTGTCCGCCGTTAGTGTCTGCCGTTTGTGTCTGCAGTTGGTGTCTGCCGTTGGTGTCTGACGTTGGAGTATGCTGTTGGTGTCTGCTGTTGGTGTCTGCTGTTGGTGTCCACCGTTTGTGTCTGCCGTTGGTGTCTGCCGTTGGTGTCTGCCGTTGGTGTCTACTGCTGGTGTCTGTTGTTGGCGTCTGCCGTTGGTGTCTGCCGTTAGTGTCTGCCGTTGGTGTCTGCCGTTAGCGTCTGCTGTTAGTGTCTTCCGTTGGTGTCTGCCGTTAGTGTCTTCCCTCGGTGTGCGCTGTTGGTGTCTGCCGTTGGGGTCTGCAGTTGGCGTATTCCGTTAGTGTCTGCCGTTTGTGTCTGCCGTTAGTGTCTGGCGTTGGTGTCTGCCGTTGGTGTCTGCCGTTAGTGTCTGCCGCTTGTGTCTGCCGTTGGTGTTTGCCGTTTGTGTCTGCCGTTGGTGTCTGCCGTTTGTGTCTGCCGTTAGTGTCTTCCGTTGGTGTCTGCTGTTGGTGTCTGCCGTTGGGGTCTGCAGTTGGCGTCTGCCGTTAGTGTCTACCGTTAGTGTCTGCCGTTAGTGTCTGCCGTTGGTGTCTGCCGTTAGTGTCTGCCGGTAATGTCTGCCGTTGGTGTCTGCCGTTTGTGTCTGCCGTTAGTGCCTGCCGTTGGTGTCTGCCTTTAGTGTCTTCCGTTGGTGTCTGCCGTTAGTGTCTGCCGTTAATGTCTGCCGTTAGTGTCTGCCGTTAGTGTCTGCCGTTGGTGTCTGCCGTTAGTGTCTGCCGGTAATGTCTGCCGTTGGTGTCTGCCGTTTGTATCTGCCGTTAGTGTCTGCCGTTAGTGTCTGCCGTTAGTGTCTGCCGTTGGTGTCTGCCTTTAGTGTCTTCCGTTGGTGTCTGCCGTTAGTGTCTGCCGTTAATGTCTGCCGTTGGTGTCTGTTGTTGGCGTCTGCCGTTGGTGTCTGCCGTTGGTGTCTGCCGTTGGTGTCTGCCGTTAGTGTCTGCTGTTAGTGTCTTCCGTTGGTGTCTGCCGTTAGTGTCTTCCCTCGGTGTGTGCTGTTGGTGTCTGCCGTTGGGGTCTGCAGTTGGCGTATTCCGTTAGTGTCTGCCGTTAGTGTCTGCCGTTAGTGTCTGGCGTTGGTGTCTGCCGTTAGTGTCTGCCGTTAGTGTCTGCCGTTGGTGTCTGCCGTTTGTGTCTGCCGTTAGTGTCTTCAGTTGGTGTCTGCTGTTGGTGTCTGCCGTTGGGGTCTGCAGTTGGCGTCTGCCGTTAGTGTCTGCCGTTAGTGTCTGCCGTTGGTGTCTGCCGTTAGTGTCTTCCGTTGGTGTCTGCCGTTAGTGTCTTCCGTTAATGTCTGCCGTTGGCGTCTGCCGTTAGTGTCTGCCGTTAGTGTCTGCCGTTGGTGTCTGCCTTTAGTGTCTTCCGTTGGTGTCTGCCGTTAGTGTCTGCCGTTAATGTCTGCCGTTGGTGTCTGCCGTTAGCGTCTGCCGTTGGTGTTGCTGTTGGTGTCTGCCGTTGGTGTCTGCCGTTAGTGTCTGTCGTTTGTGTCTGCCGTTGAGGTCTGCCGTTTGTGTCTGCCGTTAGTGTCTGCCGTTAGTGTCTGCCGTTGGTGTCTGCCGTTAGTGTCTGCCGTTAGTGTCTGCTGTTGGTGTCTGCCATTAGTGTCTGCCGGTAATGTCTGCCGTTGGTGTCTGCTGTTTGTGTCTGCCGTTAGTGTCTGCCGTTAGTGTCTTCCGTTGGTGTCTTCCGTTAATGTCTGCCGTTGGTGTCTGCCGTTAGTGTCTGCCGTTAGTGTCTGCCTTTAGTGTCTTCCGTTGGTGTCTGCCGTTAGTGTCTGCCGTTAATGTCTGCCGTTGGTGTCTGCCGTTAGTGTCTGCCGTTGGTGTCTGCTGTTGGTGTCTGCCGTTGGTGTCTGCCGTTAGTGTCTGTCGTTTGTGTCTGCCGTTGAGGCCTGCCGTTTGTGTCTGCCGTTAGTGTCTGCCGTTAGTGTCTGCCGTTGGTGTCTGACGTTAGTGTCTGTCGTTGGTGTCTGCTGTTGGTGTCTGCCGTTGGTGTCTGCCGTTGGTGTCTGCCGTTAGTGTCTGCCGTTGGTGTCTGCCGTTAGTGTCTGCCGTTGGCGTCTGCCGCTCGTGTCTGTCGTTTGTGTCTGCTGTTGGTGTCTGCCGTTAGTGTCTGCCGTTAGTGTCTGCTGTTGGTGTCTGCCGTTAGTGTCTGCTGTTAGTGTCTGCTGTTGGTGTCTGCCGTTATTGTCTGACGTTTGTGTCTGCCGTTAGTGTCTGCTGTTGGTGTCTGCCGTTAGTGTCTGACGTTTGTGTCTGCCGTTAGTGTCTGACGTTTGTGTGTGCCGTTAGTGTCTGCCGTTGGTGTCTGCTGTTAATGTCTGCCGTTTGTGTCCGCCGTTAGAGTCTGCGGTTTGTGTCTGTCGTTTGTGTCTGCCGTTAGTGTCTGCCGTTGGTGTCTGCCGTTAGTGCCTGCCGCTGGTGTCTGCCGTTTGTGTCTGCCGTTAGTGCCTGCCGTTGGTGTCTGCCTTTAGTGTCTTCCGTTGGTGTCTGCCGTTAGTGTCTGCCGTTAATGTCTGCCGTTAGTGTCTGCCGTTAGTGTCTGCCGTTGGTGTCTGCCGTTAGTGTCTGCCGGTAATGTCTGCCGTTGGTGTCTGCCGTTTGTATCTGCCGTTAGTGTCTGCCGTTATTGTCTGCCGTTAGTGTCTGCCGTTGGTGTCTGCCTTTAGTGTCTTCCGTTGGTGTCTGCCGTTAGTGTCTGCCGTTAATGTCTGCCGTTGGTGTCTGTTGTTGGCGTCTGCCGTTGGTGTCTGCCGTTGGTGTCTGCCGTTGTTGTCTGCCGTTAGTGTCTGCTGTTAGTGTCTTCCGTTGGTGTCTGCCGTTAGTGTCTTCCCTCGGTGTGTGCTGTTGGTGTCTGCCGTTGGGGTCTGCAGTTGGCGTATTCCGTTAGTGTCTGCCGTTAGTGTCTGCCGTTAGTGTCTGGCGTTGGTGTCTGCCGTTAGTGTCTGCCGTTAGTGTCTGCCGTTGGTGTCTGCCGTTTGTGTCTGCCGTTAGTGTCTTCAGTTGGTGTCTGCTGTTGGTGTCTGCCGTTGGGGTCTGCAGTTGGCGTCTGCCGTTAGTGTCTGCCGTTAGTGTCTGCCGTTGGTGTCTGCCGTTAGTGTCTTCCGTTGGTGTCTGCCGTTAGTGTCTTCCGTTAATGTCTGCCGTTGGCGTCTGCCGTTAGTGTCTGCCGTTAGTGTCTGCCGTTGGTGTCTGCCTTTAGTGTCTTCCGTTCGTGTCTGCCGTTAGTGTCTGCCGTTAATGTCTGCCGTTGGTGTCTGCCGTTAGTGTCTGCCGTTGGTGTTGCTGTTGGTGTCTGCCGTTGGTGTCTGCCGTTAGTGTCTGTCGTTTGTGTCTGCCGTTGAGGTCTGCCGTTTGTGTCTGCCGTTAGTGTCTGCCGTTAGTGTCTGCCGTTGGTGTCTGCCGTTAGTGTCTGCCGTTAGTGTCTGCTGTTGGTGTCTGCCATTAGTGTCTGCCGGTAATGTCTGCCGTTGGTGTCTGCTGTTTGTGTCTGCCGTTAGTGTCTGCCGTTAGTGTCTTCCGTTGGTGTCTTCCGTTAATGTCTGCCGTTGGTGTCTGCCGTTAGTGTCTGCCGTTGGTGTCTGCCGTTAGTGTCTGCCGGTAATGTCTGCCGTTGGTGTCTGCCGTTTGTGTCTGCCGTTAGTGCCTGCCGTTGGTGTCTGCCTTTAGTGTCTTCCGTTGGTGTCTGCCGTTAGTGTCTGCCGTTAATGTCTGCCGTTAGTGTCTGCCGTTAGTGTCTGCCGTTGGTGTCTGCCGTTAGTGTCTGCCGGTAATGTCTGCCGTTGGTGTCTGCCGTTTGTATCTGCCGTTAGTGTCTGCCGTTAGTGTCTGCCGTTAGTGTCTGCCGTTGGTGTCTGCCTTTAGTGTCTTCCGTTGGTGTCTGCCGTTAGTGTCTGCCGTTAATGTCTGCCGTTGGTGTCTGTTGTTGGCGTCTGCCGTTGGTGTCTGCCGTTGGTGTCTGCCGTTGGTGTCTGCCTTTAGTGTCTGCTGTTAGTGTCTTCCGTTGGTGTCTGCCGTTAGTGTCTTCCCTCGGTGTGTGCTGTTGGTGTCTGCCGTTGGGGTCTGCAGTTGGCGTATTCCGTTAGTGTCTGCCGTTAGTGTCTGCCGTTAGTGTCTGGCGTTGGTGTCTGCCGTTAGTGTCTGCCGTTAGTGTCTGCCGTTGGTGTCTGCCGTTTGTGTCTGCCGTTAGTGTCTTCAGTTGGTGTCTGCTGTTGGTGTCTGCCGTTGGGGTCTGCAGTTGGCGTCTGCCGTTAGTGTCTGCCGTTAGTGTCTGCCGTTGGTGTCTGCCGTTAGTGTCTTCCGTTGGTGTCTGCCGTTAGTGTCTTCCGTTAATGTCTGCCGTTGGCGTCTGCCGTTAGTGTCTGCCGTTAGTGTCTGCCGTTGGTGTCTGCCTTTAGTGTCTTCCGTTGGTGTCTGCCGTTAGTGTCTGCCGTTAATGTCTGCCGTTGGTGTCTGCCGTTAGCGTCTGCCGTTGGTGTTGCTGTTGGTGTCTGCCGTTGGTGTCTGCCGTTAGTGTCTGTCGTTTGTGTCTGCCGTTGAGGTCTGCCGTTTGTGTCTGCCGTTAGTGTCTGCCGTTAGTGTCTGCCGTTGGTGTCTGCCGTTAGTGTCTGCCGTTAGTGTCTGCTGTTGGTGTCTGCCATTAGTGTCTGCCGGTAATGTCTGCCGTTGGTGTCTGCTGTTTGTGTCTGCCGTTAGTGTCTGCCGTTAGTGTCTTCCGTTGGTGTCTTCCGTTAATGTCTGCCGTTGGTGTCTGCCGTTAGTGTCTGCCGTTAGTGTCTGCCTTTAGTGTCTTCCGTTGGTGTCTGCCGTTAGTGTCTGCCGTTAATGTCTGCCGTTGGTGTCTGCCGTTAGTGTCTGCCGTTGGTGTCTGCTGTTGGTGTCTGCCGTTGGTGTCTGCCGTTAGTGTCTGTCGTTTGTGTCTGCCGTTGAGGCCTGCCGTTTGTGTCTGCCGTTAGTGTCTGCCGTTAGTGTCTGCCGTTGGTGTCTGACGTTAGTGTCTGTCGTTGGTGTCTGCTGTTGGTGTCTGCCGTTGGTGTCTGCCGTTGGTGTCTGCCGTTAGTGTCTGCCGTTGGTGTCTGCCGTTAGTGTCTGCCGTTGGCGTCTGCCGCTCGTGTCTGTCGTTTGTGTCTGCTGTTGGTGTCTGCCGTTAGTGTCTGCCGTTAGTGTCTGCTGTTGGTGTCTGCCGTTAGTGTCTGCTGTTAGTGTCTGCTGTTGGTGTCTGCCGTTATTGTCTGACGTTTGTGTCTGCCGTTAGTGTCTGCTGTTGGTGTCTGCCGTTAGTGTCTGACGTTTGTGTCTGCCGTTAGTGTCTGACGTTTGTGTGTGTCGTTAGTGTCTGCCGTTGGTGTCTGCTGTTAATGTCTGCCGTTTGTGTCCGCCGTTAGAGTCTGCGGTTTGTGTCTGTCGTTTGTGTCTGCCGTTAGTGTCTGCCGTTGGTGTCTGCCGTTAGTGCCTGCCGCTGGTGTCTGCCGTTTGTGTCTGCCGTTAGTGCCTGCCGTTGGTGTCTGCCTTTAGTGTCTTCCGTTGGTGTCTGCCGTTAGTGTCTGCCGTTAATGTCTGCCGTTAGTGTCTGCCGTTAGTGTCTGCCGTTGGTGTCTGCCGTTAGTGTCTGCCGGTAATGTCTGCCGTTGGTGTCTGCCGTTTGTATCTGCCGTTAGTGTCTGCCGTTATTGTCTGCCGTTAGTGTCTGCCGTTGGTGTCTGCCTTTAGTGTCTTCCGTTGGTGTCTGCCGTTAGTGTCTGCCGTTAATGTCTGCCGTTGGTGTCTGTTGTTGGCGTCTGCCGTTGGTGTCTGCCGTTGGTGTCTGCCGTTGGTGTCTGCCGTTAGTGTCTGCTGTTAGTGTCTTCCGTTGGTGTCTGCCGTTAGTGTCTTCCCTCGGTGTGTGCTGTTGGTGTCTGCCGTTGGGGTCTGCAGTTGGCGTATTCCGTTAGTGTCTGCCGTTAGTGTCTGCCGTTAGTGTCTGGCGTTGGTGTCTGCCGTTAGTGTCTGCCGTTAGTGTCTGCCGTTGGTGTCTGCCGTTTGTGTCTGCCGTTAGTGTCTTCAGTTGGTGTCTGCTGTTGGTGTCTGCCGTTGGGGTCTGCAGTTGGCGTCTGCCGTTAGTGTCTGCCGTTAGTGTCTGCCGTTGGTGTCTGCCGTTAGTGTCTTCCGTTGGTGTCTGCCGTTAGTGTCTTCCGTTAATGTCTGCCGTTGGCGTCTGCCGTTAGTGTCTGCCGTTAGTGTCTGCCGTTGGTGTCTGCCTTTAGTGTCTTCCGTTCGTGTCTGCCGTTAGTGTCTGCCGTTAATGTCTGCCGTTGGTGTCTGCCGTTAGTGTCTGCCGTTGGTGTTGCTGTTGGTGTCTGCCGTTGGTGTCTGCCGTTAGTGTCTGTCGTTTGTGTCTGCCGTTGAGGTCTGCCGTTTGTGTCTGCCGTTAGTGTCTGCCGTTAGTGTCTGCCGTTGGTGTCTGCCGTTAGTGTCTGCCGTTAGTGTCTGCTGTTGGTGTCTGCCATTAGTGTCTGCCGGTAATGTCTGCCGTTGGTGTCTGCTGTTTGTGTCTGCCGTTAGTGTCTGCCGTTAGTGTCTTCCGTTGGTGTCTTCCGTTAATGTCTGCCGTTGGTGTCTGCCGTTAGTGTCTGTCGTTACTGTCTGCCTTTAGTGTCTTCCGTTGGTGTCTGCCGTTAGTGTCTGCCGTTAATGTCTGCTGTTGGTGTCTGCCGTTAGTGTCTGCCGTTGGTGTCTGCTGTTGGTGTCTGCCGTTGGTGTCTGCCGTTAGTGTCTGTCGTTTGTGTCTGCCGTTGAGGCCTGCCGTTTGTGTCTGCCGTTAGTGTCTGCCGTTAGTGTCTGCCGTTGGTGTCTGACGTTAGTGTCTGTCGTTGGTGTCTGCTGTTGGTGTCTGCCGTTGGTGTCTGCCGTTGGTGTCTGCCGTTAGTGTCTGCCGTTGGTGTCTGCCGTTAGTGTCTGCCGTTGGCGTCTGCCGCTCGTGTCTGTCGTTTGTGTCTGCTGTTGGTGTCTGCCGTTAGTGTCTGCCGTTAGTGTCTGCTGTTGGTGTCTGCCGTTAGTGTCTGCTGTTAGTGTCTGCTGTTGGTGTCTGCCGTTATTGTCTGACGTTTGTGTCTGCCGTTAGTGTCTGCTGTTGGTGTCTGCCGTTAGTGTCTGACGTTTGTGTCTGCCGTTAGTGTCTGACGTTTGTGTGTGCCGTTAGTGTCTGCCGTTGGTGTCTGCTGTTAATGTCTGCCGTTTGTGTCCGCCGTTAGAGTCTGCGGTTTGTGTCTGTCTTTTGTGTCTGCCGTTAGTGTCTGCCGTTGGTGTCTGCCGTTAGTGCCTGCCGCTGGTGTCTGCTGTTGGTGTCTGCCGGTAGTGGCTGCCGTTGGTGTCTGCCGTTTGAAGAACAGTCAGATAAAATATACCCAATTTTTCTCGCAAATTTATATAGCTCTGATTAATAATTATTTGCTTAATTAATTTTTTTCATTGAGCCACACCGTGGAAGGTAGCCACACTCATATATGTATCTGTGACTATGTCTAAATATATATATATATATCCCTATGAATTTAGTCTATACTCCCGTTCGGTCGAGTAAACCTTAGGCGGTATCTAACTGTTCTTTCTAGCAGCGAACCTACCTGCCATCCAGCATGCCATTCATAACCTTCTACTTTGACCGCTGGTCCTGTGATAATTCTTACCCATTTTGAATTCATTTCCGGCGGCGATCACTGTAGAAATTTTAGACCTAACTTGAGGGAGTCTGTTAATAAGCTCGAAACCTCATGGATATTACCAGGATTGGACATACCCACAAAGTACAAGCGAAACTATCGATAGACGGGATTAGATGAATTTTGATAAAGTTTATACGCATTTTTTCTTCAAACTTACATTTTAGACTTAGCTCCGTTTAATTGATTATCTGTCTAGTTAATTTCTACGGGCTAAGAAGAAAGACTGGGTAAATTTTATCTGACTGTTCCTCGCAGGGGATAATCTGTATCATTTATCTGTTATTTCTTCAAAGTTACATTTTAAACTTAGTTCCGTTTAAATGATTATTTATCTAGTTAATTTCTGCGGACTAAGGAGAAGAAAAATTGGGTATATTTTATCTGACTGTTCTTAAGGTTAAATAGTGAATCTTGTTACTTTGGAGTTTCGCCTGTTTACTTCGGTATTTATTACTGTTTTCTCAGTCATCAACCACGTACGGATATAGATGGCCACATGAATGGACCCGTTATTTTTCTCTTAAAACATTATTTCCAATTACACCCCGCTCGTCTCTTCAATCTTTCTAATTTCTCATTCTTTCTTCTGATGAAGGACTAGCGTCCGAAAAGTTAAGACCCTCTTCCTGCTATTTCAAGCGTTGACCTAATATATTCCTTCCATATACTGTACCGATTGTGTTGTTATTTCTGTTTACCTTTTACACACACACACACACACACACATACACACACACACACACACACATATATATATATATATATACACACAATTTTGATAGGTTTCAGCCAGTATTGGCCCAAGCCATGTCTAACTTAATACCAACGCCTGGTGAAGTCTTTCAAATCAGAATTTGGACACCATGACCCAGTCAAGTAGAGAGTTATTCTTTACGGAGACATATCCAAGTGTTTACCCAGCATTTCTTGAACTTTATGGTGTCTGTTTCTGTTTTAATATGTTTTGGTGTAATGTTAAAGAGAGCGGGGCCAATTGAGGTGAAATAATTGTGCTTTATTGTTGTTATGAGATGCGAGTGTGATTTTTTAAAGCTGATGCCAACAACATTTGGGCAACGCTGATGGAATATGTTCCACATCATGCAGATGTAGTGTTCATGGCGATGTTGCAGAGAATACATATATATATATAATATTTATTATGTAGAAAGGTGGGTGAATGAAGCGAAAATGGCCCGAGTGATTGGGCCTTCTCTGTTTATAAGCCTGTAGGTTGAGGAAGAGAGCAAAAGGAAGAAAGGAGCACTTGCACAACACGCTCCTTGAGTTGAGGGTTGTTCTATCGACGGGGTATTAAACAACCCATTTGTGGCGCCTCCCCACTATTGGGGATTTCGATTGTTGAAATTGTTTGTTTTTATATTTTTTACACGACTGTATGTAAAATCCCCGGCATGTCTTTGTATTGTCCCCTTTCTTGTTGCGCCCTTGTGGCTAATAAAGAAATCAATATTTATTATGTAGAAAAATTGGCATTGCCTATGGTTACAAGACCATTTTGGTGTATGACATTTGTGTGAATGACAGTTTGAATTAACGTCATGCTGCACGTGGCAAACAATATCTCTCGTGATTACTATGCAGTTTTGTAGAATGTAAACAAAACTCTACCGCCTTTTTGTGCGTTCGAAAGTATTAACTTGTTGAGGTATTTATTTATGAAATGATTGAATCCCACGAGGATGAATCAATTGTAAATCAAATTATTATGTAAATAAGTGTTTAGTATCATTTTAATGAATAATTTGCTCTACGTGTAAATAATCTAAAATAGTAGTTCATGTAAATTTAAAAAGAAATTATATGTAGCCGTGTATACAGATTATTATAATAAATTATCGTATTTAGAACTGATATAACTCTTTTACCTATACCTCTCCAGTTTTTATATTTGAAAGCGAATTTCTTGATACGTGTATATATATTTTAACTTTAATTATATCTCATAAAATAATACAACTGGCTTTTCCACATAATACATATTGTTAGCACCCCAAACACTTAAATTGGGTTTATATTAAAATATAACCTAATGTTTGTTGAGTGAGATGGTTACCAGTCAGAGATTAGCTTTAAACTATCTCTGTTATTGTATTAATATTTTACTCTTGATTGGCCAGAGGTGTTTATTTCCAGGTACCTTATAAATTTGACTTTCCGTATTTATTACTGTTGTGCGATATTGTGGTTTTTATTGGTTGTAACTTCTCTGTTTTTTAGCCTAAGAAAATATATATATGCCTATGTATATAATTACATGCATACATTTATTTTTTTTAATTAATTGAGTTCTTTACACGAGGAATTGATATTAGTTTTGAAATAACTGTTATTGTATTGATTGGCCAGAGGTGTTTATTTCCAGGTACCTTATAAATTTGACTTTCCGTATTTATTACTGTTGTGCGATATTGTGGTTTTTATTGGTTGTAACTTCTCTGTTTTTTAGCCTAAGAAAATATATATATGCCTATGTATATAATTACATGCATACATTTATTTTTTTAAATTAATTGAGTTCTTTACACGAGGAATTGATATTAGTTTTGAAATAACTAATTAACCCGCGTGTGTTTTATATTTTACTCTTAATTCGGCCGGAGATTTACATTCCCATTTGCCCTTTAAAGCATAAATTTCCGTATTTACTACGGTTACGAGATGCGGTTTCTTATTCAGGTACAACCTCTGTTTTTAGCCTAAGAAAATATCTATATGCGTGTGTAATTTATACACGCATATATTTATTTTTTTAATTTCAATTGAGTTCTTAACACGTTGGATTGATAATGTTTTCGAAAAAACTGATTAACCCGCGTGTATATTATTATTTTTTCCTCCTTTCGTGGATCGTAGTTGTCTCCCCTTCCCGCTTAGTGACGCTATAATACTTCCTCAGTCAAAAACTGCTGGAATTTCAAATTTGCCGGTCATTCGATGCGGGAAGGAGCAACTTAACGGACACGATTTTTTACTGTGGTAAGAAATGCTTTTCTTATATCAAAGTTTATTGGGCTTCCACTGATGATTTATAAGCGCCCACCTAAATATATTCTTACATGAATGTATATTAGGCTTCTACATAAACTGGAAATATTCTCCGAATTTG
>OZ024740.1:256130562-256165562 GCA_964016885.1 Eledone cirrhosa | reverse complement strand
TGAAAATTGGGATTATCACTCCCGATTGCCGTTACTTAGGTGCCTTTCCAGATATCCAGTCCACCCGGCACACACGAATTAGCCAGAGAAAACCTTCTCTATTTAAGGCTTTTTACATCTCGAACCAGATTTCATCTTCCCCAGGGCTTTGCCACACTTGAGTTCTTTAACTGCTCTTGTGATCTCAGCCTCTGAATAATTAATCACCGCTCCCAGATGCACATTATGTACACCCCAAGATGCTCTTGTGATCGGGTTTAGGAGATCAGCAAGGTATTCTCTCCACCTCACGAGGATACACCCTTCTGGCTGTTCTGCTCACACACATGAGTAAAATATGATTATGCCATATATACACAATAGAAAACCTATAGTGCAGATAAGTGAACATAAGCATCTATTTCCTTCGTCAGCCACCCCCTGGAGTTATGTTATCGTATTAATACTACTATATATACTACTAGGCGGCGAATTGGCAGAGTCGTTAGAACGTCGGATAGAATGCGTTTTGGCGTATTGTTCACTGTGTTCAAATCCGGCCGAGGTTAAATTTGCTTTTCATCCAATCGAGGTGGATGAAAAGTACCAGTCTAGTACTGGGGTCGATTCGTCCTCTATGTTTCCTTCCTCTCTCTCACTTTCTCTCTCCTTCTCTGGAAGAAATCTGTTATATTCAGACTTGGTGAAAAGATGGGCTCCGCCGGGTATAAAAACGCCCTATACACGCCATATGTCAATATGGCACCCCCTACAACATCCTTGGGAGTTACAGGTCCATACATACGGCTTATAACATCCTTTAGAAATAAGACTCGCAACATATTTTCAGTTTCAGCACGACGCCATGATATTTCATTTTTCATATAAATCTGAAATACAATATTACCAATCATACGATTAATTAATCTATTAAAAGAAAACATACATCCTTACATTAATTATATTCGAAAGTGACATCTATGTCTCTCCAAGAAAATATAACCTATTAAAGTCTTATGCAATTTTGAAAAAAAATTGAGGAATTCTTGCAGACAATGTTATTGCTTATTTATTGAGGAATTTCTAAATAATAACTCTTTTTTATTATATATACATTGAATGTATTCCACCTTTGACGTTAATATAAAACAAGTAGTAGTATTTGTTTGATCAGAACATAAACTAACAGCTTCACACAATTACGAAGCAGTGGGGTGTGAGGGTGGTTGATGCTGAGTAGCAGCCAGTAGACCAATGATATTTCAAGGGTCCCAAATTATTGCTACTATACGTAATAAGCAAGGAACCCAATGAAAATTTCAACCTTGCTAGGTTAATTTATCACTATAACGATTATATTAGCATGGGAAGCTTTCTCTAATATAGATCACTAATTCGCTAATCCGGTCTCTGTAAGCTTTGCGCGCCGGGAACGACGCGTTCAGCTTCCAGTAACTGGGCCCGTGCCTATGGAGTCTACCTAAGTCAACTTCACAGATCACAAATTTGTGGTCTGTATAGTCGACTACTTTAAATCGTGGACAACTTACACTAACCTTATCTGTTTCCCTACAGAATACCCTATCTAGATACGATCTCGATGACCCGATGCGGTTTGCCCATGTCCACATTGGTACATTCGGATAATCCAGTCTGTACCTGTCAGACAGTTCAAAACGTCTGGGCAGGTTGTTGAGGCGTTTACACCCTACTCCCCTGTCTTCTAGCCCCACATAATCCCAGCGTGCATCTAAGATACCGTTCCAGTCACCCACTAACACTAAAGGGCGGGACGTTCCAAGAAAGGTCTCTAGACGTCTGAAGAAAACTGGCCGTCCTGCCCCTGTTGGGGCGTAGACGGCTACTAGCCTGAAAGCATTGCCTTCGCTGCCTGTCACGTCCATCACCACCGACTTACCGACGGGGAGATGCGTATACATCGTAACCGCCGAAGATCGGTGCGAAGGCTCGTGCTTCGGGGATTCTGGTCACGCTGATGGCCACCACATCTATGTTGAGTGACCTGAGGTCGTTGAGCAGGTGACTCTGCTTCCAATATGATCTCAGGCCACGTAATTTATACTGAGTACGACCATGCTGGGTGAGATCACTTACCTTGATCGTGTGGGGAAGGGAAGGGACAGTAGAACAGTCCCTTCGGCTGGTCATGGGTGTCTCTAAGATGATATCTGTATAGATTCTTTTGGAGAGTGACCCCCTGAAATACCCAACTGCGTTGGGGAATGTTTGCTTTAATTGTTTACAGTCTTCCATGTGTCTTGCGACCGTCATCTCCTCCTCTGTGATCAGGACTGTTTCTACGTTGCGAGCCACCTTTGCAAAAGAGATGGTCCCTTTTTCAGTGGCATAATTGTTGCCGTCGCTACTGTTGCTACTGGTTTGTTGTTGATGATGTTGTTGTTATTGCTACAAACGGGGTTGTTGGTGTTGCCGCTACTGCTGTTACTGCTATACTGCTACCACTAGTTTTATTGTTAATACTGCCGCTACTGCTACAACCTCCTTTGATGTCTAATGCATCAGCAGCAGCCTCTTCTCGACCGCCGCTTCATGCAGAAGATAATGAAAAGGGCTTTGGCTGACTTTCACTATGTGATGATGATGAAGACGAAAAGGAAAGCGAGACTCCACGCTGACAGCTGGGTGAAGAAAGAAATTGTTGTGAGGGTAGACAAGGTAGAGAACGATAGCTTGGTAGAGAAACAGATTTTTTGAATGACACCGATTTTCTTTTTTTTTGTGGGCGTATTTGCTAAATGCAATGTTCAAATTGGAATTTAGCCCCGAAAGGCTAAATACTGATTAATTTCGACCACCTCAAATGAAGCGGAGTGTGTTTAAATACAAAACAATATAAATTTTTACAATAAGTTCGCAATAAAAACTTCAAAAATCACAAATTTACGGGAGCAAAATTTTCCTGCGACCTGTATACTTCCACAATAATAATAATAATAATAATAATAATAATGATGATTTCTTTATTGGCCACAAGGGCTGACATCAAGAAAAACATCACAGACAGTACAGGACGGTACGATGTGAGTTTTGTGCGTGTAAATATTTTTATTATTTATATAAGAAAAGAAAAAAGACATAAAACATATATTTATATATAAACAATAAAATGAAAATTGAAACAATGAAAAATTCCCCAATAGGGGGGAAACCTCCGAGGGTTACTCGTGGTGAAAACCACACAAAAGACCACGGCCACCCTGACTACCAGGGCAAGCGCCCTCTGTCAATTTTTCCATCTCTCAAACTACAGACGTATATTCACCCACCTTTCAACAAACTTGCTAGAAAGCAGCACTTGCCTCTCCACCCTGATTTTCCTCTTCAAGTGAAACTTGAAAAAGTTAATTAGGGATTCGCCGAAGAGGAAAGTGTCTATCTTTAACCCTTATAATAATAATATTAATAATAATAATAATAATAATAGTAATAATAATAATAATAATGGCGGACCTTGTTGTCTCTTGAGGTCACTGGTTGTGACTTGGTGATAACTCGTATGGACATAAAGCAAGATAAATGCAACTGTAATAATAATAATAATAATTGTTTCTCAAAGAACAACAATAATAATAATAATAATAATAATAATAATAATAATAATAATAATAATGAGCATAAGCCAGAGTCGGTGTTAGAAAACGATCAGGTGAAGGTGCTGTGGGATTTTAGGATACACACGGACAAGAAACTGGAACACAACAGACCTGACCTGGTGGTTGTGGAAAAAAGATCGTGCCTGATTGTGGATGTGGCCTGCCCATTCGACACGAGAGTGCAAGAGAAGGAGAGGGAGAAAATTAACCGATACCAGGACTTAAAGTGGGAGGTAAAAAAGATTTGGAACTGCCATGAAGTCAAAGTGGTCCCGATTGTCATAGGCGCACTAGGTACTATCTCCAAAAGTTTCCAGGGATGGTTAAAGAAAATTGGCCCCTTCACGCTTTTTGGAACGCTTCAAAAGGCATGCTTGATGGGAACAGCAAGTACCCTCCGATATGTCCTGAATATCTGAGGCTGCAGGTAGTGGCTTGATATTCATTTCAACAAACTTTCCAGTTAACTAACATCAATGACTGAGACTCAAAGAACAATAATAATAATAATAATGCTTTCTTTATTAACCACAAGGGTCTACATAAAGTAGACATTAAGGACAGTGCAGGACAATACAGGGCGGTACTAATGGGCATTTTTGCGTGTAAAAAACAAGAAACAGAGGATGTAATAATAGAACAATGAAAAAAAATTCCCCAATAGGGGGGGGGAGACTTCCGAGGGACATTCGTGGAGAAAACCCATTAAAAAGACACAGTGACCCTGACCACCAGGGCAAGTGCCCTCTCCCACTTTTCCACCTTTAATTTACAGACACATACTCCGAGTAGACCCATTCACTCGGGCCATTCTTGCCTCTCTCACCCATCTTTCAACAAAATGCTGGGAAGAGAGCACTTCCCTTTCTACCCTGATTTTCCTTTTTAAATGAAATTTGAAAAATTAATCAGGGCATCACCGAATAGGTACGTGCTCGTCTTCAGCCCTTTCAAACGTGTCCACCATACTATCTCTTTCGCCATGGCCACCAGACAGATAAAAACTGCCTGCCCTTCCCGGCTAAAGGAAGAGGGCGGGGCAATCCTCACGATGGACTCAGCTGATAGCTGGATCCGTCCTAAACACGACAGCAGGTGTTCGACATAAACACACAAGTCAGCAATGCTCGGACACTGGACGAGTGCGTGCAGGACGGTTTCGTCGCCCTGCGCGCATCTCGGACATGCCCGGCTGACGGCACCTCCATGCCTGTAGAGTTTATCCCGAACTGGCAAAGCTCCTCGGTAGCACTGCCAGGCCAGGCATTTCTGGAAGTTGTTCATAGGCCCCGGCCTGAAAGTTCTTCCGAAGAGATTGGCTAATTGATTTTCGTCGACGCCTAGAGTTTCCCCAAGTACGTCGTCGCTCTTCCCCTCCACTAATCCTCTATAGAACGCCAAGGTGGAGTTTCCACCGATCACATTGCCCGATTGGTCGAGGGCTGTGAGTGCCTGAAGACATTCCAGTCTCCAGGCGCTCGCTCTCGGTCTTTGCTTGACCCAGGACTGCAGCTCTGTCAAGGAGACGAGCTGGGGAAAGACGCGTCTAGCAAACGGAGACCACACCTGATCACCGTCGAAGAAGAGGTGGAGATGTCGTAGCCTGAGCACGTGTCTGCGCATCATCAGCCAGGGCATCCCAGCCCTCCACATAGCGGGTGTTGACAGCAGATGGACCGCCTGACCATCGGAGCGCGTCCCTTCTACAAAAAGCGAAAGAGCAAACGCTCCAGCGCAGTCAGGCGGGGCTTAGGACAAGATACGACGGTCAGGAGGTAGTAGATGACGGACGCGATGTACGCGTTAGCCACCTCCGCTCAACGTTTCAGGGATAGCTTCCTCTCGGCCCACTTCTGGGTGAGAGAAGCCACCCTGCTCGTCACCTCGTCCCAGTTTTTGTCCGCCTGGAGATCCGGACCGGACCAGACCCCGAGCAATTTAACTGGTCCGTCCGTCCAACGCCCGACGACGCTGTTGGACGGCATGGACCTGCCTCTCCAGGTGCCGAGCTGCAGGCCCACTGACTTTTCCTGGTTGATCATTCCTCCTGTCACGTCTTCGTATTCTCTTAGTGTAGTGCCGATCGCCTCGATGTGTTTGGCGTTCGACACCACTACGGGGACATCGTCCGTATATGCTGACACGGATCTTCCGCATCCTAGTTCGCGCGGGACCCCCCCTCAACGTCTCCAGTTTGTGCAGTAATGGCTCGAGAGTCAATACGTACAAGAGGGACGAGAGGGGACATCCTTGGCGGACCGAGCGCATGATGTTGAACGGTTCCGAAAGTTGACCGTTCACTCTCACCACAGAGCAGATGTCGCTGTGCATGGCAGCGATCCAGCCTCTGAAGACGGGCCCAAAGCCAGCCGCCCTCAGGACTGCCGCTCGGTAACGATGGTCGACCCTATCGAAAGCTTTCGACTGATCTAAATTGATCAAGGACCCACCCGACCAGGTTCTTTAGCTACCCTCTCTACGATGTATCGCATGAGGTGGAGGTTGTAGTGGAAGGATCTGTCGGGAATGGCGCATGTCTGCGCCTCTCCCACCAGACCACCAACGACAAGCGCCAACCTCTTTGCTAGCACCTTGGCCAAAATCTTGAACTCTGTGTTTAGCAGAGTTATGGGCCTAAAATTATCTATGTTATCCCCCATGTTCGGATCCTTTCTCAGCAGCGCCACCACTCCTCGGTTCACAGAGCTGTGAATTCTCCCGTTTTGTTGCCAGTTGCAGTAGACGTCCACCAAGAGGCCTCCGAACAAGTCTGGCATCTGTACGTAAAGTTCATAGGGCAGACCATCCAAAACAGGCGATTTACCCCTTGTGCAGCTGGTCATTGCCTCCCGTACTTCAGCGGTTGTTATCGGCTTTTCGCAACACTCCGCCTCAGTGGCCGAGAGCCGCGGCAGTCCGTCGAGGTAGACACTAAAGTCCATCCTTCGATCCGGCCCGCCGCTTCCCCCGAACAACTGAGCGAAGTGTCGCTGAAAAGCTTCACACATTTGCCCGGGATCGAGTAGCATGCGCCCGTCGTGGTCCACCAAAGACCGGATCGTGGCTTTGTTGCCACGACACGCCTCTGCCACTCGGTCCCATTGAACGGCTTTCGTCCACTCGTGTCTGAGAGCACGCACCCTAGCTCTGACAACGCAGCCTTCGTACTTTGCATTGAAGAATTGGTCAAGGGCCAATTTCGCCGCAAGTACGTCGGTCGCGATGCCTTTGCTAAGCGCCTCGTATTATTTTCTAACTAATTCTCTCTCTGCCCTATTTTTCTCTATTGCTAAAGCCTTACCTACCTAATGGACTCTATTCTAATTGCTCTTTTCAGAGCAATCCACCACTTGTTGTTGACGATGGCTCCCGTCAACGCCCGCTTAACTAGTTCGCTAATCCGGTCTCTGTAGACCTTGCACGCTGGTAAAGACGCGTTTAGCTTCCAGTAGCCGGGTCCTCGTCTATGAAGCCTATCTAAGTCAAGCACACTGATCACGAATTTGTGGTCCGTGTAGCTGATTATCTTGAATTGTGGACAGCCTATGCTAGACCTATCTATTTCTCTACAAAATACTCTATCTAGATATGATCGGGATGACCCTATGCAATTTGTCCAAGTCCACATTGGTACATTCGGGAAATCCAATCGGTACCTGTCAGACATTTCAAACCGCCTGAGCAGGTTGGTGAGGCTCTTGCACCCTCCTCCCCTATCCGCTAATCCCACACAGTCCCAGCATCATTCTAAGATCCCGTTCCATTCGCCCACTAACACTAAAGAGCGGGACGTTCCAAGAAAGGTCTCCAGACGCCGGAAGAAATCAGGCCGCCCTGCTCCTGTCGGGGTATAGACGGCCACTAGCCTGAAAGCTTTCCCGTCTCCGCTGGTCACGTCTAACACCACCAACTTACATCCAGGAAGATGGCCCGTATGGCGAGATCCAAACCTCTCCGAAAAAGCACAGCAACTCCTTCCCCCGATCCCGGACGGCTGGGAGTTGCGTACACATCGTAGCCGCCGAAAATCGGTGCGAAGGCCTGTGCTTCGGAGATTCTGGTCTCGCTGATTGTCACTACATCTATGTTTAGTGACCTGAGGGTGTTGAGCAGGTGGCCCTGCTTCCATGACGACCCCAAGCCACGCGCATTTATGCTGCCTATTCTGAGTGAGGTCATGTTGAAATGGAGTGAAAAAGATGGGAAAGACCACTTACCTTACATCTCGTAGAGGAAGGATGGTTTGTCCATCCTTTTCAATGCTTGTGGCCTGCTCCGGAAGGATGTCCTCATAAATCCTCCTGGAGAGTGTTTGTCGGAAGTCTCCGATGTCTTTGGGGAATTTTTGTTTTAGTGTCGTGTACGTTTTCTGTGTGATGCGACTGATTTGTATGTGTGGAGGTGGTGTGAACTTTTGGATTGTTGTGTAGTCTTTTTCTGTGATGCTGGTGTTGTGTTGCATGTAGTGTAAAAATTGGTTGTTGTTCAAATTTAATGCTGTGTAGAGTGTATCTTTTGGTTGTTTTTTGTTTGCGTTTGTTGTGGGTTTGTTTCTGTTACACTTTTTGGTGACTTTTGTGGTGTTGGTGATGGTGGTGTTGGGGTTAATGATGGTGATGGTGTTGGTCTTTGTGGTGATGGGGTTGGTGATGCTGGTGTGGATGGTGGCATATCTGTCCTAACTTTTTTGTTTGATAATTTATTTGTTTCCCTCTGTATTTTGTTTTTGGAGGGGGAAGGAAGAGAATTTTTTTCTTTTTTGGTTTCTTTTTTCTTTATTCCTGATACCGTTTCCCACTCTTCGCCGTCACAATCTGTCTCCAGTTGCGATAGCCGGGAAGTGGAAAATCCTCCACATGCGCTGGTTTTGGTTGTGGCGTGGTGGGTGGTGTAGGCGCTGGTGCTAGTTCTGGCGCATTGGGTGGTGGTGGTGTTGGTTTTACTACTGTTGCTGGGGTTGTTGCTGTTACAGTTGCATCTGTTGTTGCTGCTACAGTTGTTGCTGCCATCTCTGCTGCTGGTGGTGTTGATGGTTGAGTCACTGGTGTGGGTAAGAGAGGTGGCCTCAACTTTTTAGCCTGAGGGCAGAAAGCCCTTAGGTGGGTTCCTTCACCACAAATGACACACCTAGGTCTTCTGCCCTCGACGATTACGGTGAGGTGGCTGCCGTCAGTGAGGTCTATTACCTCTGGGATCTCCTCAATGCTTTTATGGTCCGCTTGGATCAGGAGCTCCATCCCAGATCCGGACCAGTTCTCCAGCTTTTCTTTCGGTATTTCAATTATCTTGGTGTTGGCCTCGATGCCGGCGAGGACTGCAGCCATTAGCCAGGGAATTTCGATGGCCGGTGGAACGTGGGTCACCCTGATCTTCACAAGTCTCTGGCCACAATAGCTTGGGACGAGTGTGAAGTCGTCACTTCTTAATGAGGCCATGGAGTGTTCTCTGGCCTCCTGTGGTGTTTCAAAGAACACGTCCACGGTTCCATACTTCTGCCCACGTCTGATGTGGGTTTTTTTTTGCCTACACATGTCCCAAAGCGTTTTGGATTTGGGACTCGGATGCCCGTTCCACTCGACGCGATTGTATGTTAATTGTCCGATAAGACACGGTGCATAGGCGACGTTGCTCCATTTTATTAGGTGGGGGGGGGGGCTGACCCTGTACCCATCTTTCTTTACCCTTCCCTTGGCTTCTTCTAATTCCTCCTGAGTTACCTGGATCGCCTCGCACGTTTTTGCTACTCTGGCAAAACTCAGGGTATTTTTCTTAATTCCATTGTTGCTGTTGTTGTTATCGTTATTTTTGCTATTGTTAATATTTGTTTCAGTTGTGGTGGTGGTGGCGTCAGTGGCGTTCGGTGTGGAAGAGTTCATTTTTGTTGAATTCATTTCGATATCACGAGTTAATTTATTTTTTCTTTTGTTTCTGTTGTCGCTGTGGTGGTAGTGGGGGTGGTGGCGGCTTTAACACCTGCAGTCATTGGTAATGGCGGGAAATGAACGTCTGCCTTAGACAAATTTAAAATATTGCTACTGCATACATATCCAGTGTTGGCAAACGTAGCAATATTTACAATGGTGGTGTCGGTGTAAGGTATTAGAGTGTGAGGAAGGAGTGACTCTGAGACATCCATGATTTTTCAAAGAAAAATTTTTGTTTGATAATTATAAAAAGTTTAAATTTTGGGCTCAAGGCCCCAATATTTTGAGTGTCCTTTTCTGAAATCAATGTATGTGCACTTATATACATTTAAAAATAAAAACTTTCCATAAATGGCAATTTTAAACAACTGAAAATAACAAACCTTTGCGGAGCTCACGATGATACGATTTACTACGTAGGTGGCCAATAATAATAATAATAATAATAATAATAATAATTCAGTATGAAGACATGGAAAACGACACTCCTTTTGAATAGTGAAAAAAAATCACTGGGAGCTGGAGAAGTTAATATTAATTGTGGAATTTTTCAGGGTGACTCTTTATCACCGCTTTTATTCTGCATCGCACTTATACCATTAAGTAAAATGCTCAATGAAACAAAACATGGATAAAAAGTCTATGACAAAACCATTAATCACCTGTTCTACATGGATGACCTGAAACTATTTGCAAAAAGTGATGAACAATTTCATGGGCTATTATCCACTGTGAAGCAGTTCAGTGATGACATTAAAATGGAGTTTGGACTAGATAAATGCGCCAGAGAAAAGCTGCTGAAAAGTTCAGACATTAATCTTGATCGGGGGAATGTGATAAGAGAACTTGATCAAGAAGAAACTTACAAATATCTAGGTGTTTGTGAAGGAGACGGAATCAAGCACTCGACAATGAGGGAAAGGATAAGGAAGGAATGTTATCGCAGAGTAAGAGCAATCTTAAGAACGGAATTGAATGCAAGGAATAGGATCGATGCCATAAACACGCTTGCCATACCAGTAGTAACCTACAGTTACAATGTCATCAACTGGTCAAGCACAGAGATCCGTAGGCTCGATACAAAAATTCGAAAACTCTTAACCATGCACAGAATGCATCACCCTAAGGCTGATGCAAATAGAATATATCTCCCTAGGAAAGAAGGAGGACGTGGATTAATCCAGTTAGATATTGCTTTGAAAACTACAACTATTGGATTATCTACATATCTAAAGGAATCACATGATTGGATGATCAAACTCGTTTTGAAACACGAAAGCATCAAAAGATCATACTCCATTACAAAAGATGCACAAAGATACAGTAATGGACTACAAATTTCAGAAGTTCCACTTACTGCTGAAATGAAAAACACAGAAAAAGCAAAGCAGGTAAAAGTAACTACAAAGAAAGAACTGCTACAGAAACTGGCTAAGAAATGGTAAGAAAAGCCTCTGTATGGAAAATACCCAGAAAGAGCTAACAATCCTGATGTTGACAAAACTTTAACCCATCAGTGGTTGGTATCCACTGGACTGAAATCGGAGACTGAAGGACTGATTATATCAGCACAAGATCAGTATCTGCCAACAAAAAATTACCAAGCCAACATAATAAAAAATGGATGCAACCCATTATGCCGCGTATGTAAAAAAACAACCAGAGACCATTGATCATATAATTTCAATGTGCAGTTATATAGCTTCAACCGAATACCTAAACAGGCACGACAGAACTGCACAATACATACATTAGATAATGTGTAAGCATTTTGACCTGCCCCATCAAAAGAATTGGTGGGAGCATCAACCACCTCCCATACTTGAAAAATATCACATCTCAATCTTGTGGAACTTTAGCATCCAAACAGAACGAAAAATAGATGCAAATAGACCTGATATAATACTGAAGGACTTTAAAAAGAGGGTATGCCTGCTAATTGATATGTCCGTTCCAATACACAAGAATGTATCTATAAAAACATTTGAAAAATTGAGCAAGTATAAGGACCTGGAGATAGAAATTGGAAAAATGTGGAAATTGAGAACTAAAACAATACCAGTGGTTGTAGCGCTATAGGAATGATATCTAAGGGGTCTAAGGATTACTTATCGCAAATCACAGGAAACCTGCATATAGTAGAAATACAAAAGATAGTACTAATGGGAACTGCCCATGAAGATAAAGCAAGATAAATGCAACTGTAATAATAATATAAGGTTTCCCTTCCCGGTTGCATCTCAGCGTATTCATTAGGTAAGATAATATAAAACCCCAGAGTAGACACAGGGTTATTTGCTTCAGTACAAAACACGTAAATGAGTACCATAAATACCCGTACTCGATTTTCGGCCACACTTAATGCAGCAAGAGAGGGCACAGCATCTACAGTCTGCATTTATTATGCAACGATGCACAATCGGTGCATGTGGCTTCATCAGCGGATCTCGCCTAATCTATAACCAATCGATCGACAGTAACATATCTCAACTCAAACACAAATTAACACTTAAATGAAAAGGTCGGTTATTAAAGAAATTGTGTCTCGAATCGCTGAACAATAGCATGGTAGCATTCGGCTCTGTCCTCCAAGTACCATAGCGAATACGGTGTGACAGTAAACAATAATAGTGCCTAAAATCTTTCCGGACATTAAATGCCAATCGGCAATTAGACAGCGATATAGAATTAGCACGCTGGTTAGAATTCGAATTCGGGATATTTCGACCAACCACGTGCGTCAAACCAATTAATTTCACAACTTGTACGTGTCAATAGGTGAGTGACAGAGAACTATAGAACAGGTATTAGAGCGTACATTAAAGAAAACACAATAAAAAAAAAACGTGGAAGATTGCTCAACTTACTCTCATTGTGAATCTGCGAGTTGGGAGAAAATAATAATAAGTTGACGGGACTAGCATAAGGTTTCCCTGTTAGTACCGTTTGCATCTCAGCATACTCAATAGGCAAGGTTATGTAAAACTTCCAGAGTAGACATAAAGTTAATTGTTTCATACAAAACACGTAAATGGGTACCATAAATTTATACCCGTACGTGGTATATGTACGTCAATAGTCATCTTTTTCTATTTATCTGAGGGTTCTAAACCCGATTATCAGGCTAAAATTCCTTTAGTCAAAAATACGGTGAAAGCTACTCTATTTTCTAATATATATATATATATATATATATATATATATATATATATAGAGAGAGAGAGAGAGAGAGAGAGAGAGAGAGAGATAGAGAGGGGGGGGGGTGATTAAATATATCGAAGGTCGGAAGCAGTTGCATGTAAGTTTATTTTCATATCCATTATATATATTTCGCAGGAGTCGACTGCGAGTTAGTGCTCTTCCTACCCAAACCCTCGGCTCGATTACACACAGTCATAAATATATCCCATCAGAAGGTATCTCCCATGGCCCCTCAAGTGTAAACAATCTACCATCTACCAACGAACTCCTTTAAAGGGATTAAGCATTTACTGAAAGATTAGATTATAAATTAAGTCACACACATTAAACAAACGCACATTTCTACCCCGAAAAATTAGGAACTCGGGAATTGTCTCCCTTGTTCTCGAAAAGGGCTCTCTACTGTATTAAAACCAAATGTAGTGGGCTAACGATTGTTTTCGTAATTTTATCCTGGCGCTGAATGAGAGTCCAGTATTGAAACGGCTCCTCCACTATAGAGTGATGGATATAACTGGACCATGAAACCTAAGGTCACGCATACATGTTAAGTGTATGACATTTTAAATATACTATATGTATATATATATATATATATATATATATATATATATATATATATATATGTATATATATATATTGTATATGTGTACTTCTTGTTTTAGTTGACTTACGTCTCCGAACCTTCATGTATTTATTTGTAGGTATGTGTGTGCGCTTGTTATATACGTATTTATTTACTTATATACGCTTATATAATTATTTATTTATTTGTACACAAGCATACACACATACACATATTTATATGTGCGTGGTTTTGTATACCTATGGTAAGGTTTTGCGTATGCTTGTGTATGTACGTATCTGTTTGCGTGTATGTATTTATTTGTTCCTATTACTTCTGTATTGTATTTATTTACTTTGTTCTTAACTCTGTAGCGGAGATTCATTCGGTCTCCTAGTTAGAATTTTAGTCTACGACTTCTGCTATACCATTTACGTGGTTTTGTCTTTGCACGCTATTGTTCTCCACGCTCCACATATGACTTATTATCTTCGTTTTTTCGTTCATTGCCAGAGAACGTCTCTATGCACCACTTAGAGAACATTAGTCTACGACCTCTTTTATACCATAAACGTGGTTCTGTCTTTGCGCGTAATTGTTTTTCACCGCTCCTATTAATGACGTATTATTCGTTTTTTCCCGTTCTTTGCCAGCGAACGTCACCATGAACCAAAGTATCGTCTTCCTGTCTTCCTCCGGTTGCAACGTTTTTTGAAATATCCAGTTCTGCGTTTACAGATTGACTTTGTTAGTTTCAGAAGATCCCGTTAAGGGTGAAAGCAGCGATTCTTTGCTTAAACTTTAATCTGTTATTTTAATAAATATTTGCTCTTCGGTTCTTATATATTTGATATATATTTTCCTTATCGAGCCCTCTCTGGATTTTAGTCTTCAATTTTATTATTATTACTATATATATATATATATATATATATATATATATATATATATATATATATATATATATATATATATATATATATATAGAGAGAGAGAGAGAGAGAGAGAGAGAGAGAGAGAGAGAAATAAAAGGAAAGCACAAACAAGGGACAGGTCCCCCTCTTTTGTTGTCTGCTGGAGGTCTCGGATATTTCAACGCATTAAAGACAATATGTCTATCTACAGTGCGTCAATAATATTGTAAGTTATTGTGGAAGGAACCAAGTTACTTACATAGCTGTGCTTCTCCTCATGTGCGCCCAACCTCTTTATCGGTAGGTTCTGTGCGTTTTTTTTCTCTTTTTTCCTTTCTGTTTAATTTATTTTTTCTCTCTCCTTTTTTCCTTCCCCAATAACTTACAAAAGTTATTGACGCACTGGAGATAAACATATTGTCTTCATTAGTTAAAATGTTCGAGACCTCCAGCAGACAACTGTAGAGGGGACCTGTCCCTTGTTTGTCCTTTCTCTAAATACGCTTTATCAAGTAACTACACAGCTCCGTGTTCCTTCTAAATTTATATATATATATGTGTGTGTCTGTGTTAGTGTGTGCATGTGTGTGTATATATATGTGTGTGTGTGCGTGTGTGTGTGTATGTGTGTGTGTGTGTGTGTGCATAATAATTGTTTCTACTTTTGGCACAAGGCCAGCAATTACCCAGTACATTACTGGTACTTTATTTTATCGACCCCGTAAGGATGAAAGGCAAAGTTGACCTCGGCAGGATTTGAACTCAGAATGGAATGACCGTAACTCTATGCGTCAATGTATGACATCCGACCCTCTACCGATACTGCCAATCCACTAAAAGGACGATTTGTTATATCTTCATTACGTTTAGTGAGTAGTGATGCGCATTTCGCTATTGATCAGCTCAAGGTTCGATCTGTATCGATTTGTGTGTGTGCGTGCGTGTGTGTGTGTCTATATATATTTATATATAATAGCTTTTGATTCCAGAGCTGGGCCCAGTCGATAGGGATCGAACATTGATCTGATCTTATACACACACATATATATATATATATATATATATATATATATATATATATATATATATATATAGAGAGAGAGAGAGAGAGAGAGAGAGAGAGAGAGAATGGTAAACGAAAAATCAGTGATGCATCGGAACTCAATTTATTGTGTGTTACAATTGTTTCCCCGGCATACCGCCCATGGAAGCATCTTAGCTACCATTAGACATTTATATATATATATAATTGTTTCTACTTTTGTTGGCACACCGCCATTCTGACGTCACGAGCCCTGTTCTCCACGTGTGTTTATTATCTTAATTCCACACGGGGTGTAACTAGCCAGATTTTAAATTCCCTTTTGGCATATTTTAGCTCTTAGTTATCGTGTTGAGCTCTACTGATGAACGACTCCAACCGTGACTAACCCCACTGAAAAGTTTCGTGAAATAGTCTTTTTAAGACTATATAGAGCATTTGTAGATTTTTCCAAATTGAAAGATAAGTATTTACCCTTAATTTTATTCTGAGTTAAGTTAAATATTTTCCATCTTGACGTTATAGTCACTTATATATTATGAATTACTGTTGGCTTCTTGCTCACATTAATTTCTCTATTTTCATATATATATACTAGTTGAGGTACCCAGCTTCGCCAAGGTTAACAAATGATAAGAGAAGACCAGCAGAAGAGAAAACGTCTGTATTGAATGCATTGTCTTGTTTACAGTGTGTGTGTGTGAGTGTGTTTGTGTGTGTTTGTGTGTATATATATGTGTGTGTGTGTGAATATATATGTGTGTGTATGTGTGCCTTATGAGTGTTCCTGTGTGTGTGTAAGCCACTGTTGGAATCGGGGACATAGGCTGCGAAACACGATCATCTCTGACAACAAACTCGCAGAGAGAATCCCTTATGGTTCATTCCCAACCTGCTAGAAATAGCAGTCAGGTTGGTTAGCATACGTGGTATGTCTTTCTTCTTCTTTGGTGTTATAAAATTAGTATCAATAAACTTTCCTGGATATACTCTTATCCCAATCCTGTACATACTTTCCGATTGTCATTTTTCGTTTTTTTTTTCGTGTGATACGCGAAGGAACCAACCAACAAACATCTTTCTTTTTTATCTCTTTTATTTGCTCATTCAAAATATTTTTCATCTAATTCTGTCGTACAATATACATCAGCAATCGTTATCTAATGTTTAAAACATATGAATAGCTGCGATATATGCACCATATCAATCAAAAACGATATGAGAATTGAATACCATACTAAAGCGCCAGTAAGCTTGCTAAGAATCTGCAGAGAGAAATGTTAATAAATACAACATTTGGCTTGGGTAAATTTTAAGATGTTCTTTCATTGTAGGTTTCTTTTAGGGTTTGACCCTGAGCTTTGTTGATGGTAATCGCGAAGCTTAGTCTCTCTGTTGCTCTAGTAACATTTTTTCTTCTGGAAAATCTGATCTTGCGGCCAGGCTAGGACTTTTTGGGTGGCATATCGGCACAAAACTTAATTACATACACAAGAATTCATATCACCCTCCTACTGTTTTTAGAATCTTCGTAAATAATATCAGTACTGGAATCTCTAACCTCTCCTCTAATAAGGATATATTTGCCAGAGTGGCACCCTACTCTAATACGGCGTTAGCTAACAGCGGCTTCTCGCAACCAATTACTTACTACCCCACTAACAACAACAGCAATAAGAAAAGAAATCGTAACAATAGACAAACTATCTGGTTCTTTCCTCCCTTCTCACTCAACGTTAAAACTAATGTAGGAAACGTTTTTTTAGCCGTGTTAGATCGACACTTTCCAATAGGTCACAAATAGTGCTCCATCTTTAACAGACGCAGAGTAAAACTATGGTACTCCTGCGCTAAGAATATGAAGCCCCACATCACCAACAGTCCTAAGAGCGGCACCCAACAAGGATGCTCTTGCCGAAAGCCTGAAGCTTGTTCCCTTCAACAGCAATGCAACACACCCGCTGTAGTTTATGAAGCTGTGGTCACTTAAAACCGACCAAATCCTATATGGGTATGGCGGAGGGCCGATTTAAGGAACGCTTCCTGAACCATCAGTCGACCTTTAGGTACCCGTACAAACGATCATCCACGAAACTCGCGAGCCACGCATGGTCCCTCAAGGACTGAGGTATAGACTACTCCGTTTAATGGAAAGCCATCACTAATTCCAAGCCATACGAAAGGGGCAATCCGTCTTGTGAACTGTGTTTTGAAGAAAGGATAAATATTCTAAGGAGATTACGCAATAGCGATTGCCTAAATTCAAGAAATGAAATCTTCTTACGTTGTCCACATGTTTGGAAACACCTCTTGCATAACTACAAAGCTCCGGATTGAATAACAACAACATTCTAATTTTCTAATCAACTTAAACATCTTATTCCGGACTTTCACAGTTATCTCCTTTACGCCTTTCGCCCGTGGTTTTATATCGCTTGGGTGAAGTGACCGTTTCTGTGCATGCGCGTTCATACGGTTGTTCTTCCTGTTCCGTATAACCATGACCAGTCCGAGCTGAATATCCGCATAAGGTGAAACAATTGTTCTTGGTATGGTGAACTAACTGTTGTGTTACTACTTCTACGAAACTCGTCCCAGGGACTGAGTGCTCTACCACTACGGATATTACCTTCCAGTGTTCTACCTCTCTCTCTCTATATATATATATATATACAAATGAAACAACGGAGTTAACGACTCACGTTTATCCCTGAAATTTAATGAACTCAATGTATAAGTGCCGGGCTCTTCACAATGCAATATAGAGAGAAGAAAACAAGAAAGAGTATGTTTTCTATTACAGGGGGTAGAAGGCGACTAGAGTGAAAAACATATGTATAAATATATCGAACTAGATAAGTTGAACTTGTGCTAGCCCGCCGAACATTCCCACTCGCTCAATCATTTCACGAGACCTGCATTTCCGAGATGCATGTTGGTGATTCAGAGTACACATAATTAGTTAGTCAGTGGTAAAATCGGTATTATGTGAGAGCTCTCAATAAATTTGCCCCGGACCAAACGATAATCGTTGGGTTTTTCACTTCATCCGCCCCTGGCGTGCAAGTGCTGCACCCAGTGTGTAAGCTACGCGTTATTTCTAGAATCATCCGGGGAAAAAAATATATATATACTGTAGCATAAGTTTGGTTGAAATATACAAAGGTAAAAGCACTTAGTGTTCTAGCGATGGGTTTTCACATTTTTATATCTATTCAAATATACTCTCACTTCATCTCGATCAGAGACAACATTGTTTTTTCATTTAACTTTAGCATAGCTTTGATTAACTTTCTATTTACGACAGACACCACGGCTTGAGGTCCACTATCCCATTATTTTTTCTTTGTTTTCTTCCTTCTATCTGTGAGATTTTTTTTATCACGCACACCTCATATCAACAGGAATATTTATTTTTCTGTTCAAGATCCAGCTTTTTAAAATGGTACACTAAATTAAATCGTGCGAAACCATTTTGCTGGTTGGGGAGCTGATGAGGGTGAAGATGTGGATGTGTAATCTTGTCTTGTATATCGCCTTAATTTCCTTCGTCCAGTCACTTCTATGCACCAACACACGTCTTGCCCTCCTCCTTTTTCTATCTTTTCTATATTTCATCTGACTGTCATCCACATTGTGAACTGTCTCTCTGTCGACGACTGGCCACTGGTCTCTGTCCTCTGAGGCATTTTTGCCCATCGCTATCTTTGACAGCATTTAGCTGTTTTACCGGTTGTTCTAGCGATGAGTATTCTCATTTTTATATGTATAGTTTGCCCATTTTATTTGTGCATTTTCTTCGATACACACACACACACTTATATATATATATTCATATACATACATACATATACATACACACACGCACACATACCCCCCCCCCACACACACACACATATATATGTATCACTGTGTGTGTTTATGCGATTCCGTATTTATACAAGTATGCAGATATATACATAATGAAATGTGTCTATATGTACGTGGATAATTATATATATATATATATATATATATATAGGAATATCAACCACACATATGTATGTATGTATGTATGTATGTATGTATATATGTATGTAGGTATGTATGCATATATGTATGTATAAACAAAGATATATATCAGGTTTAAATACATAAAAGAATATCTATAGTGAAGACAACACTTTAAAAACCGATTTAAAAAATGCCGAGATGAGAGGATCTTTATCTAAAATTCAAATCTAAGTTGGAGGAAACACACACACACACAGACACGCACACACATACATAAGTATACTCACACAAACACACGCATAAGTTTCATACAAACATGTGTCAAATATATATATATATATCCATAAGTGTATGTGGGTGTATGTTTATATATTAAATATATACATATATATTATTATATATTTCCATATAAATGTATATATATATATATATATATATATATATATATATATATATGTTTCTTATATACGTATGTATATGATCATAAATTACGTACATTAAGCACGCTCGTATATACACAAAGAACTTTATATATATATATATATATATATATATATATATATATATATATATATATATATATATATATATATATATATAAAGTTCTTTGTGTGTATACGAGCGTATGTATATATATACATACATGCATATACACATATATACATATATATATACATATGTATATATATATACGTATATATACATATATATATATATATACATATATATGTCGCCGTGTGTAGGTCTTTGTAGGTATAAAGAATATATCATATACGGTTAACCATTGTTTATTGTGTTTGTTGTTTTTTCTACTTCATCTTGGGTAATTACTGTCAAACATTTTAATTAAATTGCTTAAATCGTTGAACACCGCTACCCGTCACCTAACCACACATCGCACCACCTCTTCCACGCACTAGTCCACATCACACACACCGCCCTTTAATTTTATTGTCATCATACCACCAACACCACATACAGTACTATCTCTACTACCATCACCATCTCCACTACCATCGTTACGTTACTACTTCAAACGCCACCAACTCCACTTTCTCTTCTTCAAAATTTCTCTGTATGGTCTATGAAGCACAGATGCGTCCTTTCAAAAGCATTACGGCTATGAAAAGGCATAAAACTGATATCATATATATATATATATATATATATATACACACACACACATATATATATATACAGTATATATATATATATATATATATATATATATATATATATATATATATATTCATATATATATATCACCATTGTGCTGTCTTCGTGGCTTTTCGCGAGTATATATACATACATGTAAGGGGGGGGGGGGTGAATGAGAGAGAGAGCGCGAGAGCGATTAGGAGCCATTGCGAGTTGAGGATAGGTTGACATGAGCGGGGAGAGGGGAACGGAAGAAGGACAAGACATATATAGATGGAATGGAAGGGAGGAGGGATATATCTACAGAAAGTGAAGGGGTAGAGAAGATGACAAAGAAAGGAGAAAATAACAGAACAATAACGGCTTTGAATGATAGGGTGTCGTGGAATTATGTGTTGGTTTAGCACTATGTCTATATATATATGCTTATAAATACATAGTTGTAGAAATATATATGTGTGTGTATACATATGTACAAATATATATACGTAATCATATATATATATATATATATATATATATATATATATATATATATATATATAACTACATAGTTATATTTATATGCATATATATATATATATCTTTGTATCTCTCCGCTTCTACTACGATACTTTAACCCTATTATTAGTATTATTATTATTATTATTATTATTATTATATATATATATATATATATATATATATATATATATATATATATATATATATATATATATATATATAATTTATTTATTTATACATGCATAGTGTAAAGGAGTCTCTAACAAGATCCCTGGCTGTTTCATTCATGTGAAAAAATCCATATATATATATATATATATATATATACACACACACACACACACAGTTATATTTTTATGCATATATATATATATATATATATATACACACACAGGGTGTCTCACAAAAATGTATACACACTTCAACAGCATTGTAATCAAAGTGTGTGTACATTTTGGGGGGACACCCTGCATATATATATACAGATAGAGAGAGAGACGTATATATGTATATAGATGTGTACGTGAGTATAGCTTGAAACATATGTATCTAATGGTGTGTTTTGACACGTGTGTACAGTCTTGATTTTCTAAATTATTGCATACTGATAGCTCAAAATCGCCTGTACGAACGCTGCAACGTTTCTACTGACACATGCCCACTGGAATCGTGAGTGCCGACTGACACGTGCCTTGCGAGTGTAGTCGGGACATGCCGGTGCCAGCTATGTGTGCAGCCAGTCCTGTATAACTGCAGCGTTGTTTTAACTGTTGGTGGGCAGTTATAGATATTTTGTTGCAGATAACTGACTCTCTTTAGAAATGTGTTATGTGAAAGCTGTAACTCATTCCATCTCACGGCGTCCATTTTATTGTATTGTTCGGAATGGTTCATGTATGACTATGTGTTTCGTTGTTGCCGATAGTGTGCTTGTTGTTGTTGTTGAAGTTGTTGTTGTTATAGCAATACTGTGCTGTTGTTATTGTTGCTATTGCTAATGTTTCTGATGTAGCAGTAGTAGTACTGTTATTGTTGTTGTTATTGTTGCTGGTACTATTGTTATTAAGTTAGCTGGTTCACATTCATCCAACGGATCTAATTTGAAATGACTTCCGGCTGGATCCATCTTGGATAATCGTGTTGCTATGTCTAGCATGAGTTTATATATATATATATATATGTGTGTGTGCATGCGTGTGTGCGTGTGTGTGAGTGTGTGTGTATCTGTATGTGTGTGAGTGTGAGAGAGAGAGAGAGTGCTGGAAAATAAACGGAAACAACAAAACAAACAAAACAGTACAATGAAGAATTATATTAACACTAGATATAGTTGATATAGAAGGAAGAGAGTTATGACACACACACACATATATATAGAGGGGAAAGGGGTGAAGAGCGATGTAAACATAAGGGTGATTAAGTTTGAGTGTTTTCGTGTGGGAATGTGTGAATGTAAATTTAATGGTGTATGAACACAACAGAACCCTCTGTGTTCAGAGAACGTGAGGCCGCCTGTGAGACGTGGGACCGGCTGGGACTTAGCCCAGTAGATGTCCCTCCGCCTTCTCCCCCTGTTGACGTCTAGTCCCCCCCCCCCAACGCACTTGGGATGCCATCCAGTGCAGCCTGGCCTCAGACAGGCTCACGCGCCAGCTCGACCAGCACCGCCTTGCTTATTTTCGTGCGGCCTCCAAACCCCACAGTGGTGCCTGGCTCCATGCTCTGCCCTCCTTCTCCACTGGCACGCAGCTAGACAACCATAGCCTGCGAATCGGCGTTTCCCTGAGGCTCGGCCTCCGGAACTGCCAGCCACACCAATGTCGCTGCGGTTCCACCGTGGACTCTTTCGGCCTCCACTCGCTTTCCTGTCGCCACAGTGCCGGCCGTATTCCACGCCATACTGCCCTCAACGAGGTCATTAAGCATGGCTTGGACGCTGCAGGCTTCCCTTCCCAGCTCGAGCCGGTGGGGATGAATCGAGGGGACGCGAAAAGGCCAGATGGCATGACCATCTTCCCGTTCCGCGGTAGCAAACCCCTCGTCTGGGATGCCACTTGCACCGACACTTTCTGCAGCCGCAACCTGGTGCAGTCTGCGACTGACCCAGATTCTGCTGCACGTCGGGCTGAGGGGGCCAAACTCCTCAAATACCGGTCACTCTCCGACAGGTTTGCGGTCGTTCCCCTGGCAGTGGAAACTTCTGGTGTCCTCGGCCCCATGGCTACCTCCTTATTCACCACCATAGGCGCTGAGCTGGCCAGCCGTAGGTGTGAGCCTCGCGAGTTGGAGTGGCTTTTCCAGAGTGTCTCCTTTGCCGTCCTCCGGGGAAATGCCTTCTCCATTCTGCCCGCCGGGGCTGTGGGTGGGCTTCATCGCGTACCATTACATTAGTCAAATACCATTCTTTCATCTCATACACATATATTACTTAATTTAATGGTTAAGGCTTGAGAACATAAGGTTTTAATTTCCATTCCCAGCGACGCGTTTTATCCTTCAACAAGATACTTCATTTTACGTTGTTCCAGTACAACGAAATAGATTAAAAGGATTTACCGTATATACTAAGCCGAGAAATATGTGATAAAAATCGAACTACATTCAAGATCAATATTTTACCAATTTTCGCCAAAAGTACTAAGATATGTTCACTTTGGTGAAATTACTTTTCCTGTTGCTTTTGATATTTCAAATGAACATGGTCATCGAAATGGTTGAGAATTGGTAAAATAAAAAACATTACATACTGGAATTGCGAAAGAAAAACTATACTTTAAACGATACTTAAAACATTTTAAATATCAAAATATTAAAACTTCATAAATATATTCTCCACTAATGAGAATTTCAAAACCGCACCATCTAAACATATATTGATTAGCTGCCTTGGCTTTTAAATTTTGGATTTTTGCCCATTTCCCAGACATAAAATGCGAGGTCGACTTATATGCGGATCGACTTATATTCAAGTATAATTGGTATACCTGAAATTCAAAAAGCCAGCCTTGTTACACTGTCTCGCTGAAATAAATGACGAGATAGTAGCAAATGGATCCCCTTTATTCACAGACCTAGATGAAGTGTTAGATAATGTAGTCCTAGATATACAATTTCTAAATAAAAGACGGTATAGCCACAGCTGAAACAACTTTGGTCACGGATCAGCTAGATCAGAACTAAGCTGGAGCTACACAACAGCAACAATGAATGATATACAAGATAATGCATGGGGAAAGATATGACTGGAACAGCATTAGTCACAGTTATACTCTATCAGGATTAATCTGGAACTAAACAAAACCCAGAAAGTATGTGTTAGATAACGTAGTCATAGATATACAATTTCTCAATACAAATGGGATGGTCACGGCTTGAGCACATTTGATCACAGGTCTGATGAATCAGGACTGAACTGTTCAAGAACAATATAATCAATAAAGGACATATTGGATAATTTGATCTTAGATATTAAAACTACATTTATTTAATCGCTAACGAAAAAGAAGACTGGATGGCCACGGATGGAACGAATATTTTATCAGAACTACATGGAAAGAACAATGACATCAAGTAAAAACATATTCAGTGATGTAAATCTAGATACACTACGTCCAAGTAAAAATAATGGTGGGGCCGGATGGAATAATTTTGAACATAGGACTGCTGGATTACAGTGGAGGCCGAAACAAACACAATAACATGAAGTAAGAGCACATTTGATTATGTAGTCCTAGATACTTTTATCCAGGTCTGAAAACAGCTGATTTCTTCTAGAGAAAAAGAGGAAGAAAAGGAAAGAAAGAAGGAAAGGAAGAAGGAAAAAAGAAAGATAGAAAGAAAGGATCAAAGAAAGAAAGAAAGAAAGCGGTATAATGAGAAATAGAGGAAGTATCAAACCCAGTACGAGACTGCTACCTTATTTATCGACCACTAAATGATGAAAAATAAAACTGAGCTCGGTGTGATTTGAACTGAGAAGGCAGCGTGTCAGAACGTGTTTCAATATATAGTAAGTTTTTCTCCCACACAGTGTATTACATGTAATGTTTTGTAGTACTATTCTGTAATCTATTTATGTATTGCATGTAGGAGCCCCTGGGACCAATACAAAAAGAATTATTATTGTTATTGTTATTAGTTATTATTCACGAGTATCATGCCACGTTGTTTTCGCCACTGGTGAGGCTTTTTAAATGTTGTTCTATTTTGTCGACAATTGTTACAACATTTTGAAACAATCAATTAGATATGTTTGTTTTCTATCCGTCGGTAATATCTCTCTAGTAACCGGCCATTTAGTAGCATTGTTATCGTTTTCCCTAAGAAAAAACATTCCAAAACGGCCAGTTCATTTATTGACAAAAGTGATGAGTTAGAACTTTTAGAAGCTGCTGAAGCAAGTGGGGAGACTGACACAACAGTTTTCATAGCATCAGACAAAGTCAGAAATGTTTGTGCTCTCAAACACGACAAAGGCAATAAAAACAACAACTTCCCAGCTTTATACACCGCCTTCATCACAAGAAATGTGGGACATCAAAACACACACAAGAAACAACAACATTGACATCACCACCGCAACCACTACAACTACAAAAACTAACGCGAAATCAAACATTGTACACAAGAAAAGCAACACCGACAACACTGCCAACAACAACAACAACAACAACAACAACATTACCAGAACAACAACAACAACAATAACAGCAGTAGCAATGACAGCAGCAGCAACGGCACATCTTTCGCGATCGGCCAAAACCGTAAAAAGAGTTCGTGTCAGCGAGGAGGAAATGAGGGAAGCTAAACCACTGGTGAAGAAGAATGGCCACAGGGTCAGCCTTGTTCCTCCACCCAATTTCATGTAGAACAGTCGTATGTATATGGTCTCGTACCGTACAATTGGGATAAAGTCTCATCGGTGGAAAAGCCTATGGGTGCCGTGTGGGCATGTAAAACACACATAGCCTGTGGGACCAAGTATGGGGCAGTCAATGTTTTCTTCACAAACCCGCAAGAAGCCAGGGCACATTTCATCACACTGCGTCCTCTCGTGTTTTAGTGCACGCGCCCTAGCTCAGACAACACAGCCTTCGTGCTTAGCGTTGAAGAATTGGTCGAGGGCCAATCTGGCTGCTTGCACGTCTGTCTCGATGCCCCCTCGTCTAGTTTTCTCACTAGTTCTCCCTCTTGTCTATTCTTTTCTATCACTATAGCCTTGCTAAACCTAACGGATTCTATTTTGATCGACCTTTTCAGTCCGAACCACCATTTGTTGTTGACGACTTCCCCCATCAATGCCTGCTTAAATAATTCGCTAATCCGGTCTCTGTAGTCTTTACGCGCTGGGAGTGACGCATTCAGCTTCCAATAGCTGGGTCCCTGTCTATGTAACCTAGCTAGGTGGTCCACGTAGATCATAAATTTGTGGTCTGTGTAGTCGACCATCTTGAAAAGTGGACATCCTATGCTAGTCGTCCTATCTATATCCCTACAGAAGACCCTATCTAGATACGATCTAGATGAGCCGATGCCGTTTGTCCATGTTCTCACAGGCATATTCTGGAAATTCAGATGGAACCTGTTAAACAGTTGGAACTGTCTGAGCAGGTTTACGAGACTTTTACATCTTCCTCCCCTCTTTGCTACTCCCATACATTCCCAGCGTGCATCCAATATCCCGTTCCAGTTGCCCAATAGCACTGGAGGGTAGGCAGTTCATAGAAAGATCTCCACTCACCGGAAAAAATCAGGCCGTCCTTCCCCTATCGGGATATAGACGGCTACCAGCCTGAAAGCGTGCTCTTCTCCGCTAGTCAAGTTCAGCATCACCAATTTAGCTTCTGGGTCCAAGAAGATGGTCCGTATCTCGAGAGCCAGACCTCTCCGAAACAACACAACTACTCCGCCTCCAAATGCAGGATGTTTTGGGGATGTGTACACCTCGGCGCCGCCAAAAATGGGTGAAACAGCACATACTTCGAAGATTCTGATCTCGCTGATGGCCACCACATCCAAGTTCAGAAGCCTGAGTTCGTTGAGCAGGTGACTCTGCTTTCAAGACGACTCCAGGCCGCGTGCATTTTATGCCGCCTCTTCTGTGAGGCCATTTTCGTTAAGTGGGAGGAAACAAGTGAGAAAGCGAGAGGCTTGCCTTTTGCATTTTGGGAGAGGGTTGGTGAATATCTTTCTGGCTCGATGTAGGTTTCTCCACGAGAATATCGGAGTATATTCTCTTTGAGAAGTTTCCTCTAAAATCTCCAACTGCCTCGGGGAATTTAATTTTTATAAGTGTGTAAGTCTTTTGTGTGATTCGTAAAATTTTAATGTGAGGCGGGGATGTATTTTTTGTGGTTATACCTAAACTTATTTGTATAATGTCGGTGTTGTGTTGTAAGTAATTTAATAGGCTTTTGTTGATTATGTCTATTGCTGTGTATTGTGTGTGCGGTGTTGTTGGTGTCTTTGATGATTGCTGTGGTGTTGCTATAGGTGGTGATGGGGTTGGTTGAGATGGTGGTGGTGGTGGTTGTGGTGGTGACGTGGGTGTTTGTGGTGGTGGTAGTGTGCATGTTGTTGTTGGTGGTGGTGTGGATGGTGGGACTGAGTGTTTGACCTTTTTTTTTGTTTTGAGGGCAAAAATAATGAGTTTTTATCTTTTGACTTTCTTCAAGCCGACGGTTTGCTACCCCTCAGCGTCATCACATTCAGTGTCGAACTGTGTAATGTTATGGAGGGGTAAGCTTTCCACTGATATTGGTGTTTTTATGGGTGGTGGTATTGTTTTCGAAATGTTTGGTGCTGGTGCCAGTGTTGATGTTGCAGCTACAGTTGCAGAAAACGGTTGTGTTGTTCGCACCATGGGACCTGGAGTACGGAGGAGAGATGGCCTTGTTCCCACCTCATTTTGATTTGGGCAGAAGGCTTTTAGGTGAGTTTTGTTCCTACATAGCTTTCTACCCTCGACGGCCACGGGTAGATGAGTGTTTTCGTTAAGGTCAATAATATCGAGGATGGCCTCTATGTTTTTGTTTGTCCATTTGGATTAGGAGCTCCATCCTCGATCCTATTCAATCTTCTTGTTTTATCTTGGTGATCTCCAAGATCGAATGGCTTTCCTAGACGTCGGAGAGGACAGCTGCCATCAGCCAGGGAATGGTTATCCCGGGAGGAACTTGGGTCACTCAACTTTTTCTCCGCGGTAGGTGGGCACCATTGTTATTTCTTCACTTCGCAGTGTGATGAAATGTGCCCGAGTGACGGAGACAATCCAATCTTCAGCTCACCACGACAAGTGCGTGTTAGTTAATACTGAGCAGATGTGTGCGGCTTTTCAGGAGGTCTTCGCTTAACTGTTCGGGAGAAGTGACAAGCCGGATCTCAGAATGGATTTTTGTCACTACCTCGACGGTCTGCCGAGGAGTGGTGGCACTGCTGAGAAAGTACCCGAACAAGGGGGACAACGTAGATAATTTCAGGCCCATAACTGTGCTGAACACAGAGTTCAAAAGGTTGGCCAAGTTACTATTGACGAGGTTGGCGCTTTTCGTCGGGAACCTTGTGGGCGTGGTGAAGACATGCATCATTCCCACGACAATATTCACCTCATGCGATACATCGTTGAGAGAGTTTCTAAGGAAACTAGAACGGAGTTTGGGCCCGTCTTCACAGGCTCGATCGCTGCCATGCACATTGCCATCGGCTCTGTGGTGAGAATCAATGGTCACCTTTCGGAACCGTTCAACATTATGCGCTCGATTCCCTCTCGTCCTGTTGTACGTATTGATTCTCAAGCCATTACTGCACAAACTGGAGACGTTGAGAGGCGTCGTGCGCGAAATGAGATGCGGGAGAACCGCGTCAGCGTGTGCGGGCGATGTCACCGTAGTGGTGTCGAACACCAAACACTTGTAGATTATCGGCACCGCTTTCCAGGAGTACGAGGTGGTGACGGGAGCAAAATTAATCGGGTAATGTCAATGGGCCAGCAGCTCGGGACCTAGAGAGGCAGGTCCATAGCATCCAACAGCGTCGTCGGGCGCTGGACAGTTAAATTGTTAGTTGTCTGGTTTGGTCCTGATCCTGCACAAAACTGGGTGACGAGCAGGGTGTCCTCTCTCACCCAGAAATGGGCCGAGAGAAAGCTGTCACTGAAAGGTCGGGCGGAGGTGGAGAATTCATACAACTCATCCATCATCTTTATTTCAAAATTTATCTTAACAAAGCATGGCGGAGCCACGCCTCCCAGCTTTGCGCTCATTGTCATGTGACAGTGGCTTAAACGTTGAGGAAAATAACGCAACCCCTCTCACAACAATCTTTAACAAAAACATCACACTAGGCAGTATCGCCAACACCAGCACCACCAACATCAACACCAACAACAGTAGTAACATTGACAACAAAAACACGGACGAAAGAAATAGTGGTTTCCTATATAGGCACAGGGCCAGCAATTTTGGGGAAGAGGAAAGTCGATTAAATCGACCCCAGTGCGTGACTGGTACTTTATTTTATCGACTCCGTAAGGATGAAAGGCAAAGTTAACATCGGCGGGATTTGAACTCAGATCATAAAGGGCCGTAACTCTATGCTGCGAAGCATGGCGTCCGACCCTCTACCGATACTGCCAATCCACCAACAACGCATCATCAAAAAATACGGCACCATTTCGGTGCTGTTTAAGTTAGAAGCCCTCGCTATGAAACACGCGGTGACCTCTTGCAAAACCAGCAATGTCATTATGTACCCCTCCCATATGGGAAAAAGGTAAGAGACCGCATTCCCGGCCTTCTCCCATGACTAGACATGTGGTGGTTCCTGGGATGCGTGATTGTTGAGGGGATGGATACTGTCCCAATCGAAGTAATGAGGACAGCCAGGGAGGGTTGGTCCAGGATTGACTTGGACCACATCTGCCTCCAAAATGAGACGGACACAAATGTAAAGAGTAGAAAACTTCTACTGCTGCCAACACTGGTGCCGGGATAAAAAAACAACACCAGCAGGAACAGCAAAAGAAACAGCACCACCAGCACGTGTGGATGCGCGTGATCTAGTGGTATGTGTGTTTGACTTACGATCATAATGTCGTGAGTTCAATACCTGGACTAGTTTGTGTGTTGAGTTCTTGAGCAAAATACTTCATTTCACGTTACCCCAGTATAGTCAGCTGAAAAGAAGAACCAGCAGCAGTTGGGGGGTTAACCTTGCGTTGGACGGCATTCTGTCGAGGTGGGAGTCGTGTACTCGTAGTCGCTTAACGCAACGGAAACCAGGGTAAGCCCCGGTCTGATGAACCTCCGGGTTCGAGACAGACTTTAGGCAATTTTTAGACTGCTACCCGTAATGCAGAGAAGTGAAAGTCAACAAAATACTGACCATCGAGACATTCGCTATCAGGACTTCCGTTTCTTTCTTGCTTTCGCAAGGTCGGTCGGAGGCTACCTCACTTAAAAGGGGTGGAGAAATGCTGAAATAACAACAGTCCCAAAATTATATAACACTAATAATTGGTTCTAATTAAGGTACATGGTCAACAATTTGGATGAGGTGAACACCGATTAACTCGACCTAGTACTTGACTGGTACGTTATTCTATCAACGAAGCAGACTAATCGTAACTAACACGCAAGTGACTGAACATTACACAGATATGTGCAATATTAACATAATCCTCAAAGAGATTCAGCGTGACAGTGTTTGACAGGTTGGCATTACAGGTACAACGCATTTTTGCCATTTGGTTGACCTGGTGTAACGTGAACTAAGGTGTCCTGCTCAAGAACACAACGCACCACCAGGATTCGAACGTACCACTTTATGATTGTGAGCCGAAATCTCGTAACTCACATGACTTCACAGAACAGTTGTTTAAGGGTTGAACGTGATTTCTATAGTAAATACGTTTCGTGTTCAAGATGGTGAAATTATTGAGAATAAAATGAGATAAGAGGCATTTGACATCGTTGTTTGTAGATATTACAATTGGTCTGTTTGCGCTAGTTGGTTGTGTTTATTTAAACAAGAAATGAAGTTTGTTTATGGTTGAAGTAGGGGTTCTATTGTTTGAGGAGTTAAGTGAAACGTGTTATTACATAACCTCCGACATCGATAGAACAACTTGCCAAATACTGGAGGTGATGTTATTCTATTGTATCCTCCCCTATGCACTATTAACAATTCTGATGTCGAACCGCCTGAAATATTCTCTAATTCTATGATACAAATTTGTTTGTTTTAAGATGTATTTATTTCTCTAAATATATTCCTAAATATATTGGTTGGATAACATCCATGAGCTTGGTTAGTCTCGCTTGGAGAAGAAGAAGAAGAAGAAGAAGAAGAAGAAGAAGTAGAAGAAGAAGAAGAAGAAGAAGAAGAACTTTATTAATTTACGCTCCAAACACCGGACAAGTAATTAGAGAGTTAGTTATTTTACTAAGTCCCTCAAAATTCTTGAATAAATCCAATATTATTTGAAAAATAATAAGCAACATTTTTCATTAGAAATTTAGTAACAAAACGGGTAATAATAATGCTGGAGAGTATTCAAATTCCACTGTGTTCAACATTACCTTTCATATTTCTATAGTCAAAAACGAATGTGCCAAGTGAGCATAAGGTGTGATATTGTGATTACATACGACATCAGTTACTAAATCAGGTACAAGGCTAGCAATTTTGAGGGAAGGGAAAAGATAGGTAGATAGAGAGAGAGAGAAAGATAAAGATATATATGTATATATATATATATTTGAGAGAGAGAGAGAGAGAAAGAGAGTGGGAGATGGAGAGGTAGAAGGAGGCAGGTAGATAGAGAGGGACCAAGATCTGGAGAAAAGAGACAGTCAGAAGGACAGAAAGTTAGACAGAGAAATAGAGAGGCAGATACATAAACAGATAGATTGACGGATAAATTATTGGACAGACAGATAGACAGATAGAGAGAGATGGTGAGCGAGGGAGGGAAAGAGAGAGATGCAAAACAGAGAGGCTGACAAGCAGCCTTAAAGTGAGTAACCAGTTAAGTACATAGATTATGTGATAAAAATCGAAATAGGCTGAGAGGAAGATATGGGGTGGGAGGATGAAAAGAATAAAAATGATTATATATCATGTAAATTTACACACACACTGTTTTGTAAATGTATATACCTATATATATATATATATATATATATATATGTGTGTGTGTGTGTGTGTGTGTGTAGTAAGAGAGAGAGAGAAAGAGAGAGAGAGAAAGAGAGAGAGAGAAAGAGAGAGAGAGAAAGAGAGAGAGAGAAAGAGAGAGAGAGGAGAGAGATTATTTTTTATAGATAAAAAGATAATAAGGAGGAGGAAGTAGAGAGAAGGAGACAATATCGGGCCAGGCTAGAACTGAAGTAGGTGAAAGAAGCTTGAATATGACAGTCAGGACGTAATGACAAGATGTAAAAAGAGATACGATAGAATGAGGACGAGGTCTGTGAAGGAAGAATAGAATGAAACAGAGAAAGAAAGAAAATGAAAGGAAAAGAGGAAGAGAAGAATGAACGAGGTGAAGAAGAAATAAGGAGAGTAAGAAGAAAAGAAAGAAAGAAAAAGTTTGTTTTTTTTTGTCTTATCAAACAAAACAATCTTGCTCTCATTTTGATGATGAGGCCATCGAAACAAAATTGACATCTGTATATCATAATCTAGTGAACATCTGGCTGAACCACAAGTAAGATTGGCCAGATGCTGGCCAAATACAATGGACAAACACAGAGAGAGAGAGAGAGAGAGAGAGAGAGAGAGAGAGAGAGAGAGAGAGAGAAATATATATATATATATAGCTGCGATTTCTAGCGGTTTCTTGATCCATTCAAAACCACTATGTACTGTCTGACGCGCATGTTTTCGATTGTCCTACCATGTGCGGCATTTCAGTTGTCTATAGTCTTTTTAGAAGTGTTGACCGTATCTTCTTTACACCTACCGACAAGCCCCGAGAGTTTAAGGCACCAACACTGTTTATTGTGAAACATTCGCTTCTTTGAGATTGCCTAGGTGTTTTATAGTTATAAACGTGGGTCTGTACACTTTGATTTACCTTTTTAATTATTATGTATTTTGCACACTTTTCGTAGAATTTATGTTCTTCACTCTAGTGGTTCTCTACCCTTCGTAATTGAAAACATATTTTTTTTTTTGCTTTCTTCTCTGTATACTGTATTATGAAGAGCCCGCTACTTATTCATTGACCTCATTAAATTACAGAGGATTAACGCGAATCTTTAACTCCATTTGTTCATTTGATATATATATAGGTTATTAAAAGTCCAAGGTATAGAGTAACTCAAATCCGTAGGGTAAGTTTAATATAATTATTCAGGTCAGTTACTACAACGGCGACGTACTAGGCGATGTACGTTTCGTTGGTCATTGTCCATCTTGTTCAACCGGTGCCGATGAAAATTAACCGGGGAGTTTTAACTTATAGGAGCGAAAAGAAAAGTAATGGGGGAGAAGATTCTAACCTGATCGTGTAAGGGAGAAAATTTGACCTAACAAAATTTAAAGGGTAAGCAAACACTAAATTAATAATTATGACTAATAATTATCGATTGGTTAAGAAAAATCGATCGGTTAAGAAGGATATAAATCGATATTAAGGAGGCCATTTCTTCAAAAGGTACTTAAAAAACGAGAACATCTCGAGAGGAACTCGGTGCATGTGTTAAGTGAATTGTTATTGTTGTGGAGATAACTCAATATCTACCAATTTTCATCATTACATAATCTGCAGGCCTTGAGCCCATTTATATATGGCCGAGATTCTTCTAGTATCTGCCATCTGATGGAGAAGTCAATGTTTCTGTCTTTGAGTTGGCATATTTTATTTGCCAAATTTGTGTTGCTTCATTTATTTGGGTATTTGAAGGTCGTTTCATGATTGAGGAAGCGATTTTTAAACCAACTCTCTGAGATACGAACGTATTTCCAGGCCCAGTTTTGGTGGTGTTGGTTCAGTGTGGTGATCTCAACTTCGTATATTATCGCTGGGGTGTTGCATTGTTGGTCAAGCGGTAGGACTCAGGTTTTTTACAGGAACATCCATATACTTTGGGGCTCTGTTGCTTATGTGGGAGGCGTGATTTCTTGTTCCTGGCACAGGAGCATCCTATTTTGACCGTATGATAGTTAAAGATGGTGTATGTGTCCTGGGAGAAGGGAGTATCTAAATACATACACAAGAACTGTCACCCCCTATAGACTTCAAACATTTAGTTCAAAATATTACTCGGCGGATTTCTAACCTCTCTTCTAACAAATATATGTTTGATAGGGTAACCTATTATATTACAACCTTACGTAATTGCGGCTTCTTCGAGAATATTTCCTATTCTCCAAGTCACATACCTAATACTGATAGGAAAAAAACAAAAAATAAATAAAAAATCTGCCCCTCATGCCTCTTCTCGTTAAATGTGAGAAAGAAGTGTTTTAAATATATATATATATATATATATAGTAAAATAACGGAGTAAAGCACTCGCGTATAATCCTGTAATTCAATGGGCTCAAAAGACAGAGTTTTCCTGGGCACTTAAAAATACAATATAGAGAGGAAAAACACAGGAGAGTGTGTTTTCATTTAAAGGATTTTAACCACCAGCGTGAAGAGAATTTAATCTAAGAGAGGTGTAGGAGAAACATAATAATTAAAAGGATAAATTAAAATGAAAAACCACCCTCATAACTAATCGTACACGTACAAACTCACAAGGAGATTGTTTCACCGTAAGATAGTGGGTTCCAATTCAGCTTTGTGGACCATCAGCATGTGCTTAAGCCGATATTGTTCGCACTGTTCTATTCATACTACCGATCACTGCCTCGCGCACATATTTCCCTTCTGTTTACACTGGCTACAGGTCAGTTACTCTAGTTCTCTATAGTAGTGCGGGCAATATCGGCTAAGCACAAAGCTGAGTTAGAACCCCCTATCTTACGATGAAACAATCTCTTAGTGAGGTTGTACAAGTGCGATTTAGTTATAAGGTTGGTTTTTCATTTTAATTTATCCTTTTAATTATAATGTTTTTTCCTATACTTCTCTTA
>OZ024740.1:256123062-256128062 GCA_964016885.1 Eledone cirrhosa | reverse complement strand
TGTGACGGCAAGAAAGTAAAGTCGTACGTTCGACTTTTAGTAGTGCTTTTTGTCATTTTATTTCACATTGCTTTGGTCCATTCAGCTGGCAAAAATGAGTTGTACATATAGTTCGAAGGGACAGCTTTGTCAAATTCTGTCATGCTGAATCTTCCTGAAAAGTATGTTAAGGAAACACGCTTCTGTGGAATGCTCAGCCACTTGCACGTTAATTTCATGTGTAGGCTGTTCCGTTGATCAAATCAGCTGGAATACTCGTCATCATAACCGACGAAGTGTTGATTATATGGTATTGTGATAGTGATGTTGTTGGTGTGGTGTAGTGTTATGATGCGAAAGACAATGGTAATATATGGAGTGTATGTATATATGTGTGAGTATGTATGTGTTTCTATATATACATGTGTGTGTGTGTGTGTGTCGTCATTTTTGTGTATAAGTCCATGACTCTGGTTATAGAAATGTAGAGATGTGGTAGTAATGATGGCTTTTTCTATGTGGGTGGGGTAGTGGTGGCGATAATGAAGGTGGTAGTGGAGGTAGTGGTCAGGCTGTATATGGTAGTGGTGTTGATGAAATTGGTGCTGTTGTTATTGGTGTTGGTGGTGGATGGTTTGTTGCTTGTGGTGGTGGTGGTGGTGGTGGTTGTGTGGTGGTGGTGGTGGTGGTTGTGTGGTGGTGGTGGTGGTGGTTTTGTGGTGGCGGTACTGGAACTGGTAGTGGTGGCGGTGGGGGTGATGTTGGCGTTTGTGTTAATGATGCTCATATCGATAGAGGTTGTCATGTAGGTAATGATGCTAGTGGTGGTATGAAGAAGTGAATGGAGAATGAGGTGTTTGTGGGAGACACGGATGGATGAGAGAGAAATACATAATTATGCAATGTTATGTAGTTTTCTTCATACACCTATCGATCTATCGATTAATTTAGCGTGTTAACTATTTAATGTTAAATTAATCTATATATTGTTTCTACTTTTGGCATAAGGCCAGCAATTAACTCAGTGTATTACCGGTGCTTTATTTTATCAAACTCCGTAAGGGTGAAAAGCAAAGTTGACTTCGGCAATATTTGACGTCAGACTGTAAAGTGCCATAACCCTATGCAGCATCGTAGGCCCTTTACAGTCTGAGTTCAAATTCTGCCGAAGTTAACTTTGCCTTTCATTCTTTACGGCGTCAATAAAATTCATCTCTATAATGTTCTCAGCAGCAGAGCTGTTATGGTAGATAATGGGTCGCAGATGGAGGATAGCGTTAAGGCCGCCATATATGATTGGTAGTTCCGATATCAGCGGGCAACTGCCAGACCAAGAACGGTAAACTACTAGAGAAGATGGGGTATTAGCTGACACCTATAACTCCCAAGAAAATTCTCACAATCCAGTGACGTAGCTAAGACGAGGCGAGTAAAGGCTGCTTCTGAATAAGCCAAGTCTCCGCGGGTTTCACAACGTACCAGATTGGTGACTGGCGGGAAACTGAAACTGCAATATTATTAGGAATATAAAAACGAACCATACCGTCATTCGCACAAGATAACAAGGGACGCGTTCAGACCATAGATAGAAGGGCCTGTTCGAAAAATATATTGCAGTCTCCATCTCGTGCTGCAAAAACTAGCAATAGGACTACGACTTCTCCTGGGAGGCGTGGGATGGACGCACAAAATTTGCGTATCTCAAGACCCCAAAGAGGGTCCGGAAGGGAGCAAACCTTAAGAGCTGGAACCTGGAATAACACAACCCTTACAGGTAAGGAGCGGGAACTAGTGGAGGAGGCTAGATGATACCGGCTAGATATAGTTCGGGTTACCTCAACAATTTACGTGGCTCTGATACTGTAGCTTTCTATGGACGATGGAAACTCCACTATTCAGGTGTGGCACCAGAGATGACTGCACAGGCGGGAGTGGGGATACTCACAAATCCCCGGCTGTCAGAATGTATTATGGACTGGATCTCGTTAGGAGGGAGGATTTTCCTCTTAAAGCTTAGGGGAAAAGATAGGTCTCTGTGGGTGGTACAAGTTTATGCATCAAACAAATAGTCCGAATACAGGTCCTTCCTTGATAAAGTCACTGCAGCGTTAGATGTAGGTGAGAATAAGCCATATATTCTGATGAGAGACAACAATGCACATGTTGGCATTGACCACATGACATGGAAAGGAGTGATTGGAAGGAATGGCGAACCTGATCTAAATACGAATGGAGAGGCCTTACTAGACTTCTGTTTTAACAATGGACACGCAAAAAAATGAACACTTTTTTCCAGCACAGAGACATCCATATATATGAATGGTGTAAGGAGAATCAGGGACAGAGTTCAATAATTAATATTTTAATTGCTTCTGATCTTTCATTCTGTGCTGGATGTTGGTGTTAAGAAGGGTTTTGAGCTGTCAACTGATCACCATATAGTTATCTGAAACATGAGACTATCTAAAGCCAATGAAGCCCACAAAACTGGCAGGTACAGAGTGACCTGCAGGATAGCGTGGAAAACACTAGCGGATACGGAAGTCAGGACCAAATATGCAGATACTTTTGCATCCAAATTCAGAGAAATCCCTGAGCAAACTGAAGACGTTGAAACAGCGTGGAGATTGCTCAGCGCAGCAATTTCTGCTTCAGCTGTTAAATGCTGCGAGCGAATGAGGCTTGGTGTGGCGCCTGGTGACAGGTGGACTCCTTGGTTCAATTAAGAAGTCAAAGATGCCATCCGAGCAAAGGTGTATGTCTACAAAGCATGTCTTGGACGTAAGTCCTCCTTGCACTTGTGGTATAAACAGGCACAGAAAATCGCAACAGAGTTAGTAAAGGCGTCCTAAGTGAAGGGGTTAAGCTGGAATCCGACTACAGATAAGCAAATAAAGTGTTCTGTTAGACCATCCGATGACTTTGTTATAAAGAAGATCTCTACACCTGCTATCAGGAACGCGTTTGGGATTTTTCTACAAAGGGGTGCATCCTCGCGAGGTGGAGAGAATACTTTGTTGATCTCCTAAATCCGATCTCAACAACAGCATCTTCTGATGTATATGGCGTCTATCTGAGAGCGGTGACTAATCTCACAGTGGTTGAGGTCATAAAAGCAGTTAAAGAGATCATGTGTGGCAAGGCCGCTTGGGAAGATAAAATCCGGCCCGGGGAGTGAAAAGCCTTAAATAAAGAAGGTATTTTCTGGGTGACTCGTGTGTGTTGAATGGCCTCGATGTCTGGCAAAGAGATGCAGGGGGACTGTCGCGTCCAAGTTAGCTGATGAACAGTGTAGTTTTCACCCCGGACCCAGCGCAGACGACCGAATATTCCTACTGCGGTATGTCTTCGAGAAATCGTGGAAGTCCGGCCTCCTGTAATTTTACTCAATATCACAAACACGTATATATATATATATATATATATATATATATATATATATATATATATATTGTTATACTTTGGGAGGGTCATGCTACCAGTAAAAACACACGCACCTGCTGATTTTCGCTTCAATTTACAATATATTTCCGGTTGGCTGGTTGGTTCGATAACAGGGTGGTTGTTAATATATTGTCAAACTCTTTCGTCACACATTCCCTGACCTCCTCAGTGACTGGATTTTTATTTTGAGGAGGTCACAGAATGTGTGACGAAAGAGCTTTGACAATAAATAAACAACCATCCGGTTATCGAACCAACCAAGCAACCGGACATTCATAATAAATTGAAGTGAAATTCAACAGATGCGCGTATTTTTATTGGCAGCATGACCCTCCCAAATTATGACAATATCTGTTTCAGCACATGTTTTCTGATAAGAAATCTTGCAAAACAAATCCCAAAACCAAGTATATATAAATATATATATATATATATATATATATATATATATATATATATATATATATATATATATATACTTGGTTTTACCAGCAGGCCTCCGGGGTAGCGATGGGAACCAGAAGGGGTCCAAACTATGCCAACTTGTTTGTTGGCTACGTCGAAGCCCGGATCTTCTCCCAGTACGCTGGACCTACTCCTGAGCTATACCGTCGTAATATCGACGACTCTATCGACGCCACCTCTCTCGACTGCCTTCTTTCTTTTCTCCTATCTTTCTATCCTTCTCTCACCTTCACCGCCTCCGTCTCCAATTCTTCTGTCCCTTTTCTCGATATCTCTCTATCTATTAATCACTCTCACCACACCCTCTCTACTTCCATCTTCATTAAACCAACAGCCTCCTAATCTTACCTCGACTTCACCTCCTCCCATCCAACCCACCCAGGACGTCTATTTCGAAACCCATTCCCTTCACATGGCTTCCTGCTTCATCCAGCGTGGATATCCCCCCCCCCCTGATCCAAGCTGGTCTTACCCGTGCCCGTGAAACAGACCGCACCACAGCCCGCTCACCTCATCCCCACCCTCCCAACACCCGTGTTCCTTTCCCTCTCACCTACCACCCCAACACCCTACCACTCCGGTGAAATATCCTCCGTTCCTTCCTCATCCTCTCTTCTGACCCCACCACTTCTCGCTTTTTTCCAAACCCACCCATTACTGCTTTTGAGCGCGCCCGCAACCTCCGTGAGCTCCTGGTTCACAGATTCTTCTCGTCCTCTCCCACGTCTCTACCCGGTTCACATCCTTGTTCTTGTCCCCGCTGCAACATTTGTCCCTTCATTCCACCCTCACCACTCTTACAGGCCCTAACAGGTCTTTCCGCATCCGCCACTCTTTCACCTGCACATCCACCCACGTTGTCTAAGCCCTCGGATGTTCCTTTTGCGGGTCTTTATACATCGGACAAACGGGACGCCGTATGGCGGGCCGTTTTGCTGAGCATTTGAGGGACATACGACTCGGTTTGGATACTCCTGTCGCCTGTCATTTGTGTTATCGTGGTCAGTCTTCCCAACATGTTCAGTCCTGGGTGTCCGTTTACATCATGGATCACAGGCCTCTCATACCTGGACTGAACAAAGTCTGATTCACCGCCTTGGGTCCTATTCCCC
>OZ024740.1:256113062-256115562 GCA_964016885.1 Eledone cirrhosa | reverse complement strand
TAATCTATTGTAAAACTATATTCATTGAGTAATCAGTGAACTATGTTAATCTTTGTCAGTGTTGAACAACGATGGTTGCTTAACACTGTACGGCTTAATTCGGGATGTTTGTTTACAAACACGCCGAGCATTATAATAAATGTTCCGTAAATCCATACGTACATATATATACGTGTGCATGTATGTATATATATACATACTACTGTACGTATGTATACATATATGTATGTACGTATACATACTTATATTTAAGTAACAGCTGTACTAAGAGTGAGAAATGAAATTTCGTTTCATTTTTTTCCATTTATATATATATATATATATATATATATATATATATATATATATATATATATATATATATAGAGAGAGAGAGAGAGAGAGAGAGAGAGAGAGAGAGAGAGAGAGAGAGAGAGAGAGAGATGTTGATATATAGATAAATATATAGATATGTAGATACATTGACAGATAGGTAGTTAGATTGACACCCATAACCATATATACATACACAGATATTTACATGTATTTACCGTTCCTTATATCGCATTATTTAAATATGTTCCTCCTTCCTCTCACTTCATGTATTAGATTTTTCTCACAAGCGTACACCGTAAACATTGCTACATCACACCCTGTAAAGTGTTTCCCATTTTTCTCTCTTTTCACCACCTCCACTTTCTCCCACTCTATATTCCCCTCTCTCTCCCTCTCTCTCCCTCTTTCCCACATCTTCCCCCACCTTTCTATCCATCTATCGCTTCCTTACTCCTCACAATGTCTTGACCCTCCAGTTCCTTGACCTTTTTTCCTGTCCCTAATTCAGTTTTATGAATAACATTAACATCTAGAAACAAAGTATTGTGGTTTTAACAATTGAGCAATCTGCCGCACATTTCGGCTATGATGCACCCCTTGACAGGGACCTGTCAGGTGATTAGACTTGACACGTAACATTTTCCTTTTCAACCATACAATTCTTAAGGCATTTTCGTCTCTTAAGCAAACCTAATTAACTCCCACAACTCTCATTCTCATTGTGCCTTTCTTTCCCCATCTTTCTCACTTTCACTTTCATTATATATTTGCTCTCCTCCACCCTTACGCTCTTTCTCTCTCTCTCTCTCTCTATATATATATATATATATATGTATATATATATATATATATATATATATATATATATATATATATATATATATATATATATATATATATATATATATATATATATATATATATATATATATATGTATATATATATATTTGTATATATATATGTTGATTTAAAACTTCACTTCTCACAAGTGTTTTTTAAGCTTCATATCATGTCTCCCTATTTTATCTGATGAGAACGCAGATATCATCCCATGATGATATTTGTTTTTGAAATGCGCATAATAAAATACTTGGAACTATTTTAACCATCTTTTAATCTTATATATATATATATATATATATATATATATATATATAAAATATAAAAAAAAATTTATCTTGACTCTGTATTCCGTTTATCTTTCACCGAAAGTGATTTTTCATTGCATCTCTTCTTTCCATGATATCCGGATTACATTGAGTTCTTCATACGGATTGGACACTACCGTAAACTCTTGGTAGATTTATCTACATATATATATATATATATATATATATACATTAAAATATATGATAAACACAAAACGTGTTTGCATTGTAACAGACAAAGTTAGCTATTAATGAAATAAACTAATTAAAGTGAATACAATTTGTCTGTCTCGATATAAGTCAATAAAGACAAGCTTATATTGGCAAAGGCCGTGATTCCTGGACAAATCCAAATTTCAAAATCCAAACCCGCTCCGTAGATGAATTTGAACCTCGAAACCTAAATATGTTTCGCAACGATGGTACGTGAATTGAAAAATAAAGAGAATTGAAAAATAAAGAGAATCCCGCATAAACGGCTGTTATTTCTAGCACCGGGAATGCGGGACGGCTAATTTGGCCTGGCTACACACGTCTAGTCAGACCTGCTAAATTTTTGATGTGGAATATACTAATTTTACTGGGTTCCTGTTGATAAGCACAGAAGATTTGGATATTTCACTTTTTATTTCAATTCCATTTCGATTCTCTTTATTTTTCAATTCACGTACCATCGTTGCGAAACATATTTAGGTTTCGAGGTTCAAATTCATCAACGGAGCAGGTTTGGATTTTGAAATTTGGATTTGTCCAGGAATCACGGCCTTTGCCAATATAAGCTGGTTATAAATGAAATTTGGCTGTCACGTGAACAAGTTTTTATTACATTTTTGCGCCCTTATTTGGAAAACTATTCTGTAGTCTTTATAGTGAATGTTATGACAATGGAGAGATAGTGGTCAAGCCAAATTTCATTTATAACCAACCCCAAAAAAGCCTTCGTGAGCCTCCTTTTTTCAAGTAAAAAGAAATTCAAACACTCATATAAGAAAAAACAACCTGTGACAACCCCCCCTCTCTTATTTGAAGAACTATT
>OZ024740.1:256085562-256108062 GCA_964016885.1 Eledone cirrhosa | reverse complement strand
GTGTGTGTGTGTGTGTGTGTGTGTGTGTGTGTGTGTGTGTAGTAAAGAGGTTCATTGTTGTGATAATGGTCAGTAGGGATGTGTGTGTGAATTGCAGTCATGTTGAAAGGTCAACAGTTCAGTTGTCTATTGAGTCAAATATGTGTGTGTATGTGTGTGTGTGTATATATGTGTGTATGTGTGTGTGTGTGTGTGTGTGTGGATGGACCAGTATTCTTGTGATACTGGTAAAAATGGTGTATATTATTCGATATTTTCAGTAATTTGCAAAAACGATTCTCTCAAAAGAACATCAAAATCATTAATAATAAAAGGGGTGAAATGATATATAGTATTGTCATAACACCAACGTATGTGAGTGTCCAGATTGTACGTACTGCGAGGGGAATCCATTAGGCCCTGCCGTATGGGAATACTTGTGTACAAATATGTATGTGCCCATCAGTGTCCAATGAATGTGTGCGTATATGTATGTTTGTGTGTCGGCACGTTTATATCTATAAACATCAAAAGGTATGCAAATTTGTGTATATTTGTGTTGCACAATAGAACCATAGAACAAAATCATCCCAACTTTAGAATCTTTCCCCTCTACAAATTTAAAGATAATGCCACCTACACCCAGCGCATCAGCAAGGAATCTCACTTTATTAACAAATACGGACCCCGTCTAAACACTTCTCACTAAGACGAACCCACAACATACAATGACATACGTAAACACACATGTTCTATGGTGCAACACAGATATACACAAATTTGCATACCTTTTGATGTTTATAGATATAAACGTGCCGACACACAAACATACATATACGCACACATTCATTGCACACTGATGGGCACATACATATTTGTACACAAGTATTCCCATACGGCAGTGCCTAATGGATTCCCCTTGCAGTACGTACAATCTGACCACTCACACACACCTTCGTGTTATGACAATACTATACATCATTTCACCCCTTTTATTATTAATGTTTTTGATGTTCTTTTGAGAGAATCGTTTTTGCAAATTACTGAAAATATCGAATAATGTACACCATTTTTACCAGTATCACAAAAATACTGCTCCATCCACACACACACACACATACACACATACACACATACACACATACACATACACACACATTCACACACACATACACACGCGTACACTAACATACAAACAGGCACACACACACACACACACACGCACACACACACACACACACACACACACACACACACACACACACACACACACACACACACACACACACACACACACACACATACACACTTCTCCGTATAAGACAAGAGCTGAAAAATATCTTTCAACATGTTAAAATATCCCCCACATACGTACACACACTTTCCTACTCACCGAATTTATTTCCTCTACCACGAACCACTCTGCTACACACACACACACACACATATTTGTCATAATAGACACCTGAACTGTTGACCTTTCAACATGACTGCAATTCACACACACACATCCCTACTGATCATTATCACAACAATGAACCTCTTTCCTACACATACACACACACACACACACACACACACACACACACACACACACACACACACACACACACACACACACACATATTTGTCTTAATAAACTTATTTTTCAGTGACTTCTCAATAAGGCGAAAAAGGACACTCTTCCACAAACCTACATTTGGCGCAAAATCAATTTTTAACATTCACGTTACCTCTACCGACCAATCAAAATTGTTTTGACTACAAGAATTTTTGCAACACGAATTGGCGCGAAATTTATAGTACTCATTCACGTGACATTCAACAACCAACCAAATCTTAATACCTCTGGAGCCACTTTTTTCACATAAAACAAGAAGAATTTCCAAAACTGATCAGATTAGAGCAAACATCACCGGCGCTCTATCTCAAAATTATTTTTGAAAAGCATTAGAAATGCGCAACCGGTAAAAACTTAAAACTAAAACTGAATACTAACCAATACTTATTACTAATTTATACTTATTCCTAATTAAACTATTTTTCACTGGGAAAAATGTGTCAGCATTTGCTTTTCCTTTTACTAATATATCACAACTCGTGTGTTACACCTCTATTTTATATATATATATATATATATATATATATATATATATATATATATATATATATATATATATATATATATACTTGTGGTGGGTCTCATATTGTTGTAATAATATGGCCAGAAATAATAACAGAACACACTCACTGTTTGGTTGGTTTTCGCTTCTGTATCTTTTATATCTCCATAGTTGGCCATCAATGTTTATCACTGACTGACCAGCAATCAAAAATACAGATATAAATACATATATATAGTCTAACAAAGTTCTTTCGTTGCACATCTGCAACATCATCAGTGGTACTATTATCATGTTTCCCCTACTGTATTGTATGTATTGTAATGTCTACGCCATTTTTATTTTATGTATTTATTTATTTATTTATTTTTGTCTTCGTCTCTGCGCATGCGTTTGCGTGTGTGTATAGTGTTTAGTGTGTGTGTTCGCGTTTTGGTGACTGTGTTTTGGTTATTGTATTCTATTTTAGTTTATTAGTGTGTGTTTATATGTGTTTGTTGTTATTTTGCTTGTGTGCATATTCATTTATTCATTTATTTATTTATATTTCTCTTAAGTCAGTAGTGTTTGTTTGGGTGTTGTTGTTATTCCATTCATTTTTTCTGTTTAGCTTTGGCTTTCTAAGCTCTATTTCGCTTGCTTTTTTGATTTGCCTACCTGTTGCGACATTTCTATGTTTAGATATTATTTTAATTTCCATGTTGTCTATGTTACCGTCATGTTGTTGTCTGGCGTTTTCGTATAGTAATGAACCGTTTTTTTTTTTTGTCCTTTTAATTCCCCCCAGTGTTGGTCTATTCTTTCTACTATGCTTCGACTATGTATGTCGTTGTCATGTTTCTGTCTATAGACTACATTTCTAGTTTTACAATTTATCTGGGGGTTTACTTTACATATAACACATTTCTTATCAGTACAGTGGGTTTTCTTAAAAGGGTATGTTTTGCTGATCAGGGATTTTATGATAGTTCCTGGCTTTTCTACCACTTTAATCTTTAAGTGGGTCTTTCTTAGGGCATTTCTACATTGGTTAGCTAATTTCCTTCCAGGGGTAGCATCAACGAACATGACACTCTGGTATCTCTGGTTGCCGTACCATGAGGTGGCTTTCCCTATCTTATGTTTACTCCTATCTAAGCTGTTCCATGATTTGCTCCTGTATAATGGGGCAAATTCCTTATTCTTCTCCATGGCTCCTTTGTATACTCTGATTCTGTCTCTTTGGTTGTAGTCAGAGAACTGCATGCGCTTGATGAAGTGTTGGATGTGTCTTTCCATTTCTGTTGGATCGCACATGCGGGACACGTTCATCACTCGTACCAAGTCTGCGATCAGAATATTAAACTTAGCACTACTGGACATTGCTGAGTTTTTGAGTATCAGGTATTTAGAGGCCATGGGTTTAGCGTAGTGTGAGTGGAGAATTTGGCCCCTGTCTAATACAGGTAGTCTATTGTTAGGGTATTTGGAAGGGTAGTCAATAGTTACAGTTATACTCTGGTGTATGGCATTAGCTATCTGCTGGATGTATTCCATTGTGCTATATTCTAGTTCGTTAGTATTCTCTTGTGGGGGTGTCCGTATTACTATATTAATATCGTCCACGTAACGAGAGTACATGATGAGGTCTATGGAGCTCTCTTCAAGGAGATCTTTGAGTCTCCTTTCCCACCATACCATAAAAAGGTTGGCAACATCACCAGCTATGCTGACGCCAATGGCTGCTCCCTCATTTTGGGTGTAGATCGTTTCATTGAATTTGAATATATGGCCCTTTAGGGTAGTTTTAATATTAGCCCCTATTGAATGCGCGACCATTTTTTTCACCTGATCATTGTTATCGGGTGTCCGTATGGCTTTGGTCCACCCAATCCACCTCCCCATGGGAGACTTTTTTGCCATTGCGGTTATGGTGGGGGGTATACCTCTTATGGGTCCACTGGGGCAGAAACGGCCAAGGTCATGGCTGTCTAGGTACTCGGTTCATAAGTAAGTAGGAGACCCAGTTTATGTGCCGACGTCGCAGAACTCCACTTCACTCTCACTGATTATTTCCACACATTTTTCCACAGCAAAATCAATGTTACTGGATGGGTACCCTGATACCACGTCCATACTGCCTATCATGCAGTTAGATAGTTTTTTTGTTTTTGTTGCACTCATTGATTGTGCTGAGGAGGTCTTTGCAAGGGTGGTATGTCATTGTTAGAAGCCTGGAAGCTGTTGGCAGTGCGCCTGCTTGGCTTTAGGATGTCGGTCCACATCATCATGTGAGCGTTGAGGATCTTCTCTCTACCCTCATGTGTTTGTTGTATAATTTCCCTCGTGTTGGTGATATGGGGTTGCATAGCCTTGATATAGTTCGGCATACTGACTATCGACATCCTACCAGATTTATCTTTGGGTAGACACACTACCTCACCATCCCTTGTGCGTTGCTTGGGGCTAACTAAGCCTTCTACAGGTTTCCTCCCAAATTGTTGGTCTGCTTTGTCTCTTAGTATATCGGTCTACTATTTGTCTAATTTTATTTCTAGTTATGGTGAACTGTGCCTCTGTCTCGTCATCTATTTGTTGTGGTATACAAACCCTTTTATTAAAAGGTAACTTAGTAGGATAAATTTTACTCATCTTATATATTTTGTCAGCTGGGTTGAAGAATAGTTTCTCTAAGGGGTTGTCATTATATCTATTGTCATAAGGCGGTGAATTGGCAGTATCGGTGGAGGGTCGGACGCCATGCTTTCCAGCATAGTTACGTCCCTTTACGATCTGAGTTCAAATCACGCCGAGGTTAACTTTGCCTTTCATCCTTACGGGGTCGATAAAATAAAGTACCAGTAATGCACTGGGTAATTGCTGGCCTTGTGCCTAAAGTAGAAACAATTATATCTATTGTCATAGTTGTGTGTGTTGCTATTATTGTTATTATGGTTGTTGTTGTTCCTACCATTAACATTATTATTATTGTTACGATTTTTAGATGTATTGTTGTTGTATTCTATATTGTTATTGTTGTTGTTACTGTTATTTCTACCATTGTGATTGTTACTTTTATTGTTTCTTGTTTTGTACACAAAGTACAGTTATATATTACCAGCTACTGTAAATATTGCGATACATAAACCACTGCACACACACACACACACACACACACACACACACACACACACACACACCACACATATATATATATATATATGTGTGTGTGTGTGTGTTTGTGTGTGTGTGTGCAGTGGTTTATGATTAATCTCCTTTGTATATATTTCTTTAAGTAAAAAATATATTTCACCAATTAATCAGTAAATCATAGTAGTCAAATCCTAGATGGTCACCAAAGGAGAAGAAATAACTATCTGCGTTTACAAAGCAAATGCAAATCTGTGAATGACTCGAACCACGTGTTGCATTTTAAAAAAATACACACATCGCACAGCGTCATCCCAGTGGCGTGAATAAGATTATCGACAGCTAGAAATAGCAGCCGAATCCATTCAACTGAGTTAGCTCTACAATTAAATATATCCAAAATTAAAGTAAGGGTTGTCATGTCTGAGAGACATACGCCATATCCACTGTAGAATAAGCTCAAAGATTCCAATGAATAGATCCGAGCATTTCATATCAACTAGAAATATATACAAAGGAGATTAATCATTTTAAAAGGTATCTATATTTGAAGTTCTAGTTAAACTTTAATTGGTTACCTACCTAGCTATGTGTGCTTACATTCTTTACAAATTATTCCCTTTGATTGTTCCATCTGTTTATTTTATATATATATATATATATATATAGATATATGTCAATCTATTTCTAGTTGATATATATATATATATCAACACGATGGTCCAGGTTTGTCAAATTATCCTGAGTTGGTTTTCTCGTTGCTTTGGTCCCTGCGGCTGGCTTACGGGTCGCAATCTTCAATATGCCAAGCTGTCTAAACGTAATGTTATTACTCTAAGGTAAAATACCTTATTGAGTGCTTAGCTGTGCATTCCGATTCCATTAGATAGTTTAGCTGAAGCCAGAGCTTCGATTAAGCGGAACTTCCATTTGTATTATTATCTCTTAGACTTAATGATTAATTGATTAATTTAATTAGACAATTTTATTGATTGGTTAATTATTTATGTTTGTTTAATAACCTCTGGTCTAGAGCTCTATTCGGTTTGTGGAAAGGAATTTATCCCGTTGATCAAAATTTGAATTTTGACCGCCAACAACCTCCCTTTGTGACCGCCAGCAGTGCTTACTGCTAAAACTCACACTTGGCGCGGCAGAGTACGGATACCTGTTGAGAAATTGAAACCTCCGTTCGATCTTCCAAAACCAATAACTTGCATACCCGCAAGGGGATTTTGTTGATTTCGAATTCACAGAAACCTAGCGGAGATATTGCATAATATCGACGCGATGGTCCAGGTTTGTCAAATTACCCTGAGTCGGTTTTCTCGTTGCTTTGGTCCTTGCGGCTAGCTTACCGATCGCAATCTTCAATTTGCAAAGCTGTCTAAACGTAATGTTATTACTCTAAGGTAAAATACCTTATTGAGTGCTTAGCTGTACATTCCGATTGCATTCGTTAATTTAGCTGCAACCAGAACATCGATTATGCTGGACTTCCATTTGTGTGTGTATATATATATATATATATATATATATATATTTAGGTTTGAAGGTTCACCACTGGATAGAGCTGGTCATTCCGTATGGTCAATCTTGATGTAATAATATGGAGAGTACTCAACGTAAAGCAGCTCAACCGTCTTCGTATGTGTAGTTGGTGGTGAGACTACGGAGTTAAATATTATAATAAAATAACAGTAGGCTGGACTTGTGTAAATCCTTGAAAGGTTTATTATTCTATGATCATTTCAATGACCGGGTTTCGTATGAATCCGGTGATATCATCAGGTATTCGAAATGCATGTAACAGATAAAATCCATGGGGCTGAAAATCATAGACCCGAGGACGACCGACCATCTAGCATCTTTCACTTTAGCCGGTCGCCCTCAAGTGCTGGCTATTCGGTCTACTTAAGGTTATCTGGTGAGGGGGCGAAAGCTTATAATGTGCTACTAACCTCCCGGACAAAGAGCAAAAAATAGACTGAAAGAAAGAAGAAAAGTCAGCGTTAATGTCATGCTACAATCAGGCTAGGAATTTCCACGAAAAATGTTATTCCAAAGAACCTATATCTTAACAGAGGTATATATTATAGCAGAGGTATATATAGTGGGCGTCTGCATGGTATATTGTGTGAACAGGAAATTGGAACGTTAAATTTTTGTTTAGATTTATAGGATGAAATTTAAAAAATTAAATTAAAGATTAAAATTATAAAATTTCAAAAATTTGAAAATTAAAAATTAAACAATTTTAAAAAAATTTAAGGTTTGGGTTGCGATATTTAGTTAAAGAATTTACAGAGAGAGTCTTTTATAAAAAAATTTTAGGTGTATTATAGAGATCCTCTATAAGTTTTCAGGGTGGGATATAGAGTAAAGATTAAGTCTTTGTTTAGCAGTTAAACAGCACACAACGACTGCAGACTCCGGCCAGCCCATCCTAACCACGTGTCAGCCATTCCGAGTGAAACCGTCTAGCGAAAGATATGGAAATCAATTTTTCCGAGCACTCGAGGAATGTAACTGTTCTAGGCTTCGGGTGTGCTGGTGGGAAGTCAGCCATCGTCGTTAGGCCATCGTTATACCAAACGAGTACTATTAATTTACACAGGAGGGGGATTTGTTTAGGTGCCAGTAGAGGGAGGCATGATACAGCTAATAGTTATGATTAGGCCTAGAATTTAAAGGTACTATATGGCGGTCAAAAACGGCGGCGCGGCGTTTATATATATATATAGTGAAAAATGGAACGGGAACAAAACAGAGAGGCAGTACAAACAAAGGTTTATTAGTTTCACGCTCTTGAGAGTGGGGGGGGGGCATTTCAGGCATAAGCCCTTCTTCAGGAGAAAGGTGGGTGGGAAGAAAGTTCCGAAGGTGTGTGGGAGTGGTGGAGAGACATTTAGAAAAAAGGGGGGGAAGGAAAGGGAGGAATAACGGTGGAAGGCGTACAAATAAAAATAAAAATAAACATGAAGATAAACAAGTGGTGGAAGGGTGTGGGGCGTATAAGGGTGGTGGCGGGTGGAGTGGGGAGAGGGAGGCGGGGTGTCCGAGCGAGGAGGGCTGAAGGTGGTGTTTGTGTACGTGTGCGTGTACGTGTGTGTGTGTGTGTATGTGAATGTGAGAGTTGGGGAAAACCAGGTTCCATGTTCAGGAAAAGGTGTGTGTGGGGTGGGGTATAGGTCGGTATGTGTGTGCGTGTGGATGGGGAGAAAATGCCAATGATACGAAAGATTTCCTGGTGGAAGTTCAGGTGTACACCGGGTTGGTATCCAGTTTCGGGGTGAAAATCCAATTAGAAAACCAACGAATTTTGAGAGGTCCACGTAAGCATTGATATATATATATGTATGTAAAAGGTAAACTGAAATAACAACACAATCGGTACAGTTAAGATCCTCTTCCTGCTATATCAAGCGTTAACCTAATATATCCCTTCCAAATACTGTACCGAGAGTGTTGTTATTTCTGCTTACCTTTTACATATATATATATATATATATATATGTGTGTGTGTGTGTGTGTGTGTGTACACCTACATTCATATATATAAATACATATTTATATATATACATGATGGGTGCCCGCTCGTTATCGAGTGTGGTCATTGCACGATATACCAATATTAATAATTATTTATTAACTTATCGTGCATTGCCTGCGCGTATATGTATGTATATATATATGTATGTATATATATATGTATGTATATATATGTATGTATATATATGTATATATATATGTATGTATATGTATGTATATATGTATGTATATGTCGGGTCACTCTTGAGTGCTACTGGTAACATGTAACCCAGTACAACCTGTCGCATGGTCGGGTCGCCGGGGACTAAACCGGCAACCCCACCCAGTTTACTTGGTGACGGGGTGATTTTGGACGCCCTGCAGGGCAAAAAACAAAACCTAACAAATGGCGGACGAACTCATAAGAGTTTACGGCCATCCGAAAGTGTTTAACTATGTATATAGACAAGTACCGCTCGGTTCAACCACCGGGAGTGAAGAACCCCTAGCCTTTGTCAGGGCATTCTTCTAGGAGAAGGTAACTCAGGAAATTGGGATAACTCAGATATAAAACCTGCGGCTCAGTAGTTACCGATTATGTTGATCTTTTCTTCTTTTCGGGTTATAGCTACTGTCGCTCAGAGAGTGGGATTGGCTCAGTGCACAGTCTTTCCTCAGTTTAAAAAATATCTTTACACACAGGCATTGTACGATAGAATTAATTAATTGTTTCTACTTTTGGCACAAGGCCAGCAATTATCCCAGTGTATTACCGGTACTTTATTTTATCGACCCCCGTAAGGATGAAAGGCAAAGTTAACCTCGGCGGGATTTGAACTCAGACCATAAAGGGACGTAACTGTGCTGCAAAGCATGGCGTCCGACCCTCTACCGATACTGCCAATCCACCGCTATTAATAATGATATATCGTGCAATGGCCATACTCGATAACGAGGGGGCAGCGATTTTCAGGTATGTATGTATATATGTATATACACATATATATATACACACTGTTGGAAGAGATAGAAGGCTAAACTATGCAAAATGGACTGTAAGATGAGGTAACAAAAAATAATTTACCCTTTTTTTTTTGTTCTTTTTTCTGTCCAATTTTTCGGGACATAAAAGTCCCTTCCTCAGGGTTTAAGGAACTCTCAGTAGATAATGTTCAAATTTCTTCTCTTTGGAATTAAATTTTGATTTTGATTGAAATTTTTCTAGGTCGTTTTCAAGCGTTTTTTTATGGTTATTTCGCTTTCCACGAGAATGACGTCAATTGCCAATATAGTATTTCGCGAAATCAATTTTCTTTTTTGCATGAGGTGTTTAGTTTCTGTGCCTGTGGGTGTGTCTTTTAATGTTAAGTACTGTGTGCTGAGTTCTAATCTATTATTTATTTGCTGGTTGAGTCTACGTATGAGCCAGGCTTCCTTAATTATTAAATTGCCCACATTTCTATCACAGGCTTTAATAGTAACGGTAATATCTTGGTTGATGTTTCTACATTTGTCGATGTGTTTTTCGAATGAGGATACGTGTGTCTGGAGATGTTCTTTAATGCGAGTATAGAATGCTCGAGTCATGCTACGAATGTAGTACTCCTTACATTTGTTGCATTCAATCCGGTATACCACATGTGTCCACTGGCACATACCTGTAACGCGGATAGAGCAGTTAGTCAGCGAGCATTGATTCTTGTTGTCTCTGGACTGCTTTTTAGACAGGATTCCACGCAGTCAAGGGCCGCAATGTGCTAATTATATGTCCAGTCCTTCTTTGCGGATAGCTGTGGTTATGCTTTTGCTGAAATGTGGTAATTTCATGAAGCAGGTGCTAGAGGAGGTCTTATGCCTGCGGTCCCTTCGATTCTTAAGTTGATTCACTGTGGATGTTGGGTATCCGTTCGTCTTCTGTACATCTACGAAGTCTGCTGTGTGAGTGATCTTGTCCTCTGTCTTGCTACATCTATTCCGGATACGCGTACATTTCTAATGTATCCGGTTTTAGCACCAAGGGAAAGGCTGATCTATAACGGCTAAACAGGTCTCTGCTGGCAGCTTTCCTATAGAAGTTGTCATATATAATACCTTCTTCTGTTACTTTAAGTTGGAAGTCCAGCAGAGACAAGGAATCATTTTTATTGGAGAGTTCTGTGGTAAATCGTATGTTGTTATTCGTGTTTGAAAATGTTGTAGATGTTATGTCGGCCTCTTCAAGGGATGATGTGAGGATGAATATATCATCTATGTATCGGATGAAGAAAAACAGGAGCGGCAGGTGTTCCGTTCATTGCCAGGGAACGTCTTTACGAACCAAAGTATCGTGTTCCTGTTTTACTTCGGTTGCAACGCTTTTCGAAATATTTACTTCTGCGTTCACAGAATGATTCTTTTTAGTTTCAGAACATCCCGTTAAGAGTGAAAGCAGCGATTCTCAGCTTAAATTTTAATCTGTTATTTTAATATATATATATATATATATATATATATATATATATGTTTGTGTGTATATATATATATATGTTTGTATATATACATATATATATGTATATATATATATATGTGTATATACATATAACACAATGAAGTAACGGAGTCAGAAACTCGCGTTAGTCCCTGTAATTCAAGAATCTCATGCTCTTCAAATATAATATAGAAAAGAAAACACAATAGAGAGCGTGTGTGTTCTTTTACCTTTGAGATCATGAATTACAGGGACTAACGCACTGTCTACTGTCTCATACACAGATTCCCATCTCTTTCCCACGTGTTGCAAGGCAGTTACTTTAAGTTCTCTTTGAATCGTTTGGAATGTATTTAGTTACCACACGCTGATGAACCTGGGTGAGTTCAATCCAAACACTAATTTTCTGGCGAAACAATCTCTGAGTTTTTACGTGTGTGATATATATTTATAAAGGTGGGTTCCTTCATTCTAATTTATATTTTAATTTTAATGTATCTACCTCACCTTTCTTAGGGTTATGGTCTAGCTGGTTTTTACCACACCCTATCCGATATATATATATATATATATATGCTATATCGATCGACTTTCGTCAAATCGGACCGAGGAAACAATGTTTCAATTGATCTTTCCAATAGCTAGTACTATCTATCGGTCGCAACTCCAGGTAGAAGGAGCAACGTGAAATAAAGTGTCTTGCTCAAGGACATAACACATCGCTCGGTACGGGAATCGAACTCACAACCTGAAGATTGTGAATCCAATTCTCTAACCACTCAGCCACACGCCTTCACTTATATCTATATCTATATATATATAGTATATTGAAGAGTTAAACAAAATTCAATGAGTATATCAAAGAATGAGTTTTACAGTAGATTGGAAGCACTCTACGAAAAAATAATTTTCCAGAGTTATTAATATTAGAATATAAATATTAATAAAATAGAAGAAATAATGCTCGAATGAAAGACACTTGTTCAATAACATTATTCTGTTAACTTTGATCCATACCATTATTTCTTTATTTCTCTATCCTTATCTTCCTATTTAAGTTTTAAATCCGAGTTTTATATCCAACCCTTACATCTTTACTGAACTTATTTATAACTGTGAATTTTTCATGCGTTTCTGATCTCTTATTTATAATATGTATGTAATTATATTTTCTATGTTTTTAAATATACCTACCGCATTCTTATATCCATGATTCAAATATAGAGAAAATATCCAAATTATAAATTATTATTATTTTGAACTATGAATTATCCATGCATTTATTATTGTTTTTCTTATATATATGTATTTAACTTTAACACGTAGAACTTTATTATATAAAATTATAACCGTTATCATTTACCTAAAGTATACTGTATCATTAATACCTAATATAAGATATATCCATATATAACTCCCTATATCTATCTATACATAATTTTCAGTTAACTTCTAAATTTTTAGATTGTTTTTGCTTTGAGCTAGAAATAGTTAATACATTTACACACGGTTATGTATGGGGATATATTTAACTTTAACATGCCTCAATCTATTATTTTATTTTTATTTTCATTATCATTTACCTAAAATATACTGGCTCATTAATTAATATATATCTATATACATAACCGTTATTTAAATATTTCTAACAATAAGTACTTCAAAAGCGTTACATACCTAATACGTTGACAATGATTAACTTCATTAAAGATTACATTTAGGAAAATATTCAACAGTGTAAACTTTCCTTATTAATGGCCAGCTAAACCCTTTAAATGTTATCCTCAAAAAATTCAGAAGCTTAGAAATGTTAACACACTTATAAAATTTACAAAACTAATATATAAATAACCACTAAGTTTTAAAGAAAACCTAAAAATCTTGATTCTTCACCCTAAGATAACATAAATTAAATATTTTCAAACTTAACCGTTTAACTTTCGGAAAATCTCCTTCTACATATCCTATCCCAGCAGCTCTCATTGACCGCTTTCCCTGATAAATTGTAGTATCATACATTTTAAAATCTCTATAACTGTTACATTAGGCAACGTTTTTCTTACTCACACATTCTCTATTGAATTTATTACGTTTTCTCATTTTCTCATTATTAGGGTATAAATGTTAAATTTTCTCTTAGGTTAATCACTACCTTGATTAAATTTTAACCATTTAACATCTCAGGGTATGTCATGTATCATTATATTTTGTCTGATGAGGACGTACTGTTGTACATCCGAAATATGTATAATAAAATGAACATCTATTTTATTAATATTTATATTCTAATATATATATATATATATATATATATATATATATAGGAACCAGTAAGACCCCGACGTCTGAGCTCAAGCCGTTTCGACGGCTAATTCTCTGAGAATTAGCCGTCGAAACGGCTTGAGCTCAGCCGTCGGGGTCTTACTGGTTCCTATTACCCACTCTGCTACCCTAAATATTGAGTACTTTAGTGCGTTATGGTCCACCTGGTTCCTTACCACATTTCCTTCGTTATATATATATATATATATATATATATATATATATATATACATATATATATATATAAAGGAGCGATCGACTTTCGTCAAATCGGACCGAGGAAACAATGTTTCCGTTGGTCTTTCCAGTTGCTAATACTATCTATCGGTCGCAACTCCAGGTAGAAGGAGCAACGTGAAATAAAATGCCTTGCTCAAGGACATAACGCATCGCTCGGTCCAGGAATCGAACTCACAACTTCAAGATTGTGAATCCAATTCTCTAACCACTCAGCCACACGCCTTCACATATATATATATAATTTAATTTCGTTTCGATATTTGTTTTTATATATATATATATATATATATATATATATAAAAACAAATAACGAAACGAAATTAAATTTCGTTTCGTTTGTAACTCACTTTTGTATGACTGACGCTTAAACAATTAAGTTAAAAATGTACATCCACATATGTATACTGAAATACTAGTATGCATATGAATACACACACGTGTACATATGTAGATGCACCGAGTTTTTCACTGGACACTTTACTGTGAGTGTTCAGCTAGTCTGTATGTAAACACACAGACAAACCGGTTTTTAGAGTCATACTGGTTTTCGAGGAAACACCTTTCCTCTATTCTCCAGAAAGCCAGACAGGAATATTGGACTAGTTTCGATGTTGTTACATCTCATCAGCAATATTTACCTATCCTCCGGCCTTTCTAGAGAATCGTAAAAGCACATATCGTTATATGCTTTTTCTATGAAAATTAGTAGTGGGCAGACTAATTTGCATAGAGCGTGAGTACGTACCGGTTCAGCGGAGACGATAAAAACAAATAACGAAACGAAATTAAATTTCGTTTCGTTTGTAACTCACTTTTGTATGACTGACGTTTAAACAATTAAGTTAAAAATGTACATCCACATATGTATACTGAAATCTAGAAAGGCCGGAGGATAGGTAAATATTGCTGATGAGATGTAACAACATCGAAACTAGTCCAATATTCCTGTCTGGCTTTCTGGAGAATAGAGGAAAGGTGTTTCCTCGAACACCAGTATGACTCTAAAAACCGGTTTGTCTGTGTGTTTACATACAGACTAGCTGAACACTCACAGTAAAGTGTCCAGTGAAAAACTCGGTACATCTACATATGTACACGTGTGTGTATTCATATGCATACTAGTATTTCAGTATACATATGTGGATGTACATTTTTAACTTAATTGTTTAAGCGTCAGTCATACAAAAGTGAGTTACAAACGAAACGAAATTTAATTTCGTTTCGTTATTTGTTTTTATCGTCTCCGCTGAACCGGTACGTACTCACGCTCTATGCAAATTAGTCTGCCCACTACTAATTTTCATAGAAAAAGCATATAACGATATGTGTTTTTACGATTCTCTAGAAAGGCCGGAGGATAGGTAAATATTGCTGATGAGATGTAACAACATCGAAACTAGTCCAATATTCCTGTCTGGCTTTCTGGAGAATAGAGGAAAGGTGTTTCCTCGAAAACCAGTATGACTCTAAAAACCGGTTTGTCTGTGTGTTTACATACAGACTAGCTGAACACTCACAGTAAAGTGTCCAGTGAAAAACTCGGTACATCTACATATGTACACGTGTGTGTATTCATATGCATACTAGTATTTCAGTATACATATGTGGATGTACATTTTTAACTTAATTATATATATATATATATATATATATATATATATATATATATATATATATATATATATATATATATATATATATATATACAAATTAAAATGGCCACAGTGAAGGGGAAAGCATATAGGAATGAAAAATGGCGTTGTGTGTTGTTGTATATGTGATATACAAATTAAAATGAACAATTAGAAATAGAAGCCAGGACTATCCATCATCAGTGGTCTACTAGCCATCATATGTATTTCTTCGCATTAAAGACCAGATACCTCCTGCTAACGCGAACAATAACTAAAATAAGTTATAGGGATAAAAAGAATTGAGTGGAGAAGAGAGACAGGTGAACAAACAAGAATGGTGAGGCAACGTAAAGAGGGGAAAAAATTAGAAAATCAAGTCAATGATTCATTTGAACATAAGAACTTGCGAATATTGACGAGAAGACGAAAGACACATATTAACCGTGCGAAAGTAAGCGATGAAAGAATTTCGCACGGTGTGGGACGATGGAGGAAGTGAGCGAGAGGGTGAGTAGCAGAGAGTGAGTGAGTGAAAGTGTGAGGAAGAGGCTAGCCGAGAGGGGTGACTAGCAGAGAGGGTGAATGAAAGTAAGAGGGAGAAGGAGAGAGAAGGGATAGAGAGAAAGAGGATAGCAGTAAGGGAAGATAAAAAGACAGGTCACAGCGAAGGGGAAAGCATATAGGAATGAAAAATGGTGTGCTATGTTGTTGCTAATGTGATATACAAATTAAAATGAACAATTAGAAATAGAAGCCAGGACTATCCATCCTCAGTGGTCTACTAGCCATCATAGGTATTTCTTCGCATTAAAGACCAAATACTTCCGGCTAGCGTGAACAATAAAGAGAGGAAAAATGAGAAAATCAAGTCAATGATTCATTTGAACATAAGAACTTGCGAATATTGACGAGAAAACGAAAGACACATCTTAACCGTGCAAAAGTAAGCGAGGAAAGCATTTCGCACGGTGTGGGACGATGGGGGAAGTGAGAGAGAGGATAAGTGAGTGAAAGTGTGAGGAAGAGGGTGACGAATGGTGAGGCAACGTAAAGAGGGGAAAAATTAGAAAATCAAGTCAATGATTCATTTGAACATGAGAACTTGCGAATATTGACGAGAAGACGAAAGATACATCTTAACCGTGCGAAAGTAAGCGAGGAAAGAATTTCGTACGGTGTGGGACGATGGAGGAAGTGAGAGAGAGAGTGAGTGAGTGAAAGTGTGAGGAAGAGGCTAGCCGAGAGAGGGTGGACTAGCAGAGGGGGTGAATGAAAGTAAGAGGAAGAAGGAGAGAGAAAAGGGAGAGAGAAAGAGGATAGCAGTAAGGGAAGATAAAAAGACAGGTCACAGCGAAGGGGAAAGTATATAGAAATGGGCTTCCACTGATGATTTATAAGCGCCCACCTAAATATATTCTTACATGAATGTATATTAGGCTTCTACATAAACTGGAAATATTCTCCGAATTTGTAGAAAACTTATAATGAAACAATTGTTTGGAAAGAGAGATATATTTTAACTTTAATTATATCTCATAAAATAATACAACTGGCTTTTCCACATAATACATATTGTTAGCACCCCAAACACCTAAATTGGGTTTATATTAAAATATAACCTAATGTTTGTTGAGTGAGATGGTTACCAGTCAGAGATTAGCTTTAAACTATCTCTGTTATCGTATTAATATTTTACTCTTGATTGGCCAGAGGTGTTTATTTCCAGGTACTTTATAAATTTGACTTTCCGTATTTATTACTGTTGTGCGATATTGTGGTTTTTATTGGTTGTAACTTCTCGGTTTTTTTAGCCTAAGAAAATATATATATGCCTATGTATATAATTACATGCATACATTTATTTTTTTAAATTAATTCAGTTCTTTACACGAAGAATTGATATTAGTTTTGAATTAACTAATTAACCCGCGTGTGTTTTATACTTTACTCTTAATTCGGCCGGAGATTTACATTCCCATTTGCCCTTTAAAGCATAACTTTCCGTATTTACTACGGTTACGAGATGCAGTTTCTTATTCAGGTACAACCTCTGATTTTAGCCTAAGAAAATATCTATATGCGTGTGTAATTTATACACGCATATATTTATTTTTTTAATTTCAATTGAGTTCTTAACACGTTGGATTGATAATGTTTTCGAATAAACTGATTAACCCGCGTGTATATTATTTTTTTCCTCCTTTTGTGGATCGTAGTTGTCTCCCCTTCCCGCTTAGTGACGCTATAACACTTCCCCAGTCAAAAACTGCTGGAATTTCAAATTTGCCGGTCATTCGATGCGGGAAGGAGCAACTTAACGGACATGATTTTTAACCGTGGTAAGAAATGTTTTTCTTATATCAAGGTTTAATGGGCTTCCACTGATGATTTATAAGCGCCCACCTAAATATATTCTTACATGAATGTATATTAGGCTTCTACATAAACTGGAAATATTCTCCGAATTTGTAGAAAACTTATAATGAAACAATTGTTTGGAAAGAGAGATATATTTTAACTTTAATTATATCTCATAAAATAATACAACTGGCTTTTCCACAAACACCTAAATTGGGTTTATATTAAAATATAACCTAATGTTTGTTGAGTGAGATGGTTACCAGTCAGAGATTAGCTTTAAACTATCTCTGTTATTGTATTAATATTTATATATATATATATATATATATATATATATATATATATATATATATATATTGCATATATCTTAATTGAATATTCTTTTAAATTAAATTCTAGTATAAAAGACAAATTTAACCTAACTATTTTAACTAAGAAACATTGGAGTTATATATTCCTTTATAATTTCTTCTAAGTAACAACTAAATTTTACATAAATATTAAATTTTCTGTATAATTTCGTTAACGTACTAAACTTTCTTGATTGAACTATTAAATGCACAAAATAATCATCTCTAATAAAAATAGAACTACTTCTTTTTCTTAACTATATATTGAAAATGTAAACACGAAATTTTTCAAAAACCTTAACATATATAAAAATATGTGAACTATCTATCTAAGGAAAAAAACATATATACTCACCAAAATATTTATATTAATATTTATATAAATATTTATATAAATAACCTGTTGTAATATAATAAAGTAAATTATACTTACAACTTTAATTCTTCATCAAATATACTTATAAATACCTATATAATATTATAACTCACGATTTGAATAGATCCAATAATTAGTACTATCTCTCAATTTTTGAAATTGGTATTCCACCACTTCAACACATTTATAATTCTCATATTATTTTATAGATACTATCAAAATATATAATTATATAATTAAATAAGTAATTGTAATTATATCACTCTCTTTACACCATCACTGATTTGATCCATACAATTATATTTTAATAATAATAGTGTATTTCTAAATAGAATATACTTGTTTTATTATACTCATTCCTTAAATGTTCTTACACCCTAATATTAATATTAACATCTCTCTCTTCTTACCTTAAAAATAAAAAAATTAAAAATTATCCTAATAATTATTTTAATTTACCTAGCGTCTAAATATAACGATCTTTTTCAACTGTACATTTAGCCTCATTAACATATTTAATCCTAAGATTTGAAATTTCTTTCACTATCTGAAATGAACTTAAAACGATAAGTTCTTGTTTCTGGATATGTCAATATTTATAAAATAGTTTTTTTTATTTTATCTGATGGGAGCGTACCAAAATGTTGGTACCCTTGAAATATATATAATGAAATAAATATGGTTTTATAAAGATAGTTTCCATGTATTAATATCATTGATATTATACTCCAGAAGAAAATCTGTAGAGTGTTCGAATCTGTTATAAATAAATTTGTTGAATAACCAACAAATTAAATATCTATTTGCTTATACAAATATATGTATATATATACATATATATCTGTATGTATATATATATGTATATACATATATATCTTTATGTATATATATATATGTATATACATATATATATTTAATATAGAAATGGCTCTACAGGATTAGAACTGTTTCATTCCGAGGAAATCATCAGGAAAGGGCTTTCCCGATGATTTCCTCCGAATGAAAAAGTTCCAGTCCTGTAGAAGCCATTTCTACATTAAATATTTATACTCTGCTATCTATTGACTACCTTACTTATTGTGGCTACCCCCGATTGAATCCGGGATAAACACACACACACACACATATATATATATAACAACTAACAAATAGTTTATCGATCTACTTGGCTGAATACAAGAAATGTAAAACTGAATATTCAATTCGTTTGCAGTTATACAAACAGCCTCTTAAGCTATGTCAGTAGAATGACCCCCACCATTCTTGCTCCTGTGTTGGCACATAAACAGAACGGCAAATCAGGCCGATCAGTCACTATATATTCCAGAAAATATATATTCTCACTAGCTCTCACATTTGGTAGATGAACAGTATACGGTTCTGATGTGCCAACACAGGAGCAAGGATGACGGGGTAATTCTGCTGATAAGGTTTAAGAGGCTGTTTGCATAATTGCAAATGAATCGAATATTATTATCAATTTTCGAAAAACTCAGATTTACATTTCTCATACACACACACACACATACATATATATATATATATACATTTATATATATACATATATATATAATGAGTTAAATTAAATTATATAATTTTTTAATTAAACCAATTATATGACTGGTATAAATAGTAATGTATTTTGACTAATTTTGATATAATATATAAGTAATATTAGCTTAACCATAATCAAATACAAGAGATATTCAATGGTTTATGGTAATTGATTGGTTGCCTCAATTGACCTAATATTTAAAAACAACGTTTTTTTTATATATCCCAACATATATTTTATGTTCCCTCTCTTTTGTCGTTAGTTCTCCTTTCTTCTTCCTCTATACATCCATCCTTTTATTTATTTTTATTCATTTAAATATTTATGTATGTATTTATTTATTTTGTCTTTTTTTTCTTTTTTCTTTCTTCCTTTTTTTTCTTGCCTTCCTCCTCTTTACACCCTCTCTTATATCTCTAATGCGCTCCACGTCCTTTTCTTCTTTATGTTTATCATATTATTATTTGTGGTATATAAATGTTGAGATTTGATGAAATAAATCACTGCCAATACTGGAATTGAAATATCAAGATCGTAGAGGTATGTCATATATCAAATCATATATTTTATCTGACGAGGACGTACTGAAAAAACAACACAGTACCTTCGAAATATATATAATAAAGCATATATTTTGATTCTGTGAATATCTTCATTTGTTAATATTTTGAATAATAAAAGCTCCAGGAAATGTTTTTCTTGTTGAGTGCTTTTAATCTATTGTAAAACTGTATTCATTGAGTAATCAATGAACCATATTAATCTTTGGTTATATATATATATATATTGATATACTTGAGGAGGGACATATTGTTGTAATAATATTGCCAGAAATAATAACAGAACACACTCACTTTGCAAAACAAATATATATATATATATATATATATATATAGAGAGAGAGAGAGAGAGAGAGAGAAATTTACTATGAAAATAGTGTAACAGATTGGCAGTATAAGCCTCTAGGGAGGGGAAAATGAACAGTGTCGCGTGCAGAACTCGAACGTACACCTGCAGTATACCGATTTCTTTTAAAGAGAATGCCAGATAGACAGACTTGCAGGCAGGCCGACACACAGAGACACATATATTCACCCGAATACACCCACATACACACTCACGTAAAAAATCTTTTTTTTTTTTTGGCTGCAGAAAATTATTTGCAGGTCTTCTTTTATAAACTACCTTTTCCATATATGTAAGAAAACTTTTACCGAACTATCTATCTATCTCTCCCTCTACACATCTCTCTAGACTCCTTCGCTACTCCACTCAATTCTCCTTTCTCTCTCCACCAACACATCCCACACTTCACTTCCCTACCACCATCAGTACCATTCCCATGAGTTTCACAGCCAACACCACCTCCACCACCACCACCACCACCCATCTTCATCACTGAAAAATATATTCTTGAAGATGTATAGCAAAAATTAAAAAAATAGTCAGATTTTAGAAATATCTTGTAAAACTGAAAGCTTATAGGATAAATCTAATTTTAAAAGACTAATTTTCAAAGACTAGTTTGAAAATTTATTTGAAAAGATAAATAACTTATGTGAAAAAAAACAACTAATTTTAAGAAATTTTCATGAAGAAACTTTACAGCTCCTCTATTCATCAACATTTTACAGACTTTATTCTTGTTCAACTTACACCGAAGTTTGATCAAAGACATTTCTGACATGACCATCCCGACTTTTTCTTAAGTACATTGCACCCTGGATCCTAGGATTATTCAATGTGTTCTGAGAGAATATGGTGTGATGTCAGCTACATTCCATTGGTTTGCCATTCTTGTGTTCGTTATTGTTACCCTTGTAGATATCGTTGTTATTGTTGTGGTTGCTCGGGTAGTTGTTGCTGCTTTTGTTGATGTAGCTACCACTGTGGTTTTGGTATTTGCTGTTTACATTATTACTGTGGCTGTCGTTACTTGTTAACCCGTCAACTGATTTAATACCACCATCTGGCATCGGGTAAGATTGTGAAGCCCATTCTGTCACAGTCATTCGAACCAGTCTCTGCTTTGACGATACATTTCTCCCACTTCCACCAACCTCGAAGACCCTGAAAAGGAACCATGCGGCACTGTCCTTCTCTCACCGACAAAACAGTACAAGAAATCATCTAGTCGGTCCTGATCGACCATAACACTGATCAAAAGCATCAAATCCATGACCATCCTGACTTAATTTCAAATATAATGCTATTTCGATAACACTTTCCATTGCATTTATAAAACCCTTTTGATACCAAACAACCTGATATCGCCCAACGTTCTATGATGCAAAGCTATATATTTCAAAATGTCTGTCTTTATTTAAAAGCCTTCCTTCATAATTTTATGTAAGAACTTTTGTTAAGACCTAAACATCAAACGGAAACCTCCCGCCCATTAGCCCTACCATCCATGTCAGGCGTTTTCAACTT
>OZ024740.1:256053062-256075562 GCA_964016885.1 Eledone cirrhosa | reverse complement strand
ATATATATATACACCACCCTAGGTATGACTGCATTTTATTTATGTATTTTACTTATGGTTTTATTTAATCATTTATTTACTCCCTATACTCTCTTTATATACGTATCCTTGTACTCATTAGCACACGACCCTAAAATATTTCTCTCTGTACCCTTATATCTGTTTATCTCCCCATCCAGGAATCACACTACATATAACCCGGACTAACTGGGGACTAACTATAGTCTATTGACACATTTCATCAGATTTTACCACTTTCAACTTCACATTACGGGTGTGAATAACTAATAATCGTTTGGTAACACGCGATGATCCGACGGATGTGGCGGCTTTCCCGTCTACACGCCAGGCGCTCGGGTCGACCAGCCTTCCTAGATTGCTTGGAAAAATAAATTTCCCCTTTTCTCGGTAAAGGAAAATACTCGGAACGGCTGCTTCGCCCTGGGGCCCTGTCGGATTAGGAACCCGCCGCGACACCGGTTACTGACCGCCAAACAGTACCTTTAAATTCTAGGCTTAATCATAACTTTTAACTTTATCTTGCCTCCTTCTACTAGCACTTAACTAAATCCCCCACCAGTGTGAATAATTAGTAATCGTTTGGTATATACGATGGCTGGCGGACGGTGGCGGACTTCCCGCTAACACACCCGACGCTTAAGACAGTTAACATTCCTGAAGTGCTCGGAAAAATAAATTTCCATTTCTTTCGCTAGACGATAATACTCGGAACGGTTGACACGCCGTTGGGTCCCAGGCTGGCCGGGTGTCCGCGACGTCGCTGGTTATTGACCGCTAAGCATGGGCTTAATCTTTGCTCTATATTCTACCATGAAACTCTATCATGACTATCTATAATACACTTAAACTTTTTCATAACAGCCTCCTTCTTGAAATTCTTTAACTATATCTTACAACTTCAAACCTAAACCTTATTTTTCTAATTTCATCTTAAATGGCATCTTCTAAACATAAATTTAACGTTTCTAATTGTTAATCGTAATTTCTGTCCATACATTATACCATGCAGCCGCCCACTATATATACGAGGTTAACTTTGCCTTTCATCCTTACGGGGTCGATCAAATAAAGTACCAGTAATGTACTGATTATTTGCTGGCCTTGTGCCAAAAGTAGAAACAACTATATATTACTATATAAAGATTTGTTAAGATATATGTTCTTTGATAATTTTAATACCTGATCATGTCACCGGATTCATACTGAACCCAGTCATTGAAATGATCATAGTATAATAAACCTTTTAAGGAATTACACAGTTCAGTCTCCTCTTATTTTATAATAATTAACTCTGTACTCGTACCACCAACAACACAAACGAAGACGGGTGACTTGCATTACGTTGAGTGCTCTCCCTAATATTACATCGAGGTTGACCATACGGAATGACCAGTTCTATCCAGTGGTGAACCAACAAACCTAAATAAATATATATATATATATATATATATATATATATATATATATATATATATATATATATATATATATATCCACACACATATTCATTCTATTAAGGCTAATAGTGAGTGTTGTTATTCTGGAGTTTCGCCTGTTTATCGCAGGATCGACCCTGTGTGCGTGTAAGTGTATTTTTGCTATATATGGTATGCTCTTGTAATAATTGTTGACGTTCATGTTGATGCTGGTGTGGTTATGCTGGTTTTCTTGATGCTGCTGTCCTTCTTGTTTATATATATATATTTGTTGATGTTGAATTTGTTGTAGTTGTTATATATTTGCTATTCTTAATGCTATTCGCAACTGTGCTATTGTTATTCTTGTTCTTGTTTATGTTGATAACAATATTGAGGTAGTTATTGTTAATGTTTTTTAAAGTTGCTATTGTTATTATAGTAGTAGTAGTAGTAGTAGTAGTAGTAGTAGTAGTAGTAGTAGTAGTAGTAGTAGTAGTAGTAGTAGTAGTGGTTATTGTTATTGTTGTTGTCTTTCATCTTACTTTCTACTTCCGCCATTATTTACTCAGCTGTGTGACTGAAACATACAAGCCATGACGTCAGAGATGAAATGCCGGTTTTCTGCCGTTATCTCACTCAAATGTCTTGTCTTTAAAGGCATCAATAGATACACACACGCGCCGCCAACCCATAGCTGTACATACTCATATGTATATATATATATATATACTCACACATAAACACACAAACACACCCGTGAATATAGATACTCGCTCTCTCTCGCATTATCTATCTATCAATCTATCAATCTATCTACCTATCTTCCTATCTATATATCCATCTATCTATCCATCTATTTGAGTTTACGTGTGTGTCTGTTTCGCTTTGTCTCCTTCGTTTTTTTTTCTGTCATTATATCATTCACACTCGTACACAAAAACACATTCATACAACCCTCCACACACACACACACACACACACACAAACACACACACACACACAACACACACACACACACACACACACACACACACACACACACACACACACACACACACACACACACACACACACACACACACACACACACACACACACAAACCCTTACATACAAATGCTTTGATAATAGAATATGTGTAATCTCTCCCACTCTATCTTTATATATATACATGCGCGACTATTCGGAAATATTCCTGAAGTCATATATGTATGTGTGGATATGTGTTTGTATGTGTGTGCGTCTATGTCTGCGTCTTTGTCTGACTGTGTATGTTTTCATCCATGTAAGATGAAGAGTTATTACATACTTCGAACCATAGTTTAATTCCGACAGTTTGTATTGACGATTGACATAAGTTATACGTAATACATGCTGGTTGTTTTCATTTTATGTAAAATTAAACATATATATAAGAACTATTTACGGCTTGTGAATTGTTGTGGAATTCAAAAAGCAGAATTAATCTTAAGACTTTCAAATCGTGTCATGTATAGGATCCACCGCGTATATCATAATTTAACAAATTTAAGACTGCACAATTCTTGCAGAGTTCTATTGAGCAATATGGTTTTAGTGCTCCACCAAAACATATAACGTCGATCATGTGTTCAATGTTATATATATTTCGGTGATAATTTTTATGAAACAGTTATGACCTCATGAGACACCTAGAAGTTAAACAGAACCCCCCCCCCCCCCCGAAAAACATGAAGAAGAAAACACATTACAACTGTGGTTTCGATTCATTGATATATCCCGGACTATTACATGATGTTGCTTTCGCAAAGCATCGATGACTTATGACTTAGAATAAATAGCCTCCCAGCATCAGCACAAGGGATATAGAAGGTCACTAGATATTGGTCAGGGAAGCTTAAATTGGACAGAATTTCATATTCTTTGGTCTGGTCCAAGATCAAGAGGTATCCCCACACGGAGATAGCTCAGACATTTGTTACCTCTGTCTGAGTGTGACCCTTGAGATACTCGGAGAGGAAACGCTGAATAGAAGGGATGATATCTTTGGTGATTGTTTACACGTAAGGATGGGAACATTCCTCAAACTATATGGTTAGTAATACAGCCTCCTGGGTTTCCATATGAATCACCCCGACTCCTGTTTCTACATTCTTTTGTCTCTGTTGATCTCTAAATATATCCCAAGTCCACCCTGACCTCGTGGTGGAACTCACGCCTTGACTCTCTACTTTTTTTCTTTGGAATTCCTCCTTGCAAACATAATTCTTATATGTTTCTTAGCATATTCTATATCTCTCTACGACTATCAATTTTGTGATACATATTAGGCGTTGGCATAGTCTAATCTTGGTACTTTTTGCACAACCCATCTTTTTGTTCTTCTTTATTTATTTATTTTTTTTGTCCTTTGCTTCTACTTCTGAACCATTTACTTTACGCTTGTGATATATTCCTTGATTATAATCTTCAACCTTATTTTTATTATACTTTATTCTATTTTAGCATTCATATACGTCAACACTTTAATCGGGTTTAGGAGATCAGCAAAATATTCTCTACACCTCGCGAGGATGCACCTATCTGAAGAGAGGAGAAGCTCAGGCGCGTTCCTCATAGTAGGTGGGGAGGAGGACTTTTTTTACGAACTCGTTGGGTGGTCTGCCAGAACACTTTATTTCCTGATTTGAAGTCGGATTTCAGCTTAACACCAACGTCCTCCCATGATTTCAGTTAGGACGCCTTTACTGTCTCTGCTGCGATTCTTCATGCCTGCGTGTACCACAAGTACAAGCAGGACTTATTCCCAAGCCAAGCTTTGTAAGTCTTCTTTGCTCAACTTTCGTCCGCAGCTGGAGCAGAAACTGCTTTGCTGAACAATCTCCACTCTGTTTCAACATCCCCAGTTTGCTCAGGGAGTTCTTTGGATATCTATGCAATAGTATCTGCATAACTGATCCGGACTTCCTTATCCACCAACGCTTCCCACTTTATCCTGTAGGACATCTTGGACCTGCAAGTTTTGTGGGCTTCTTTGGCCTTAGATAGTCTCACGTTGCAGATGGTCATCAGTCAACAGTTCCGACACTCTCTTCACACAAACATCCCGCACAGAATCGAAGATATCAGAGACAATAACAAAATCAATTATTGATCTCTGTCCCTGATTCCTCTTATACCATGTATATTTATGGATGTCTGTGTGCTGGAAGAAGGTGTTCATAATAGAGAGTCAATTGTTAGAACAGATGTTTAATAAAACCTCGCCGTTCGTATTTAGATCTGGGTCGCCATTCCTTCCAATCACTCCTTTCCATGTCAAATGGTCCTTGTCAACACGTGCATTGAAGTCTCCCCTACGGATATATGACTCAGTCTTAACTACATCTAATGCTGCAGCGACTTCATCAAAGAAGTACCTATTTTCGGGCTCCTTGTTTGGTGCATAAATATGCACTATGCACAGAAACCTATCTTTCAGCCTAAGCTTCAAGAGGAAAATCCTCACTCTCGCCTATGCAGCCATTTCTGGCACCACAACTGAATAGTGGAGTTTCCATCCTACATCCAAATGTACTATATCAGAGCCACGGAACTTTGTCGAGGAAACCCCGACGATATCTAGTCAGTACTCCACTAGTTCTTATTCCTTAACTGTAAAAGTTGTGATGTTCCAGTTTCTTATTATCAAGGTTTGCTCCTTCCCTCTTTTGGGTCTCGCGATACGCAATCTTTGCGCGTCCATCCCACGCCACCCAGGACAGATCGCAGTCCTATCGCCAGATTTAGCGGCATGAAATGCAGACTGAAATATATATTTTTTTAACAGATGAAAACCGGCCTGCGATGCTATATAAGAAGATATTCTTTGGCTTACTCGTGTGAGCAATGACAATCGGGAGTGATAAACCCAATTTTCAAAAATAGAGACAAGAGAGATTGTTCCAATTAGAGAGAGGTTTCCGTGTTAAGCCTCCCGATAAAGTCTATGGTAAGTGTCTGGGAAAGAGATGCAGAGAGATTGTCTAGTCAAAGCTATCTGTTGAACACAAGTTGGTCTGTTTATTCCGAGTATTTGTTTTCGGATAAATGGTGCTAAATCCAAACCATTTAATCTTTGGATTCGCACTCCACCAAGGGTGAGTACTGTCACATCTAATGTTATTTATTTTCAAGGGCGTTGGATTGGCAGTATCTGCAGAGCCTCGGACGCCCTGCTTTGATAAAATACGCACCAGCAATCCACTTAGGTCGATTTAATCGATTTTTCCTCTCCCAAAATTGCTGGCCCTGTGCCTATTGTAGAAATCATTATTTTCATGAACATGATTGACATGCTCAGCCGGGCTGGAAGTGGTATCATGATTGGGGAGAGTAAAATCAGTCGGATGGAATTTGCAGACGACATAGTGTTACTTAACTCGACAGAAGGTGATCTCTGACTTGCATTCGATAGGTTTTAAGTCGTGTGCTGCATGGCTGGAATGAAAATCAGTGTTGCGAAAACTGGGACACTCGTCCTCTTAAGGAGGCCTGTACAGTGCAGTCTACATGTGAATGGAGTTCCACTGAATCAGGTAAAGAGATTCAAGAATATCGGGACCGTGTTCACAAGTGATGTAAGGTAAGAAGTTGAATTAAGTGCAAGAATTGCAGGAGCTGGTGTAGTAATGCGCCAGATTCAGCATTCAGTAATCAGAAGAATTGAAGTAGGCGTAAAAGCCAAAATCGTAATCTTCAATTCGGTATTCGTGTCAACCTTTACCTATAGTCATGAACCTTGGGTAATGACCGAAAGAAAACGATCGCGAATACAACCGACCTAAATGGGGTTCCTCCGAAAGGTCTTTGGAGTTACGTTACTCGATAAAATGCATAGCTCGGAGATCAGAGAGTCACCCTAGGTAGAGCCGATACTTCTCCGAATTGAGAGATACCAGCTCCGATACTATGGCCATGTGCTTAGAATGTCTAAGGAAAGAATTGCTCGACAGATTTTACGGGCAAAACCAACAGGCTGGAAACCCAGTGGTGGACCCCGAGCAAAAAGACGACGATGACGATTCCAGAATAAAAAGATGCACTTGTGTACTTCGGGAAGTGCTCTATCCTGCATACAATAGTGCCGTGATTAACTAACACATACTTTACCAAATATGTATAAGCTCTCTTTCTCGTTGATGATCCTAGCTTACCGTTCGAAGGATGATCCTAGCTTACCATTAAGGAATTATATACGAAAGACTAAAATAAATTTTTGATGTTCGATATGTACTTGTTGATTATTTTTTGGTTGAACTGTCTATAGTGTTGATTTCTAGTTGATATGGTCTTACATTTATTTACAAATTATCTCCTGTGTATTGTTTTATATTCCTATATATATCATTCGCTCTTGATCTTAAATAGAAATGTTTTGAACATCTAAAACTGAGAAAGCAAACTATGCTAAACAACTTTTTGTTCATGTTATATTTTGTTCATGTTATATTTTATATTTGTACAATGTGCGTTTTCTTTTATTATCTTTTTCCTTATATAACGTGATCTGTATGGAACGTTTTCTATCGACCACACTTCTTTTCAATATATATATATATATACATACGTGTGTGTGTGTGTGTGTGTGTGTGTGTGTGTGTGTGTGTGTGTGTGTGTGTGTGTGTGTGTGTGTGTGTGTGTGTGTGTGTGTGTGTGTGTGTGTGTGCGCGCGCGTGTGTGTGAGTGTGTTTGTGTGTGTGTGTGCGTTTATGTGTATACATACACCGTTTCGTTCATATATATATATGTGTACGATTATTTCATGAGCAGGTTGTTCTGTTGATCGGAAAACTGAGACCCTCTTCGTCTAACCCGACCGAGATCCAATTCATTCTTTTTCATCATTCCTACTCGCCGACTCCATCTGTGACATTGTCCATAGATGATGAATTTGTCAATTTATTTACAGCCATCGTATGTCCTCGGTGGCACACATAAGGCCAGAGGACACAGGTTCAAATAGTGGGTTGACAGCAAACTTAAAATAAATAAGTTGAATACTGAGCAAGATAAACGGCACTTCGTTTTTTTCTGCTGGCAACTCATGCACCTGATTGTGTGTATATAGAGCAGATGTTGCACAGCATTATACTGCCATCGTATGAAAATACTAAGACATGGGGGTGGTAGAGTGGGCAGCCAGTTGGGGGTGAGTATGGATATGTTGGTGAAGGGAGGGAGTATCTGTGGTAGTGATAGGAGCGGAAGCAAAGTGTTTGTGTGGCCGTGTGTGTGTGTTTGTCAATGAAATAAATATACATGCATGCATGTACACACACGCACACACACGTACACACACGCACACACAAACACACACACGCGCGCGCGCGCGCGCACACACGCGCACACACAAACACACACATATATATGAATGTATGTATGTGTGTGTATGTCTAAGCATTTATTCATTATATCAATAAGCAGAAACTTAAAGACATACATCTACACACGAACGCACACACACACATGCATGCAACCACACGTATGTATGTATATATATATATATTTCGATGTGCACTCACAGAGAGACAAACACACACACGCACACACACAACAGACGGCAGCTGTGACGACACGACATATTTTGAAATCCTTTTAAACTGCGTGATGGCAGGCTGTCAAGAGAAAGATGCAAGGATCGATTCTCACCGTAGGAAGCCTATTTGGTCGACAAGAAATATTGACAGGTTGACAAATATTCTAAGGTAACCCCCTCCAAGACACAACAATGACTACAGTTGATAAATTAAGGTAGTACCGATTAAAATACACCAATATTTATCATGTCCATTGCAGTGTATCTGTGGCTATTGTTGATGGCGTGACTGTTGTATAAAACACCAGAGAACAGCTTGGCTTTATTCCCTCACTGATACCTGGTGTCTGTACACACACAAGCGTGCGCGCGCTCATATAAACACCTCGAAACACACGTATATACATATATATATATATACATATATACATATATATAGAAAGATAGATAGATAGATATGTATGTATATATATATATATATATATATATATATATATATATATATATATATATATATATATATAATTGAATAAACAAGAGAGATGAACACTAATATAAACATACACGTGTTCGAATCGTAAGGATCAAATTTACCAGGTGTTTTTCCCAATATATGGCTGTTTTTTTTCGTAATTTTACTTAATTTAATATATAAAGTTAAGGATAACAAACCATATTGCTGTAGTTAGTATTTTTTCACCCTAGAAAATTTGGCCCTTACGATTCGAACACATGTATGTTTATATTAGTGTTCATCTCTCTTGTTTATTCAATTATATTTTACGGCTCGGAAAAGCTTTTTTCTTAGAGGTATTTAATTTTAAGAGACTACTCTGAGTTCTTAACTCAATATATATATATATGTGAGAAAAACCACAGACCCTCCATCCCAACTCTACTTTTGAAAAGCAGAAGAACTCCGAAACCGGTAAAGGAACCAAATAAATATATATATTTAAAAAAAAATAAGACTCCAGTTGCATTTTCGATTTCATCTTTTTTTCTATATATATATATATATATATATATATAATGGAAGCAGCGTAGTAACATTGTAATTTAAGAAAATCTTTTGTTTCCCACATAGGGCAACAACTACAGCACATATCGACACTAATATAGTTGAATGAATTAGGTGATATAATCCCTCGATATTGAGAAAAGGGGACAGGGAAGCCTTCCATATAGTCGCATTTGCCAATAGCAAAATACACAGACACACACACATACACACACATACACACATTTTTTTTTTTCGGCGAAGGCAGAGGAGTACGTGGCTCTGATGAACGCCAACCAGCATGAAACAGACTGTCAGCTTCTCTCCCTTCTTTCGCCGAAAAGAAGTAAGTGACATAGTCACTGCTTTAAAACCGATAGCATATGGTCTTCAAAATGTTTTTAATTAAACATACGGTATATTGCCAAATATACTATACATACATTCATGTATACATCGCTATTTCAGAACAACAACCATAATATATATATATATATATATATATATATATATAACGTTGAAAGTGATAGAAGTCTAAACAATGTTATATATGATTTACAATGCTTCAAGCGAACTACAATATTTTATTAGTATATATATAAATATGTATAAATATATATATATATATATATATATATATATATATATATAAATATGTATAAATACATATATATATATATATATATATATATATATATATATATATATATATATATATATATATATATATATATATATATATATATATATATATATATATATATATGTATATATATATATATATATATATATATATATATATATATATATATATATATATATATATATATATATATATATATATATATATATATAGTATATATATTAGTTAAATACGGCGTAAGCACATGTTACTACCTATTTTCAAATTCGTTAGATGCTTGTAAACAAAGTCTGTTTTGGGTCTCCCTTCATATATACACATATATACATGCTATGGTTTTATACCTTCTAATTGAATGGAAGGAAGCATGGGTGGCCTGTCGGTGTAATATATATATAATAATAATAATAATAATAATAATAATAATAATAATAACTCTGTCTATCCAAAGATTGCTCTTATCTGGAAGAAAATGGCAATTATATCATCTCAAAGCCTTCCAATTTTCCCTTTAATGAAACGAACAGAATAAATCTTGATATCTAACTTGATGTCCCCTCCGCTTTGTGAGCTTAGAGACCACGGAAGAGGGTTTTCATAACCACGTAAGAGGTTATATCTATTAGTAAATGATAAAATATATACAACAAATGGGTAAGTGAATTGAGGTAGATTGTTTCCAGTCCAGTCACACTATAACTACAAATAAAAAAAACTGTTAGTTTGCTTCGTAAGAACAGCATATACAAGTTTTCGGATAAATCGATTTACCTTAACTTTGACCTCATTTCATGCTTCATTGAGTTTAGCTAACTCTTTGACGTCAGGCTGGATTTTCGTAAGATGTAGCCGGAGATCTCCATGTGTAATTAGATTGTAGCGGTTGCGAGCCTTACTGTGCAATCTGGAAACAACGCCAAACCCCCTCTCGACTAAGTATGAGATTGGAAAAGGTAGAGCAAATCTCTTAGCCTCTGCATGTAGGAGTGGAAATCGACGCTGAATTTCCTCTTGCATCCATAAAAGGGGTTCACCTATTTTGGAAAATCTTATTTTGATCATGTCATCTGTTTGAAATTCAATGAATTCTTCCTGAAATTTAACGTCCAAATCGTCGACATTAGCTATGAAGGGATCTGCTATCCACATTGAGATGTCCATCTGCAAAAGGTCGACAAACCGTTCTTTTATGTTGTCTTGTAGTGTACGGAGGTGCGCGGTATAAATTTGGAGTTGGTCATCGTTCACAATGTTTTCAACATGGGCGACACTAGGAACATTATAGAATTCCCGTCGACAAAGATTTCTTTCGATGACATTCCATTTGGCCAGGAATGTTTTCACAGCATTCCTTGCTTTAAGCAAGGTGATCTCCCCCTGCAAAGCCATAATGAGGCTATTGCATTTGTCGAAGATGTCGGCGAGGTAGGCGTAGTGATGCCTCACATCGAGGGTTGTGTTGCGTCCTCAAAGAAACTCAATGATAGAGTCTAACAGTTCAAAGATGCAAGTAAGGCACTTGCCCGTTGAAAGCCACCTCACTTCAGTATGAAGGAGCAACTCGACGAATTCTTCGTCATTATCTTGACACAGTTGCCGGAAAATTCGTTCATTGAGGGCATGGCGTTTGATAAAATTGATGACATCAATGGCCACCTGCAAGTACTTGCTCAGCGGCTCGCTGAGTTTATTCACAGCCAAGTGTTGTCGATGAATGACACAATGAACAGAAAATACAGATGGATATTCTCTCTTCAGAAGAGTGGCGTATTCCCTATGTTGGCCGACCATTGCTTTTGCGCCGTCTGTAGCACATGATAGAAATGTTGCTAAGAGGTATCGCTTTTTCTTCAAGGTATCCCCTGACAGATTCAAAGATGGTGGCTAGATTCGGAGTGAAGAGAAGCTCCTCGTGTATTTCGTTTTCGTGGGAAAAAAATCGTATGTATCGCAGTAGTAAGGACTGATTCCCGGAAAGCATGCTTTCATCAAGTTGCAAATCAAAATGTATCGATTTCAAGATGTTGCATAATTTGTGTTCAACATTTTCCGCCATTTCGTCGATGCGTCTCCTTATTGAGTCGTTACTCAACGGAATACATTTCAAGGTCTTTAACGGGTTCTGACGTAGTACTGTTGAAAGAACTTCTGAGATGACAGGGGATACCAATGTTTTACCCAAGGAATGGGACTTGCCACACTTTGCAATTATGTTGCCAATGTTATAAGAAGCGACAAGTCCATCAACATTTGAAGCTTCAACTTTTGAAAAGGCAGAAGAAATCAGTGTTGTTTTCTGAAATTGGTCCCTAACAGTCTGAAAGTGTGCTAAATCTATATATCTCTTATCGGGGTGCCTGATCTCCAAGTATCTACTCAAACGCGACGGCTTCATCGCCTCATTCGAAAAGGACTCCTTGCAAATTAAGCACATGGGTGACAGGTGGTTCGACAGCGATGGGATGAATCCGAACCGTAAGTAATCAACGCTGCATTTTTACTTCATCACTCAGGCCATTTTCTGTTTATCGAATGTGTTTGGTAAAGTTACGTAAAGATTCGCCTATATAAGCCTATAAAATTATGTATAAGGAACTTACTATAATGAGTCCTGTTCCAGTATGATAAAGTTTCAAGTAATGTTCTGGAATAAAGCCTTGTAATAAACGCAACTGCAATAATGCTGCAATTGTAATGGATGACTGTTGAAGACTGCAAAAGCCCATCCTTAAGCTCAAGGCTATAACAGAAGACTTGATCGTAGTATTTATAGAATACAGCCACAGTCAGTCAGTTTATTTTGATAAGCAAACGTTTATATAGGAATAGCAACAACCTAGTAGTTATAGAATAAACGATGTGGCAATGCAATGAAGAGAAAATGGGGTCAAGCAAACCAAATGTTAGTAAGAATGAGCAGAAGTATCGAGGTCATGCCGAACACAGTGATGAACGGGTCAGTAAATTCAATTCATGAATAATGTTGCTCTTGTTGCTACGACGACGTAGTGATAAGACGCGATAATACTAAGTTAAGATACATTACTTATTAAGTTACTGAAATTATGGCCCTTACCTTAATGCACGACCGTCAGTGAAATACATTGTTATCGGTGAAGGAGAGACAAGATTCTAACTGGCTGCGCTCAAAGTGTCCTTGACCCAGTTGACTGGGTGTTTCTATTTTTAGGATCTGAATTGCTGGTTAATGTCTAGACACGCATGCACACCTGCTCGCAGCTGCGGTCAGACCATAGTTATGTTGTTTGCATGCTCATTCAAATGCAGTCACACTGGCTGTCTCAGAGACGTACAAATATGGCTTATAAAACTTACCAAAGTAAAGAGCCTTCCAGCGCCCCCTTCTGCAGTTCCACACGCCCCTCTGGAGCTCCAAAACTCCCCCGTTGAGAGCCTTTGTTCTCGACGAACAAAAATTAAATATTAAGATAGTCGAAAGACCAGGTGTTCCCATAAAAACGCTAATTATTAAAACATATCCGTTTGAAAGAACCCTCTGCCCGGATAGGAAATGCATGTTCTGTAAATTAAGCCCACAAACTAACTGCAAAACTAGGAATATAGTATATAGCATAAGATGTACTGAGGGACAGTGTAGGAATAAGAACAGAACATACATAGGTGAAACAGCCCGTAGCTTAGGAGAAAGAAGAAATGAACACTGGTGAGAACTCCAAGATGGAGAAAGCTCGTCATTACTACAGCAACATGCCAAAATGGAACAGGGGGAAACACTAGAGAACAAAGAGATAGAAATCATATCCATACACAGAAAAGACGCAATGCTCCAACAAATTACAGAAGCAACAAACATAAACGAACTCCAACCAAAATTAAACAGAAAACATGAGTGGAATAGCAACACCATCACAACTAGTAATTAAAAACAAGATGAAGACATACAGAGACACATAAAAACCAAACTAACAAAACAAACCAGACACACACAGATAGAACAAACAACCAACTATTGACAGATAAATAAATACATGAATAAATAAATAAAAACAGACACCCGTATGTAACGCATGCGCAAATCAAGCACACAGCTCACAACACAAAAACAAGATGGTGTAGGATAGAACAAAGGAGGGGGATCGCAGAATGTGTGACGTGACGAAAGAGCTTTGACAATATATAAACAACCTTCAGGTTATTGAACCAACCAACCGGAAATTTATAATAATTTGAAGTGAAAACGAAGAGGAGCTTTACTGTGTCTTTACTGGCAGCATATACAAAGTATAACAATATTTGTTTCAACACACGTGTTCAGATAAGAAATCTTACAAAAACACATTCAAAAGCGAGGTATATATATATATATATGTGTGTATATATATATGTTTGTGTAGAGTATATATATATATATATACATATACATATACATACATATATAATACAAATACACACACACACACACACACACACACACACACACACACACACATATATATATATATATATATATATATATATATATATATATATATATATATATATATATGTATATATTATCAAATAATTCTCTGGACATGCTTTACTCTATAGTATATATATATATATATATATATATATATATATACATATATATGACTGTATGTGTGTGTATGTGTGTGTATGTTTCAATATGTGTGTGTAGGCAGAGACTGGTTGATAATGAAATTGATGATGACAACACTGATGATGATGAGGAGGGTGAGGAAGATTATCATCATCATCATGTCTATGCTGTTGTGTCAGTCGTCAGTCAGCACTAACCAACGCCCTCAACTGCCATAACATTGCCGACCAACACCCTAACCCATTATCCATTTCTACAGATTTATCATTGATCGTAGATAAGTCCTTCATTTAAACATGCATTCTCATTGACATTATGTCTTTATGTATGTTTGTTTCTGCATGTCTCCCTGAGACAAGTTAGTCGCTAACACATGATCTGCCTGCACATATATGTTTCTTTGCCTTTGTGTGAATATATGTATATATATAAGTATGTATACGTACATACATATATGTATACAGACGTACAGTAGTATGTATATATATATATACATACATGCACACATATATATATGTACGTATGGATTCACCGAACATTTATTATAATGCTCGGTGTGTTTGTAAACAAACATCCCGTATTAAGCCGTACAGTGTCTAGCAACCATCGTTGCTCATTTGTTCAACACTGACAAAGGAACGATGTACTAGTTTCAAGCTTATTAGCTATCGTCAGCAACGTATACCTTCCTGCCAGATGATTGAACGTCCGAAAGTATATACTTTCCTTATGCATATTAACGGCTGAGCAGCCTAATTTGCATATCGAGTGAGTTAATCGGCCGGGTACACCGAAAATATAAACGGAAAAAATGAAACGAAATTTCATTTCCCACTCTTAGTACGGCTGTTACTTAAATATAAGTATGTACACGTACATACATATATGTATACAGACGTACAGTAGTATGTATATATATATATACATACATGCACACATATATATATATGTACGTATGGATTCACCGAACATCTATTATAATGCTCGGTGTGTTTGTAAACAAACATCCCGTATTAAGCCGTAGTGTCTAGCAACCACCGTTGCTCGTTTGTTCAACACTGATAAAGGAAGGCTGTACTAGTTTCAAGCTTATTAGCTATCGTCAGCAACGTATACCTTCCTGCCAGATGATTGAACGTCCGAAAGTATATACTTTCCTTATGCATATTAACGGCTGAGCAGCCTAATTTGCATATCTAGTGGGTTAATCGGCCGGGTGCACCCGGGTGTACGTCTGTATACATATATGCATGTACGTGTACATACTTGTATTTAAGTAACAGCCGTACTAAGAGTGGCAAAGGAAATTTCGTTTCATTTTTTCCGTTTATCGTTTTCGGTGGACCCGGCCGATTAACTCACTCGATATACAAATTAGGCTGCTCAGCCGTTAATATGCATAAGGAAAGTATATACGTTCAGACGTTCAATCATCTGGCAGGAGGTATACGTTGCTGACGATAGCTAATAAGCTTGAAACTAGTACCGCCTTCCTTTTACAGTGTTGAACAAACGAGCAACGGTGGTTGCTAGACACTACGGCTTAATACGGGATGTTTGTTTACAAACACACCGAGCATTATAATAAATGTTCGGTGAATCCATACGTACATATATATATGTGTGCATGTATGTATATATATATACATACTACTGTACGTCTGTATACATATATGTATGTACGTATACATACTTATATTTAAGTAACAGCCGTACTAAGCGTGGGAAATGAAATTTCCTTTCTTTTTTTCCGTTTATGTATGTATATATATTATATATATATATAAGGGCGGTGGATTGGCAGTATAGGTAGAGGGTCAGACGCCATGCTTTCTAGCATAGTTATGTCCCTTTATGATCTGAGTTCAAATCCCGGCGAGGTTAACTTTGCCTTTCATCCTTACGGTGTCGATAAAATAAAGTACCAGTAATGCACTGGTTAATTGTTGGCCTTGTGCCAAAAGTAGAAACAATTATATGTATATAAGTGAAATCCAACAGGTGCGTGTGTTTTTAGTGGCAGCATGACCCTCCCCAAGTATATCGATATCTATGTGTGTGTGTGTGTGTGTGTGTGTGTGTGTGTGTATGAAAGGATCAGAGAAAAATGTATGAAAGAAAAGGAAGACATATGATATTGATTGCCTTTGCAAAATAGGACACATTGGTGTAAGCGGGAATACCGAAGATGGTGGTGATAGTAAAGGAAGGGTTAGTGTGGGGGCTGGTAATCGCAGCGGGGTGTGGGGGCGCAGGTGGTGAAGATGACTGTGTTAATGCTGGAGATGATGGTGTTGATGATGATGTCAATGATAATATGACAGTGATGATGATGTTGGAATATGTTGGTGGTGATGACGACGTTGACGACGATGATGATGATGATGATGATGATGACGATAGTGAAGGTGATCACGTGAGGATGATTGTCGAGGGTGGCTATAATCGGTTTGCCAGTGGTGTGGGTAGTGATGGTGGAAGTGGAGGTTATGGTAGTGTTGCACCATTGTATATGACCGCGTCAGTGATACGAAAAATAGCGTGGCCAGCGAAGCGTGACAGTGATAAGCAGTGACTGGCCACCAATCAACTGTCTATAATTTAGAGAGTGGCAGGAGGAGGAGAAACAAGAAAAAGACAGGGAAAAGGAGAAGGAGGGGGAGGAAATATTCAGCTGCCGTCATCCTCAACGATACAGACTCAACAACATCAATATCACTCCCGCCATGCAGACATAGACCATCGCCACCACCTCAACCACCACCATTATCATGGCTACTACACAATCACAAACTATCCATACCACCAACATCACTCTCGCTACACGGACTATCACCATCTCCACCATCTCCGCCACCATTACCCCACACCCAACAAAACAACAACAACGACAGTACAGCCACCAGCACCACATTTTTCACCTCCACCAACACCACCACCATCACCCTGTCGTCTCGCAACTTCACAATACTTCTAAGTACATTCTCTACCCTACCACCTGACACTACCAACATCAACATCAACATCAACACAATCACCATCACTACAGACTCCACCTCACGACCCCTACATGATGATGACTATAGAGTCTGGCTCGGCGTGCTAGAAATAGTAACCAAATCTCCCTCAAATTACATCCTACTAACTTAAAGAAAAAGATATGTAGTCCTAGATATACAAAAAAAACAACAGAAAACGAAATGGTTCCGGTTGGAAAGTTGTTCAGCATTCTTTTGCTTGTTCCTAGTTTATCTGAGGCTAAACACCATAATTATCACCATCATCATCATCATCATCATCATCATCCTCATCATCATCATCATCACCATCATCATCACCATCATCAGCATCATCATCCTCATCATCATCATCATCATCACCATCATCGTCGTCATCATCAACACCAACATCATCACTACAATTTTCATCACACCTACATAAACTCTTTCATCATCGTCAACATTGTCTTTATTATCATCATACGCATCATCCTCATCAATATCATCATCATCAACATCATCAGTATAGCCACAATCACCAAGACTAACATTACCATCATCATCATGATTATCATCACCATCAACATGCCAATCACCATTACCATCACCATCATCATTATGACCACGAACAACAAATTAATTGTCATCAACAATAATACTAACAGTATCATTAAAAAATGTTTGCTGAAATATCAGAAGAGAAAGATATAATGATGATGATGATGATGAGGAGGGGGGGGGGGGCAGTTATGACCCCCCCCCCATCAAACATATCACCGATTCCCTCACCATCACTATCGTCATCATCCTCACCGCCATCTTCATTATCCTTTTCTATTGTTGTCACAAGACATCACCTTTGACATCACCATCGATATCATCACCACTACCACCACTACCACCACTACCACTACCACCACCACTACCACAACTACCACTACCACCACTACCACTACCACCATTACTAACACTACCACTATCACCACTACCACTAATACCACTACCACCACTACCACCACTACCACTACCACCACTACCACTACCACCATTACCAACACTACCACTATCACCACTACCACTACCAGCACTACCACTACCACCACTACCACCACTACCACTACCACCACTACCACCACTACCACCACCACCATTACCAACACTACCACTATCACCACTACCACTACCACCACTACCACCACCACCACTACCACCACTACCACTACCACCACCTCCACTACCACCACTACCACCACTACTACCATTACCAACCCTACCACTACCACCACCACCACTACCACCACTACTACCACTACCACCATTACCAACACTACCACTATCACCACTACCACCACTACCACTACCACCACTACCACTACTACTACGCACTTGAGGGCGACCGGCTAAAGTGGAAGATGCTAGATGGTCGGTCGTCCTCGGGTCTATGATTTTCAGCCCCATGGATTTTATCTATTACATTCATTTATTATATTTCGAATACCTGATGATATCACCGGATTCATACGGAACCCGGTCATTGAAATGATCATAGTATAATAAACCTTTCAAGGATTTACACAGGTCCAGCCTACTGTTATTTTATTATAATATATATATATATATATATATATATATATATATATATATATATATATATATATATATATAATGATTAAAAGTTTAACAAGGTTCAATGAATTAATCAATGAATAAAGTTTTACAATAGATTAGAACCACTCTACAGTGAGGTTTTCTGGAGTTATTAATATTAATATATATATATATGTGTGTGTATATATATATATATATAATTAATACAATAACAGAGATAGCTTAACGCTAAACTCCGACTGGTAACCATCTCACTCAACAAACATTAGGTTATATGTTAGTATAACCCAATTTAAGTGTTTGGGGTGCTAACTATATGTATTTTGTGGAAAGCCAGTTGTATTATTTTATGAGATATAATTAAAGTTAAAATATATCTCTCTTTCCAAACAATTGTTTCATTATAAGTTTTCTACAAGTTGGGAGAATGTTTCAAGTTTATGTAGAAGCCTAACATATATTCATGTAAGAATATATTTAGGTGGGCACTTATAAATCTTCAGTAGAAGCCCATTAAACTTTGAAATAAGAAAACATTCTTACCGCAGTTAAAAATCGTGTCCGTTTAGCTGCTCCCTCACGCAACGAATGACCGCCAAATTTGAAATTCCAGTAGTCTTTTGACTGAGGAAGTTTCATAGCGTCACGAAGCGGGAAGGGGAGACAACCACGACACGAGAAAAGAAAAAAATAATATACACTCGGGTTAAATATATATATATATATATATATATATGAAAAAGTTTGTCCTCATCAGTGGCCATCCAACCGTCGTAGGCATTTCGTCGTATGTATATGTATATATGTATATATATATATACATATATATATATATATATATATATAATGTTGACTTTGCCTTTCATCCTTACGGGGTCGATAACATAAAGTACCAGTAATGCACTGGGTAATTTGTTGGCCTTGTGTCTAAAGTAGAAACAATTATATTATATTATATATATATATATATATATATATATATAGCGGCGATGAATTAGTTTTGCGAGGTTTTTTATATGAAATCGTGTGTCGAAACAGATATTGTTATATTTGGGGAGGGTCATATTTGCGTAATATTGCCAGAATTAATAACAGAACACACTCACTGTTTGGTTGGTTTTCGCTTCTCGCTGTCTTTTATATATATATATCTGCGATCTAACTTACTCGGTCCTCAATGTTGCCATTGACTGACCGGCGGTCAAAAATAATACAGATACAATATAGACAATTTGTCTATATTGTATCTGTATTATTTTTGACCGCCGGTCAGTCAATGGCAACATTGAGGACCGAGTAAGTTAGATCGCAGATATATATATATAAAAGACAGCGAGAAGCGAAAACCAACCAAACAGTGAGTGTGTTCTGTTATTAATTCTGGCAATATTACGCAAATATGACCCTCCCCAAATATAACTATATATATATACATAGATATATATAATATAATATAATAATATAATGTAATTTAAAAGATATATATTTATTGGTTGGTTGAATCACACGCAAATACATACTCACACATCTAAAGAGAGAGAAAGACACAGAGGGAAAGGCTGAAAGAAAGAGATAGGCCATTATACAGAGAGAGATACAATTAAAGTGTTAGATATTCACAGTGAGAGAGTATCTGTTGAAAGTTTAACAATATTGCGTTAGCTTTTATAAAGTCGTTTTACAGTCTTTTATTTTACAGAACAAAGAAAAATTTATACCATTTGAAATTAATCTACCCCTCAGCTTTTATTCATATACTACTTACAGACATTACTAACGAAGCTAAACACTTCACAAGCAATGTTATGTGATATATTGCTGTGTTTCAGATGACGTCCTTTGGAGCTGAAAAAGATCATACTGACTATGGTTATTTCACATTTCAAATCCAAGGCCAATGGTACAATTTAATTGGCAGTTTACTCCCCCAGCCTAATAAGGAAGTTTTATGGTTATTTTTTTTATGTCTCCCCACACACACTCACACACACACACACTCACACACATTACGGTCTCACCTTATACCAGACAACACATCCAATACAGTCGTTTTCTCTTTAATCCGTCTTCTCATCTCTTAACTGTTCTCCCGGGCGAAGCCGGGTGCCTCGGCTAGTTTATATGTTAGGTAATTCCGAAGGAAAAGCAAAGGAAAAAAGAGTGTTCTGTGTATAGAACAGAGCTATTTAATTAGAAAGTGAACAACACAAAATATAACTAACCTATTACCAAAGGTTTCTGGATCACAGACGATGGACGGGTCCTCAGACAGAGGAGATGTTATAGATAAAAGATATGAAATGAGATTTAAAATCTGTTAAAAATTGGAAGTGAGGCTAGAAAAATAACGGGAAATATACATAAGAAAAAAAGGTAAGAAAAATAATATATAAAAAATAAAAATATATAGTAATATAGAAAAAGACATATGCGTACATACATATACACACACATACACACATTCAGATATATATATGTATACATACATGTATATATACATATATATATACAAACATACATGTACACGGACATAAACATATACATACGCATATATACAGATACACACACACACACATATAAAAACATAGACAGACAAATACAAATACATATACACACTCACATATATCATATGCACATATATATATATATACATGCATATATAAATATATATGTTTATATAGCACAGACGCAAATGTATAAACATCTGTGTCTGTGCGATATATGTGTGACGTCTCCGTATCATTTCGTATATATATATATACGAAATGAAACGGAGACGTCACACAGGTTATACATAAATACAATCAGATACGCAAAACTAGATATAGAAACATACATGTATGTGTCCAGTGGAAGTATAAACAGCTTGGAGCATGCAAAAATACAAATGAACACACGCAGATAACCACACACATAAATACATATATACATACACACGCAACCACTTTGATTGGTCTAAAATAGACCAATCAATTTCATATGGGATCCCACGTTCTTTTATCTCCCACACTCTATTTGCCAGTGCCGTAGTTTTCTTTTTATCCTGGTGTCGAAAGGAAGTGACGTGTGCATAGTATCTTTTTTTAAAGGTATCCTGGGTATTGCCAACATAAGGTTCTCCGGTAGAAGGCTGGTTGGTGTGAATAGGTCTTATAATTGCCTCATATACAACAGATTTGATGTTGCATTTGCCTTTCAAAGGTCATTCACCTGGGTTTCTGCATGAACATCCTGGGATTCCTCTGTCAGTTTTTCTGGTGGTGATTTTCGATTTTATGGAAGGACTGCAAGAATAGCGAATCTTGACACAGTTTCTGTTAAAATTGTTGTTATATTTATGGTGAAGGGGGAAATGTAATATATATATTGTTATACTTTGGGAGGGTCATGTTGCCAATAAGAAACACACGCACCAGTTGCTTTCACTTCAATTTATTATAATACATTTATAAATTTAGGAATATATAAATTTCCAGTTGGTTGGTTGGTTGGTTCCACAACCAGATGGTTGTTTATATATTGTCAAAGTTCTTTCGTCACACACACAGAACACACACACAGAAACAAGATGGCGTAAGACAGAACAAAGGAGAGGCACAAAAACAAAGAAAAGAATCCACAGTCACTGAAGAGGTCACAGAATGTGTGACGAAAGAACTTTGACAATATATA
>OZ024740.1:256035562-256040562 GCA_964016885.1 Eledone cirrhosa | reverse complement strand
GAGAACTACTATGCTTCTATTACCGAACCATCCTTATGGCCGCTTTGGATTACGCCAAAACTATTACACCCATTACAGACCAGCAAATTGAAATCAATTCCATTTTAGGAAGACCGTCTTGCTCTTCGAAAACTCCACTTGGATAAAAAGAGCTCCGAATTCTCCTTTCGACATCAGTATGGGTTCAACTGACTCGACGACTGACCTTATACGACTATACATATTCCAAAAACTCGTTGAAAAGTTCCCTGCGTTCGGGGTGGTCTGCACAGAGAAAACGGGCTTGTTACCCTCACAGAGGACAACTCCAATAGCACGCACCGGGTCAGTAAACACCTCATCAAAACACCTCAGTAAACACCTCATCAAAACACCTCAGTAAACACCTCATCAAAATCACTCTTCAGACGTCCCTTACCTGTGTTAACCTTTTCGATGTAACACTCAATCTGGAGAACATTTTGTACTACCCCTACAGGAAATCAAACGAGAACTTACACTATATCAACCGCTATTCCAACCATCCAAGGATGATTACTAATAACTTAGTAAAAAGTATCTCCCTCCGCATATCACGCTTCTCCGCAAATGGGCAGATTTTCAATGAACACGTGCCACAATACAACCAGACCCTCAAAAGATGCCGCTTCAGGAGGATCTTTCATATAATCCAGGCCCTACTAGCGGGTCCAGCAGGCGACGTCGCCGCTCACGCCATGTCGAGGTTGCAACACCATTTGGAAAGAACTTCTTCAGACTTCTCGATAAACACTTCCCACCCAACACTGCTACCACAATATCATCGACAGAAACACTGTTAAACTTTCGTACAACACTACATCCAACTTTGCACAAAACATTGCTTCATCTAACAACGCAAAATCCTCTCTAACAGAAACAAAAACGTTTTTAACAGTGAGCAAATTAGGAGTTGCAACTGTCTGGTTAGATCCTCGTGCCCCCTCAACAACAGATGCCGCGAACGAAACGTGGTCTACCAGTGCAACGTGAGGACGGAACACACCAACAAGGCCTACATTGGATTATCCGCCTGCGAGTTTAAGACCCGGTACTACCAACACCAACATTCATTTAGAAACCGGCCCGGCGACACGCCACTGCACCTTTTGACTATATTTGGGACCCCCACGACAACAATATTATTTATCATCTAACGTGGAGCCTACTTTCCAAGGCAAAAATCATACTCAGTAGGATGCCGTCCAAGCAATTTATGCTCGGAGGAAGCGATCCAGATGATGTTTGCAAAGGACCAATTGTTAAACAAAAAGGATGAACTCGTTACCTCGTGTAAACACAGAATGTACAGGACATATATTACCTTCAAACCCCCCTCACGACCTAGGTGGGTAGATCTCGGCTTTATATGTTTCCCAATTACAAACTATGATAGAGGAAACCCCAAGCATCCTTAGGTAGAAATAGAATGTTTTCTTTGTTATTTATACTTCTAAATATCCTTAGATGGATCTTTGCATATTTACACTATTGTAAACAGTTTCTAATCTTCATTAGGTATATACGGAATATTTCCACTCTTGCTAAAATATACATATAGTTCGATAGAACTGGCCGAACAGATAGCTATGATACCTTACTAGACCTATTACTCATAGTTTAAACATGATACACAAATTTACTCGTAGGCATTACTGGACATCTGCTACGGAGGGCACGATATACAGAGTTAACGTGTATTGGCATACGAACTTATATACTAGCGCTTAAGCACCACCACTAGCTATAGCGTCTGACCTGTTAAAGAAACCTATTAGCCAAACTTCAATGATTTTCCTTTTGCTAATGTTTGCCGATAACTCTGAAATACATGTTAAATTGATATGTTCAGGCTTTTGGTGGAGTTTAATTTGCTACAGAATCTTAGCTAATTTACAACAGTACTAGAGAAGAGATAATTAGTACTATCTTTAAGACTAAGGGTGGATTTTTTAATGTTGTTTCAATATAAAGGAAATTATAAAGAAATTCTTTTTAAAACCCATAAGAAACCCTCAAATTGGGGAATATTAAAAAAACGCAAGAAATGAAGAATTCTCAGGCAATAAATAAACATCAACCAGAGATCGGAGAATCCCAAACACACAATTATACACAGACCAAATACCAAACATCAGAACCAGATACATCTACTGTCGAAACCCCAAGAACAATTAACAGTGACAAAAACAAAGACATGAAAACCGAACGGAACAGCAGAAGATCCAGACACCCATATCAACCACCAAACAAGATCCTACTGTTCAGAAAATTATCAATACGAAATGCCAGCGAACAGAATATTTCACCACAACAGAAACATCCCTATCTTAAATGGGAATTATTTTTAGGACAAGGTGCCTCCTACCAAATGAAGGGAAAAAAGAAAAAAACACCACCCTTCAAGTGGCACTCGACGAGAAAAACCCAAAGGAACCAAAAATAATCAACATTACGGCCAACAGGAAATAACACAACATAACACAACAGGAAATCAAACTGCTAGAAAATGGACTGAAGTTCACACGCACTCCGAAAGCAGATCAAGCCGACCTTATAAAAGACAGAAGATTTTTGTCAAAAATTACGTCTAGGAGAATTTTTCCAGGGTGCAGAATACGAGGAGGGATCACTAGTGAAAAATAAAAAGAATTTCAAACCCCCGTTAAATAGAGACAAACACCTGGAAGAATAAATAACCTGTCTACGACGATCGGCACAGTCAAATATTGCAGAGACGAAACACAAACGCAACATTCCTACAGACCAACTGCTAGCACTAAAGAAGCTACAAAAAGACTCCTCAATAATCATAAAAAAAGCGGACAAAAGTGGAGCAATCGTCATCATGGACAAAACACACTACAAGGATATGGTCCGAGAACAGTTGAATGAGGAGGGTTTTTACAGGAAAATCAACAAAAGCGAAGAAAGAAAATCGATTATTCAAGTAGGCAAACTGACGACAAAGTACCAATATAACCTCATGCTAAAGGAAATCAATTACTTAACCAACTTCGAAAGGAAAAGCAGCAATTTTTTTTGGATTGCCGAAAGTTCACAACAAAACAACATAAAAGGCAAAAATACATCATATGTTGAAGTACCAAAACCGACAGATTTAAAATTACGCCCAATTGTTGCTGGTCCAGCCTCAAGCACACAACGTGTAAGCAACCTATAAGACATCATACTGAAACCCTTATGTACAAAAGTACCAAGATTCATCAGAGATGGTATGGAATTCCTGAACTATATCCCCCAGAAAGTTCATCGAGAAACAATTTTAGTCAGCTTTGACCTAACAAGCTTATATACTAACATTGCACACGACTTGGGAATTGAAGCCGTTGACTTTTGGATTACAAAACACCCAGACTACATTTCAGAGAGATTCGCCAAAACATTTATTTTGGAAGGACTCAAATTGGAATTGGAGAACAATCTTTATGATAACGAACTGTATTTACAAATAAAAGGAACGGTCATGGGCACCAAAGTAGCCCCAACATATACAACACTCGTTATGGGTCACCTAGAGGCAAAATTATATTCCCAGCTGCAGGAAACATTCAGTCACGACTTCACCACCTACATTAATCACAATTGGAAACGTTACCAACAGACATACATCAATACTTGAATTTCCTCACATACCAAAAGGAACATTCCCTTTAACATGGCAAGACGCATTTGCACCATAGTAACACACCCCACACTACAGGAAAAAAATTAAAAGGAAAAAACAGTTATCCCTTTTGTCATCGAAGGAACTTCAACATTGTGAAAGCCGCTAAACAATATCTCCCGATTCCCCAGCAGTCCCCTAAAATGAATGTATTCATAAAAGACTCACAAATAATATATAGTAGATGCCAAGCACACAACCTAAAAAAACTGACTACCAAGGCAAAATTTACGTCTGATAATGAAATGAACAATGCAAATTAAGAAATGGGGGGACCGTCGATGCGGAACTTGTGAATACATTGAAGAGAGTGGGCAAATCTCCTTTAAAACCAATAAGATTTTCAAAGTTAATGCAAACATGAAATGCAAAACAAAATTCTTAATTTACTGTGCAACCTGTCCACAATATAAAGAATACTACTTTGGTGAAACCGGAACGGGTCTACATGACAGATTTCGTGTAAATGAAAAACAAATTAGAGACCCCTCTGTCAGAAACACCACATGCAGTGAGCACTTCGCATCGTGCGGAAGGGAAAATTCACCATCTTCCCTTTCTTTAAGATATGGTTGGACAACGAACATTTCCGGAAATATAAAGGAGAATTCTTCATTAGTTGAAGTTATTCTTTATAAATTTAATATAGTTGATTCAGCTATAAGAAAAGAATTTGAAAAATCTCCTGCCAACATAATCATCAAAGGTCATTTATTAAAATTGAGCCAGCAGGAGGGCACTTTTACAACGCCTTTCTAAAACACTCCTTAAACACCTCAACACCTCCCAACTCCACTCTCAATCAATTATCTTGCAGCTACCATTCACTATTTTCTGTATATATATATAGTAATAATAATAAATTTGAAGACTAAAATCCAAAGACAGCTCGATAAGGAAAATATATATCAAATATATGTGAACCGTAGAGCAAATATTTATTAAAATAACAGATTAAAGTTTAAGCAAAGAATCACTGCTTTCACCCTTAACGGGATCTTCTGAAACTAACAAAGTCAATCTGTAAACGCACAAGTGGATATTTCAAAAAACGTTGCAACCGGAGGAAGACAGGAAGACGATACTTTGTTTCGTGGAAACGTTCCCTGGCAAAGAACGGGAAAAAACGAATATAATGTCATTAATAGTAGCGGTGAAAAACAATTACGCGCAAAGACAGAACCACGTTTATGATATAAAAGAAGTCGTAGCCTAATGTTCTCTTAGGTGGTTCATAGAGACCTTATCTGGCAATGAACGGAAAAAACGGAGATAATACGTCATATGTGGAGCG
>OZ024740.1:256003062-256030562 GCA_964016885.1 Eledone cirrhosa | reverse complement strand
GAAGTGGTGGTGGTAGTGGTGATTATGGTGATATTTGTGATGGTGGTGGTGGTTGTGGTGGTTGCGGTGATGGTGGTCGTGATGGTGGGATGGATGTGGGAGTTTTAATGGTTGTGATGGCGGGGATGGGGTGGGGATGAGGTGGGGGGATATATTAACAATAGCGGTGATGGTGGGTTTATTTCTTGACTTATTTAAACTGAAAAAAAAACATGAATGCTGTAAAAGTAAAATTTAAGACCTAGGCATTGATATACCATTTAAAGCCTATATTTGATATTGTATGGTTTGATATTCTATTTAAAACCTATAGTTTTATCTTATACTATTTAGAGCCACTAGTTTTATATTCTACTAGCAGTGGTACCCGGCGTTGAACGGGATAAGGTATTTTGGAACGCGGGCCGCCAATAGACCTAAACGTGGAAAAACTGCATGCCTGGACAATATGTAAAGAAAATAAACCGAATACTCTGATGGCTGGATAATCTTTAAGATTTTCCTCGATGAAGCAGGAAAAATGCAGGTTTTCACCTAATTAGGGGATCAAGAAAATGATTTTTTTTTATGTGCATAATATGCCTTGAAATTTCGGGAAAAATCGGCTAGACGTCAAGCCTCCAAAAAGCCCTAAGAAGCTGAAAAAATGAAGTTTTTCACCTAATGCGGGCCCTAGGCCATAAGAAAGTTGGACTTTCTTTACTTACGATATGAAGAAGAGACTGACCAATACATAGTTACAATTTCAAGGAAATCGGTGTGACGTAATGCCTCAAAAAAACCCTAAAAATTAAAAAAAACGCATTTTTTCGCCTAATGATAAAAGGAGATAAAAAAAAGTTGAATTTTTTTATGTGCATAACACTCCCTGAAACATAAATAATACACATGTAAAGTTTGAAAACATCGGTTGGGTACTTCTCGAGTTTTAGGGATTCAAACTCACACACACACACACAGACATCCTCAGGGAAGTGACGTAATGCAGACAGTCAGACATACAGACAGATATTATAAGGGCGCGACGTTATAAGGATGTATCTATCTAAAAAGAGAAAGACTAAGAATTATAGAGCGAGATCGCTAAATCGCCTAATGCGGTCCCTAGGGCATTGAAAATTTGAAATTCTTTTCGCTCTGAACACTCCCTGAAACATAAGTATTACATGTGTAAAGGTTGAAAGCAGTCGGTTTGGTGCTTCTCTACAATACTAAGCGGTAAAATAGTAACTTTTGTTGTCGTAAAGGCACGTAAGTAAACAAACTGAAGCTATTACTGCGAGACAGATATTATAAGGGCGCGACGTTATATGTATGTATCTATCTAAAATGAGAAAGACTAATAATTATAGAGAGAGATCGCTAAATCGCTTAACGTGGTCCCTAGGGCATAGAAAATTTGAAATTTTTCTTTGCTCAGAACACTCCCTGAAACATAAGCATTACATGTGTAAAGTTTGAAAACAGTCGGTTGGGTGGTTCTCGAGTTTTAGGGATTCGAACTCATATACACACACACAGACATCCTCAGTTTTATATATATAGATATTTTAATAATCCACCTTTTTTCCTCTACTTTGGTATTCTGCTATTAAAGACTATATTTCCATAGTCTGCCTTTTATGGCATATAGTCTGATAATCTTTCATTTCTTCATATACTATATAAAAGAAACACTGGTCCTCCATCGGTTACGACGGCGAGTGTTCCAGTTGATACAATCAAGAAATTAATGTGAAATTAACGTCCAAGTGGTTGAGCATTCCACAGACATGCGTACCCGTAACGTAGTTCTCAGGCAGATTCAACGTGACAAGACCCTTCAAATTACTGTATCCTGTATAGCTATAATACATATACACCCAACTATATCAACATAATATAATATAGCTAATTAGTTGTTTAATTCGCTAGAGATGCCAGCCAAATCCCCCTAAATCTTAATATGCACACATAGTCACGTAACTTTTGGGGAGGTTGTAGTGGGAGGCCGTAATGACTTACGGTATTTCTAGGGCATATTTTTTAAAACCTCCATCGTCTCTCTAGGTCTGTATACAGTATATTTCTTTCAGCAAAGGATAGAGAGTGAAAGAATGGATGTGAGAAAGAGATATAGGGGAAAAATCGACCTCAGTACTGGTACTTTTTTAACAACCCCATACTGCAAAACATTCTAATGACTGCCAATTCTTCACCTACTCCTTTATATACCATCTTGTTAAATGCAGGATACGTTGTATCATAAGGGCCTTCATACATTATCTAAAAATAAGTCATGATTGGAATGTTTCAAACATACGTAAACACAATCAGTGCAGACTTGGAGCTAAACAACAACAACATTTCTTTCTTGTGACGCACGTGACCTAGTGGTTAGGATATTGGACTAACACTCATAAGATCATTCGTTCAATTCCTAGGCAGCGAGCTGTGTTCTTGAGCAAAATACTTATTTCATGTTGCTCCTTCTATCTGGAGTTGCGACCGGCAGATAGTATCAGCAATGGAAAGACAAAGGGAAACATTTTTTCCTTCATTCAATCGCACGATCGGCTAATTTCCTTTCCGTTTGTTTAGTTTAATTTCATTGATCTATCAATCTATCACTGTTCAAACTAACGATCGATTAATCAATATCAGGAAAATCATTGCCCCAGGTGAAATGTCTCATCATACAGTAATAATCGTTAAGGAATTTCTTTTTATTATTTAATTAATTTTTTTGTAGAGCGGTGATTGGCAGAATCGGTACAGCGTCGGACAGCATGCTAGTGGCATAGAATTATGATCTGAGTTCAAATACCGCCGAAGTTAACTTTGCGTTTCATCCTTTCGGGGTCGATAAGATAAAGTACAAATGGAGTCAATTTAATCGACTTTCACCTTCCCCGAAAATCGTTGGCTTTGTGATTAAATCAGAACTCTTTGTTTCATTGCTCTTACTGGTTCCAGTCAGTAGACTATGGTCATGCCGAGGAACCCCTTTAAAGGGATATTAGTCGATCATAGCAACCCAAGTACATTTCTTTTCAAGTCTGTCATTTATGTTATCTATTTCTTTTGTCGAACTGCTAGGTTACGATTCATAAACACAGGTAAACGAAGATAAACAAGGACACAAACCCTATATATATATTAAGCCCTTATTCAAGAGTACAAAATAGGGACAGGATCACAATGGAGAAACAGAAAAAAGGTCCAGTAAAGACATACAAAAAATGAAAATGCAGAGGGAAACAAGAAAGCGGTTAGGTAGTCTTGGTAACGAGTAGGAACGCGAAGTGGAGTGTGTGTGTATATTAGTATCATTATATATGTGAGTGTAAGTGTAAGTGTAAACGTATGTGATGTTAAAGGTAAAATGTGTAAAGAGAACCAAGGTCAGCACTCGATGCAGGGCAGAGTGTATAAAATAAGAACAAAATGGAGGTTACATAGGAGATTTATTGCTTAATCCTGGTTACAAATGTTTCTCAAGCACTGGTTCGTGATCTGGGTTGATTGACTTTTTGTTGTGTTGGCACCGGTCTGAGGATCAGGCAGACTTGGAGTCTGGTCTTGGGTGCCAACCCAGATCATGAGGGAGCTGCTTGAGAAACATTTGTAACCATGATTGAAGAGCAATAAATATCCTATGTAACACTTCCACTTATTTCTTATATCTATATATATAAAATTGTTGTTGTCTCTGTGCGTAGCCTCATTTTTGCAAAGTCTATACAAATCCACATTTCTACGCCGATTGACTTCAAACTTGCATTTATATATTCCTTGCGGTTTAAAGATACTAACTGCAGCTTTTATTTTTCAATTTTTTGTTGTTAAAGGGGAGTTAGACGCCGGTTATCGATCTCTGCCAAGCCCTTATAATATATGTCTGTCTGTCTGCAAAATGACATTCTGACGAACACGTCATTGCTGACGTATTATCTTCGCTATATTCACACACACACGCACACACACGCACACACATACACACACATATACATATATACTTATATATACATATATATATATACACATATATACATATACACACACATATATACACATATACACACATATACACACACACATATATATATATATATATATATATATATATATATACAAACACATATACATATATATATAAATGAAGAAATTCCGTCGGAAAGGTCCAGGAAAAAAGAGTGCTCTATGTAGGTTACAGAGCTTAATAGTTATGTAATAAACAACATAAGATAATTATTTCATTTACCAGTGGTTTCTTGAAAGCAAACAAAATTTGCTTTTAGTCATCAGAATGAAAAAACGGTGGTGTATTTATTGACAGTGGGTTTTAAAAACAAAAATATAATCTATATGAAAGTGAGGCTGGAAAAGGAAGAAGGAAAGGAAAAAGAATAAATATAAATGTAGATAAACACACATGCACACACACACACACATACGCACACACACATATACATACGCACATATATACATATATATATATATATATATATATACATACACACATATATACACACATACACACATATATATATATATATTATAAATCATGTCCTTAGAATTATTAGATAAAATATATACTATTTCCTCTTCTAATTAGCATAATTAACCATATAAAAAATCAATTAGACCAAGCTATAAGAAGAAAGGCTCTTATGAAGAAATCTCCGACAAATAATCGAAAGTGGCCTCTTCGCGGTGGCCCCAGTAGATTATTTATCCAACATTTCGACAGCATGTAGAAACTGACTAAATATATCATCAACCATACACAATTAGGTGTAAAATTAAACTTAGAAGAAATGTGTACATACCGTAAGGAAATAGTATATATTTTATCTAATAATTCTAAGGACATGATTTATAATATATTGCTCTGATTATTTAAAGTGACCGGTTGCAACATATATATATATCTATAACCTATATATATATATATATATATACATACATATATATCTATATACATATCCATACATACACATACACACAAATACACAAACACACACACACATGTATATATATATATATATATATATATATATATACATACACACATAGTCATACCTATATACACACGTACATACACACACATACATACACACATATATACACGCATACATACGCACACACATATATAGATATATGTACACACACCTACATACGCACACACACAATTAATTATAAGAAAAAATAATAATTGTTTCTACTTTAGGCACAAGGCCAGCAATTACCCAGTACATTACTGGTACTTTATATTATCGACCCCGTAAAAATGAAAGGCAAAGTTAACCTCGGCGGGATTTGAACTCAGACTGTAAAGGGATGTAACTATGCTACAAAACATGGCGTCCAACCCTCTACCGATACTGCCAATTCACCGCCCTATTATAAGAAAAAATAATAATAAAATAGAAAAAGACATCTTTCATGCTAGGAAAACTCTACTCTTTACTAATGAAAGTATTTGGGTTAAAAAGTCAAACCCTGAAAACTATTTTGATGTTGCAATGGGTTCATATGACAGTGCGGATGTGTGTGACTTAGTAGGATTAGTCCTTCTCCACACCGTTAAAGAGAAATTTCCTTCCCATAATATCGGTTTATACCGTGACGACGGATTGGCAGTTTCTCATACTACCAACGGCCATAACCTTGATAAATTCCGTAAAGATTTAATCAATACTTTTGCTAATGTTAACCTTAAAATTACTATAGATATGAACCTTACCAATGCTAACTTTCTTGACATTAATCTTGATCTACTTACTGCCTCTTTTAAACCCTATCATAAACCTAACGAAAATCTTAGATATATACACAAAGAGTCTCGCCATCCCCCTATAGTTTTAAAAATCTTATTCCCAACATTAGCCGTAGGATTTCTACCTTATCTTCGTCTATAGACATTTTTAACAAAGCCTCTCCTTATTATAATGAAGCCCTTAATAACAGGGGCTTTACAGAACACATTAAATATTTACCTACTCTTCCTCTTAAAACTAACCACAATAATAGGAAAACGAAAATTATTTGGTTTACATCCCCCTCTCTCTAACTGTCAAAACTAATGTAGGAAGGAAATTCCTTGACCTCTTAGACAAACATTTTCCTCCTAATCATAGATATTATAAGATATTTAATAAAAATTTAGTTAAAATCAGTTACTCTTGCTGCCCATCAACGAAGTCTAAAATCACCAATTCTAATCGTACGAGAATAAATCCAGGATGCAGTTGCAGGAAGCCGGATGAATGCCCATTACAGGGCAAATGTAATACCAAATCCGTTGTATATGAGGCCAAAGTGACACCTTTAATTAACAACCAGCCAGCCAGGAGTGAACCATATGTTGGCATAACTCAGGACAGGTTCAAACCCAGGTTTTATGCACATGTCGCTTCTTTTAAACACACTGATAAAAGAACAGCAACGGCTCTCGCAAGTAAGGTGTGGGAATTCAAAGATAAAAACATCCCGTACTCTATTGATTGGTCTATTTTAGACCATTCGAGGGGCACAAAGAATTGTTCTTTGTGTACCACTGAAACATTTAGGATTCTACAAAACTTGAAAGCCACTTCAACTTGCCTGAACTCCAAGACCGAGATCTTCAGATGTTGTCCTCACCTGAAATCACATCTGATCTGTAACTGGATTGACATTCCTACGATGACTCAACCACCTTGAACTTCTTCTCTGCTCTCTATGCCTTACATCCACTACGATTTTTATTACTCTCTGAACTCACTTTCTGTACACTTATATTCTTTTTCTCCCTTATCTCCCCTTATATTTAAACTTTTTCCTATGTTATTTATTTTCCTTATTCCCCCCTACTTTCTACCTTACCCTTTACATACCCACCTTTTTATTTATAGATATTTATTTCTGTGTGTATGTGTTGTGTATATGTGTATATGTGTATATATATATATATATATATATATATGTATATATATATATGTGTATATAATTATATATATATGTTTGCATAATTACATACATCGTGATTTAATGTTTATTTTCATTGATTATTTGCTCTAGGAACTTGTTGATTGCTCTAAATCAGCTATAAACATTGATACCTTTATCTATTTATTTATTTATTTATTATTTGTCGTATTCCCAACTATTTGTTTACACCTTCCATCTTTTTATTTTTATATATATAATATTTATGTATTTTCTTATATATATATATATATATATGCATGTATGTATGTGTGTGTGTGTGTGTGTGTGTGTGTGTATGTATATATTTATATGTATGTGTATGTGTTAATGTGTGTATTACTTACCACGTGTGTTTGTTCATTTATTTGTACCCTTTCCTGTATCGCTGTCAACTTTATAAAAAAATTTATTTTTATTTTCTTAAGTCGTATATTTTTTATTTTTTTATTTTTATCTTGATGTGACGGCCTTTTGAATTATATGGTTGTCCATTGTGTTATAATTTTTTAATTATTTTTTCTTATAATTAATTGTGTGTGTGAGTATCTAGGTGTGTGTACATATATCTATATATGTGTATGCGTATGTATGCGTGTATATAAGTGTGTATGTACGTGTGTATATATGTATGATTATGTGTGTGTGTATATGTATATATATATATATAAATATATACATGTTTGTGTGTTTGTGTATTTGTGTGTATGTGTATGTATGGATATGTATATATATATATATATATGTGTGTATATATATATATGTGTGTGTGTGTGTGTGTGTATGTATATATATATGTGGTGTATGTATATATATATATATATATATATATATATATATATATATGTGTGTGTGTGTGTGTGTGTGTGTGTGTGTGTGTGTGTGTGTGTGTGTGTGTGTGTGTGTGTGTGTGTGCGTGTGTATATGTGTGTGTGCGTGTGTGTGTGTGTGTGTGTGTGTGTGTGTATCTACTTTTATATTTATTCTTTTTCCTTTCCTTATTCCTTTTCCAGCCTCACTTTCATATAGATTATATTTTTGTTTTTAAAATCCACTGTCAATAAATACACCAGGATTTTTTCATTCTGATGACTGAAAGCAAATTTTGTTTGCTTTCAAGAAACCACTGGTAAATAAAATAATTATCTTATGTTGTTTATTACATAACTATATATAAATATGTATATATACACATATACATATATATAAATATACACATACAAATATATGTATATTTATACACGCACATATATATATATACACACATACATACACACACGCAAACACACACACATATATATATATGCATACATACACACATATATATACATATATTCTCTATTTTCATTTATATATATATATATATATATATATATATATATATATGTATATATAGGAACGAGTAGGACCCCGACGGCTGAGCTCAAACCGTTTCGACGGCTAATTCTGGGCTGAGCTCAGCCGTCTGGGTCCTACTCGTTCCTATTACCCACTCTACTACCCTAAGTATTGAGTACTTTGATGCGTCATGGTCCATCAGGTTCCTTACCACATTTCCTTCGTTATATATATATATGTATGTGTGTGTGTGTGTGTGTGTGTGTGTGTGTGTGTGTGTGTGTGTGTGTGTGTGTGTGTGTGTGTGTGTGTGTGTGTGTGTGTGTGTGTGTGTGTGTGTTGTGTGTGTGTGTGTGTGTGTATATATATACTGGTCACTCCTTCCTCCAAAAGCCGTACAAAGCGGACATGTGCATCGGGTAGATGGATCCGGTGCAAATCTACACCAGGCCTACGCGAGAAATTCGCAAGGGACTGCACCGAGAGGGATAGAGAGAAAGAGTAACTTAGTGGAAAGGGTGCGAATGAACTTTTGAGGTAAGTAGTCTACGTCTTACTGCTATGACACTGGAAATTTCTGCCAACTTAACCTGTGACTTTCTCTTTCACATTTACTCCAAAAGGCCAAAACAGAGGAGTATGAAAAGAAGGGACTCAACAATATTTCTATGAACAATGCACGTAGACAGCTAAACTGTACTTTCAACTTCATAATTTTCTCCAATTAAAACAAGTTTCCTGTCGGTATATTTTCGTGAGTTTTTAACAGGCACTCACAAATAAACGTTTCTCATTGGAGGTGCTATTACCAATGTTCTTACCCGTGCAACGCCGGGATACACTGCTTGTATATATATATATATATATGGCTGAGCATATATATATATATATATAAACTGAAAAAATGAAACGAAATTTCATTTCCCACTCTTAGTACGGCTGTTACTTAAATATAAGTATGTATACGTACATACATATATGTATACAGACGTACAGTAGTATGTATATATATATACATACATTCCACACATATATATATGTACGTATGGATTCACTCACCGAACATTTATTATAATGCTCGGTGTGTTTGTAAACAAACATCCCGAATTAAGCCGTACAATGTCTAGCAACCATCGTTGCTCATTTGTTCAACACTGACAAAGGAACGCTGTACTAGTTTCAAGCTTATTAGCTATCGTCAACAACGTATACCATCCTGCCAGATGGTTGAACGTCTGAAAGTATATACTTTCCTTATGCATATTAAGGGCTGAGCAGCCTAATTTTCATATCGAGTGAGTTAATCGGCCGGGCGCACCGAAAACGATAAACGGAAAAAATGAAACGAAATTTCATTTCTCACTCTTAGTACGGCTGTTACTTAAATATAAGTATGTATACGTACATACATATATGTATACAGACGTACAGTAGTATGTATATATATATATATATATATACATACATGCACACATATATATATATGTGTACGTATGGATTCACCGAACATTTATTATAATGCTCGGTGTGTTTGTAAACAAACATCCCGAATTAAGATGTACAGTGTCTAGCAACCATCGTTGCTCATTTGCTTAACACTGACAAAGAAACGCTGTACTAGTTTCAAGCTTATTAGCTATCGTCAGCAACGTATACCTTCCTGCCGGATGGTTGTTGAACGTCTGAAAGTATATACTTTCCTTATGCATATTAACGGCTGAGCAGCCTAATTTGCATATCGAGTGAGTTATCGGCCGGGGTAGCGAAAATTGATAAACGGAAAAAATGAAACGAAATTTCATTTCTCACTCTTAGTCCGGCTGTTACTTAAATATAAGTATGTATACAGACATACATTTTTTTTCCGAGCCTTATAACACAGTAAAGAGAGACGAACACGGATATATAACTATATGTGTTCAAATCACAAGGGACAGAAATCGGTTTCCGTCCCTTGTGATTTGAACAAATATAGTTATCTGGCTTCGGTGGCTAATGGCTTCATGATCCTCGTTTTCAGTTTGTTTGGCCTCTATAACCTATGTTTATTGCTCTGGTATTCTTTTAATCTATTGAGCGCTTGCCGCATATCTCGAAAGTTGCGTTTCGCTTGGTTTTGGCCACTGCCGAAATTCGATCTCGCTGAAATTATATTTATATTAATCTCCTGGGCTTAGCAAGTAACCAGTTAATTTAATTCAATTAGATAATTCTATTGACTGATTAATTGCTTAAGTTTATTTTAAAAACAACCCGGTCGAGAGCTTAATTCGATTTGTGCAGATTTTGCAATTCTTGCATTAATTTTACACATTCTGAATTCATCCACCAAAAACTGGGGTTACCTCCCTAGCAGGGTAAAACACGTGGGGGTAATCACTACAACACATTACTACTGCTGGGATCCCGCCCGTTGGCTGAGAACAAAATACCTGTTGATGAAGTGGCAGCCTTGTTCGATCATCATACCAAAAGCTTAATATGGAAGCAGGCAGTATAATTGATTTAGGTGGCGCAGAAAGCATTCACTGGATTTTACCATCAATTCCAGGGGGTCCAGGTAAATTCTTTTGTTTAACCTGTTTAGCTTGCTTCGTTTTTTTTTTTTGGCTTCGGTGGTTAATGGCTTCATGACCGCTGTTTTCAGTTTGTTTGGCCTCTATAACCTATGTTTATTGCTCTGGTCTTCCTTTGGTCCATTGAGCGCTTGCCGCATATCTCGAAAGTTATATATATATATACAAATATAATTTCAGCGAGATCGAATTTCGGCAGTGGCCAAAACCAAGCGAAATGCAACTTTCGAGATATGCGGCAAGCGCTCAATGGACTAAAAGACGACCAGAGCAATAAACATAGGTTATAGAGGCCAAACAAACTGAAAACGGCGGTCATGAAGCTATTAGCCACCGGAGCCCCCCCCCCCCCCCAAAAAAAAAAAACGAAGCAAACTAAACAGGTCAAAATATATACATATCAAATGTAATTGTACAATCCAATCAAGAAGGAGAGATTAGAGATTAGTTTGTGAGAATTATAAGCCAGTAGTGAAGAGGACATTGTGCTCAATACGATGATTCAAGACAAGCGTGCAGTGAAAGAAGAGAAATAAAGGCATGCAATAAGTATATAGGCAGAGCGTAAATATAAAAAAATTATAGTAGAAGAATAAACAGCTAAAATTCTTGAAATTTGTGTAATTGCTAGTTAAGTTAGGCTTAAAAATGGAATGAGAAAAAGAAGAAAGCAAGAACGGGTGGGGGGGGGGGGGATCCTCATCAGTTGTCTACTGGGGGTCTCGGATATTTCAACACTTTAAATACAATATATCTACCCCCAGATCTATCCCCGTTCTTGCTTTCTTCTTATTCTCACTCCATTTTAAGCTACCTTAACTAGCAACTACACAGCCAATCCTATTCTCCATATATTTTATCATGTTTCGCTGTGACCCGTCTTCTCTCTCCTTCTACCTACGTATTTCGTTACTATCTACTCTTACCCCTCTTTCTTCCTCTCCCTTTCTCCCTCTCACTTTCACTCACCCTCTCTCTTCCAGCCACCTCATTGTTTCCCTTGCCTGACCCTCTAGCAGTCCTTTTCTCCCTTCACTCGCTGGGGTTAGTCGTGTCTTTTCGTTCGCCCACACGCTCGCGAACTTAAGTTCTGTTACCGCTGTGGCCTTGGATTTTCTTACCTTAAGTTGCTCTCACATTCCTCTATTTTTTTGTTTTTTTCGCTGTATTTTTCTTTTCTTCTCTTTTCCCTTCTATTTTCCTTCCCTCCCTCCTCCGTTTTCCCAATAACTTACCCAGTTATTGAACGCTCTGGTGGTAGATATATTGTCTTTAAAGCGTTGAAATATCAGAGACCCGAAGTAGACAACTTTACAAGAAACCTTCCCCCACCGTTCTTACTTTCTTCTTATTCTCATTCCATTTTTATGCCTATAAATATATAGATTATAAGCTTTGTCAACAATACAAGATCTGTCCCAGTACAGGATCTGACCTATCTCAGTACAAGATCTGTACCACAACAGGATCTGTCCAGTCCCAATACAAGATCTGTCCCAATGCTAAATAGGTTTTTTTCACGTGTGTTTGTTTTATATGCTGCGATGTTTTATAATTTTCGGCGAAAATGGGGAGTGCGTGGCTCTGATGATCACCAACAGCGTGAAACAGATTGTTAGTTTCTCTCCCTTCTTCGGCCGAAAAAAGTGACATAGTCAGTACTTTAAAACCGATAGCGTATGGTCTTCGAAATGTTTTTAATTAAACATACGGTATATTGCCAAATATACTATATATATATATATACGATATTAATAAATGGAAACTATATTTATAAAACCATATTTATTTCATTATACATATTTCAGGGATACCACATTAAATTATGGTATGCCTTCATCAGACAAAATACAATATATAACAGTATTACAAATAGCTTTGACGTACCCTTTTAAAATGTAACCATTACTTTTGGAGGCTTTCTGGATAGTGATTTGTTTATATTATTTTAATAAGTCATAGTGTTAAGCACAATTAGAAAAAGACGGAGAGAAAGAAAAAAAGAAAAAAGACGGAGAGAGAGAAAGAAAAAAAGAAAAAAGACGGAGAGAGAGAAAGAAAACCTGGAGAAATATCGGAGAGAGAGAGAAATGTATGGAGAAAAGAAAGAGATAGATAAAGATAGGAGGAAAGAAAAAAGAAAGAAAAAAGGAAGAAATAAGAAAAACAAAGGAAAGCAACAGAGAGATATCAAGTCATCATACGGATAGAAAAACTCAAGAGAGAGAAATACTATATAGAGAGAGGGGGAGACAGTGAAAACTTTACGTCATGTCATATTAATTTGAGTTAACAATCTATATGAAATGAATAATAAAAATATAAATATCAATATTCATGAATGGGACATAGATATATAATATGAGAAATTAAACATTGTTCAATATATGTTTAGTTTAAAAACTTGAGATCAATATACCAAAATCTGAGTTAAATCGTTCAAAGTGTACTCTTGCTATAGAGATCAGTATCTTATGCAAAGACATACAAATATATATGTATATATATATATATACACATACGCACGTCCTGAAAATAGAAATTATGTTTACTCAAGCCAACAATATAGCCATACAAAATGTAAATGATTTCTCTTAATCACTGCTATACATTCCTTGTGTTATAAAAAGTTCACAGTATATATACATAAATATATACGATTAATATTCATGCCCTCATATATACGATTACCATTCATGTATTTAATATTATGCATATCTGCAACATACCTCTCACCCATATAGATATATATACATACATATATACACATACATATGCATAAATAAATATCTGCGTGCGTCCTCCCGCATCGCTCATGTATATATACAGACATATATACAAACACAAAAAACCTATAACACTTTATATGCATGTTAATACACACATATGCATTTGTATAGAGATAATCAAATATCAATATATTACTAAAGGATTATAACTTGTAAATATAACTACAACAATATAAATCTAAAATACCAAAGGAATATATTTTGGAAATGCAACTATATCATTATAGTCAGAAGAAATCTAGAAATATCAAAGCATTAAATATCTTTAAAACACTATAGAGTATCTTAAGTTAAAATAATATGTTTTATATATTTAGTATAGAAATTTATCCTACGTATATCTCAATCAAGATATTGAAAGGGTAGACTTATGAAAGTTATGAGAAGCTATCAGAATCAAAACAAATAAATAAAAATAATTTAAAAGATTTAAAAAAACCCAATGATTCTACAGATAACCTTATATTTAGTATAGAAATTTATCGTACGTATATTTTATTTAATACATTGGAAGTATAGACATTTTAGAGTAGTTTATTATATCGATGTTTATATTTAGGAAGAAAGTTTAAAAAGGAAAAGGTGAAGGAATCTAATGATTTATCGACAGGTTTCATATATTAACTAAATTACTTAATTAATTATACTACATTTTAAATTTATATTTATATTTAAACGTTGAGTTCAATCTATGTCTGCAGCAACTGAATAAATTGTTCCTTAGATTAAGGGAATTTTTGGACTTTAATATAAAGAATATTTCTTCAATACAAAGATCACAATTTTCTGAAGAGGAATTAAAAGGAGTAGCTTATGAAATAATATTCCAATTCATCGAATATTTAATATTATCTCGTTTTAGGTACCATAGTAGGCTAGATAGCGAAGTTGAAGATTTTTTGTTTGGATCTGTGAAAGAATTCTTATGATTATTGAAGCGAAATTTAAATTCTGTAGAGGTGGAACCAACATAGTTAAATGAATTTAAATTAGTTTTAACATTACAATTGTACACTACATTTTTAGCTAAGCAGTTGTTATTTAACGGACAGTTAGATTTATTTCTACAGTTACAGTTATTTAATTGAATATTGTTTGGGTTATTATTGGTATTTTGGTTAGGTTTTAAATTCCTATTATTAATTCTATTAATATTTTGTGCTAAATTTTTGGTTGACGAGTAAGTTAATTTTATAGTGTGTCTATTAAAAATTGAGTAATATTTATGTGTTCTAGGGAAGCGTTTGTCAAGAGCTTTAAAGAATAGTTTAGCAATAGGGGTTTTAATATTTAGTGAAAAAGGGGGAGCAAACCATAATATATTTCTAGTTCTATTTCTTTTTCGGCTTTTGGAATTATTGTAATGTTTTCTATTATAGTTGTTAAAGTTGTTACCGTAATTGAAATTGTTATTAATTTGGTTAGTTTGCTTATTATTATTATTATCGATGTATTTAATTTTATTTCTATATCCAGCTCTACCTAACGCTTCGTTGTAATACTGCGCTTTTTCATCAAATATATTTTTATTAGATGAAATTCTTGAAATTCGTTCTTGAACAGAGTTCACTATAGTGTTTTTAACAGATCTGGGGTGATTAGAGTTAAAGTTGACATAATTCAAGTTCTCATTTAGTTTGTGAAATGGATAATAAAGACATGTGTTGAGATTTAGTGTTACATCAAGAAAATTGACTATTCTATGTTTATTGTCTATTTCTATTTTTAGATTAAGGTAATTAAAAAATTGTATAATTTGTTTTCTTTTTCTATTTAGTTCACAGCTATTATTTTCTATAAGTAAAAGCATGTCATCACGATATAATCCTCAGGTTACACTTGGTATTTTTCTATGTAGCGAATTAATTATAAATAGGCCCACAAGGTCCGTTACCTGAGCTGAGTCTGATGATCCCATAGTTATGTCGAAATTATTATTTCTATCTGCCCTAGTCCAGAGTTGGTTATTAAATTCTATCAATGTTTTCCTTGCCGATAATATAATGTGCATTTCATTGCTAGTTAGGTCAGTATGTTTAAATGCGTAATTTAGTGCATTATTCAGTAGATTAGGAGTGATAGATGAATAGTAGTTAGCAATATCCAGCTGAATAAACTTATTATTATAGTTATATTTAATTTCTTTAAACCAATCAATAACCTCACTAGTCCCTTTCCATAATTTTAAGTAAGATAAATTAGGTAAGTTTATAATTTGTTGTATTACCCTGTCTAGAATATTTTTGCTAAGTTTTCCCAGGTCAGATTTTTTTTCTTTTTTTATTTCTCTCTCTCCGTCTTTTTTCTTTTTTTCTTTCTCTCCGTCTTTTTCTAATTGTGCTTAACACTATGACTTATTAAAATAATATAAACAAATCACTATCCAGACAGCCTCCAAAAGTAATGGTTGCATTTTAAAAGGGTACGTCAAAGCTATTTGTAAAACTGTTATATATTGTATTTTGTCTGATGAAGGCATACCATAATTTAATGTGGTATCCCTGAAATATGTATAATGAAATAAATATGGTTTTATAAATATAGTTTCCATTTATTAATATCGTATATCTACTCCCAAAACTTGTCGAGTGCTTTATATCAGTTATAAAAATATTTACCTGTTGTGTCCCAACAACTTTAAATAGAACTTTTGCATATATATATATATATATATATATATATATATATATATATATATATATATATATATATATAGGGTTTTGAGGATTGATTTGTTATGGTAACCAATTCATTATTGTATGTGTGCGTGTATTTGTATCTAATTATATTTAGGCCTAAACGAATCATCAGTTGTATATGCATGTATTGCATGTATGTATACATGCATGTTTATATGTATGTATGTATGCATGCATGCATGTATTTAAGTATGTATGTATGTATAAACGAGATGTTATACCTGTGCATATAGTTCTACATATGGAATACGTCCAAGATTACCGTTTGTCACTCACTCTATGATTTTACAGAAATTGTATATCAGAGTGGACACAATACGTTACTTAGTGGAACAAACGGTGTTGTGTGGGAACACAATAAGTCAATGCCCCAGACCACGAGGTTTCATCACTGCGCCCCGCACTTAAATATTTTTGTATATATATATACATTTATATATATATATATATATATATATATATATATATATATATATATATATATATATATATATATATAGAGAGAGAGAGAGAGAGAGAGAGAGAGAATAGAAAACGAAAAATCAGTGATGCATCTGAACTCAATTTATTGTGAGTTACAATTGTTTCCCCGGTGGACAGCTCGAGACGAGATCATTGTGTGCATCTGTCAGATTCTGGACCCGCAGGTTCGACGGACACGTCTAATGATTTCGGAGCATATTCTCTATCTGTAAGAGCATAGAGTGCTCAACCGACATACCGCCAATGGAAGCATCTTAGCTACAATCAGACACACACACACACACACACACACACACACACACACACACACACACACACACACACACACACACACACACACATATATATATATATATATATATATATATGTTAAAGACCCGGACGGCAGAACTCAAGCCGTTTCAACGGCCATCTCTGGACTAATTCTGTACAACAAATTTTAAGGAGTCTGGTTGAATTAGGCTAGCTAGAAAGCAGGCGAAAAAAGAATTCTGGTGGAATCTGAGAGTGGGAAGTTATAAAATTAAAAAATTAAAAAATAATAAATTAAAATAATAAATTAAATAATAAAAAATATAAAAAAACACTAGAGTCTAAAATAGCTGCTATATTTTTAGCTGGTATTGCGTTTTCGGTCAATGCTATATAGAATTTACTGGGGTGGTGTTACTGGGGCTACAAAAGCCCGATGGGTTCAGATTCCTCCAGAATTCTTTTTTCGCCTGCTTTCTAGCTAGCCTAATCCATCCATACTCCTTAGAATTTGGTGTATAGAATTCACTTCCAACGCTTGACCGGCTCCACCCACTTCCTCATTGTTCTACAGGAAAGTCGAGCCCGCCACCCCCACCACCCACTCAACGCCATGAAAGATTTATTTGTTTTTACAAGAAATTTTGACCAATCCTTTTGACAACTACAAACTTCCCATATATGGAATTACCCCTTGAAAAGTTCGGCTATTTATTACCACGCCAAAAATCTGGAAATCACTAAGTTTTCGGTTTAAAAGGTCGATACATTTAACTCCAGTTTATATGCACTGGGACATAACAAAACAGGTAGAGACAAATTATGCCTTCGGGCAAATTACATATATACATATATTTCACACACACACACTCACACACACACACACACACACACACACACACACACACATATATATATATATATATGTATATATATATATATATACATATATATATATATATATATATATATATATATATATATATATATATATATATATATATATATATATATACATATATATGCATATATATATATATATATATATATATATATATATATATATATATATATATATATATATATATATATATATATATATATATATATATATATATATATATATATATATATATTAATTCAAAATATTACAAAATGGATATTCTTGTGATCAAGTATATTTTATTATACATATTTCAGAGGTACTGAGTTAACTTCAATGGTACCACCTCATCTGATAAAATAAGATGATGCATCACATACCCTGTCATAGTAGATGGTTAAGATTCAGTCATGGTAGAGAGTAATATATGACAAAACTCAATATTTATATACCTTAATATTGAGAACATGAGAAAAATATATAATACATACAATAAAGAGGGTGCATGTGAGACAGCTTAAAAAATACATGGCATCAATATAACTGTTAAAAAATTTAAATTACTGAAGAAAGAGGAAAGAAATGAAAGCAAAAGGAAGAAACAGCTGATGGGATAATATAGTTAGTAGGTGCCTCGAAAGAAAAAAGATAGTTGATTACAGAGAGAGAGAGACAAAGGGGAATAATTTATGTTCAAGTTTTTAGACAATTATCCATATATACAATATATATCTAAACTTATTTCGATGACTGTTAATATTCAAAATATTTAATTTAAGTTAGTTCAGAATAATGAATAATATTTTAGGTGTTAAAAGTTAATATGTATCTGTATTAATATTATAGTATACTATCAAGTTTAATTTCTAAAATCAAATTTTATGAAATCAAATTTAAAGGATTTACAAACACGAGAAAGAAAACATAATGTTTTTACAACCTCACGAGGGTAAACTTTACCAAAATTATTTATAATATTGACAACAGTTTATATAATATAATTTAGAAAATAATTACAGTTATAATTTTTCAAGAATTTATGATTAACAATTTGAGTGTCTAAAGGATAAACAGGCCTTATAATTAAACTTAAAGAGGTCTGAATTTTAAATTATATATGTGTTAATCAAAAAATATACAAAGATTATATTGTCTAAAGACTTAAGGTGATACCTTTCAAATATACATAACATAATACAAAAATACAATATAGTAAATAATGTACTGAAAATATTGTTAAAAATTAATGCTTTAGATCAATTATTGTAAAAGGATCATTTAGTTGATATATACTATAAATATATAAGTCAAAACTACATGAATCCTAAGGATCAGGGCTAGATACAAAATAAAAATAAAAAGTGAAAAATAATGAATTGTTTGCGAAACATAAAAATGACCAATATTAAAAATATAGTTTAAAATGTAAGAGGGTTTTAATATATAGTAGACAAGAGATACTTATAAAATGTCCAGCGAATGTGATAGAAAAAGTAGCTAAGGACTTGAAAAAGCCGAAGGTAATCTAAATTTATTTAAAAATAAATTAAATTATATTAAATTAAGTAATAATCATTATATTATTTCGAACATCCAGGGAATATCTAACACTTATAACAATAGAGAGTCATTTGAGTATCTAAATTATTTATAAATGTAACTACGAGAATGTTATTACACTAGATAAACATATTTGTACAACTATAGAGAGAGAGTATTATAGGTATTAATGAAACGATATACATTTAATAAATAAATAATTATAATCATTATTAGTAATGCTATAATTGGAGTTTTACCTCCAGTTCAGTGGAGAGAGAGATCAATATTTGTCGACTAGTATGGTTTGTAATATTTATACCTAGATATATATAAAAATATATAAGTGCAAATCTAACTTCGTGAGTCCCAGAACATACCCAAAATGAGTAAAATATATAAATGCATGAATGATCTACGGTTCAATTATAACCGGTAATCTTACAAGTTAAGTATCCAAATTACATATTTAAAACAGAGACAAATAAATAATTAAAGATCCGAATCTAAATTATAAATATCTATCAAGAGAACAAGTTACCAAATAATATGTTTATATACCTAAACAGGATCCTTCATTCTAACATTAATTCTATCATAAATGATTAGAAAATAAAGTATTATTAAAGTTTTATAAACTGTTATAACGTTTTAGGTACAACAGTTGATAAGAGACGTCAAAAATTAAAGCCTGTTTGTTTAGTGTTTTTTCCTGACTTTTTGCGAGGCTTGGAATGTAGACAAAGCTTTATGAAGGCAGTTTGAGAATAATTCACTTTTTTTGTTAATTAAGTTTTCATAATTAGTAATTATTAATAGGGTTTCCTTTGTGCAGAGGTTGCAGTTAGTTGATATAGGCGAGTTCGAGTAGATTTTACTATTACAAAGCTTCGTTAAAAAAATCGAGTATTTTAAATTTTTATCTTTCAATGAGCATATAAGTTGTGATAAAGAAGTCGAAGACTTCTTATTAAAATTCGAAAACGAGCATTTGTGTCGAAGAAGTTGTATGTGTTGTTATTTGTTTTTACGGTGCATTTATACACTCTATTGTATGTATTATATATTTTTCTCATGTTCTCAATATTAAGGTATTTAAATATTGAGTTTTGTCATATATTACTCACTACCATGAGTGATTATTAACCATCCACTATGTCAGGGTATGTCATGCATCATCTTATTTTATCTGATGAGGACGTACTGTTGAACTTAACTCAGTACCTCTGAAATATGTATAATAAAATATACTTGATCACAAGAATATCTATTTTGTAATATTTTGAATTAATATATATATATATATATATATGCATATATATATATATATATATATATATATATATATATATATATATATATATATATATATATATATATATATATATATAGAGAGAGAGAGAGAGAGAGAGAGAGAGAGAGAGAGAGAGAGAGAGAGAGAGATTACATGACACAAAGTTTTGTTTAAATCATTTATTTGCTTACAATTGTTTCTTCCAAACCGAGGTTTGGAGTCTTCGGAGCAATTATTCAGTGATTTTCAACATACTTGACCTCCTTTTCAACACAAGAGACATATAGAAACATATGTATATATTGACCCACAGTGGGTTGACATCCATTATAATAATATAGCATGGTAATTTACATACAAAGATTACAGTCATATTAAAGGACAAAATTAAAGTTAAAATTAAAATTAAAATTAAAATAAAACATTGGCAGTCTACTAAGATAAAGCAAAAGGAAAGTTTGGAGTAGCCAGTGTATGCAACAGTCACACGTGTGGTATGCACGCGTGTCCTATTTATACAAGATTATAGTGCGGCAGATTGTTACAAGAAAAACAAGCAGTCAAAGCAGGCGATTAAGAGCATCATGGGGGCTGTACTTGTAAAGCATTATTCACACACACTTGTACGATATAGAAGCCCGTGTGTGGAGAAACACCAAAAATATCAAAAATATTACAAATGAGAAGCAAAACAGCACCACTGTCCTCGTACACACCACCACTCCCACAATCCAGGAAACGCAATTTATAGACTACATGTCCATCTCACAATCCACGATGATTCAACATTGGGTGCCTGGTGAACCATGCTAGAACATCACAGCTTGTCGTTCTTTAATTCGATTCTATAGAGTAGGTTGTTTTTGTTGTGAGAGATGACATCGTATTATATTCCGGAAGTGTGTGTGTGTGATTAAGGGGAGTTAATGCGTAAGGGGAGGTAACTAGCTGATTTCTATAGCTGGATTGTGGGAGTGGTGGTGTGTACGAGGACAGTGGTGCTGTTTTGCTTCTCATTTGTAATATTTTTGATATTTTTGGTGTTTCTCCACACACGGGCTTCTATATCGTACAAGTGTGTGTGAATAATGCTTTACAAGTACAGCCCCCATGATGCTCTTAATCGCCTGCTTTGACTGCCTGTTTTACTTGTAACAATCTGCCGCACTATAATCTTGTATAAATAGGACACACGTGCATGCCACACGTGTGACTGTTGCATACACTGGCTACTCCAAACTTTCCTTTTGCTTTATCTTAGTAGACTGCCAATGTTTTATTTTAATTTTAAATTTTAACTTTAATTTTGTCCTTTAATATGACTGTAATCTTTGTATGTAAATTACCATGCTATGTCAACCCACTGTGGGTCAATATATACATATGTTTCTATATGTCTCTTGTGTTGAAAAGGAGGTCAAGTATGTTGAAAATCACTGAATAATTGCTCCGAAGACTCCAAACCTCGGTTTGGAAGAAACAATTGTAAGCAAATAAATGATTTAAACAGAACTTTGTTTCATGTAATCTCTATATAACTACTCTGTAAAACAACTGATGTTGTTACATTGAGCTATTTATCTTACTGGTAATAAGATAGTAATAAATTACTGTCTTTCACTATTTAGGGTATAATATATATATAACTATAAAAGGTTTTAGTATATACATAACCATAAATAGTATCCTTAATACTATATATATATATTTGTATATATATATATAGTATATGAATGAAGAATAACACGGATCGGCTGTACGATAGGGTTTATTCGAAGTATTCGAAGTATTAACATTAATTCGGTGTGCCGAACGATAAAAATATATCCTCGATACAGAGTACTCATAAGCTCTATTTGGATTGCCTTAAACGATACTCCGTTAACCTATATATATATATATATATATGTAGAAGGTGTGTTTTATTGTAGTACAATAAAGCAATGCAGATATCGGATAAGAAGCACTCTACAGTTTGTGGGACTGGAGTATGCAGTAAAATCTGTAATCTCTGCCTAAATAAAAAATTTACCATTATCTCTAACCTAGAATCCATAATAAATAGACGCTCAGATTTGTTTTCTATCTGCCTGCATAAATTCCATAGAACTTTTCACAAAGTATACAGTTAATATTCAATTCTTTATCAATTTAGAATCTTTTCTCAAAGGCACATATACATACACCTCTTTAAAATATACCCATCTACCTTACTTTAAAGGGCATTATACACTCTATAATACTCGTTTACTCATTACCCTCATTCTATCTTCTCGTAAAACAATAACATTTGTTTTTGACATTTTGAATATTCATCCGCAATCATTATTATTTTTTCTCTCTATCATAAATCTTTTTAATCTCAATTTCATCCTTAATTTATTATTATTTTTTTTCTCCCCATCAACGAACTCATTATTAATACATATGAATTCAATATACAAACTTTAACTTTACATTATTTTTCTCAAATCCTTCTACACATAAACCTTAACATTTCTCTCTTCGCTAATTTTGAAATAGCCACAATACATACATTTCTTCTTTTGACGTTAGAATATTCACCCACAATTATTATTTTTTTCTCTCTATCTTCATACATAATTTCCCTTCGTTAATTTTCAAATTCCTTTAATTTATACATTATCTTCCAACGGTTCCCAACCTCTCTATATTAAAACAATATATCTTTTTCTCAGTTATAAAAACTATCTCTTTCTCTCTATCACCCATCTCTCCCTCTCCACCTTCACTCTCATCTCCTCCCCCTTTTTTTTCATCCCCCCCCCCTCCCTAAATAAAATATTTTTTCCTCGCACATATCCTCCCTTCGTTAATTTTCAAAATTTTTAATTTATACAGTATCTTCCAACGGTTTTCAACCCCTCTATATAAAAAATATATCTCCTCTCAGTTATAAAAACTATCTCTTTCTCTCTATCACCCATCTCTCCCTCTCATCCCCTTCCCTTCTCATCCTCGCCCCCCCCCCCCCTCTCTAAATAAAATATTTTTCCCAATATCACACATCAATCTAAAACCACTTTTCATATGTTGATTTAAAACTGCACTATCAACAAGTGTTTTTTAGCCTTCATATCATGTTCTCCTGTTTTATCTGATGAAAACACAAATATTATTGCTTGATGATGTTTGTTTTTGAAATGCGCATAATAAAATATATGGAACTCCTTTAACCATCTTTTGATCTTATATTATATATATATATATATATTTCAAACACACACACACACACACACACACACACACACACACACACACACACACACACACACACACACTCACACACACACACACATATATATATATACATATATATATATATATATACATATAAAATACATAAATATATTAGAGAGAAAAAAAGAAAACGACATTAAAAAATCTGAACATTTGTCCCTAAATATGTATGTAAAAACATTTTTTTCCCATATTCTTATTCTTATTAATATGTAATTTAATTGCATTATACACTTCCGTCGTGTAATAAGGCGTACAAACTGAAACCGGTACAATTAATGCGGAAATTCCTATTTTGTAAATAAAAGTTTTGATGTTATTCTGAGAGAAAATCCCTTCAGCATTTTCTACTGTTTTTTTCTTTTTTACTATTTTTCATATATATACATATATATATATATATATAAGTTAAAACAAAAAGACAAAAACAATAATGAAGTGTGCAGAACAAAGTGTAAGTATTTGGTTCACGCTTGAGAGTGGAGGGTGTGCAACGACGTTTCGGGCATAAGCCATTTCATCAGGAGAAAATTGAGAAGGAAAAGAGTGTGAGTGTGAGAGTTTGGGGAAAAACGATGTTCCATGTTCGGGTAATAGGAAAACCAGTGTGTACATGAGGCGGGGTGTAAGTCAGTGTATGGGTGCGCGTTGATGGAGCGGAGTCAGAGGGTGGGGGGGGGGCTGTGCGGAGTCCGGAGGCCGAGTATGTGTATTTGCGGATACGCACGTGTGTGTGTGTTTTTGTGTGGTGTGGATACCAGGAACGTATGGTTGCGTGTGTGCGAAAATGGTGTAAGTGTTTGTGTGTGTGTGTGTGTGTGTGTGTGTTCCTGAATGTTTTTCCGAGGAGTGTATGAAGAGATCGTGAAAAATCCTAGTATAAGAGGGTGGATGTCTGGAGCGTGTGACCAGTGGTGTAGAATACGTGGAATGGTGCGGAGGAAGTTGAGAGTTGTGGGGTGTGGTCAAGAAGGTCAAGGCAGGCGGTGGAGAAAACAGGACGAAGGATTCAAGTGAGAGGAGATAGCAGCAGGGGGGTGACAGAAAGCGAGTGGTAGAGATGATAGCAGTAAGGAGGATGGCAGACGGACGAGTGGTAGGGATGGTCTGTATGAGTGTGTGGAATGTGTGTGTATGTGTGTGCGGAGGTGCGGTGGACAGGAGAGGAGGTGGGTATGTGTGAAAGGTTGAGGGATACGGTGGCGATGTGTGTGTGTGGAGGTTTGTGTTATTTTAGTGGAGGTTTTAGTGGGATGTGTTGGGGGGGGGGGGGTAGTACGGAGGAGAGAGAAAAGGTGCTGGGGACAGTATGAGTGAGTGTAATGTACTGATGTGTGTGTACTGGCTTGGGTATGAGTGTGTGTGTGTGTGTGGTAGGGTGGGTGTTAATATTATTAGTGGTGGAGGGCTCGAATACGGGTGTGTGGGTCGGGGTTAGTGGTGGTAGTGTGGGTGTTGAGTGGGTGGTTTATCGGTGTGTACGTTGGTGTGGGTGAGTATGCTGGTGTGTGATGGTTTGTGTGTGGTGAGAGCGAAGGTGGGTTGGGGATGTTTAGTATTATTAGTGGTGGGGTGGTCGGATGTGGATGTATAGGTGGGGTTAGTGGTGGTAGTAGGGTGTGTGATTAGTGTGAGTGAGTGTATATATGCACTGGTGTGTGTGTGTGTGCGCGTGTTGAGTGTGTGGGTGCGCGTGTGATAGGGGGAGGGGTGGTGGTTAGTATTATTAGTTGTGAGGTGGGCCAAGAGGGTGGGTGTGGCTGGAAGTGGAGGAGACGGTGAATATTAGGAGTGTTGTAGTGGTGTTAGTAGGGTGTGTGTGTAGGGGAGGGGGTCGGTCGAAGGCTAAAAGAAGAGAGGTGGAGAGTTCAGAACGGGGTGTGTGTGGGTCTGTAGGGTGAAGATGGTGTGTTGTTCGACCCTAATGTGCCAGCGGCTTGTGTTGTAGGTGTCGAATACCAGGTGGGGTGCATGCAGCGGACCACGATATAACACAGCCTACCTATGAATGCATGACGGAACAAGCTGATATCAACGACAGATCCAGCAATGCCTACCTCGTAGCGTACCTTGGATAGCACCACCACACCAATTTGCGGACGCCGACTCAATATAAGTCTGATTTGGTCTACAACCTTATGTGTGGTTTTAAATTTTCAAACTTTTAAATTTCCAATTTTTGATTTTCGATCTTCGATTCGTGGTGTTTAATTTGCTGCTTAGATCCCGGACCTGATGCTGGTCTTAAGGTTAATGTCGCAGTTAATTTTAACTTTGCCTGCCGTTGATATATACACGCCTACAACACAAGCCGCTGGCACATTCCAATCATGCATACATTCCACGTACATTTCATATATACTGTTATGAAACACACACCCTATATATTCCATGTATACATCCACCCCATGTATACCTCATATATACTATTATGAAATGGATGTTATACACATCCACAATATATATAACTTGTTTGTGTACGTACGCACGGTACCCATGTGTCCACCAGCCATGAGACCTGCAGCATGTGTAGACTCTTACCCAGTCCCTTAGATCACCAGTCCCCATGTATATTATATAACCATATGCACCACAACCCTCAAGTATTTTATGCAGCTTTACGCAACACCCCAATAATGTCCGGACCCCTCTGCATCTTTGTCATGTATACACTCCTTTTTCCAGCATTTTATTTTATTTTATTTTGTTATTTTATGTACGAAGCGGCATTTTTAATATATATATGTGCCACCCCAGTTATATGTGATTAGTGCAGGGATACTATGTGGCTATAACATTTATGCATATTGTGCATGCACTTTCGGGCTTATATCGCCACATAATCGGGTTGGGTCCAAGCCTCAAGAACGTTGTCTCATATAATACTATGTGCACCATGTGCACAGCTGCGCGTGTGTGTACGGATGGGAGGGTATTCATCAAGTATGTGCCTTCGGTATGAACATACGCGGGTACATGTATGTATGTGTGCCCACGCAATTATGCATGCGCACGTGTGTACACATGTCTGGGTGGATGTATTTGTATGAACATGTCTGTGTGAGGGTATGAATGCCTATGTGTAGATCTTTCTTCTCTTTTTTTTTTTCATCTGTGTATATATATGTGCAGCGTCTTAATTATACACACTTCCCTGAGTACAGTGTGTGAGTGTAGATATGTGTATATTTATCAAAACTACCTTCGAAATAACCTTTTTTTTAAAGGCTGTTCCAAGACATCATTTAAAAACGTTCTTTGTAAAGAGTTTTTTCTTTCTGAAATATGTATGTTGTAAGGTATTCTGAGGCTGTGTTCTTGAAACGTTATGCTAAATAATTTTCTAATTTGTTTGAAAAATTCCCTCCAAGCATTATTTACGGTGATTGTCGCATACAATACAGTTGCGGGTGTGTACCCAATCGGTGTAGAGGA
>OZ024740.1:255985562-255998062 GCA_964016885.1 Eledone cirrhosa | reverse complement strand
TGTGTTTTGTCTAAACATTGCGTCTTTTCTGTGTGTAGATTCTATTTTTATTTCTATGTTCTCAAATTTGCCCGTATGTTCTATTTTAGCATGTTGGTGGTGTATTGATGATTCTTTTTTTTTTTTTCTTTATCTTGAAGCTCTCGCCAGTGTTTGGGAGGGTCGTGTTATTGGCAACATGACCCTCCCAAAGTATAACAATATCGGTTTCAACACACGTTTTCAGATAAAGAATCTTACTAAACAAATTCAGAAACGAAATATATATATATATATATATATATATATATACACACACACACACACACACTCACACACACGCATAAAGTATATAAAATATTGTAGCAAGAATATATATATATATATATATATATATATATAAACATGAGAAGAAAGAAGAATACTGCGTGGTTGCACATGGGTTACATATGATAAAATTAGTCCTTCGTCAGTGATTTGCCAACCATCATTGATATTTCATCGCATTAAAAATCATATACCTCAGGTTGGTGCGAGCAATAACTAAAAAAAATCTATTGGGACAAGTAAATCGCGTAAAGCGAGTGAGACAAGTAAACAATATAGAAGGAAGAAAGCAACGCAAAGATGGGAATAAACAAGCAACATGGTTATCCGGTCAGCATAAGCTGGGTGGATTTCATGAGCGATCAAGATACGGCCGTCCGACGTGAAAACCCACTACTAGCCAAACGGGAGGAAGTGAGAAGGGGAGAAACAGAGAGTGAGTGAGTGGAAGTGCGACGAAGAGGTCAGTCGAGAGAAAGTGTAACTGACAGAGGGGGCGAAAGAAGGTGAGAGCAACAGAGAGACCGGGAAAGCAGTAAGAGAAAAACAGACAAACGCAGCCGAGGTAAATATATATAAAAACATGAGAAGAAAGAAGAATACTGCGTGGTTGCACATGGGTTACATATGATAAAATTAGTCCTTCGTCAGTGATTTATATATATATATATATATATATATATATATATATATATATATACATATTATTAAGTGTAAGGAATTCTTTTACAATGGAATTAGCTCGAAGGAGGAAAATACCCCTGAGCCGTGTATAAACTAATATATATGATGAAACACAGATACCAACACATCTGTATATATATTGCAAAAGAAAATTTTCTTTTGCAATATATATACAGATGTGTTGGTATCTGTGTTTCATCATATATATTAGTTTATATATACATATATATATTTGATATAGAAATGGCTTCTACAGGACTAGAACTGTTTCATTCGGAGGAAATCATCAGGAAAACCGGAATTTGCTAATGATTTCCTCCGAATGAAGCAATTCTAGTCCTGTAGAAGCCATTTCTATATTAAATATTTAGACTTTGAGTACCTAACCTACTGTGCTAACCGCCATTAAACCCGGGATTTATATATATATATATAAATCCCGGGTTTAATGGCGGTTATATATATATTTATAAATATATATATATATATATATATATATATATATATATATATATATATATATATATATATATATATACGTTGATTTAAAACTGCACTATCAACAAGTGTTTTTTTAGCCTTCATATCATGTTCTCCTGTTTTATCTGATGAAAACACAAATATTATTGTTTGATGATGTTTGTTTTTGAAATGCGCATAATAAAATATATTGAACTCCTTTAACCATCTTTTGATCTCATATTATATATATATATATATATATATATATATATATATATATATATATATATATATATATGTGTGTGTATATGCATGTACATATAATAATTTATGTACATATATATATATATATATATATACATATATATAACGGACACATATATGTACATGTTAGTGTGTGCATGCGCGTATGTGCGCGTTTGCGTTTATACATCTCCCTCTCTTTCTCTCTCTCTCTATATATATATGAGTTATATATATATATATATATAAATCCCGGGTTTAATGGGGGTTAGCACAGTAAGTTAGGTACACAAAGTCTAAATATTTAATATAGAAATGGTTTCTATAGGACTAGAACTGTTTCATTTGGAGGAAATCATCAGGAAAGTCCGGCTTTCCTGATGATTTCTTCCGAATGAAACAGTTCTAGTCCTATAGAAGCCATTTCTATATCAACTATATATATGTATATATACATGCGCGCGCGCGCGCGCGCGCGTGTGTGTGTGTGTGTGTGTGTGTGTGTATCTATATATACGAGGTGTGTCAGAAAAGATCCAGGACTGATGTCACAAAAGATTTATTTTAAACCCAAACTTCACACTAAGAGTTTTCTCCTTCAAAGTAATCCCCCTGGAGTATGTAACTGTAATCTTAGCTCTCTGCAGCGATCAAACTTTTTTCTTCATAATTGTATATACATGTCCTCTATTTCAGGTCGTCAAGCAATGAGCACAGAGCAACCAACATACTTGAAAACTCCGTCAGAAGCACTGGGATTTCTACAGCAAGTGTATGGAGATGAGACGATGTCACGCTTATGTGTTTTTGTGTGGTGCAAGATGACCCCAGGAGCGGAAAGCCCTCAACAACCAGGACTGAGGTCAACGTTGAGCGCGTCAGGCAGATGGTGCGTAGCGATCGTCGGCTGACTGTACGACTGATGGCAAATGAGCTGGGTATGAATCGGGACAGCATCTGGAAGATTCTCACTGAAGATTTGGACATGCGGAAAGTCTGCGCGAAAATGGTGCCAAAACTGCTGAACGATCACCAGAAGGGTCGACGCATGCAAGTGTGCCAGGACATCCTAGAACGAAGACTTGCTAGGGACAGTCATCACCGGTGATGAATCATGGATCTTCGAGTACGACCCAGAGGGGATCCGTTTTAAAGACGTGGACAACATCAAAAAGGCCGTGACAACGTAACTGCAGAGGATCCCGGAAGAATCCTTCCAGGAGTGCATGCAAGCGTGGCAGAAAAGGATGGAAAAGTGCATTAGACCTCAGGGGGTTTACTTTGAAGGAGAAAACTCGTGGTGTGAAGTTTGGGTTTGAAATATATCTTTTGTGACATCAGTCTTGGAACTTTTCTGACACACCTCGTATATATATATATATATATATATATAGATATATATATTTCGTTTCTGAATTTGTTTAGCAAGATTCTTTATCTGAAATCGTGTGTTGAAACCGATATTGTTATACTTTGGGAGGGTCATGTTGCCAATAAGAAACACACGCACCAGTTGCTTTCACTTCAATTTATTATAATAAATTTATAATAAATTTATAAATTTATAAATTTCTGGTTGGTTGGTTGGTTCCACAACCAGATAGTTGTTTATATATTGTCATAGTTCTTTCGTCACACACTCTGTGACCTCTTCAGTGACTGGGGATTCCTTTCTTTGTTTCTGTGCCTCTCCTTTGTTCTGTCCTACGCCATTTTGTTTCTGTGTGTGTGTTGTGTGCTCAGTCTGCGCATGCGCCACATCCGGGTGTCTGTGTATGTTTATGTTCATTTATTTATTTGTTTATTTACATGTTACTGGTTTGTTGTTTGTTCTATGTGTGTGTGTGTTTTCATTTTGTCCTTAATTGTAAGTTGTGATGTTGCTGTTCCACTCATATTTTCTATTTAATTTTGGTTGTAATTCTTTTATGTTTATTGCTTCTGTAATTTGTCTAAACATTGCGTCTTTTCTGTGTGTAGATTCTATTTTTATTTCTATGTTCTCTAATTTACCCTTGTGTTCTATTTTAGCATGTTGGTAGAGTACAGATGATTCCTTACTATCTTGAAGGTCTCGCCAGTGTTCATTTATTCGTTCCACTACACTACGAGCTGTCTCACCTATGTACACTATATTTTTGTCTCTACATTGTCCTTCGGTACATCTTATGCTATACACTATATTTCTAGTTTTACAGTTAATATGGGGGCTTATTTTACAGGTTATACATTTCTTATCTATACATGAGGGTCTTTGAAAAGGGTATGTCTTGCTAATGAGTGTTTTTACGGAGGTACCTGGTCTGTCTACTATCTTAATATTGAGTTTATGTTTATTTAGGGCCCTTCTAAATTTGTAAGCTAATTCACCTCTAGGGTTTGTATCGATGACCATTACACTCTGGTATTTATTGCTATCATACCATGAGTTTATTCTATTAGCCTTGTTCCTAGTTCTTTCTATTCTATTCCAAAATTTGCTCCTATACAAGGGGCAGGTCCCATTTATGTCATTATTTACCATTTTTTTCCCATTTGGTTCTGGCTCCTCTATACACTCTGATTCTATCTCTCTGATTGTAGCCAGAGAACTGCATACGGTGGATGAAGTGTTGTATGTGTCTCTAGTTCTTCGGGGTTGCACATGCGGGACACGTTTCTCATAACCCGTACCAAATCCGCAATCAGTATGTTGATTTTGGTATGGTCCGAAGCGGCCGAGTTTCGGTGGATCAGATGTTTGGAAGTCATGGGTTTAGCATAATGGGAATGGAGGATTTGTTTTTTGTTGTTAATGGTATCTAACCAGAGCTCTGTGTCTAGTACAGGTAATCGATGGTTGGGGTGTTTAGTTGGGTAGTCTATAGTCACTCTAATGCTCTGGTATATATATATATACATATATACATATGTATATATATACATATATACATATAGATATATATATATGTATATCTATATACATATATATATGTATATATATATGTGTGTATATATATACACATATATATATATAAATATACATATATATATATATATATATATATATATATATATATATATATATATATATATATATATATGTAGATAAATCTACCAAGAGTTTACGGTAGTGTCCAATCCGTATGAAGAACTCAATGTATTCCGGATATCATGGAAAGAAGAAGTGTAATGAAAAATCACTTTCGGTGAAAGATAAACGGTATACAGAGTCAAGATAAAATATTAAACAAATAATGAATAAACAATTTCTTATATTAAACAAAAAAAGTTCATTATTTAACGATCGTTTCTAGGATATATATGTGTTAGAGTTGGCATGCATATTCAACAGATCTATGTACAAAATTATACAAAATTATACAAACTATCAAGATTAAATATACATACCAACACATATATACGCCGTCTTCAGAAATAATTATTTCTGAAGACGGCGTATATATGTGTTGGTATGTATATTTAATCTTGATAGTTTGTATAATTTTGTATAATTTTGTACATAGATCTGTTGAATATGCATGCCAACTCTAACACATATATATCCTAGAAACGATCGTTAAATAATGAACTTTTTTTGTTTAATATAAGAAATTGTTTATTCATTATTTGTTTAATATTTTATATATATATATATATATATATATATTTATTTATTTATTTATTAAAATAACAGATTAAAGTTTAAGCAAAGAATCGCTGCTTTCACCCTTAAAGGGATCTTCTGAAACTAACAAAGTCAATCTGTGAACGCAGAAGTAAATATTTCAAAAAACGTTGCAACCGGAGGAAGACAGGAAGACGATACTTTGGTTCGTGGAAACGTTCCCTGGCAAAGAACGGGAAAAACGAATATAATACGTCATTATTTGGAGCAGTGAAAAACAATTACACGCAAAGACAAAACCACGTTTATGGTATAAAAGAAGTGGTAGACTAATATTCTATTAGGTGGTTCATAGAGACATTCTCTGGCAATGAACGTAAAAAACGAAGATAATACGTCATATGTGGAGCCTGGAGAACAATTGCACGCAAAGACAAAACCACGTAAATGGTATAACTGAAGTCGTAGACTAAAATTCTAACTAGGAAACCGAATGATTCTCGGCTTCAGAGTTAAGAATAGAGTAAATAAAATACAGAGGTAATTGAAATTAAATAAATACATACACGCATCCATATACGTACATACACAAGCATATGCCTAAAACTCGCCATAGGTATACAAATACACGCACATATAAATATGTGTGTGTGTGTGCGCGTGTATACAAATAATTAAATAAACGTATATAAATAATTAAATACGTATATAACAAGCGCACACACATACCTAGATGTAAATACACATATGTTTGGAGCGGCACGTCAACCAAAACACGAAGTACACATACACACACCCTACATACGTACGAACCCGCATACTCACACAGACGCAAAACTCACGTATACACATAATCAAAAGCATATGTACCAGAATATATAAAATATACGCCATAACATATACAATCAAATATACGTACGAGAAAGTATACGTAACTTCACAAAACATACAGGTAATATATACCTATACAAATAAGTAATGGAACAAACATAACATATACTTAGCTACCACATCAAGACGTAAAATATCCGCGTATAGATCGTACTAGGGTATAATGTGGGGCTGTAATACAGGAAAGTTTTGTGCAATTAATGTTTACAAGCCGAAATTGCCTCAGAATCTTTGTTTAAGATGTGGTCTGTGGCGTAGAGTATTTCCAGGACCTCAGCGGCGCAGAGGTCACATGGTCTTTTATTTCCGTTATACGATCTAGCCCTAGCTAGGATCTCCTAGTGTAACTTATATTGGGTGTGGTTGTCTTTTAGACTCCAGATATAAGCTGAAAGTGACGTCATATTCCTTTTTAGAGAGTAACGAAAAAAGTGGGTATGCATATAAAGACGCTGCTTGAATCTATTGGCGGTTAACCTTATGTAGGCCCTACGGGACGTGGGTGTTTCAACCTTACATGTGTAGACAATGTTACTAGAGAGGCATTTCCCGGATAGGCGGCAGTCAACCCGATCCCTACAATTACAGTTAGTACTAACTACAGGGTTGCACGTGTTCCTACGGCTAGGTAGTTTAGCTAAATTTGAAGCTGTGATGTTATATGCAAGGTTAGGAGTCGTAGAGTAAGAAATTTTAATAGTATTTCTATTAAAAATGTTACTATATTTATGTGTAGGGGGAAAATGCTTCGTAATAAGGGAGAGAAAGATCTTAGCTAATGGTGTGGCCACCTCCATATTATATGGTGGGTTATACCATATAATGCGTCGGGATCTATTTCTTCTAGGTCTATTCTCGTACTCTGTATATGCTACTTTATCGACAAATCCACCCCGAGCAAGAGTTTCATTGTAATATGTGGAATGGTCGTTGAAAATATGCTCGTTTGTAGATAGACGGGAAAGCCTCAAAGAAACGTTTCTTACCAGGTTTTTGGTTATGCTGGCAGGATGGTTAGAATGCTTACTTATGTAATTAAGCGTATCATTCGGTTTTCTATACGGGTAATACAAGTCATTCGATAAATTGAGGGTAACGTCGAGGTAATTAACGACCGAGAGGTTGGCCTCACCCTGTATGGAGAGGTTGAAGCCTTTAAAGAAGGCTGTGAGTTCTTTTCTGAACCTGTCGCAAACACGTGGGCCGCACTTAGTCACGGTCAAAAGACCATCATCACGGTACAAACCACCGCCCACGTTGGGGAATTCGTCCTTGATAGAGAAAAGAAGGAAAAGGCCGATAAGATCGGTAACCTCCGCAGAATCGCTGGCGCCCATACTCACGTCGAATGGGGTACTATTAGATTTTTAATCCAAATAGAGTCGTCGAAATTAATCACCGACTTACGGGCATTGAGGATGACATCAACTTCAAAATCGTTAACCACTGTGAGTGTTTTAGCGAAATTGATAGCTCTAAGGAGAAGTGGTAAAGTGATGGAGGAGTAGTAATTATTGATGTCGAATTGGATGAAACGGCAATGTTCCTTGTTGCATATGCCGTTGAACCAATCAATCACCGCGAAAGAATTGTTCCACAGTGCAAGAGGGGCCAAACTTCTAATTTCAGGTAAAATTCTATCAAGAATCCTTTTACTAAGTCTACCTAAATCGGAGTTCATAGGGTTAATAAACCGAATAGGGGGGTTGTTCGGAAAATTGCATTTGTGATCCTTCAGGGTAAAGTGAGGAGAAATAGGGTCCAGATATTCGGTCCGGTCCAGGATGTTGAGATCAGAGGTGATTTTATTTGATATATATTTATCCTTATCTAGACCTCTTTTGATTTTAGTCTTCAAATTTATTATTATTACTATATATATATATATATATATATATAAATATATATATATATATACATATATGTAAATAGTGGGGAGATGTATAACTGTTATCGATTAGTCAGCATATCGATACTTTTTCCTCATAATGAATGAACCTAAAAGAATGTATTAATTAAGTACTAAGCTTTGTCTTATTGGTTACATATATACATATGTATATTCTACACATATATATATTATATACAAATATTAGGACACACATATATATACAAATATATATGAAACGGCATGAGCTCAACTGGCGAGGCTCAACTCTTTAATATTAGCTTACTCTAATAACGCACGTAGCGAGTACTCTGGTGAGTAATGGTCTAAACAGACTTTTACTGCATCCATATTCATCTCTATTTCTCTCTCTCTCTCTCTCACTCTCTCTCTCTCTCTCTCTCTCTCTCTATATATATATATATATATATATATATATATATATATATATATATATATATATATTAAAATAACAGATTAAAGTTTAAGCAAATTATCGGTGCTTTCAACCTTAACGGGATCTTATGGAGCCCTCTTCGGATTTTAGTCTTCACATTTATTATTACTATATATATATATATATATATATATATATATATATATATATATATATATATATATATATATATATATATATATATATATATATATATAAACATATATACACATACATAAACAAACCTACTTACATAAAATTTAACATCATATCTACAAATAGAGATAAAAAGATATCAAGATAGACAGACAGAGTCTGATAGGTAGAGAGATGGAGAAAGACAGGGATATATATATATATATATATATATATATATATATATATATATATATATATATATATATATATATATATACATATATAGATAGATAGATAGATAGATAGATAGATAGATAGATAGATAGATAGATAGATAGATAGATAAACGTTCATTTCATTACCGTTGTACTACTGTATATGTACATATGAATGTCCCACGAACACACACACACACATACACTGATTGGCATATGGACATACATATATATATATATTTATATTATTTTCAAATCCCGCCGATGTAATCTTTGCCTTTCATCCTTACGGGGTCGATAAAATAAAGTAGCAGTAATACACTGGATTATTGCTGTCCTTGTGCCAAAAGTAGAAACATTTATATTATATTATATCATATCATGTATAGGTGTGTTTGTGCGAATATATCGGGAGTAAAGATGGATTTAATTTAAAAACCTTGGTTTTCTTATCTATCTATCTATCTATCTATCTATCTATCTATCTATCTATCTATCTATCTATATATATATATATAGATAGATATGTTTCTTTTATTTGCCACCAGGGCATCAAAAAGTGGGACAAGTACAATGGGGGGAGTTTACAAAACAAGGCGTCCTCAATAAGGAGGAGGCAATAACAAAATATAAAAATAAAATAAAATATAACAGAATAGGTAGATAGATAGATAGATAGATAGATAGATAGATACATAAATAAATAAATATATGAATATAAAATATATATATCCATAAATAAATAAATATATATGTATATATATATATATATATATATATACGCAAACGCACACACGTACCCATAGACACACACTCATACACACGTTTATATTAAAATATATATAAAGATATAGATGTACATACATACATACATACATACATACATACATACATACATACATACATACATACAGAGTGAGAGGCGGGAGAGAAAGAAAGAGTCGAAACGATATAGGGTTTAATTGGAAAACATGCGCAAACACATTTGAATTATTAATGTTAAGATAAAGTATTTGTGTAATGATAAAATGGTGTATTGTTCAAATGGAATATTTGCTTTAAATTCCAGTCGACAGAAAACCGAGATATATTCAATAATATCCGCAAAATAATTCAAATAAGTCCAATTATATGTAAGCCCTGGAAGGATGTTAGTGTCCCGACTAACAACTTGTCATTACTGACTATGGAAGAACGTATATATATATATATATATATATTTATATATATGTATATATATATATATATATACTTGTGTATGTGTATATATATATATATATATATATATATATATATATATATATATGTATATATTAGAAATGTAAGCTATCGCCGTATTTTGACTAAAGAAATTAAAGAAATTATTTAGCCTGATAGTGGGGTTAAGAACCCTCGGAGAAGTGGAAAAAGATGAGTATTGACGTACATGTACGTCAATACTCATCTTTTTCCATTTCTCCGAGGGTTCTTAACCCCACTGTCAGGCTAAATGTACGTCAATACTCATCTTTTTCCATTTCTCCGAGGGTTCTTAACCCCACTATCAGGCTAAATAATTTCTTTAATTTCTTTAGTCAAAATACGGCGATAGCTTACATTTCTAATAATTTCAAACTCACTCGCTGTTTCTAAAATAATCTTACTTAATATATATATATAAATTTTAGTACAGCATTAACGAAGCTTTAGGTTGCGGCCAAGCTAATGAATGCAAATTCGGTATGTAGCTTTAGCACTCTATAGGGAATAGTACCCCCAGATTAATAACAATACGTTTAGACAGCTTTGCAAATCAAATATCGCGATTGTCAGTCCAGCCGCATTGCCATAGCAGCAAAAATGGTTGGACTCAGCAAAATAATATATATATATATATATACCTATATATATACCTATGTCTGTGTGTGTGTATATATATATATATATATATATATATATATATATATATATATATAACATGATGAGTTTGATTTGAAACTGTTCAGACCATTACACAAGAGAATGCTCGATACTTGGGGTAGTAGAGGAAATAGATGTTGAAACGGCAGGAGATCAGCAGTCGTCTCCCGGCTTCTTATGATATATATATTATATATACATATGCAAATCTATCCACACACACACCTATATATATATATATATATATATATGTGTGTGTGTAAAAGTTCTATTTAAATTGTTGGGATACAACAAGCAAATATTTTTATAACTGATATAAAGCACTCAACAAATAATTGGAGTAAAAATACGATGGAGCTTCCAACAGTAATGGTTGCATTCTTTAAGGGTATGTCAATATTTATTTATAAAACTGCTCTATATTTATAAAACTGCTCTATATTATATTAATTTAACTTGGTGTCCTTGAAACATGTATAATGAAATAAATATGGTTTTATAAATATAGTTTCCATTTGTTAATATCGTACATATATATATATAATACCGGAGTTGTTTATTTAATATTCAATTCATGTACCCAATACTTATAGAAAGATGGATATATCCGTGTGGATATATATATTTATGTATGTGCGAGAGTGTGTGTGTGTGGGGGGGGGGGGGGGGTTACCTTCAATCACTCGTGTACTTTTAAATGTAAGCGGTATCAATGATAAGCAACATTTACATGATCTAAGTATTTCTTTTACTGGCTTCGGTATAAGGGACCTTAACTGTTGAGCAATTTTCAAAAAGTCTATAAATACATAGGCGCACGTATGGCTACATGCTTAAGGAGGTGGTTACTGAAGTTGCTATTTTAAAAGATTTCTCCGCGCATGAGCACACCACTCTTTATATTAACTTTATCCTCTCATTCCTGCGTAAAAGTCAGAGAGATCAGCTTTGCATACACGGTGTGATATATATATATATATATATATGAATGTATGTATAGTATATTTGGCAATATATCGTATGTTTAATTAAAAACATTTTGAAGACCATACGCTATCGGTTTTAAAGTCGTGACTATGTCATATAGTTCTTTTCGGCGAAAGAAGGGAGAGCAGCTAACAGTCTGTTTCACGCTGTTTGGCGATCATCAGAGCCACGCACTCCCTCTTCCGCCGAAAATTATAGAAACTGGATTCTTATAGAATTCCAGTAATAATCATGAGGTGATTATACAGAGCGATTGCCGGTCCAGTAAAAATTAGGTATTAGGATTGGTGCTCTGAAATAGCGATGTATACATGAATGTATGTATAGTATAGTTGGCAATATATCGTATATTTAATTAAAAACATTTTGAAGACCATACACTATCGGTTTTAAAGTAGTGACTATGTCACTTACTTCTTTATATATATATATATATATATATATACAGGTGTATCCTATTAGTTAGTCAAAAACACACCGAAAAACGATGTTCCATAATTGAAAAAATATGAATGTTGTCGATATGATCAAATAAATCAAGGTTATGTCCAGCATAGCCGCCACAAAGAATTATAGAAAAAATTGAATAAATAATTATTATTAATTCTATGTAGATATATAAGAATTTCTATTTTTACTACTAATGAGTAAAATTATAGCTATAATAAAATGTGTATGTATAAAGTAGTATTATATTTTTAAACTATCTTTTATATATAAGTCTAGGCTTATGGGATTTCACAT
>OZ024740.1:255930562-255983062 GCA_964016885.1 Eledone cirrhosa | reverse complement strand
GTATTAACTTCCCGTTCCATTGATTGCATTGTGATTGCCTCAAACAATTCGATTAGTACCTGCTATATTGCGGCTACAACTTCGATTCATAACCAATATGTGTGTATATATATATATATACACACATATACACATATACATACATACACACACATACGCTCCCCCATATTTATATATATATATACATGTATATATATATATACATGTATATATATATATACATGTATATATATATATATATTTATATATATATATATATATACATGTATATATATACATATATACATGTATATATAAATATGTTTGTGTGTGCGTGTTGATAACAAGTAATATCAGAGAGGAGCAACCGTTGGGACGCTACCATATTTATATGTATATGTGTCATATAGAGTATATATACAGATAAAGTCAGAACTGTGATTAAGTTGATCACTTTATAATTACGTGGTTTTTGGGTGCAGTCCCACCTTGTGGCACCTTGGGCAAGAGTCTTTTACTATAGTCTCAGGCTGGACAATGTCTTGGTGGCTCGACACACACGCACATACACACACACACACAGACACAGCCACACACACACACACATATATATATATATATGTGTGTGTGTGGCGGACTTCCAACAAATTAAATACCCCTTCTACTTATATATATATATTAATAAAGCTGACGGCCGTATGTATGAAACAAACGTTTGGCAAATGGGCTGGACCAAATGGCACCATATTTGCACCATAGATGTAACTTTTTCCAAGGAAGAAAATGAGGATATTTTTGTCTACTAAGTTTCGTTATTATTGATTAAAGATATTTTGTTTATCTAAAGATTCGCTTCTTTAAAATGTTCAAATGTCAACACTTCCGGTTAGCGATCGCTTAAATAAACATTCATATATTTTGCAGTTTATATATAATATCGTCTTTTTTTAATGTATCCATGGATTAAATTTCTGTGTATCTTACTCTGTCTTTTTAGATAGATACATAGCTATAACGTCGCGCGTTTATATCTGTCTGTATGTCTGCATTGACTTCGCTTCTAACCAACTTTTAATTAATTATATATATATATATAATTATATATTCGTGTAATACTGTACTGTACTATATATTTTCAACAGTAATACTGTACTGTACTATATATTTTCAACAGGAATACTATACTATATATTTTCAACAGTAATACTGTACTGTACTATATATTTTCAACAGGAATACTATACTATATATTTTCAACAGTAATACTATACTATATATTTTCAACATTAATACTATACTATACTATATATTTTCAACAGTAATACTGTACTGTACTATATATTTTCAACAGGAATACTATACTATATATTTTCAGCAGTGATACTGTACTGTACTATATATTTTCAACAGTAATACTATACTATATATTTTCAACAGTAATACTATACTATATATTTTCAGCAGTAATTCTGTACTGTACTATTTATTTTCAACAGTAATACTATACAACACAGACGGCTTGCGAAGCTAGGTACGTCAGCTATATATATAAATATATTTGTATGCCGTAGAACACGCCAATGGTAGCCGAGCGCCAGCCGGATGGGCCAACTAGTATATATATATATATATATATATATATATATATATATCCAGGGGGTGTAACTTGGAGTTACTGCAGGTTCACCCGGGAGAGCACTCGCGTTTCGCCACTGATCAGCTCAAGGGACGATCTGTATCGATCCTACCCGATTCAATGATCGGCAGCTCGACGGACCCTTTAAAATGCTATAAGAAAATGAAATACATGCTATGCGGTAAACACAGAAGTTGAAGAGTTTGACAATGTGAGTTGTTTTGATTGTTGGGAAGGATCAAAGGGATGTACTGGCCTGTAGTGTATGTGGGGGTGGATGTGATGATGAGATGTTGGTGACGGTCGCTGGCTGCGATGGGCTGGGTGGTGGTGGTGGCGGATTGGCATTGGCCTGTAGTGTATGTGGGGTGGATGTGATGATAAGATGGTGGTGACGGTCGCTGACTGAGGTGGGCTGTGGTGTTGGGGAGGTGGGTTGTCCGCAGACGGGTTGGCGTGTGTGGGGTGTGGTTGTGGTGTTGGTGTTTATGGTAGTGGCGTTTGTGGTGGCGTCCTTGTTATCCTTTCAATATATATATATATATATATATATATATATATATATATATATATATATATATATATATATATAAGCTGACAAAGCAAACCGAGAAAATGAATGCGTCTATGTATGTACAATATAATTCTTCCTCAGATATTGGGTTTGAAACTCTGCAAATCTTTGGTTAATTCGTGGAAATCATGTTTAAACAATAAGTGAATCATGACAAATTGATGAACTAAAATTGTGAACTACATTATGTGTTTGTATGTCCCTGTTTTTGGTGTGGTAGGGAGACGGATAGGCTAAAGATGTGCGCGAAGTATTTAGAGAGAATAAGAGATGATATACATAACTGGCTGTCCATCAACTGACATGGTTGCCAAAATCGCTCACATCCAACTAAGCTGCTATTAAAGCTCCAAAAACATATATGTGTTGCATGTATGTGCGTTGGTGTATATATATGTGTCTGTTTTTCTAGACTGGGGTGTGTGTAATTGCTTTTATGTGATATGCCTGTGTCTATATGTGTGTGTATTTGTATATAATGAATTCCATCCATGTGTTTATGTACGCACATATATGTGCATGCATGAGTGTATGTAGTTCATTCATGTTTATGAGCAAGTTTGTGTATATATTTATATCTGTATGTGTGTGAATACATGTGCATGTTAATTGTATATGTGTGTATTGCGATCCTTCCTTGACTCCATATCACATAATCCATGTTTTAATAAATTGATACTAAATTATTATCCGCATTATAATAACAAAGAATTTAAACAATTTTTTAAAGTCAACCATATATAAAAGGATTTCAACGAGGCTTTTTAAACTTCTCTATAACAAATTCTTTAGACGAGGGTTTTAAATATATCACAATAACAAAAATATTTAGAATGATTTTAAAGACTTCTCGATCACGAATTATATAAACGAAGATTTAAGTCTTCCTTATAACAAAGTACTTCGACGAGGCTTTCAAACGCATTACTATAACAAAGTATTTCGATGAAGCTTTTAAAAAAATAACGAAATATCTAGATATAGTTTTTAAAGTCTTTCTATAACGAATTAATTAGATGTGTTTTTTTTTTAATCTTATAACGGAGCGTTTAGGCGTTTTACTGAAAACTACAGCATTTACAAAGGGACCTTAATTAGTTTTGGAGTGTAAATAGGGAAAAGCATTTCTCTTAAAAGATACGGTGTACTCATTTTGGATCTTTTGTATATTACATATGCACTTATTAGACCTTCGTGTTTGGTTTGGACCAATATCATTTGTCGATCTAATAACGTTTCATCTTCACTATGAAAATGGAGTAGTTATTGCGCGTGGTTTTCAAATTTGACTGTAGGTCACAAAGGGTCATAGAAATACTGATAAAACCATCAAGGTCACATCTAAGTCATGGTAGACTTCATGTTTATTTTCACATATGCTGTATCTGTATCTTGATTTTCGGTTTCTATTTTAATATTAATAAAATTTCTATCGTTACCCCGCTAAATATTTATAAAATTCTCTATAAAATTAGTGTTGTCAACTAATATTTTTCTATTGTAATAAATTACGTATACTGTATTGTAATTTGCTGGAAAGAAAGCTTGAAATTATCTGATGTAAAATTTTCAGGCACGAAGTGTACAATTGTCAATGTTTACATTGAGATTTGTATATTCCATTGGTCAACTGAATCACGTTGTGTTGTTTGTGGCTTCGTGTTGATGAAAGAACATGTCATGTCCCTAGAACATTATTTGCTGACACTCAGCATGGTTTCTATCCGGGTTGAAACTGTTTCACGCAGTTTCTATAATAAAACTGAGCGTTGAAATAGCTACTCAACCATTTCATGTGGTCTCTGACATCTCAAATTTACTAAAGATTTTCACAAATGTTATCATAAAAAATGTCGCAGCCTACTTGATAACAAGATAGTTGGAAAACTAAGAGAGGTACTGCGTGACTAAATGTGTCAGAAGTCAAGCTGCTACAGCTAATGGGGCTCTTTCAAAGGATACAATAATTCTGAATGGAGCCCGCCAAGCAAGGTGCATATTTTTCATGTATTTCTCCCAGGACTGAAAAAGAATGAACGATCTGGCTTGCGTTTCGACTTTAATTGGAGAGCCCTACAAAGATAATGTACACTTGCCCATATCCTCAAAGAAATGCACAACTGCTGACTCTGTAAGCTCCCCCCCCCCACTCCCCAATATGGCAGTATCAGCCAAGTGGAAACGCCAATTTGCATAACATTAGTTCTTAATTCAATCAGATATTAATTTGTGCACTAAACAACTGAGATATATGATGAATAGTATCTATATGAGATGTAACATGTGTAAATATGTAAATAAATAGTCAAATTTAAGCTTGTGTATTTTTATACATATCAGTGTGGATGGAATAAAAGGGAACTAACTATCTGAGTCGAAACTCGAATCAGATCGTTCTCTCAGATATGTATGATATGTATTTGTGATATATATCTAATTGAATTAGCAAACGGATTTATAGATATCAGTACCTTGGTTTATCCATCCTCAGGCGGCGATTTGGTAGAGTTATTAGAACGTCGGATAGAATGCTTGGCGGTACTTGCTTCGACTCTCTGCGCTCTGAGTTCAAATACCGCCGAGGTCAACTTTGCCATTCACCCTTTCGAGGTCGATAAAGAAGTACCAGTCTAGTACAGGGGTCGATTCTTCCTCAATATTTCTTTCGCATCCTTTCTCTCTCTCTCTCTCTCTCTCTCTCTCCGGAAGAAATCGGGTTTGTTTAGACGGGCTTCACCTGGGTTTCAAAAAGGCCCAAACACTGAAGGTCAATACAGTGCCTCCATGACTTCACCAGGAGTTACGGCTACATTCATTAATGTTCCACACAATATAGACGTCATCACAATTATTGCAGAGAAGTCTTATCTCTTGTAAGGCATCACCTCCAGATTACACACACATGCCACAAACTCTTCACCAGACATAATTTTAAGATTAAGTATTAGTACCTAGGTAATGTAGCCTGTGAAGGTGCGTGGCTTAGTGGTTAAGACTCATAAGCATATGGTCGTCAGTTCGATTCCTGGATTGATGCTGTGTTCTTCAGCAAGAGACTTTATTTTCTACTGCCCCTGACATCTCAGCTACAAAAAATGAGTTGTAACTGCAATGAAAGGGGCCATACTTGTCACACATTGTGTCACACTGAATTTCCCTTGGAATTACTTGAAAGATACACGTGTCTATGAAATGTTCAGCACTGATTATACCCATCCCCCGTGTCTGAACGGCAGTTTCTCAAATGGGGCCTCTTGTTCGCATGTTGAGGGTCAGAAATCAAAGAATGGCGGTATATTTTCGCGAGAAATACTCGAAGGAATCAGAAATTTGATGAAAAAAACTAAGAATGATGTAAAAAAATGAATTCTGACAAACTGACAGAAGAAGAAGAAGAAGAAGAAGAAGAAGAAGAAGAAGAAGAAGAAGAAATAATTGCTTTCTATCATGTCAGTCGTGATGATGCAGGTAAAAGGCAAACGATGATAGTATAAGAACCAACGAAAAGCTATTGTCAGGAATGGGAGGCGGAAAGAGAAACAGAGAAAGCGTTAGAGAGAGAGAGAGAGAGAGAGAGAGATAGATAGATAGATAGAGATAGAGAGAGAGAGAGAGAGAGAGAGAAGGGGAGAAAGAGAGAGAGCAAAATGGTCAATGAGTCAAGAGAAGAATGATGGAGAAAGAAAGTGAAGAAAGATAAAGGGAAAATTTTAAACATAAAAATTTAAATGCGAAAAGAATATATAAAAAGGTGGGTTGACAGATTGAAAGAGTGTTAGAAAGGGAGATAGTAGGAGTGAAGGAAAGTAAGGGAGATAGATTGAGAAAGAAATATAGCGAGACGAGGATAATAAAGGAGAGAGATAGAAAAAGAATATGGTCGGTGATGGGTTGGTTATTGTGGTAGTGGCTATTGTATGTCCATAAATCTGAGACTGTGTGCTGAAGAAACAAGCTTAAAACAGACTGGCGTTGTTTGTTTATCTTAGACTGACTAATCATAAAGGAAAAGATAAGAAGATTCTTTAAGCAGAAGCCAATAACGAATAAATCTTCTTCAGTGGAATGGAATGGACTGGACACCCGTCGATTTCAACGATGAACGATCGTCGGAACAGCCGACTCGTCCAATTAACGTACGTGTAAGTTGCTGAGCATTCTGTAGACACGTGTACCCTTAAAGTAATCACCGGGAGATTCAGCGTCATGCCGTATGCGAAAAAGCTAGGCATTTGAATTACAGGTACAGTCTATCCGACGAGCTTCCTCGCAGCTTCCATCTACATAATTTCACTCACGAGGCATGAATCGACTGAGTCTACGATAAATGGCACTTGCCCAAGATTTCAGACAATGGGATTGAACCTTAAGCCCGTGAGGCTGCAAGGCAAACTCCTTAAATATATAAACATGCTGCATCCACAATCTTAACATAAGGTCGCGTGTTCGATTCAGGGTGGTGCATTATGTCCTTGAGCAGGTCCCTTTCTTTCACGTAGCTATAGTCCACTCAGCTAGCAACAATGATCTCAAAGACCAGGCTTGTTACACACTTTCATGCAGAAGAAGGCAGACAGGTGGGAATCACAGAAGAAAATGCAGTATTCGTCAAAAACAAGCAAGGTGGCTATCACTGGAATAGGAAAGTAAGAACTGGGATTTTCTACATATATATTTACATGGTAATTACATTGTGTGTGGGGGAGGGGAGGTGATTTATCAAGAGTATGTCCACCTCGTAGTCCCAGCGTTTAGTGTTACTATGTAAACCCTGGATTTCCGATGCTCAGAATGGCAGCTAAATAATTCGTCTGTAACACGACATCTAAGACAATATTGTGATGCACTTTCTTTTTCAAAATTACATGCTCTACACCAGCCATGTCAAACATGCGACCCGCGGACTGCATGTAGCCCTTTACAAGCACATCTTCGTAATATAAAATAAAAAGTATTAGTTGTAATGTGTGCAATTAGTTGCTGTGTGTGACCCTCAGACAACACATATGTGACCCCTGTGGCTCTCGGGAGATCCTCAGCTGGACATGCCTGCTATATAACATCAATCCATTCATCTTCTTAGCCACTTGTTCATGGTAGGGTCATGGGGCAGCAAGCCTTCAAGCAAACCTTCAAGCAGGTCCTGTTAGATACAACAGTCTGCAATTGATCAGACTGGATGCTCAAGCAAAACCAGCCAAGCTCATAAATGTTATCCAACTAACATACTCCAGGTCTACCCTTGGGTCTTCTGTCGGCTGGTTTTGTCTGTAAAATCTGTCCAAGTATTCATTTCTGAGACATTCTAACCACATTTCCATAGTATCGGAGTTGTGATCTCTAGATTTGGAGAAGTAGCAGCTCTACCTAGAATGACACTCTGATCTCCAAGCTATGCAGTCTATCAAGTAACGTTACTCCAATGACCTTCGGAGAATCCCATTTTGGCAGCTTTTATTTGCGATCGTATTCTTTCGGTCATTAGCCAAGATATAGGACTATATCTAAGGGATGATACGGATACCAAATTAAAGATAGCGAGTTTTGCTTTTACCCTTACCCACCTTCTTCTGATGACGGAATGCTGAAGCTGGCAGAATACTGTACCAGATCCTGCAATAATATCTACACTCTATTTTTCCTTAAGTATGGAGTATTAACTTAAATATGTGCTTGGTAGTCTTAACTAGAAACATCTCATCCACGCATATATATATGTGTATATATATATATATATATATATATATATATATATATATATATATATATATATATATATATATATATATATATATATATATATATATATATATATATATTCCAGTAGGTACTAAGTACCCACGAAAATATATATGGTGTCTATAACAGTGGTTATTCAATGATACTACTTTGAGATACCAGAATTATAAAAATGAGCGGAACAAGTAAACATTAAACAATATTTTAAATAAATTAAAATACGATTTAAATATTCACCTGTTCTAATGCTGTGACCGACGGTTTCGCTTATCAAAAGATTGGAAATTCAGAGAATTTCCAATGAAAAGAATCAGCTCTTCAGACAGCTATTTCCATACCACAGGGCACAAAAGCCTTGTAGTAGTAAATATATCGCTTTCTGCCCAATCTTTTGATAAGCGAAACCGTCGGTCACAGCACTAGAACAGGTGAATATTTAAACGTATTTTAATTTATTTAAAAGATTGTTTAATGTTTACTTGTTCCGCTCATTTATATATTTATATATATATATATATATATATATATATATATATATATATATATATATGAAAACGGAGAAAAAGACGATTATTACATACACACATATCTATTAAATACTGATTTCTCTCGGCTGTCAACTACCTACCGATATATATATAGCATGATATACATATACTGAATTCATTTGCCAAAATCTGGGGTTTTTCCCCTTGTGAGTTACACATGTGCTTTTACAAAGTTGGTTGCAGAGCAAAATACCTGTTGATAACGTGATATTCCTTGTTCGATCATTATGCTAAAAGCTTATAGTTTTAAGCAGACAGTATTATTGATTTAGGTGTCATAGAAACCCTGCATTTGGATTTTGCCATCAATTCCACTTGGGTCCAGGTCTGTTTTTATCATTTATTTTGTTTGACCTGTTTAGCTTGATTTGTTTTTTTTGGCTTAGATGGTTAATGCCTTCTTGACCACTTTTTCAGTTTGTATGGCGTTTTAACATATTGTTTAGCTCTAGTTTTTTCTTAACTATTGGAGCGCTTGCCAGCATATCTACGATTTTGCGTTTCGTTTCGCTTTTTCTACCAGCCAAAATGTGATTCTCGATGAATTTATAGTTGTATATATATATATATATATATCCGTAGGTAGTTGACAGCCGAGAGAAATCAGTATTCAATAGATGTGTGTGTATGTAACTAAAGTGTAACGTACGTTACGAATGGACAAATCACAAGGAGAATTATAGTTAGATGATGACTAAATGATTTTAACTTGTTTTTTTAACAATTGATGGTAGAAAAAATTTCAAATTGTTTTAACAATTGTCTTAACTCGGGCCCCAACTCATGATGTCTGACGCTCTTACCGGCTAAATGGCCTCTTCCTATATATATACATACGTACACATGTACATGCATGTATCTACCTAGACACTCATACACACACTGGTATATATGCCGCAGCTCCATTATTATCATATTTACACATATATTTTTTCCTCTGCTGCTACCCGTCTGTTTCGTTCTTTGTATCTTTACCCTTTCTAGCAGTCTCTCTCTCTTTGTTAGCCTCTTCCTCGCCTTTCACTCACTCATTCTCTGTCACTACCTCTCCTCCTCCCCTTTCTTCCCGTTTGACCTGTCCGTAATTCTTTTCTCGCGCACTCTTGGCCAAGCCGGTATGAATTTTTTTTTCTCTCTCTCTCTCTCTCTCTCTCTCTCTCTCTCTCGTCTGCGACTTCACAGAACTTATGTTTACCGAATTCGCAGACCAGACCCCTTCTTCCTCCCGTTAGACCTGTGCGAAATTCCTTCCTTGCTCACATTTCAACCAGGTTTGATGGTCTTTATTCTCTCGTTCACGATTTCACCGAATTTATATTCATAGAAATCTGGGACTTGTCTCTTTCTTCATCACTTTCTGTTGCTTAAACCATTTTGTTTGTTTACCCTAGCGTCCCCTTTATGTACGTGTCCCAACGACTTTTTTTAGCCGTTGCTCGCACCAACCTGAGGTATATGGTCTTTAAAGCGATGAAATGCCTACGACGGTTGGAAGACCACTGATGAAGGACAAACTTTTTCATATGTAACCCATTTGCAACGCCGCAGCTCCATTATTATCATATTTACATATATATATATATATATATATATATATATATATATATGAATAAAAAATGGCGAGCTGTGTTGTCGCAACTAAGTATAAAAAATGAAGAATTAGAAATAGAAGTTAGGAATATCCATCATCAGTTGTCTACTAGGCATCATAGGTATTTCTTCGCATTACAGACAATATACCTCCGCCTAGGGCGATACAATAAATAAATAAATTATTGGGATAAAAAGAGTTGGGTGGAGTAAGAGAAAGACATGTAAACAGACACGATTGCAACAACTTACTTTAGTTATTGTATCGCCCTAGGCGGAGGTATATTGTCTGTAATGCGAAGAAATACCTATGATGCCTAGTAGACAACTGATGATAGATATTCCTTACATCTATTTCTAATTCTTCATTTTTATTATATTTAATTGCAATAACACAGCTCGCCATTTTTTTTTTATTCATATATGCTTTCCCCTTTGCTGTGACCTGTCTTTTTTCTCTTCCCTTGCAGTTATCCTCTTTGTCTCTCCCCCTTCTCTCTCCGTCTCCCTCTTACTTTCACTCATCCCCTCTGCTAGTCACCCTATCTCGGCTAGCCTCTTCCTCGCACTTCCACTCACTCACTCTCTGCTACTCACCCTCTCCCTCACTTCCTCCATCGTTCCACACTGTACGCGATCTTTCTTCTCTCTCACATCCGTACGGTTAAGATGTGTCTTGGTTCTTCTCGTTAATATTCGCCTGTTCTTATGTTCGAAATTAATTATTGACTTGATTTTTATCATTTTTTCCTCTCTTAACGTTGCCACACAATTCGTGTCTGTTTACATGTCTTTCTCTTTCTCCACCCAACTCTTTTTATCCCAATAATTTATTTTAGTTATTGTATCGCCCTAGGCGGAGGTATATTGTCTGTAATGCGAAGAAATACCTATCATGCCTAGTAGACAACTGACTTCTATTTCTAATTCTTCATTTATATATATATATATATATATAATTCGTTTTTGAATTTGTTTTGCGAGATTTGTTATCAGAAAACGTGTGTTGAAGCAGATATTGTTATACTTTGGGAGGGTCATGTTGCTAATAAAAACACACGCACCTGTCGTTTTCACTTCAATTTATCATAAATTTCTGGTTGGTTGGTTTGATACCTGGAAGGTTGTTTATATATTGTCAAACCTCTTTCGTCACACATTATGTGACATCCTCAGTGACTAGGTTTTTACTTTGTGTGTCTTTCCTTTGTTCTGTCCTACACCATCTTGTTTTTGTGTGTTGTGAGTTGTGTGCTTAGTTTGCGCATGCGTTACGTTCGGGTGTTGTGTGTGTTTTATTTATACTATATACTACGTTACTAATATTGCAGTTAATTTTCGGGCTTAGCTTGCAGACTCTGCATTTCCTATCAGTGCAGGGGGATGCCCTTCTAGATCTGTAAGCTAGTTCGCCTGTTCGGCTTGCATTGACGAACATTACACTCTGGTATGTATTGCTATCATACCATGAGTTTATTTTATTTTATCATGGTATGATAGCAATAAATATCAGAGTGTAATGTTCGTCAATATAATCCCTAGAGGCGAAATAGCTTATAGATTTAGAAGGGCTCTAGATGTACTGAGAGACAGTGTAGCAATAGGAACACAACATACATAGGTGAAACAGCCCGTAGCATAGGAGAAAGAAGAAATGAACACTGGCGAGGACCCCAGGGTGGGAAAATCTCATCAGTACTCCACCAACATGCCAAAATAGAACATAGGGTCATATTAGAGAACATAGAGAGAAAAGAGGCAACAAATATAAACGAACTAACAAGTTAAACGAAGTTCACTGTCCCCCCCCCCCCCGTTCACCCCTTCTACCTCACTAACCTACTAGCTGACCCACCTACTCCACCAACACCCCTAACCCCTTCGCACCACCATACAGACACACCTTGCTCCCCACCAACACTGCATCTACTACTAAACACACACTTACACATACACACTCACCCTACCACTACAGCCCCTTCTTAACTCACTTCCGTTCTGTGGGCGCCACCAACTCCACCCTCCCCCCACCCCCGCCATTACCAAACCTTCCTTGACTTCACTGTACTCATACTCGACCATTGTTCTCTCCTGGATTTACCTGAATACTCCAACATACACACACACAGGGACATACCCATACATAAACATAGACACATCCACCCTCACACACACAAACATAATATCTTCCATCTGCTGCTGACTAAACATAACTACAACACTCACATGGATGCATATACACGTGGAAATACACACACGCTAAGTTGCACATTCACATACGTAAAACTATGGAAACATCACATACACACTGATTGACATATATACATACATACCCAAATATACACACATAAAAGCTTCCCTCTACAGATAATACACACCCACTAACACAGACATGTACACATGAATACATACACACACACATACATAAAAGCAATTAAAAAAGCATCTATAGACACATGCATGTAGACACACACACTCACATTCAACACTCACGTGATAATACACACACAAGCGTATACACTCACATACATAGAAACTACAAAAAAGCCCCACACGGACACACAAATAAAACCAATAAAACTTCACAGCTATACACACACAAAGCAGTGTGCACACTTCACTTTATAAACCTCTGGGACACTCACGCGGCCACACACACACATAGACTGAAGCCACGCACATCTAGCAATTTCTTCCCTTCGACACACACACACACAATCACACCCATGCTACCCATACCCTGCAATCTGGCACTCCCATGCCGGACCCTTCACTCACCCCTATCACTTTTTTTAACTTCCTTTCTTAACCTTACACTACTATATGTTCTCGCCTTATACAGACTTTCCTGAAGAAGGACTTCTGTCCGAAACATTGCAACCTCCCCCAATTCTTCCAAGCATGAACCTAATATAACTGCGTAATTTTACCTCTCCTGTGTTTTGTTTTCATTTATTAACTATATATGTGTGTGTATGCGCGCTCGCGCGCGTGTGTGGAAATATATAAACAAAAGTACGCATGTAAATATGAAAAAAGAAATACACATACGCATGTATGTGTTTGTATGCATATATGTATATTTACTTGCACTCACATACACACATACATACATACATACATACATACATACATACATACATACATACATACATACATAGCTACAGAAGAAACTGAAATCATAAATCGCATTTCTCTTGGAGTTGCGAACTTAATAATGATTTATTTAATTGTTATAAAATGGCAAAAATTAATCCCTCCATTGGCTATATGAATAGAATGAAGCTACACTGGGACTAAATGCACCCAGAGCTAAATTATTTCACAGCGAAACAATTACGCCAACAAGCGACGTTTGTTGAACGTAAAAATAAGATAAATATTATTAATTGTAAGTCCCCCACATCAAACATGTTATCAACAACACGTGCTACAGGTCACCATGCTACTAGACTTCCTAGCAGCCAGGTGGAACAGCGACTTGAAACAACTATGCCTGTAAGAAACTTGACACCACCTGTACCATCTAAGTCTACCTCGAATGCTGGGGAAAACACTATCGATAATAATAATAATCGAAGAAATAATAATAATTGTTTATACTTTAGGCACAAGGCCAGCAAATTACCCAGTGCATTACTGGTACTTTATTTTATCGACCCCGTAAGGATGAAAGGCAAAGTCAACCTCGGCGAGATTTGAACTCAGATCGTAAAGGGACGTAACTATGCTGGAAAGCATGGCGTCCGACCCTCTACCGATACTGCCAATCGAATAAATGTGACACCACGTATACCTCGACTGTTGTGGAAAATACTATCGATAATGATAATCAAAAGTATAAACAATTGAAAATTTCCCTCCAGAGAGAAATTAACTCATGTATCTCTCTTGCTGAACGTGTTAAAACGACAATGGTGAATAAAAAACCAAATAATGAAATACTACGTGTTATTTACGAAATAGGGGATGAATATTTACGACGGATAAAACACCAACATTTTGGCAAATCAACGCCGGTATATCAATGCCTTATCAACGACAGTGAAGCATTATCTTGGTGATAGCAGAGGTATTAACAAGAACAAAACACCACCAAAATACCACCATATATAAATAAAATAGAAGAAAAGATTGCTGACCTATGAAAAGACATAGGACATGTGACAATGCTCCTTACATGCAAACAAACACAAAAAAACCTCACTCATCACCAACAAAGAGTGAAAAATAAAATAGAGACGATGTTTGGTAACAGTAGAACCAGAACTCTCCAATATAAGCTGATCACCCTCAAACAAGAATTGAGAGCTGTTAGCGAAAAACGCTGATACCTGAAGAAGGTAGATGAGAGAAAAATGCTTAATAAAAGTTTCAGACGAAACCAAACATCAGTCTATAGAGATATGAAGGGCAAAATAATAAGTGTCACTGAGGCCCCATCCCAGAAAGACATAGATTCCTTTTGGAGAAAAATATGGGGTGAAAAGAAGAATTTCAACCAAGATGCAGTGTGGCTAAGAGAAATCCGAAAGAACTATTGCTCCTACACTACAACAAAAACATACGAAATAAGTGAGGGTACCCTTGAGACCGTGATAGGAAAACTTCAACATAAGAAAACACCAGGAAGAGACTTGATTGTCGGCTACTGGTACAAAAAAATAATATTCTATCGGAGGTATCTTACTGACCTCTACCAACAAGTTCTTAAGGGAGATACACTTATACCAGAATGGTTGACATTAGCACAAACGTTACTGGTCCCCAAGAACAAAGACACTCACTTGGCAAAAAACTACCGACCCATTGCATGCCAGAACCTGATGTATAAGATGTATACAGCTTGCCTGAACCTATTCCTCCAAGATGACTGTGAAAATAATAACATCATCACAGATGAACAAGCAGCTGGAAAGAAAAGGGTTTGGGGATGTGCTGAACAACTCCTAATCAACAAAACTGCGATGTCGGAGGTGCGACAACTTAGGAGGAATATGACTACAGTCTGGCTGGACTACAGGAAAGCTTTCGATTCTGTTCCCCACTCTGTTCCTCCAGCTTGCTAAAGTCCCAGATATTATCATCAGAGCCATAGAGAGGCTGTCTTCTTCTTGGGCTAATATCCTAAGTTTAAAGACAGAGAGGGAGGACTCTATTTTCACTGATCAAATAAAATATTGCAGGGGTATATTTCAGGGGGACAGGCTCTCTGTGATATTTTTCATCTTGTTATTAAACCCCTTGTCCTTTCTGCTCAAGAAATGTGAGGGATACATCATTGGCTCACAGGAGGACAGAAATACAAACCTAACCCATAACTTCTTTGTGGACGATCTGAAAATCTTTGGCAAGAACATGGATGGGATGAAGAAAAATGTTCACCTGGTTACAACGTTCTCAAAGAATATAGGAATGCAATTTGGCCAAGATAAATGCTCATACATGACTGTAAAGCGGGGAAAAACAACAACCCAATCTAGCAACATTGTCATCAATGGTCTAACTGTTTCACCGATATCTGATGAGGACTGCTACAGATACCTGGGGATAGATGAGAACATATCCTATAATGGTATCAGTAAAAAAGAACGCGTAACCAGGGAATACTACACCCGATTAAGAAAGATCTGGTCATCGGAACTCTCTGCCCAAAACAAAACATTGGCTCACAGTGTGTTTGCTGTGCCTGTCCTAACACCAACGTTTGGAATACTCAATTGGACGATAGACGAAATCCGAGCAGTTGATGTTGGAACTCGAAAAATACTGAACAACACCGGAAACTTTCACATCAACAGTGACATAGACCGCATTTACTTGAAATCTAAGTAGGGAGGCAGAGGCCTCACATCAGTCCAGACAACATTTGAATGTCGCATCATATCTCTCCGACAACATATACGAACCTCGAGAGTTGGGAAGGAACTCCTTGAGAGATATTCCCTGTGTGATAATCAAAAAGTCACACCCAGGGAAGTCGCTCAGCAGTATCGCAGTGAATCCATGAATGAAAAACTGCATGCCTATCAGCAAAAAAATCATGCATTGATATGTTGCCAGGAAGCTCCAGAGTGAGAGTAATATAGATAAGGAAAGTAGTATATATTGGACCAACAGCCGCTATATTGGCTCCCACTTTGAAGGATACGCTTTTGCAATCCAAGAACAGGAGATTAGCACGAAATACCTGATTCACAAAAGAGATAGGGATGCAAGCAAAAAACCTAGATGTGATGACAAGTGCAGACTCTGCAGAACTAACATCGAGGATATCACCCATGCCATCAACAGCTGTCCAAAGATGTCATCGCGGTACTATCTATCTATGAGGCAGGATGTAGTGGCCAAAACACTGTACAATGCAGTTCGTAAAAAAGATAGCCCCGATAATAAACACATTAAAACTACAACAACGTGGAAGACATCTGTGTACATAATATGAAAGAGTACTGGTGGAATGTTCCAGTAAAAACCCCAATAAGATGCAGGCATAACAGACCAGATATTATGATATGGGACAAGGAGAAGAAAGCATGTACAGTAGTGGAAATTAGCTGCCCAGCAGATGCCAATATAATATCAAAATTTAGTGAAAAGGAGAATATTTATGCAGAACTGATGAGAAATCTGCAGATACTCCACCCTGATTACACCTTCAGATTTATGCCTGTGATTTTTGGGGCACTGGGATATGTTAGTAACTGCCTGAATACAAATTTTGAGAAGCTTGGCTTCACAGGAACAGAAAGAACACAACTAGTTAGGAAACTACAAGTACAATCCATTAATGGAACAGTAAAAATATGTAAAACATTCCAAACATTTTGCATCTAATAACTGCATATACACATGTACAGATACAAAGCATATAGACATGCACACATACAACTCAAAACATACACATCCACACATACAATAACATAGATATCTACCTAGTTGATGTGTAAATTCCAATGAGAGAGTCTTGTGTCTATGTTTGAAACCGACTCTCTCTCTATTGGTAAAACTTTGTGTAATTATAAAACCAGAAGAACATACATACATATATACATACATACATACATACATACATACATAAATACATACATACATACATACATACATACATACATACATACATACATACATACATACATACATGGTGGTGGCTGCCAACTCGTTTTCGAGTACGGTCACTACTTTGTATCCATGTAGGAGAACCCCTACCGATGCGCTGAACGAGTGTGACTTTTTAGTCCAGCCAGCGACTTGAAAACTCTGGTACAAACACTACACATGCGACAATTATTGACACATAGTGCTGGGCCCATGGTACCATGTGACGACAAGTGCAGAGAGATCTGCAGATACAAATCAATGCCTGTGCCGTGAAACTTTTATAGTGAGCAAAGGCACTGCACAAAGCCAGTCCCACTCTCTTAACCAAGATGATATTTACCAAAAAGAAGAACAAGTCAACATCATTGGATACCATCAGGGTTGCAGGTGTTATATCAGCGTTTTCCTTCTCCTAGAATTCTGCCTTGACAAAGGCTAAGGAGTCATCTCTCCCGGAGATACATACATACATATATACATACATACATACATATATACAAATGGACACAGAAAGCCGGATACAATCAGTAAATATGGAGGGTAAATTGAAAGATTATAATGAAAGAAGAAGAGGTAGTGGGTGGGAAATATACAAGGGAGAGGGTGGAGTGTGTACAGGGGAGAAGGTGGAGATTGGGAGGGATTGTGGAGACAAGGAAAATTTGAATCAATTGAAACGTGAATCGAAAAAAATGAATTTAACCGATCAGGGATTGTAGTTCCAATATGATATATACACATGTGTATATATATATATATATATACATTTATGTATGTATACATGAATATATATATATATTTATATATAGTAAAATTTCGTTATAACGAATACCAGTATAACGAATTTTTTCAATATAACAATTTGTTTCAATCCCCAGCCAAACGCTCGATGTGTTAGGTCGATCTCATTATAAAGCAATTTTCGTTACAACGAACTTTTTGTTATACCCCGTCAATTTCGTTGTAATGGAATTTGACTGTCTACATATGTGTGCGTGTGGGTGTGTGTGAAAAACCAAAAATAACAAAACAAACAGCACAGTACATGTTAATTTAACGCTTGAAATAGCAAGAAGAGAGTCTTAACGATTCGGACTCTAAACTTTCATAAGAATGCAGAGTTAAAATTAGAAGATATATAGAAAGAAAAGAGTGATGAGAGGAAGGAACGGCGAAAACTAGAAAAAAACATACACGTGTGTATTCAGTCGGCCATCTATACATGTATATATATAAATATAGTATATATAATTATATATATATGTGTGTGTGTGTGTGTGTGTGTGTGTGTGTGTGTGTGTGTTTACATACACGCACTCATATATATTTATATATATATACTACCAAAATTAAATCAAAGATGTCATGTCAGAAACAAGCGCGCGCGCACACACACGCGTATATGTGTGTGTGTGTGTATGTACGTGGGTTTCTGAAAATGGGAAATGGCTTAATCAGAGAATTTTTCAGCATATTCTTGTCTTCTTGTGTGTGTAAATATGAATATATATATGTCATATTTGATATAATCTCGAACATGCATCTTATCCCCTAAGAATAAGCTCAAAGAATACATCTGAGCATTTAATCATTACATATCAACATTATATCTAATATAGCTGCACCTATATTTTTGATGAAACACACACACACACACATATATATATATATATATATATATATATATATAGGAAAAAGTATGACCCCGACGGCAGAGCTCAAGCCGTCGAAACGGCTATTTCTGGACTAAATTAAATTTTTAACCTGGTGAATAAATAGCCGAACTTGTCAAGGAGGTACTTCCTTATATGGGAAGATTGTAGTTGTCAAGAGGATTGGTTAAAATTTGTTGTAAACAGAAATAAGTCTATCATGGCATTTGGTGGGAGGTAGGGGTAACTGAACTTGCCTGTAGAACAATAGGGGTGTGAGTGGAGCGGTCAAGCGTTGAAAGTCATATGTATACAGCAGATTCTAAGTGTATGAAGTGGAGGAGAGGGGTTATAGAATAGCTAATCGAATGAGAGTAGGAGACAATAAAATATAATAGAAAAAATATATATATATAGTGAGAAAGGAATAAAAAAAAATGACAAAGCTATCTTACAATTACAGGTTAATAAGTTGAGAATAGAAAAAACTTGTAGAAATTGAGTAGTACCAGAACTGATACAAAATTAAAGGGGTTTAACACGTCTGCTATAAGTAGTTAGTAAAAGGTATTCGGCCAATTCTATCTTAAAATTACAGGAGTGGGGGGAACTGATGCTACAGAGGCCCGATGGGTTACATCGGGGTAGGCGAAGGGGGAAAAGCAGACGAGGAAGAAAATAGGAGGTGGAAAGAAGTGATAGGATGAGACAGGGGGAAGAAGACAAAGAGGAAAAGAAAAGAAAAGAGATACATCTACCTAAGTAAGCTGGGGTTTCCCCTAACTTATTCGGCCAGTGGGGGGGGGGGGGGGGGTATCAGCCCTTCTCTATCCACCCGGTCGTTATGGGGCTTGAAGGCGAGTTAAGTCCTACGCAATCTGTGTTTGCATGCGGTTACCAGTTCGACTTTCTTGTTTAGGAGTTGGTCCTTCGAAAACAACATTTGTAATGTTTCCTCCGAGCATAAGTTACACGGACGGCGTCCTCCCGTGTAAGAGTTAGCTCTGGACAGTAAGCTCCAAGTGAGATTGTAGGTTATATTATTATCCTGGAGGTCCCAGATGTGGCCCGAAAGTGTAGTGGCATGTCGCCGGACCGGGTTTCGGAAAGTATGTTGGTGTTGGTAGAGCTGGGTCTTGAAGTCACACGCGGTTAATCCTATATAAGCTTTGTTGGGGGTGTCCGTCCTCACGTTGCACTGGTAGATCACGTTACGTTCTCGGCATTTGTTGTTGAGGGGGCACGTAGATCTATCAGGGCAGTTGCACCTCCTGGTCGGCTCTCCACTGATGTCTAGGTTATTTCTTCCATAAGGGTTGAGTTTTTTGTTGTTTGAGAAGACGATGTATTGTGCGAAGTTAGGTGTGGTGTTGTAGGAGAGTTTGATGGTGCTTTTGTTGATTATGTTGTGGTAGCGGTGTTGTAGTGGGAAGTGTTTTTCGAGGAGTCTAAAGAAGATTTTCCCGATAGGTGTTGCCACCTCGACATTATGGGGAGGATTGAACCACGTTACGTTGCGACAGCGGCGGTGTCGCCTGCTGGTTCCGCTAAGGGAAGCTGGATAAAAGGATATTTCCTCCCGGAAGCCACTCCGCTTGAGGGCCTGGTTGTAATGAGGCGCGTGTTCGTCGAATATCTGCTCATTAGCGGACTAACGAGATATGCAGATGGAGATGTTTTTAACCAGGTTATTGGTGATGTTTCTAGGATGGTTAGAGCGGCGGTGGATGTAATGCAGGTTGTCGTTTGGTTTCCTGTCTGGGTAGTTCAGATCATTTTCGAAGTTAAGGGAAACGTCCAGGAAATTGACTCGGGTTTGTAGGGTGATTTCAAGGCTTGACCGCTACACTCACATCCCTATTGTTCTACAGGCAGTGTTCAGCCACACCTACCTCCCACCAAATGCCATGATAGACTTGTTTGTGTTTACAACAAATTTTAACCAATCCTCTTGACAACTACAATCTTCCCATATAAGGAAGTACCCCCTTGACAAGTTCGGTTATTTATTCACCAGGCTAAAAATTGTAATTTAGTCCAGAAATAGCCGTTTCGACGGCTTGAGCTCTGCCGTCGGGGTCATACTTTTTCCTATATCCCACTCTACTACCCTAAGTATTGATTACTCTGGTGCGTTACGGTCCTACTGGTTCCTTACCACAATTCCTTTGTTATATATATATATATTGTTATACTTTGGGAGGGTCATGTTGCCAATAAGAAACACACGCACAAGTTGCTTTCACTTCAATTTATTATAATAAATTGAAGTGAAAGCGACTGGTGCGTGTGTTTCTTATTGGCAACATGACCCTCCCAAAGTATAACAATATCGGTTTCAACACACGTTTTCAGATAAAGAATCTTGCTAAACAAATTCAGAAACGAAATATATATATATATATATATATATATATATATATATATATATATATATCAGTCACTGTATATTTCAGAAAATATCATATATTTTCACTAACTCTGACAGTTGGCAGGCAAGCAGTATACTGCACTGATGAAAGGTAATCACCCAGAAACATTAGTGTCTGCAGTTCTGCTTACATGCCAACACAAGAGCAAGAATGAGGGGCTCATTCTACTGACATGGCTTTAAAAAGGCTGTTTGCATAATTGCAAATGAATCGAATATTATTATTAATATTCGAAAAACTCAGATTACATTATTGTATTCAGCCATGTAGAACGATAAACTATTTGTTTGTTTTATACACACACACACACACACACACACACACACACACACACACGCGCACATATGTATGTATGTATGTATGTATGTATGTATGTATGTATGTATGTATGTATGTATGTATGTATAGTCCCATAAATCCTGATAGAGTCGTCGGGGCACCATATTGACATACGGCGCTTCTTGGCATTTTAAGCCATCCTTCTCTAGGATATATATACATATAAATATACATGTGTCCCTGTATTGTAGTCATACTGATTTCAGTAGTTTTAAATTGTTTGCTTAATAAACAATTTATTATCATCATTGCTGTACCGTCCTGTACCGTCATTATTTTTCTCTTATTGTGAGCTCTGTGTGAATAATAAAGAAACTATCATTACCATTATCATCATCATCATTATTACTATTATTGTTATTTTCTTGGAGCCCTAGTCATTGAGGTTATTTAACCGGAAAGTTTATTCAAATGAACATCAAGCGGCTACCTGCAGTCTCAGATATTCTGGACGTGTCGGAGGGTTCTTGCTGTTCCCAGCAAGCATACCTTTTGAAGTGTTCCAAAATAGGGGGCTGGACTAATATTCTTTAACCATCCTTGAAAACTCTTCGAGATAGTACCTAGTGATCCTATGACAACCGGAAGGACCAAATCTTTTTTAATTCCCATTTTAAATCCGGGTATCAGTTGATTTTCTCCTCCTTTTCTTGCACTCTTGTGTCAAAGGGGAAGGTTACCTCTACAATCAGGCACGATCTTTTTTCCTTGTCAAAAACCACCAGGTCAGGCCTATTGAGTTCTAATTTCTTGTCAGTCTGTATCATGAAATCCCACAGCATCTTCACTGGATCGTTTTCTATCACCGACTCGTGCTTATGCTCGTACCACTTTTCAGAATCTGGTAAATTATTTTGTTTTATTATTATTATTATTATTATTATCGGAGAGGTTAACTTTGCCTTTCATCCTTCCGGGGTCGATAGAATAAAGTACCAGTAATGCATTGGGTAATTGCTGGCCTTGTGCCAAAAGTAGAAACAATTATTATTATCGAACGCCATGCTTTGCAGCAAAGAGTTACGGCCCTTTATGGTCTGAGTTCAAATCCCGCCGAGGTTAACTTTGCCTTTCATCCTTACGGGGTCGATAAAATAATGCACCAGTGACGCACTGGGGTCGATTTAATCGACTTTCAGTTCCGCCAAAATTACTGGCCTTGTACCTATATGAGAAACCATTATTATTAGAGTGGTGGATGGCATTTTTGGAAGAGCGGGTTATAGGTTCGGCCCTTTAAGCTCACAGTTAAAATTCCACCAAAATTTGTTTTGCATTTCATCCTTACTTCCCCCTACGACTCCTACAGGAGTTATTGGAAAATGGAATATATAGACATATGCGACATGGCCGAATGGGTTCAAAGTTAGTTTTCCAATTATTAGGTTTCAGGTTCAGTCCCACTGTGTGACGTCTTGTGCATATATAGCCTCACGTCGACCCATGTCTTGTGAATGAAACAGGATAGACAGAAACTGTACCTGTAATTCATAGAACCAATCATGTCACACACTGTATAACGCTAAATCTCCTTAGGAATCACGTTAAAGGTACGTGTGTCTGTAGATTATCTCGACGCTTAATTTTAGGAGCAGGCTGTTCTTTTAATAGAAAAACTGGAGCACTCATTGTCGAACATGGCGAAGGTCCATTCCATTTCCTTCCACCCCGAGACAACAACTTAGAGTACAGGAATTGATCCATTATATACCAAAAACATGTTAGGGGACGGCTAATCCAGTGAACGATGGATGAAATATGCACCAGTGGTATGTTAGAGAGCAGGAAACCCACTGAAAGTTGGATGAAATATACAGAAGGGACATGTTGGAGGATAATAAGAAACTAAAAGTGTCATTACAATGTACACCAGTAAAGTAGTGTAGGTCGGAAGATGATATAAATCTAGAAGGATCAAGTATACATCAGTGACATGTTGGAGGGAGATAGGAACCTAGAAGAGTGGTTCTAATGTACACCAGTAAAGTAGTGGAAAATAGAGGGATCACATATACACCAGTGACATGTTGGAGGACGAGAAGGTGATGGATAGCATACACAACAGTGAGATACTGGATGAAAGAGAAATAGAATTATTTCCTCTGACAATACTCCATACCATTTAGACAATGTTTGAAATGATCGATCATAATAAACACACCCGCCCCCCAAACACACTCTCTCACAAGCCACGATCCCCTCTCTTGCTATTCCCCCACTCCATTTCTTCATCATAATCATCATCAGCAACAAAGGCAGCTTCCCCACCACAACCTCCACAACCAACATCGCCATCATTATCATCAGCATAATCATCATCTTCATCATATCCTCGCCACCACTACCGTTATCATTATCATCATCATCACTATACACACCACCAGCATCATCATCACAACAACCCAAACCACCACCAATACTATCATCATCATATCTATTGTTATTAATATTATTAGATATTCAATTTTAGATATAGGAAATAATTTGCTTGGTAAGTGTACCGAGTGTGTGTGTGTGTGTGTGTGTGTGTGTGTGTGTGTGTGTGTGTGTGTGTGTGTGTGTGTGTGTGTGTGTGTGTGTGTGTGTGTGTGTGTGTGTGTGTGTGTCTGTGTGTGTGTGTATCTCTATCTATCTCTCTCTATATATACACACACACATATATAGACGCACACACAGACATATATATATATACACTACATATATATATTTATGGGTGTGAGTGTATGTTATAAATATATATATGTGTGTGTGTTCATATGTAGATGGTGAGATGGTGTGATATTAGCCAAAGTGTCTAGCCAATTCCAACGATGTACCCAATTAACGAAACCTCTGATGTTGCTTCCCATTCCTCCATACACATACACACGCATTTATCTACATCTATATTTATTGCTGATATATATATATATTAATAAATTTATTTGTAGATATATATGTATATTAATAAATTTATATGTAGATATATATGTATATATATATGTGTATACATATGTGTGTGTGTATGTATATATGTATATATATATATATGTATATACACATGTGTGTGTGTATATATATGTATATATACATATATATACATGAATATAAGATTATGTGTATGTCTATTACAAATATCCAATTACAACGTGCGCTAGTGAGCATATAAGTTTACTCATGTCCCTGTCTCCTTCTCTCTTTCGCTCTCTCTCTCATATATATATATATATATATATATATATATATATATATATATATATATATATGTATATATATATGCATTCGTGAGTGAATATTAATAATATTATAATAATATTATTAATATTCGATTCGTTTGCAAGCAAATAGCCTCATAGTGCTCTGTCTGTTCTTGAAGACTAACGTCATTCTTTTGTTCTAGTGGTGGCAGAGAGAAAAACAATCTATAAGCGAAAACAAATTTGGGTTTTACATATATATATATATATATATATATATATATATATATATATATATATATATATATATATGTATATATATATATATAATGGAAAATTTGAACAGAAACAAAACAGAGAGGCAGTACAACGAATGTTTATTAATTTCACGCTCTGGAGAGTGGGGTGGTGGTGGGGAACGACATTTCGGGCATAAGCTCTTCAGGTGAAAAGTGTGTGGGAAGAGAGTTCAAAGGGTGTGTAGGGGAGTGGTGCAGAGACATATAGCGAAAAGGGGGTGGGAGGAAACGGTGCGAATGAAATTAAAAATAAAAATAAAAATAAAGCATGATATAAATAAAATGAAATGAAATAAAAATAAAAGCATGATCAATATAAAATTAGGTAGTAACATTTGCTTACGCCGTATTTGACTAAATAGAATTAGTCTGTTAGTTGGGATTTAAAGAAACCCTCTGACTGGAAAAAAAGGATAAGTTTTGACGTACATGGGACACCAACCCACATCTTTGGTTTGCCGGACCAATGTGTAACCATTACACCAACGCGCCGCCCATACTTCCTTCCATTCAATTAGAAGCTATATAACTATAGTAAGTATATATATATATGTGTGTGTGTGTGTAAGTATGGGTTTTATCGAATAATAATAATAGTATTCGTTTCGTTTGCAAGCGAACGGCCTTACTACGCTGAGCTGTGTTTTGTTGGCTATCGCCATCCGTTTGTTCAACTATAGCATCAATGAACAATCAGCAGGAATGTATACCTCTCTGCTACTGGATTGAATTGTTGAAAATATATAGTATTTTCGAAAGTATACATCGGCTGATTACCCTCATTAGCACACCGAGCGATTTAATGGCTGGCCTTGCCGAAAATTAAAAAGAAAATTAGAATATATAAATATATATATATATATAGTGTGTGTGTGGGGGGGGGGGGGTATGTGTGTGTGCGTGTGTGTGTGTGCGCGTGTGCGTGTGTGTATGCATGTATGTATATATATAAGTCAGGTCGCTCTCGAGGGCTACTGGTAACAAGTAACCCAGTACATCTGTCTCATGGTCGGGTTGTCGGCGACTAAATCGGCAACCCCACCAAGCTTGTTGGGTGAGGAGGGTGATAATTGGACACCTTGCGGGATGAAATACATGACTCCGCAATGGGCGGATGAACTCGTCAGAGTCAACGGCCAACCAAATAGTACTTTTTTTTCTACCTGGGAGTGAAGGCCCCCCAATTATTGTCACAACACCTTTCTAGGAATGGGAAACTCTGAAAAAAAACTTGCGGCTTCGGAAGCATTCGATGATGTTGACCAGTTCTCCTTTTCGGATAGTGTTTTCGATGTTTAGAGAGTGGGATTGGCCTTTCCCCACTTAAAAGACCTTCAGAGCACAGGCATTGCTTGTTCACGATCTGTTACAGGTTCGTTTGGCTGGCCGTAGCCTAAAAGTGCACCAAACTCTATGATGACAAATGAAGTCAATAGCAGCAAGGGCTCTAGAACTTATTGTGAAGGTGTCTGGCTCGGCAGGTGTTCCATGGCACCGCAGCGTTGTCCCGGTCATCATCCTACAACTGCAAAGAGGTTTAAACCTCTGAATATTGGATGCTGGAAAGTAAGAACTTTACTTGATTCCCAATCCAGTGTAACTAACCCTGAAAGAAGATCTGCTTTGGTGTCGAGGGAACTCAATCGTTATAACATGGACATCGTTGCTCTTTCCGAAACGAAATTAGCAGGTGAGGGTCAATTCACAAAACAGAAGGGAGGATATACCTTCTATTGGAGTGGTAGAGCAGAGGGTTGTAAGAAAGAGGCAGGGGTCACATTTGCTACCAGGAATGGAATCGTCTCAAAGCTGAAAAATTTTCCCTGTAGATTCAAGGATCGGATAAAGTCCATGAGAGTTCCTCTGATTCATAACCGCTTTGCGACTCTTGTCAGTGTGTACGCTCCGACTATGTGTGCTAGTAATGATGAAACACTAGCTTTCTACATGTCTCTGAAAGAGCTCGTCATCCATAGTATACCTTATACAAACAAAATTGTCACCCTTGGTTATTTTAATGCACGTGTTGATAATTACTGGGAAGCTTGGAGTGTGATAGGCAAGTATGGAGTGGGTAAGTGCAATAGCAATAGCCTACCTCTGTTGCAGATGTGCATTGAAATGGATCTTGTTGCTGGGAACACGCTCTTTCAACAGAAAGACAAATATAAGACAACTTGAATGCATCCAGGTTCCAAGAGGTGGCACCTTATTGACTTTGTTTTAACGAGGAAACATGATATCAGGGATATCACATTGGTTCGTGATTTGCGAGGCGTGGAATGTTGGACTGATCATCATCTGGTGTGCGCCAAGTTTCAATTTGTTGTAAAGTAACGGGGAAGAAGGTTTCACTTCCAAAACAACTAAACGTGACTCGTCTAAAGACAGAAGTCAGAGCTGAGTTGAGCTGTTGAAGTCTCTTGAGTCCATGAATGTGAAAACACTTGGGAATCATTGAAGAAAACATTCTATTATGTTAGTACTGGAGTTTTAGGTCATACCAATAGAAAGCATAAAGACTGGTTCGATGAAAATAATGAAGTGATCCAGACCTTACTTGAAGAGAAACAAAAAGTGCTGACATCATTGTTGTGTCAGACACGTTCTGACAGGAGTGACCAGACCTTCAAGCAGATCAAGGCACGTGTGCAACATCAATTGAGGGCCATGTAAGATACCTGGTGGAGAAAAAAGGCTTATGAAATTCAGAAAGCCTCAGACAGACATGATACAAAGCTCTTATACAATCTGCTCAGGAAGGTGCATTGTCCAACTGGTCCACAAATATCACCACTTCGCTCCAAAGACGGCAAGGAATTGCTCAAATAACCGAAGGAAGACCTGATCAGGTGGCATGACCACTTTGATGAGCTCCTCAACAAAGCATCAAAAATCGATGATGAGTTCATCCGGTCGATTCCATCCAGACCTACAAAGCTGGCAATGGCTGATCCTCCTTCACTTGATGAGGTGACGAAGGCCATTGCCAAATTGATCAGCGGCAAGTCACCTGGAATGGATGGACTCAGTGCCGAGAATTTCAAGTGTGATGATGATAACTTCTTAAACCACCTCACTGATCTCTTTATGAATGTTTGGAATGAAGATGTACCGCAGGACTCGAAAGATGCATTGATGGTTGTACTTTACAAAGGAGAGGGAGTCAAAGATGACTGTGGCAACTACAGAGGTATCTGTGGCTGGGAAGATCTTGTGCATGATGTTGTTGGACAGATTGATACAGCACATTGCTGTTGAGGTACTTCCTGAGTCTTGATGTGGCTTTAGGAATGGCAGAGGCACTGTTGACATGGTCTTCTCTGCCAAACAACTTCAAGAGAAATGCATTGGGCAGCGTATGGATTTCTGCCAAGTTTTTGTCAATCTGACCAAGGCATTTGACACCGTAAATCGGCAGGCTTTGTGGGTTATTTTGGAGAGATTGGGCTGTCCTGAAAAGTTTGTGAACATACTGAAACTTTTCTACGATGACATGCAGGCATGGGTAAATATTGGAGGTAAACTGTCTGAGCCAATCTCAGTTGAAAATGGTGTCAAGCAAGGTGATATACCTGCACCAACTTTGTTTGCCTTGTATTTCGCAATGGTGTTCTTCATGGCCTTCAAGGATTGTCAACACGGTATCTATCTCAGATATCGCACTTCCGGCAAGCTGTTCAACCTCAGGTATCTCACTAAGGTACTGAGTACCTTGATCGGAGAATTTCTGTATGCAGATGATTGCGATCTCTTTGCACACTCCCAGAGTGACATGCAAATGCTTTTTCAAATGCAAAATCTTTTTCCAATGCAAGATCTTTTTCCAATGCGTGCAGTGCCTTTGGACTGACAATCAGTCTGAAGAAGACTGTCGTCATGTACCAACCTGCTCCGGATAAGGTTTTCAATGACCCCCTCCTTATATGTATACGGTCAAAAGCTGAAGGTTGCTGACAGATTTGTGTATGACCTACTCTCTGGTTGCAGAAGTTGGTCTATGTGTTAGTAAGGCAAGTGAGTCATTTGGAAGGCTCAGCGACCGTCTTTGGTGCAGGCGAGGAATCACAATGAAGACCAAGGTGAGAGTGTATGTTGCATGTGTACTGTCAGCTTTGCTGTGTGCGTGTGAGACATGGGTTGCCTACAAACGGCATATCTAAAGACTGGAACGATTTCACCATCAGTGAAAGATACTCGGTATCAAGTGGCAGATGCATGTCAGGGATGTTGAGGTCCTTGAGGGAAGTGAGTGTCGGAGCATTGAGAGTATCATCCACCAACGGCATTTGCAATGGACCGGACACCTATACAAAATGGTGGATGATCGAAAACAACTTTTGTATGGCAAGCTTTGTAAAGGTAAAAGACCACCTCACAAACCAAGGCTCCGATTCATGAATTGTGTAAAGGACTCATTGAAAAAAAAAATGGTTCGATGGTGGCTGAATGAAAGAAAGAAGCTCTTGAAAGAGAATGGTGAATGATGGCGTGGAATGGTGAATGATGGGGTCCATAATTTTGAGGACAGACGCATAGAGCACGAGAAGATCAAACGGAATGTGCGTAAGCAATGCCTTGGTGTATCTCTCGAAACGATCGGTGTCTCCATTGAATTGAAGTGCCCTGAGTGTGGAAAAATTTGCTTGAGTATATCGGGCCTCAGGAGGCATAGTCGCAGTCATGTTCAAAGAGAACCAGTGAACTATGTTCTCCACGGTATTGTGAAGGTTCCTAGGCAACTTGATGCAAGACCTGAGGCCAGGGACATCCATAGTTGTCGTGAATGTGCGAAGGAATGCAAATCTCTAGCAGGCTTCAAAGGCCATATCCAAGCGTCACACACCTGAATCTGACAAGCGATTAGCAGAATTTGCAGCTATCATATATATATATATGTATGCAACAGGTAAACAGAAATAACAACACAATCGGTACAGTATATGTAAGGAATATATATATATATATATATATATATATATATATATATGTGTGTGTGTGTGTGTGTGTGTGTGTGTGTGTGTGTGTGTGTGTGTGTGTGTGTGTGTGTGTGTGTGTGTGTGTGTGTGTGTGTGTGTGTGTGTTTGTATATCTATATATATATACATGCATACGTGTAAATATGTCCATCTGTTTCTTTCCATCATTCTATCACATATTTTTTCGAAGAATTTATAATAAATTGTATGTGTTTATATATGTGATTGTGTGTGTGTATGTGTGTATGTGTGTGTGTTCGTGCATGTGCGTGAGTGGGCTCGCGCACACGTTTGACTAAATTGCAAACGAAAAGTGTATTTAATTCTAACGGTATTTATATATTTAAAGTTACTGACTCATTCCATAGCTACACACACACACACACACACACACACACACACACACACACACACACACACACACACACACACACACACACACACACAGTCACACACACACACACATATATATATATATATCTATATCTATATATATAAGTAGTAACACAACAGTTGGTTCACCATACCCAGAACAATAATTGTACTCGGTATGGTGAACTAACTGTTGTTTTACTACTTCTACCAAACTCGTCCCATGGACTGAGTGCTCTACCACTACGGATATTACCTTCCAGTGTTCTACCTCGCTCTCTCTATATATATATACATATATATATGTACATATATATATATGTATATATATATATAGAGAGAGAGAGCGAGGTAGAACACTGGAAGGTAATATAGGAAAAAGTATGTCCCTGACGGCAGAGGTCAAGCCGTTTCGACAGCTATTTCTGGACTGAAATAGCCGTCGAAACGGCTTGAGCTCTGCTGTCGGGGTCATACTTTTTCCTATTTCCCACTCTACTAGCCTAAATATTGAGTACTCTGCTGCGTTATGGTCCATCTGGGTCATTACCACAATTCCTTCGTTATATATATATATATATATATATATATATATATATATATATATATATATATATATATATATATATATATATATATATATATATAGATGTAATAGAATTAAACGAAATTTCATTTCTCACTCTTAGTACGGCACTTACTTATATATATATATATATATATATTCATTAGTTAAGCAAAACAAGGCCACAAATTTCACAAGGAAGAGATTATTAAAAGATTGTCAACATATTTTAGTTTGATGTAAGAAATGTAGAGAATAATAATAATAATATTAATAATAATATTGTCCGTTTACAATTGTTTCGCTACTCCATATAATATTTCAGGATCAGATGACTATATATCATAATTGATCTGGTTCAGTTGAGAATAATTAACATATTTAAAAGACAGAGTGGCTCATCCGAACTTCAAAGGAATATAAATTAAAATAATGAGATAATGTTACATAATATAATGTTCCATATGTGGGTTTTTACTATGGTGTCTTGGTTGCATCGGTTGTCAGCCATAATCAAGCAGTATTCATCTTTCGAGGCTGCATTGTGTGAGATCTGCCTATGGGTAACAAGATGGCTGCCAAAGGGCATATTTACCTTACTAATTAGAGGGTGGTTTCAGGGGAAGTAACTTCTCGAGAGATTAGAATTTGTGGGTGTTTGTAGTTAAGTGCTAATTTTTTAATTTGTTTTCATTGAGAGACAATGTACGGGAGGTAACTTATAATTATCGAGTTGTTCATAGCAATTTAACTTATTAGCTACAAGTAAAAATGGGGCTACATGACTAAGTTGGGTCAAAAATTATATTGGCGAAGGAATTAGTCCTTCGATATTGACAGCTAATAGTTACCTCCGTTCTATCGTTAATCGGTAGAAGTTGTGATAGAGTTATGTAATATGCTTCCGTAATACAGAGATCACAAGATTTTCTTCGTCCATTGAACGGTTGGGCCCTAACCACGATATCCCATTTTAGTGAGTGTTGGACGTTGTTTAATTTAAGGTTTTTAATGAGCTTAACTAGCGATGTCGAACATCTGTTGCTAGGGTCTCGGAAGGAAAAAGAGTGCGCGTTATAGCGTACCTTAAAAGGGTTAGAGGTAGACCCGATATAAGAGTTGGTATTCGAAGCAGTCTTAACCGTGCACCTATAGACTATGTTGGGTGTCAGGCAGTGTCCATTTAATGGGCATGCATTGGGGTAACGGCAGTTGCAGTTGCTTCTGCGGTTAGTGAGAGTAGGGTTGTTTAACCTAAGCGGTAGATCCGTGCTAGAAGGATTAGATGGGGGAGATGTGTTACTAGAGTAATTATTGGTGTAGTGCGTGGTGTATTTGATAGGGGTGGTGGTACCGCGGTGTGGGAGTTATACTGTCTTAGCTTATGATGGTTACTGAACACGATGTGGCTAGCTAGGTTAGGTGTTGTGGAGAATGAGATTTTAATGTTATTTTTATTAAAGAGTTTGTAATATCTATGGTTGGGGGGTGGGTGGTGTTTAGATAGGATAGAGAAGAAGCGTTTGGGGATATTATTGGCTAGATTAGATGAGAATGGGGGGTTAAGCCAGGTTATATTTCTAGGTCTATTCCTTCTAGGGGTTCTAGTGGAGTTGGTAGCGGCCTTCCTAGGGTTATTATTACCTGGGGATTTGTTATTTGTCATCCCATTTCTCATTCCTATTATAGGGTTGATTTTTAGTTTGCTACTTTGAGTGGGGAGCAGGCCGCTGCCACGATTAAAGTTCCCTGTATAGGTGCTGTTACTGCTAAAATTCCGGCGAATCTGGCTATATGCTAAGGTATTTCTAGTTCTAGTGTTAAGTTCATTATGGTGAATTGCTGTGTTATGGCATTTAGGTATGTAATAAATGGATTGTTTATAACCCGATTCAGAGAGAGCCTTATTATAATATTGTGCGTGCTTTATAAATATCTCCTCATTTGCTGATAGCATTGAGATCCTATAGGAGATAGATTTGATTACTGCTCTGATGACTGCCGGTGGGTGGTTAGAGTGTGGGCTAATATATGTGAGTATTTCACCTGGTTTATGGTAAGGGTAATATAGATTATTGTTGAGATCCAGGGTGACGTCTAGGAAGTTTACTACTTTATGGTTCGGCTCGATGGTGACAGAGAGACCGTTATTTTTTAAGAATCTATGTAATTGTTTCTTTAGCAAATCGATTCCCCGATTAGTGCAATTGTTGACTGCAAATAGGGCGTCGTCCCTGTATATTCCGCCTTGCATGGGTTGGATTTCGGCTCTGATATTACGTAATAGGTAAATCCCAACTAAATAGGTGATTTGCGCGAAATCACTTGAGCCCATCGTAATGTCAAAGTTGTCTGTTCTATCTTTTCTAGTCCAGAGTGCTCCGTTGAATTCAATGATAGGCTGCCTAGCCATAGTATGATATTAATCTCATTATTGGTTATGTCCGAGTTGGGGGTGGCTAGGGCTAATGTTTTGTTGAGCAGTTCCGGGGTTATTGACGCGTAATAGCTGTCTATGTCAAATTGGATGAACCTCATAGATTGCTTGGACCTTAGATCGGAGAACCATCTAATGACTTGGCCGGTGTTGGGCCACAACTTGTAGGTGGTATCATCCCGTAGCCCAGGGATTATCCTATCAAGGATGTTCTTACTGATGCGGCCCAGGTCAGATGTGGTTGGGCTTATGAGTCTAATAGATGGGTTCTCTATAAAGTTTGGCTTGTGATCCTTGAGAGAGAACCCTGGGTTGTTGGTACATATGAGTGGGTAAATCTATCCAGATGCAAGTCCTTAACCAAAGTATGTTATATATATATATATATATATATATATATATATATATATATATATATATATATATATATATATATATATATATATATATATATATATATATATATATATAGGTATATATATACATACATATATATACATATACATATATATATAAGACGGTTGTCTGCTCGACATAGCCTATTAAAACAGACATACTGTTACAATGTCGTCCACATAAAGTGCACCTTACTTTCAGAGTAGCTTTAACTGCTTCAGTTGTTTGATCTTGATGAACCCTGAAATGTTTCTTCAGACCTCCTTTAGATTTGCATATTTTGTGACATATGTGGCGTTGATAAGTGTGAACTGGTTGCTATGTTCTGAGGTCAGTACAAAGTGTCCTATTGTGTTTTCTCATGTGAGACTGAAGGCTAGCAAACTCTACAAGTGGAAGCATGTCATTTCTAATTGGTTCTGTTGCCATTTCATTTACAATTGGGTAACTTTTCATTGATTCGATAATGTTTATGTTGACACTTGAGGGCCTGTTAAGAAGTTCAGAGAAGTGTTCTACCCAGCAATTCTGAATGGAGACAATATCAGTCAAGAGTGACTGACCATGTCCAGTTCTTACAGATGACATTGAGGAGGATTGTGGACCATACACTACTTTAATGAAGGGGGAAAATGCCTTTGTGTCCTTGCGATCTATTGCTTCTTGTGCTTGTTTGGCTTTGTTGTGCCACCACTGCTGCTTCATATTTCTCAAAGTATTTTGACTTTTCTTTTTTGTTGCTCTCTCTCTCTCTCTCTCTCTCTCTCTTTCTCTACAAAATGGAGAACAATTAAGAACGCGCATTGTCGTCTGTTTTGATTGAAATTTCTTTATGTATACTTGCAGAAAAACCACCCTTCGGGTGGTTTTCTACTAGCATGTGTAGTGGCCATATCTATATTATATGCAAATATACATGCATGTAGATATAATATGTCAAATAAAATCGTAATTGACAATATGCACAGAAATTGAAGAGAGACTGTGTTACACTCTCTTCTGTAATCAGTAAAGTAATCCATTATACATTTAAAAAAGACGGTATATATAAACTGCATGACGGTAAAATGTAATGAAACCTTATATAACGATGTAAATATATGGATGTTTATATAAGCGATATAATAAGTGTTATGATATAACGAACGCTAACCGGAAGTGTAGACATTTGAAAATTTTAAAAGAAGTGAATCTTAAAATAAGCAATACTTTATATATAAGAATATTTGTCTAATCAACAGCTACGAAATTTAGTAGATAAATTATGTAATATTCATAAGTATCAGTAGAGGATCTGACGCCATGCTTTGCGGTCTGAGTTCAAATCCCGCCTAGGTTAACTTTGCCTTTCATCCTTACGGGATCGATAAAATAAAGTACCAGTAATGCACTGAGTAATTGCTGGTCTTGTACCAAAAGTAGAAACAATTATTTAATCAAAGTAATCCAACTTATTTTACTAACGGGGTAAAGAAATATTTTTCTGGACGCAGTCCCGCATTCCTTTCTTTATTATAGTTAAGATTTCTAATAAATTGTTGCTTCGTTTTGGAGGACTGAATTATGAGAGGAGGAACCGGGGTAGTGGGAGGAAGGAAGTTTTAACATACAGTAGTAGTATCTCCTTTCGCCCTCTCTCACTGAAACGTCTTCTCTTTCCTCCTGCATTGTAAAGATGTCCCCAGGGGTTCCATTACTGATTTTTATCGAAATCCAATGAGCCTGTCCTGTTTCTGAATATTAGCTTAACATGTGTGTAAAGTTTCATCAGGGTCGGATCACTGGTTCAGGCGCCAACTGGTTATACACATATACACAGGTACACAGATACACAGAAATTGCCATTTATATATATATATATATATATATATATATATATATATATATATATATATATATATATATATATGAAACCATGGCAGCGGCTGCACATGAAAAGTTCTTGAAGAGTCCCGCCCATTGCCAAATCATATTAGTATCAGGTGCCCTTATAAGTCATTGCAGAATTAGAATCCTTCTATCATCTAACAGCAACGGACCTTGTAACGTAACAGCATCGACTATTGTTATATGTATATATATATATCAAGTAAGAATATTTTTGAAACAGCGAGTGGGTTTGAAATTATTAAAAATGTAAGCTATCGCCGTATTTTGACTAAAGAAATTAAAGAAATTATTTAGCCTGATAATGGGGTTAAGAACCCTCGGAGAAATGGAAAAAGATGAGTATTGACGTACATGGGAGTCGAACACACATCTTTGGTTATCCGGACCACTGTACTACCATTTACACCAATTTCTTTAGTCAAAATACGGCGATAGCTTACATTTCTAATAATTTCAAACCCACTCGCTGTTTCGAAAATATTCTTACTTGACATTACAGTCGCGAAGTTTATAGCTTCTAATTTGAATGGAAAAAGACGGGTGATGTGTTGGTGTAAATGGTAGCACAATGGTCCGGATAACCAAAGATGTGGGTTCGACTCCCATGTACGTCAATGCTCATCTTTTTCCATTTCTCCGAGGGTTCTTAACCCCACTATCATGCTAAATAATTTCTTTAATTTCTTTAGTCAAAATACGGCGATAGCTTACATTTCTAATAATATATATATATATCAAAATAAATATCCGAAGGCATGGTATAAATTTCCAATCATTTTAATCACGACACATGTTTCAATAAGAGATAGATCGATCGTGTAGCCATGATCGATTATTACTGATTTCGTCAGGTGAAAATGAATTGTCTTCAAATCCTTGATATGAGGGAGAAAACTAACGATGTTCACTCACAGAGTTTAGTCCCTCATATGAAGATCAAGCAGTCAAAACACGGCGGCTGCTATCGTCTTCAGTTAGGGTCATAAAACTATCAAGTCTCTATCTCCCAATAGCTGTAAAAGACGCTGGACATCAATCAAATCTGTAGAATTACAGTCGGTCACAGTTAATGTGAGTGGGTACACACACAATCACACACACGGACGCGAGGTTAAAGAAAAAATATATACATATACCAACATAGCATCAAATCTGTAGAACTATAGACGGTCACAGTGAGTGTGAGTGAGTACACACACACTCACACACACCGATGCGAGGTCATAGAAAAAATATAAATATACCAACATAGTATTCACCGAAAGTTAGTTTACAAAACAACAAATGTCATATTGGTCAAATCACAATTTGACGATGTAAATTGGAAAAATTGGGTCAACCGCAACCCTATACGCACGCAAGTAAGTTCAGTTCAATGTCCTGCTATACGTGTATAGATTGAATTGTAACATCTGTATCTCCAAATAGTGTATGTTTTGCTATATACACATCCATGTGAAGAGCAAGTAGTCAGCTCATATCGAACTCAGTATGTGCCATTGTCCCATTTAGAAACTGAGTCCCCAAATATGTGCGTGCAAGAAACCGCTATGTAGGCCACTAAGGGGCTCTGTGTAGGGTTGGGTATTTGGGTTAAGGTGTCAGTATGTGCGATTTCCTGTCATATGGGCCCTTGGGCTTTTAAGATAAGTGTTTGAGTGGTGGAGGTGTGTTATCCAACACAAGCATAAAAATAAAATAAAATAAAATAAAATAACAAAGAATAGCAAAACCCAGAGGATGTGCGTAGGCCCATTAATGGTGTGTAAGTATTATTTTCCAAACTGTAACCGTGCGCACTCCATGGTTAGATGATACTTTTAATATTATTAGGGGCGGCCCCCTATTAATCAATAGGAGAGCGGAATTTTTCAGCAACTGCGACAAATCTTACGCTGGATTTTTGGAAAGTAACCTACCACATATCTCCTCCCTCTCTACCTTAGCCATAGAGTTCTATCAATTAGCAAAAAACAGACAATCACACACTCAGGTAGTTAGACAGCTAAGATCGTTTGCGCACTTACAAACGGTACTCGGTCTGTTTCCACAGAGTTCTCACAGCTGAGTGCACTTTAGAATACCTAGTTAGTAAATCGTTAGTATGATTACCCACTCGGGTAAGACCGATTACGCGCATTCACCATTACTTTAGGATACCCTAACCATTGAGTTCTCTCGGTTAGGATATAGCTAGATGTATTACACACTCAATTAAGACCGATTACGCTCTCTATACATAACTCTACACACAGTACCCGGTTTCTTTAGACACGGAGTTCTCACAGTTATGACTAGTCACGTTCTTACCGATTGAACACTACTCTTGGTTTTGATCCGTGATCACCTAACCATGGAGTGCTCACGGTTACAGATTGGACAATAATACTTACACACCATTAATGGGCCTACACACATCCTCGGGGTTTTGCTATTCTTTGTTATTTTATTTTATTTTATTTTATTTTTATTTTTGTGTTGGATAACACACCTCCACCACTCAAACACCTATCTTAAAAGCCCAAGGGCCCGTATGACGACAAAACGCACATACTGACACCTTAACCCAAATACCCAACCCTACACAGAGCCCCTTGGTGGCCTACATAGCGGTTGCTTGCACGCACAGATTTGGGGACTCAGATTCTCAATAGGACAACGGCACATAGTGAGTTAGATATGAGCTGACTAATTGCTTTTCACATGGATGTGTATATACCAAACATACACTTTTTTGGACGATACGGATGTGTATATAGCAAAACATACACTATTTGGAGATACGGATGTTACAATTCAATCTATACACGTATAGCCGAACATTGAACTGAACTTACTTGCGTGTGTATAGGGTTGCGGTTGACCCAATTTTTCCAATTTACATCGTCAAATTGAGATTTGACCGATATAACATTTGTTGTTTTGTAAACTAACTTTCGGTGAATACTATGTTGGTATATTTATATTTTTTTCTATGACCTCACGTCGGTGTGTGTGAGTGTGTATGTACTCACTCACACTAACTGTAGCCGTCTATAGTTCTACAGATTTGATGCTATGTTGGTATATGTATATATTTTTTCTTTGACCTCGCGTCGGTATGTGTGATTGTGTGTGTACCCACTCACATTAACTGTGACCGACTATAATTCTACAGATTTGATTGATGTCCAGCGTCTTTTACAGCTATTGGGAGATAGAGACTTGATAGTTTTATGACCCTAACTGAAGACGATAGCAGCCGCCGTGTTTTGACTGCTTGATCTTCATATGAGGGACTAAACTCTGTGAGTGAACATCGTTAGTTTTCTCCCTCATATCAAGGATTTGAAGACAATTCATTTTCTTCTGACGAGATCAGTGATAATAGATCATGGATACACGATCGATCTATCTCTTATTGAAACATGTGTCGTGATTAAAATGATTGGAAATTTATACCATGCCTTCGGATCTTTATTTTGATACAAATACTCCGTTTTACATCATCTAGCTGTTGCCATAAATGGAATTGGAGATATACAAAAGCGTGGAGAACTTAATATTGTTAACAAAAATGTATTGGACCGTTTGACACAACCAATAATAAACCTTACTATATATATATATATATATATATATATATATATATATATATATATATATGTATGTATATATATATAACAGTCGATGCTGTTACGTTACAACATACGTAGCTCTTATATATATATATATATATATATATATATATATATATATATATATGTGTGTGTGTGTGTGTGTGTGTGTGTGTGTGTGTGTGTGTGTGTCAGTGTTGAACAAAATGGCAACAATGCTTGCCGAACACTGTACGGCTAATAATTCGGGCTGTTTGTTTACAAAGAAACAGAGCATTATAATAAATGTTGGGTAAACCCATACGTACATATATATATGTGTACATGTATGTATGTATATACATACTACTGTATTTCTGTATACATATATGTATGCACGTATACATACTTATATTTGAGTATCAGTGAGAAATGAAATTTCATTTTTTCCATTTATATATATATATATATATATATAAGATTAATATTAAGAAAGATGCTGATGTTACATAAGTCGTAACATCGGCATCTTTATTAAAGTTATTCTTGTACTGAATCTCCATGGTAACTAAAAACTACGAATGTAGAGAACTTTCTTCTGCTTGCCTACTAAAACAATCTTTACTGAACACACACACACACACACACACACACACACACACACACACACACACACACACACACACACACACACACACACACACACATATATATATATATATATATATATATATATATATATATATATATATATATATATATATATATATATATAAGGGATAACAAAATATCGTTATAGGTAATCCAGCTAGAGGTTGTGAAGACTTCGTATTATGGATAGCTTTAGCGTCGTACAGCGTTGTTTGACTCAACAAGGGGTTTACGTAGGTGGCGAGTTTATGAGTTCTCTAGTATTCCTAGGTAAGTTTATCTTGGAGTAATAATATTGAAAGAGTGAAGAATAACATGGTCAACAGTACAAAAAAGGGTTTTATTTACAGTCTGACAATTGTTTCACTGATTAAGTTGTCTAAAAATTGCTGAACACTTGAAGCAGTGCCACTCAATTTTAAATACGTTGTTAGCTTAACCAGATCATCGGAGATAACTGTTATATGTTCAGTATTTTTACGAATTCAAATTACAGCATCAATAATAATATTAATAATAAAGATAGAGAGGGAAAAAAGAAAGAGAGATAGAGAGAAGAAAGAAAGGAAAATGAGAAAGGAAATAGAGAAAAAAGACAGAGAGAAAAGAGGATAGAAAGAGAAGAGAAATGGATAAAGAAGAAATAAAGGTAAAGAAAAATAAAAATAAAGGGAAAAATAATGATATCAACAATAATGGAATAAATGCTAATAAATAAGTGTTAATAAATAAGTTACATCGAGGACAATACAAACTAATACAAAATAAGAAAATAAATAAATAAAAAATGTTTATATGTGCGAAGAACATAGTAAGATTATTGAGAGTAGTTGTGGTGTTGGTGGTTAAAATATAGAGATACGAAGGTATAAACATGAAAACGTTAAATATATTTGTGTGTATTTTAATAAATTAATTATATAATTAATTAATTGCAAGTTATATTAGAAGTGAAAATAATACGATAAGATAAAATGCAAGAGATGAAATAAATTTAGGGAGAGAAATAGAAAGATAGAAAGTGAAAGAGAGAGATATATAAAATATAAAATATAAAAGGTTATGATGTTGGTTCATTGACAGACGATGACAATTATAATAATAATGATGATAATAGATCTAAGTGGTACAATTTGAGTTATGGAATTAAGTTGGTCTAAAGTTATCAAATTTGGTCGCCGTTTTATGCCTACAGAAAATAGTTCTTTCAATTTTGCTGTTAAGTAGCATTTTGTTGTATTTTAAAATTCGGACTAGTTCCATATTACAAACACCACAGTGGGACATGCCAATTCTATAGGCTATTGCCGTTGATAACTTCATGTAGCTGATTCTGTGTTCCTGGTTTACAGGAATTTTTCTTTTTCTTTACCTGTATTTCTTCTTTATCCTTTTCTCTTCTCATTCTATCCTCTTTTCTCTCTGTCTTTTTTCTCTATATCTTTCGCTTTTTCCTTTCTCCTTTTTCTTTCTTTCTTCTCTCTATCTCTCTTTCTTTTTTCTCTCTCTATCTTTATTATTAATATTATTATTGATGCTGTAATTTGAATTCGTAAAAATACTGGACATATAACAGTTATCTCCGATGATCTAGTTAAGCTAACAACGTATTTAAAATTGAGTGGCACTGCTTCAAGTGTTCAGCAATTTTTAGACAACTTAATCAGTGAAACAATTGTCAGACTGTAAATAAACCCTTTTTTGTACTGTTGAACATGTTATTCTTCACTCTTTCAATATATATATATATATATATGTATATGTTGTGTGCGTATAAGTTTACTCATGTCTCTCTCTCTCTCTCTCTCTCTCTCTCTCTCTCTCTCTCTCTCTCTCTCTCTCTCTCTCTCTCTCTCTCTCGCTCTCTCTCTCTCTCTCTCTCTCTCTCTCTCTCTCTCTCTCTCTCTCATATATATATATATACTCTAGTAAAAGTTTGGTATAAATATCCAAGGGTAAAAGCACTCAATCTATTGGAGGAGTTAAGTATAATTAGTTACAACAATGATATATACTGGTACTTTGTTGGCTATCCACCAAGTAGGTATAGATTTGTTTAATGCCCTCAAACACACTAAGAACGCTAGTTTTATACAATTTGTTATTATTGATTTTTATCCCTCGATATCCAGGACTTTACTTGATAAGGTCCTTGATTTCGCTAGGAAGTTCACCAACATAGACGAGTTAGACCGATTAGTCATATCTCACTGCAGGGAAACCCTCCTCAATAACAACAACGACCCATTCGATGTGCCGATGGGACCATTTGGCAACGCTGATGTATGCGATTGGGTGGGCATTTTTATCTTAGACACATTACATAATAAGTTCCCTGACTTCCATACGGGCCTATATCATGATGGCGGTCTGGCACTATCGAGCCATAAAAGTAGTTATGACCTGGACACATTAGAAAAAATCGGAACACTACCTTCAACAGCATAAGCTTAAAACTTACGATATCCACCAACCTCCCCAATGTTAACATCCAAGCCGTTAATTTAGACATACGGACACACACATACTGACATTCCAAAAACCTCGTGAGAAACATAGCTACATCCATAAGGACTATAGCCACCTCCTATAGTTTTTTTAAAATCTTAGCTATAACATTAGTAAGAGGGTATCCGACCTTTATTCTAGCAAAGGCATATTTGATAAGGCAGTACCCTACTATAATTCAGCACTAAGCAACAGCGGCTTCTCCGAAAAAATCATTTACTCTCCAGACCACCGCTCTACAACTAGAAGAAAAACGTAGACATGAAGACGTCATATGGTTCCCACCACCTTTCGTACTTAATGTGAAAACTAATGTAGGTAGCAAATTCGTATTCCTCCTAGACCTTCACTTCCCTGTTGGTCAGAAATACCGACAGATATTCAATCGCCATACAGTGAAAATAGGCTACTCGTGTGCCAATAACATTAAAACCCACATCATCGGCGAACGCAAAGGCTCTCCACCTACGGATGCTCATGCGGAAGGCCAGAGCATCCCTTCGGCGATAATATATCGAACAGACTTTAACTCCACCAACCGGAACAGCCAAACTGAAGCCTGGACTTATGTGGGATCAAAAATCGGTACCTGAACCATGAAACAACCTTCAGACATCCTGACACAAAACATGCCACCCAGTTCGGAAACCATTTATGGAGCCTTAAAAATAAGGACACACCTTTTTCAAACTACCGAGAACGAAGGATAGCCTCGGACAGAAACATGAACTTTCCTCTCTAAATTTGTATGTAAAAACTAATGATTTTTCTTCTCCATTTTATTATTATTCGTATAAATATGCAATTTAACTGCACTTTCCTATTCCGTCGTTGAAAAAGAATATAATGCTGAAACTGGTACCACGATTAAATGCGGAAATACCCACTTTATAAATAAATGTTTTTATATTACACTGAAAATATCCCTCCAGCATTTTTTACTGTGTTTTTTCCTTTTTACTATTTGTTTATATATATCAACTCGTGTGTCACTTTTCTACATTCCTCCATATATATATATGTATGTATATGGAGGAATATAAATATGTATATATGTGTATATATATATATGTATGTGTGTATATATGTATGTGTATATATATATATATATATATATATATATATATATATATATATATATATATATATATATATACTGTATATATATATAGAGAGAGAGAGAAAGAAAGAGATTTTATATGTGTAAGTGGCGATCACTATGTGTGTGTGTGTGTGTGTCTGTCTGTCTGTGTGTGTTTGTGTGTGTTTATGTGTGTGAGTGGGCTCACGCACACGTTCGATTAAATTGCAGACGAGAAGTGTAATCAATACAAACGGTATTTATATGTTTAAAGTTACTGAAGCTCTCCATAGCTACTCGGAATTACACACACACACATATATATATATTTCTCTATATATATATATGCGAGAGTGTGTGTGTGTGTGTGTGTGTGTGTGTGTGTGTGTGTGTGTGTGTGTGTGTGTGTGTGTGTGTGTGTGTGTGTTTGCATCTAACTGCCGTCAGATATTCAGAACGGTGTACTCCCATATTTCTAATCTCCTTAACAAACCTAGAGACAATGGATTGTTAATTCTGAAATATATCAGGAATAATAAATATTACAATAGTGACACGTTCACCGAGTTCTAGTTCCTTTTTCTTTTAGATTTTTTCTATTCATAATTACCAGTACAACCCCTTTTTAATGCTAACGTCTTCCTAAACATACTCACATTCCAGATTCCAAGATGCTCCCAGCGATCTACAGCATTGTTCGATTGAATCGATTAACAAGTTCCCAGAACTCACACTCTTACGGAGTGGGTATGTATGGTATGTATAGTCCCGTAACTCACGTAGGAGGCATATATATATATATATATATATATATATATATATATATATATATATATATATATATATATATATTCCATTAACATATATATATATAGTAATAATAATAAATGTGAAGACTAAAATCCAAAGAGGGCTCGATAAGGATAAATATATTTCAAATATATAAGAACCCTAGAGCAAATATTTATTAAAATAACTGATTAAAGTTTAAGCAAAGAACCGCTGCCTTCACCCTTTTGAAGATCATCTGAAGATATATATATATATATATATATATATATATATATATATATATATATATATATATATGTATATATATTCTTTTGAAGTTATATGTATATATATATATATATATACGACGGCTTGCAAACCCTTCAAGGAACTCATATGTATGCTGGGCACACAGGCATTAGGATGTGTGTTTTCCTGCCAGCGACATATCAAACATATTTTCTTCTGAGGAAACCGTTCTCTCATAATCAACAGCAAATGCATGAAGGACATCTCGATTGCATGGAGAACCGTGGAAGTAATTATTATGATTAAACGATATATGTAACCTCAGCATCTTATTTTATTATATATATATATATATGTATATATATATATATATATATATATATATATATATATATATATATATATATATATATATATATATATATATATATATATTTCGTTTCTGAATTTGTTTAGCAAGATTCTTTAACTGAAAACGTGTGTTGAAACCGATATTGTTATACTTTGGGAGGGTCATGTTGCCAATAAGAAACACACGCACCAGTTGCTTTCACTTCAATTTATTATAATAAATTTATAAATTTAGGAATTTATAAATTTCCGCTTGATTGGTTGGTTCCACAACCAGATGATTGTTTATATATTGTCAAAGGTCTTTCGTCACACGTTCTGTGACCTCTTCAGTGACTGGCATTCTTTTCTTTGTTTTTGTGCCTCTCCTTTGTTCTGTCCTACACCATCTTGTTTTTGTGTGTGTGTTGTGTGCTTAGTTTGCGCATGTGTTACTTCCGAGTGTCCGTGTGTGTTTATATTCGTTTATTTGTTTGTTTATTTGCATGTTAGTGGTTGGTTGTTTGTTCTATGTGCGTGTGTGTTTTCATTTTGTCCTTAATTGTAAGTTGTGATGTTGCTGTTCCATTCATGTTTTCTATTTAATTTTGGTTGGAGTTCATTTATGTTTATTCCCTCTGTGATTTGTCTAAACATTGCGTCTTTTCTGTGTGTAAATTCTATTTTTATTTCTATGTTCTCTAATTTACCCTTACGTTCCATTTTAGCAGGTTGGTAGAGTACAGATGATTCTTTACTATCTTGAAGGTCTCGCCAGTGTTCATTTATCCGTTCCCCTATACTACGAGCTGTCTCACCTATGTACACTATATTTTTATCTCTACATTGTCCTTCAGTACATCTTATGCTATATACTACATTTCTAGTTTTACAGCTAATATGGGGGCTTAATTTACAGGTTATACATTACTTATCTATACAGGGGGTCTTTGAAAAGGGTATGTATTGCTAATAAGTGTTTTTATGGAGGTACCTCGTCTTTCTACTATCTTAATATTGAGTTTATGTTTATCTAGGGCCCTTCTAAATTTGTAAGCTAATTCACCTCTATGGGTTGTATCGATGAACATTACACTCTGGTATTTATTGCTATCATACCATGAGTTTATTCTATTAGCCTTATTCCTAGTTCTTTCTATTCTATTCCAAAATTTGCTCCTATACAAGGGTCAGATCCCATTTGTGTCATTATTTACCATTTTTTCCCATTTGGTCCTGGCTCCTCTATATACTCTGATTTCATCTCTCTGATTGTAACCAGAGAACTGCATACGGTGGATGAAATGTTGTATGTGTCTCTCTAGTTCTTTGGGGTTGCACATGCTGGACACGTTTCTCATCACTTGTACCAAATCCGCAATCAGTATGTTGATTTTGGTATGGTCCGAAACAGCTGAGTTTCGGTGGATCAGATATTTGGAAGTCATGGGTTTGGCATAATGGGAATGGAGGATTTGTTTTGTTGTTATTAATGGTATCTAACCAGAGATCTGTGTCTTGTACAGGTAATCAATGGTTGGGGTGTTTGCTTGGGTAGTCTATAGTAACTCTAATACTCTGGTGGATTGAGTTAGCTATTTGCTGGATGCTTTCCATTGTGTTTTTCTCTAATTCCTGACTGTTCTCTAGTGGGGGTGTTTTAACTACGATGTTTATATCATCAACGTAGCGGGAGTATATTATCAGGGTTGAGAGTTCTTCTAATTGTTCTTTAAGTTTAAGTTTAAGTCTACTGTCCCACCATACCATAAATAGGTTAGCTATGTCGCCTGCAATGCTAACACCAATGGCTGCTCCTTCCTCTTGGGCATATGTTTTTCCATTAAATTTGAACATATGTTCCTTAAGGGTTAATTTTATGTTGGCCCCCACCGCATGTGCAATCATTTTCTTTAGTTCATCGTGGTTTTCGTGTGTGTTTATATTCGTTTATTTATTTGTTTATTTGCATGTTTCTGGTTGGTTGTTTGTTCTATGTGCGTATGTGGTTTCATTTTGTCCTTAATTGTAAGTTGTTTATGTTGCTGTTCCATTCATGTTTTCTATTTAATTTTGGTTGGAGTTCATTTATGTTTATTGCCTCTGTGATTTGTCTAAACATTGCGTCTTTTCTGTGTATAAATTCTATTTTTATTTCTATGTTCTCCAATTTACCCTTATGTTCTATTTTAGCAGGTTGGTAGAGTACATATGATTCTTTACTATCTTGAAGGTCTCGCCAGTGTTCATTTATCATTCCCCTATACTACGAGTTGTCTCACCTATGTACACTATATTTTTATCTCTACATTGTCCTTCAGTTCATCTTATGCTATATACTACATTTCTAGTTTTACAGTTAATATGGGGGCTTAATTTACAGGTTATACATTTCTTATCTATACAGGGGGGTCTTTGAAAAGGGTATGTATTGCTAATAAGTGTTTTTATGGAGGTACCTGGTCTTTCTACTATCTTAATATTGAGTTTATCCACCGCCTTATGTCGGAAATAATACTAGACCACTACCCTTAAATTTATCCCATTAGATGTTTGTAATTATATAACTACACCTTAACCTAAACAAACCACACCAACCTATACCCTGTCCGATATTCCTTCTTAGTTATCAAATTATCACCATTACACACACATATATATATATATATATATATATATATATATATTAATAAACCCCTTGTTTGATCTCTCACCTAATACAATTCTAATTTTTCTCAATAACCAAATAAATAAATAATTTAGACACCCTCATATACTCTCAATACTTACTTCTAAAACAATATATAACACTAATTAAATAGCTGACAACAGTGTATATAACACTAATTACTCCATTATATATTATCTTGTTATTAAAAACTTTTTTTAACTCTCTCTGCATAATCTGAATATATATATATATATATATATATATATATATATATATATATATATATATATTCTCACACATATATATATATGACATATACATATATATATATTATATAAATCCCTATCTTGTTATAAAAACTTGTTTAACTCTCTCTACACAATTTGAATAGCTAAGAATAACAAATACTTTTATATATAACTAAATATTAATTTATAACACTACTTAATGAAAGATGACATTCAATAGATAATAAAATCCATTTACAATAACCTGAAGTACCTCCTTAATTACCTCCCTTAGTTATTAACTCCCCTTGGTGAACACCTCTTCCTTTTTTTAAATTCATAACGTTAAAACAACTTAACGAATTTCTCAACCGCCTAATAACTATTAATGGAACTTCCACATAAACAAACTCTAATATTCCTTAATAGAACATTTAAAGATAGGAATGAATTGTATAATATACTTACTATAACAACATGGCCAGTAATTCAGTGGAATTTATCTTTACCAAACACATATCTATAAACCATACACATCTCAAAAAGATTACATCTAAATCTAAGAAAATTCCATGGTTAATACATTTTTATTACACTCAACATATACATCTATATACGAACTCCAACATAAAAATTCTTGAATGACAATTACCTATTTAATTCAATCACGTGCTTTGCATTACATTTCACATAATATATATCCATTTTATTACCACATGTCCCTCTACCATATAACACGCCATTTAAAAAAATCTAAACATTTCTAACACTTGTAACATGCTTTTACATTCTATATGAAATATGCTTGTTTCAGTTATTATATAACTCTTACCTCATACATGCCTTTATTAATTGTATTGATTCTTGCATTATATACTCTTAACATTACCTGATTTCCAATGCTATGATATGTTCTATCTATCCTATCTTACATATTTCTTTGCTTGTACCTTTCTTTTGCTTGTACCTTTTGCACATGTATTACCTTAAACAATACCTTGATACATAATATGCTTATTTTTCAATTTTCACCATTGCCCCTTGTAATTGTGTTTTCTGAAGCATAACATTCTTTTTTAACTCCCGATTTTCTATATGATGTCTATGACACTGAAAACAGTTATGTATCTACCTAAATGTCCTGAAGACTAGGATTTTAATCACCTGCTTAAACATTCCCTATGCTCCGATGATTCCAGACATCTCTCTGGAAGAAACAATTGTCAGCAAATAAGTGTATTAAAATGATATTTGATTGCTTTAATATTTTGTATATATATATATATATATATATATATATATATATATATATATCGGACTTGCACCTGCGCAAACCGTTGGGGGTTAATTGGGACTCACAAGGGAACGGATTCAAGATTACCGCTTTGTCCGTTCCCTTGTCGATTCAATTTGGATTGCCTCGGGAATGTAACCTTATTATGTAAGAAGCTGTCTGATGATGTCACGGCACTGGGTACACCGAAGCGTGTGGCCACTCTCGTCATTGAAATATGTATCACAGCATTATCATTAAAGGACTTTAACATCTGAAAGTACTTCGCATTTTCTTATTCTCTCTCTCTCTCTCTCTCTATATATATATATATATATATATATATATATATATATATATTTCTACCTGGACTTGCGACCGTTAGATAGTATTACCAATTGGAAAGACAAACGGAAACATTGGTGCCCCGGTTCGATTTGACGAAAGTCGATCGACATATATATATATATATATATATATATATATATGTATTTTTTTTTTGGGGGGGGGGAGTTTTGGCATGTTCGTTTTCTTACTTCTATGACGTTTCAGCAAAGTGAGGTGGAAGTCCGCTCTGCTGAAACATTTTACCTTAGTTGTAAGAAAGTGTAAAAATAAGCAAGTATTTATATTTATTCTATTTATGTATTGAGTACTTCCTCACCCGTAAGCTACCAAGATACCTTGCTTTGTATGGATTTGCAGTGTTGATTTCCGTTAATATTTTGTGTACTCAGCAGAGTCAACGGCCATCGAATAAAGTATTTTTTTTTTTTTTAACGAGAGACTCTTAGTCTTCATTAAGACATCTCTTTAGTAGAAGAACTCTGTGATATCTCACCTGCGACACTGTTTGCACCCAATGATGTAGACCAGTTCTTCTTTTGGGCAAATGCTTTCGATGTTCAGAGAGTTGAACTTGTTACGTGGAAAGTCTTTCCTCACTTTAAAAAGCTTCAAGCAGAGGTATCGCTTGATATGAGACATCGTTTTGCGATGCATGGTACTGTGGCCATAGGCAAGTCCCTAGCAGGACTAAAAAGTGATGGCATTGCTCGGAATCGTGTTGCAACAGTATGAACAGAGTTTCATGTATGTGTTTACCTGTTTCAAATATAAAGATCTCCACCGTTCGGAGGAAGAATTAGTCGAAGGATAACCACTTCTTTCATATTTTTGTCCACGAGCCTGAATTAAGGACAGGTTTGAAAGTGCCTCCTCCAATATAGAGTGGGGATCATGACTTGACCCTGAAACTAATGATAATAAATAAGCACATACATGCCAAGGGTATGAAACTTTGAATATACTAAATAAGCTCTCTTCCAACAGATTGGGCACTGTTTTTCTTGAGCTTTCATCTATGGATATATCTACGGATATATATTACACACACACATATATATATATATGTGTGTGTGTGTGTAATATATATACATATATATATATATATATATATATATATATATATATATATATGTGTGTGTGTGTGTGTGTGTAATATATATATATGTGTGTGTGTAATATACATATATATATATATATATATATATATATATATATATATATATATATATATATATATATATATGTGTGTGTGTGTAATATACATATATATATATATATATATATATATATATGTGTGTGTGTGTGTGTGTGTGTGTAATATACACATATATATATATATATATATATATATATATATATATATATATATGTGTGTGTGTGTGTGTGTGTGTGTGTGTGTGTATTATATAAGTATATACAAAACGTAGACGGAAAACAACACAGCAAAATGATACAGTAAAATGAAGCTATATATTAGTTTAACGCTTGATATAGTAGGAAAAAATATCTTAACCTTTAGGACGTTTACCCAAAATCAGAAGATAGAATAAAAAAATAAAAGAATAGGAAGATAGAAAAGAGGAAGAAACATAAACAAATGTTTTGGAGAATAAGTACGTCTGTGTTCAGCCCATATATATATGTGTGTGTGTGTGTGTGTCTGTATGTGTATACACCCACTGTATACACCCACTAATGTATACTTTAATCTACAATATCCATGTTTTATAAATATTTAGTCAGAGACTTTATTTCAGCTGGCCAAAATGAGTTGTACCAGTAATTCAAAAGGCCAGCTTTATTACACACTCTATCATGATGAATTTCCTTGACGATTTCGTTAATGGTACGTACACGTGTTTGTGGAATATTTTTTAAGTTCCAAGAAAGGCATGAAGCCAATTAGTGTATTGGACTATGAAGAAGGTGAAGTTAACACTAAATGAACGAATTTACTTTAGACATGAAAGAGTTAATGTCATAAGAAAGAGGAGGAGAAAAACAATGCGACGGAAGAGAGATCCTAAGTCTGGCAGTTTGAAGAAAAGGCTACAACCGTAGGAAGACTTCTTTATTTGTGGAACCACAACAGCATCAGAATGAAGACGCTATATGTTTCAAGTAAGGTGAGATGGCACAAAGTGATCTGGAATTAAAGTTAATCAAAGTTCATCACAGTATTTTCTGTAGTAATAACGATAGAAAAGACTAAGATTTGTGACGTCACGTCGATGTGATAAATGCTGTGGAGTTGAAGCCAGAGACGAACCAGTCAAAGTAGAGACTCACTTCTGAACCTGGTCGAAGAGATCCAAGTGACAAGATGAGGCGCCTACCCAAATATATCCACAGTATTCCATATAAGGAAGACTTGTGGACTTATAAAGGCACCCATTGGCCCGTTAACTTCACTGCGCTGTTGTTCAAACAACTAGAATAGAGGTCGTCGGAACTGACGGAGATCCAACGGACATATCTAGACGTGAGGTGGGAAGTGAGGATGTGTAGGAGAGGGACTCAAATTATTCATAATGTATAATATAGAAAAATCGACCAAATCTTAAACGGAATCACAGAGATAAAATAAAAACAACAAATAATGAAAACGTTATAAAAAATCGACGTTAATAATGTTTTTTGTAGCTGCTCAATTTTACTAATGGTGGTGGGGTGGGTTGAGAGTAGGGTGCTTTATTGTTGTTGGTAGTGGTGAGTGGGGGAGGATGTTAGAGTTTGTGATAATGGTAATGTTCGTGGTAGTGGTGGTGGTGGTGGTGGTGGCAGCAACAGCAGCAGCAGCAGCAGCAGTAGTAGTAGTAGTAGTAGTAGTAGTAGTAGTAGTAGTAGTAGTAGTAGTATGAGGAGGAGGAGAATGAAGAAAAGGATGAGGAGGTGGTGGTGGAGGAGGAACAGGAGGGGGAGGCGAAGTAGTAGTGTCAGCAATATATCCCGAGACCATGTAACAAATTACCCCACCGCCACCAACACCACCACCATTAGGGATGGTTGGGGAGGTGGTGGTGTTAATGGTGTTGGTGGTGCTGGTGGTGATGATGATGATAATGGTGGTGGTACTTGTGCTGGTGGTGGTGGTGATGATGATAATGGTGGT
>OZ024740.1:255913062-255928062 GCA_964016885.1 Eledone cirrhosa | reverse complement strand
TTCTACTGTGACAAGGAAATCGATGTCAGGAATTATTTCTTGCCACTTCATGATGAATATGTGTCTTAGACATTTCTGCTGAAATCACCCAAATAATTTGATATGTTTATGGGATAGCGTCCAGGTTTCGAAGGAGCGTAAAAGAGCGGACTGAAAGAATAATCTATACACAAACACCTTTCTATTGTTGGTAATGTTACGATTAGCCCAAACTTTCCTTTATAATTTTCCGAAAGCATCAAAGACCTTCTGGATGCGCAGATATATTTCAGCATCAAAGGAGCCATCATTTGACAGTGGTCTACACAGGTAGACAAATTTATCTGCTACTCTCTGTTTCCAAGAACCATGAGATTGGGTTCAGTATATGATTCTCCAGGAGCAAGGGTCTTTTAAGGCAGATTGTAAGTCCAACTGCTGTACATACATACATACATACATACATACATACATACATACATACATACATACATACATACATACATACATACATACATAAGAAAACACCAGGAAGAGACATGATTGTCGACTACTGGTACAAAAAACTAATATTCTATTCGGAAGTACCTTACTGACCTCTACCAACAAGTTCTTAAGGGAGATACACTTATACCAGAATGGTTGACATTAGCACAAACGTTACTGGTCCCCAAGAACAAAGACACCCACTTGGCAAAAAATACCGACCCATTGCATGCCAGAACCTAATGTATAAGATGTATACAGCCAGCCTCAACCTATTCCTCCAAGATCACTGTGAAAATAATAACATCATCACAGATGAACAAGCGGCTGCAAAGAAAAGGGTTTGGGGCATGTGCTGAACAACTCCTAATCAACAAAACTGCGATGTCGGAGGTGCGACAATTTAGGAGGAATATGACTACAGTCTGGCTGGACTACAAGAACGTTTTCGATTCTGTTCCCCACTCTTGGATGATAGAGGCCCTCCAACTTGCTAAAGTCCCAGACATTAGTGTCAGAACCATAGAGAGGCTGTCTTCTTCTATCCTAAGGTTAAAGACAGAGAGGGAGGACTCTATTTTCACTGATAAAATAAAATATTGCAGGGGTATATTTCAGGGGGACAGTCTCTCTGTGATATTGTTCATCTTGTCATTAAACTCCTTGTCCTTTCTGCTCAAGAAATGTGAGGGATACATCATTGGCTCACAGGAGGACAGAAATACGAACCTAACCCATAACTTCTTTGTGGACGATCGGAAACTCTATGCCAAGAACATGGATGGGATGAAGAAAAATCTTGACCTGGTTACAACGTTCTGAAAGGATATAGGAATGGAGTTTGGCCAAGATAAATGCTCATACATGACTGTAAAGCGGGGAAAAACAACAACCCAATCTAGCAACATTGTCATCAATGGTCTAACTGTTTCACCGATATCTGATGAGGACTGCTACAGATAGCTGGGGATAGATGAGAACATATCCTATAATGGTATCTGTAATAAAGAACGCGTAACCAGGGAATACTACACCCGATTAAGAAAGATCTGGTCATCGGAACTCTCTGCGCAAAATAAAACAGTGGCTCACAATGTGTTTGCTGTGCCTGTCCTAACACCAACGTTTGGAATACTCAATTGGACGATAGACGAAATCCGAGCAGTTGATGTTGGAACTCGAAAAATACTGAACAACACCGTAAACTTCCACATCAACAGTGACATAGACCCCCTTTACTTGAAACGCAGGCAGGGAGGCAGAGGCCTAACATCAGTCCAGACAACATTTTAATGTCGCATCATATCTCTCCGACAACATCTACGAACCTCGAAGCGTAGGAGCCCGCTTCTCGAGCAAGTATATCTGCATGAAACAGATAAGATCATGAGAGTTGGGAAGGAACTTCTTGAGAGATATTCCCTGTGTGATAATCAAAATCTCACACCCAGGGATTTCGCTTAGCAGTATCGCAGTGAATCCATGGATGAAAAACTGCATGCCTATCAGCAAAAAATCATGCATGGATATGTTGCCAGGAAGCTCCAGAGTGAGAGTAATATAGATAAGGAAAGTAGTCTATCTTGGACCAAAAACCGCTATATTGGCTCCCACTTTGAAGGATACGCTTTTGCGATCCAAGAACAGGAGGTTAGCACGAAATACCTGATTCACAAAAGAGATAGGGATGCCGGCAAAACACCTAGATGTGATAACAAGTGCAGACTCTGCAGAACTAACTTCGAGGATATCACCCATGTCATCAGCAGCTGCCCAAAGATGTCATCGCGGTACTATCTACCTATGAGGAATGATATAATGGCCAAAACACTGTACAATGCAGTTCGTAAAAAAGATAGCCCCGATGATAAACACATTAAAAGCTACAACAATGTGGAAGACATCCATGTACATAATATGAAAGAGTACTGGTGGAATGTTCCAGTAAAAACCCCAATAAAATGCAGGCATAACAGACCAGATATTATGATATGGGACAGCGAGAGGAAAACATGCACAGTAGTGGAAATTAGCTGCCCAGCAGATGCCAATATAATATCAAAGATTAGTGAAAAGGAGAATATTTATGCAGAACTGATGAGAAAGCTGCAGATACTCCACCCTGATTACACCTTCAGATTTATGCCTGTGATTATTGGGGCACTGGGATATGTTAGTAACTGCCTCAATACAAATCTTGAGAAGCTAGGCTTCACAGGAACAGAAAGAACACAACTAGTTAGGAAATTACAAGTACAATCCATTAGTGGAACAGTAAAAATATATAAAACATTCCAAACATTTTGCATCTAATAACTGCATATACACATGTACAGATACAAAGCATATACACATGCACACATACAACTCCAAACATACACATCCACACATACAATAACATCCATATCTACACATGAATGCATGCAGACATACATACATATCTACCTAGTTGATGTTGTGTAAATTCCAATGAGAGAGTCTTGTGTCTATGTTAGAAACCGACTCTCTCTCTATTGGTAAAACTTTGTGAAATTATAAAACCAGAAGAACATACATACATAAATACTTACATACATACATACATGGGGGCTGCCAACTCGTTTTCGAGTACGGCCACTACTTTAAATCCATGTAGGAGAATCCCCACCGATGCGCTGAACGAGTGTGACTTTTTAGTTCAGCCAGCGACTTGAAAACTCTGGTACAAACACTGTACTTGTGACAATTATTGACACATAGTGCCAGGCCCTTGGTACCATGTGACGACAAATGCAGAGAGATCTCCAGATATAAAGCAACGCCTGTGCCGTGAAGCTTTTATAGTGAGCAAAGGCACTGCACAAAGCCAGTCCCACTCTCTCAACCAAGATGATATTTACCAAAAAGAAGAACAAGTCAACATCATTGGATACCATCAGGGTTGCAGGTGTTATATCAGCGTTTTCCTTCTCCTAGAATTCTGCCTTGACAAAGGCTAAGGGGTCATCTCTCCCGGTGATTTTGGATGGCCATTGACTCTTAAGAGCTCCTTTGCCCTTTGACAGGTTTTGGTTTTAGTCCTGCAGGATGTCCAAAGTCAGCCTCCTCACCAAGAAATCTTGGTGGGGTTGCCAGTTTAGTCGCCAATGACCCGACCATGGGACAGGTTGTACTGGGATACATGTTACCAGTAGCACCAACTGGTGACCTGACATACATACATACATACATACATACATACATACATACATACATACATACATACATACATACATACATACATACATACATACATACATGCATACATGGTGGCTGTCAACTCGTTTTCGAGTACGGCCACTACTTTATATCCATGTAGGAGAACCCCTACCGATGCGCTGAACGAGTGGGACTTTTTAGTCCAGCCAGCGACTTGAAAACTCTGGTACAAAGGCTACACTTGTGACCATTATTGACACATAGTGCAGGGCCCATGGTACCATGTGATGACAAGTGCAGAGAGATCTCCAGATATAAAGCAATGCCTGTGCCGTGAAGCTTTTATAGTGAGCAAAGGCACTGCACAAAGCCAGTCCCACTCGCTTAACTAAGATGATATTTACCAAAAAGAAGAACAAGTCAACATCATTGGATACCATCAGGGTTGCAGGTACATACATACATACATACATACATACATACATTCCATCAGATTCCATCAGTCAACGCGATCAGTCGCATATTTTGGCGTGGGAGACTATTTATTAAATTTAAGATGAATACTATCTCCGACAGTAATGCCACAACTACAGTCAGGTTGAATAACTGGTTATTCTTCTAACTATCCCTTCTGAAGACACCTTTTATTCGAATTCGTAGAGATATCCGACTAAATACATAGTTCATTTTACAAGGATTTGCTACAAACAGCATGGCTGAACACAACATCAACAAAAAAGGAAGTATCGAAGACAAATAACAAAGAAGGTAATCAAACTTTATTCAGTTGTAGCTACAGAAGAAACCGAAATTATAAATCGCATTTCTCTTGGAGTTGCGAACTTAATAATGATTTATTTAATTGTTATAAAACGGCAAAAAACAATCCCTCCATTGGCTATAAGATAGAATGAAGCTACACTGGGACGAAATGCACCCAGAGCTAAATTATTTCACAGCGAAACAATTACGCCAACAAGCGACGTTTGTTGAACGTAAAAATAAGATAAATATTATTAATTGTATGTCCCCCACAACAAACATGGAATCAACAACACGTGCTACAGATCGCGATGCTATTAGACTTCCTAGCAGCCAGGTCGTACAGCGCGTTGAAACAACTATGCCTGTACCCTCTAAGTCTACCTCGAATGCTGGGGAAAACACTATCGATAATAATAATAATCGAAGAAATAATAATAATAATCGAAGAAATGTGACACCACGTATACCATCTGAGTCTACCTCGACTGTTGTGGAAAATACTATCGATAATGATAATCAAAAGTATAAACAATTGAAAATTTCCCTTAACGAAATCTTCCAGAGAGAAATTAACTCATGTAAAAATACCTCTCCGGCTGAACGTGTTAAAATGACAATGGTGAATAAATAACCAAATAATGAAATACTACGTGTTATTGACGAAATAGGGGATGAATATTTACGACGGATAAAAACCCCAACATTTTGGCAAATCAACGCCTGTTTATATGCCTTAGCAATGACAGTGAAGCATTATCTTGGTGATAGCAGAGATATTAACAAGAACAAAACACCACCAAAAATACCAACATATATATAACTAAAATAGAAAAAAAGAGTGCTGACCTACGAAAAAACATAGGACATGTGATAATGCTCCTTACATGCAAACAAACACAAAAAAACCTCACTCCTCACCAACAAAGAGTGAAAAATAAAATAGAGACGATGTTTGGTAACAGTAGAACCAGAACTCTCCAATATAAGCTGATCACCCTCAAACAAGAATTGAGAGCTGTTGCGAAAAACGCCGATACCTGAAGAAGGTAGATGAGAGAAAAATGCTTAATAAAAGTTTCAGACGAAACCACACAACAGTCTATAGAGATATGAAGGGCAAAATAATAAGTGTCACTGAGGCCCCATCCCAGAAAGACATAGATTCCTTTTGGAGAAAAATATGGGGTGAAAAGAAGAATTTCAACCAAGATGCAATGTGGCTAAGAGAAATCCGAAAGAACTATTGCTCCTACACTACAACAAAAACATACGAAATAAGTGAGGGTACCCTTGAGACTGTGATAGGAAAACTCCAAGATAAGAAAACACCAGGAAGAGACATGATTGTCGGCTACTGGTACAAAAAGCTAATATTCAATCGGAGATATCTTACTGACCTCTACCAACAAGTTCTTAAGGGAGATACACTTATACCAGAATGGTTGACATTAGCACAAACGTTACTGGTCTCCAAGAACAAAGACACCCACTTGGCAAAAAACTACCGACCCATTGCATGCCAGAACCTAATGTATAAGATGTATTCAGCCTGCCTCAACCTATTCCTCCAAGATCACTGTGAAAATAATAACATCATCACAGATGAACAAGCGGCTGGAAAGAAAAGGGTTTGGGGATGTGCTGAACAACTCCTAATCAACAAAACTGCGATGTCGGAGGTGCGACAATTTAGGAGGAATATGACTACAGTCTGGCTGGACTACAAGAAAGCTTTCGATTCTGTTCCCCACTCTTGGATGATAGAGGCCCTCCAACTTGCTAATGTCCCAGACATTATTGTCAGGGCCATAGAGAGGCTGTATTCTTCTTGGGCTACTATCCTAAGGTTAAAGACAGAGAGGGAGGACTCTATTTTCACTGATAAAATAAAATATTGCAGGGGTATATTTCAGGGGGACAGTCTCTCTGTGATATTGTTCATCTTGTCATTAAACCCCTTGTCCTTTCTGCTCAAGAAATGTGAGGCCCACAGGAGGACAGAAATACGAACCTAACCCATAACTTCTTTGTGGACGATCGGAAACTCTATGCCAAGAACATGGATGGGATGAAGAAAAATCTTGACCTGGTTACAACGTTCTGAAAGGATATAGGAATGGAGTTTGGCTAAGATAAATGCTCATACATGACTGTAAAGCGGGGGAAAACAACAACCCAATCTAGCAACATTGTCATCAATGGTCTAACTGTTTCACCGATATCTGATGAGGACTGCTACAGATAGCTGGGGATAGATGAGAACATATCCTATAATGGTATCTGTAATAAAGAACGCGTAACCAGGGAATACTACACCCGATTAAGAAAGATCTGGTCATCGGAACTCTCTGCGCAAAATAAAACAGTGGCTCACAATGTGTTTGCTGTGCCTGTCCTAACACCAACGTTTGGAATACTCAATTGGACGATAGACGAAATCCGAGCAGTTGATGTTGGAACTCGAAAAATACTGAACAACACCGGAAACTTCCACATCAACAGTGACATAGACCGCCTTTACTTGAAACGTAGGTAGGGAGGAAGAGGCCTAACACCAGTCCAGACAACATTTGAATGTCGCATCATATCTCTCCGACAACATCTACGAACCTCGAAGCGTAGGAGCCCGCTTCTCGAGCAAGTATATCTGCATGAAACAGATAAGATCATGAGAGTTGGGAAGGAACTACTTGAGAGATATTCCCTGTGTGATAATCAGAAACTCACACCCAGGGATGTCGCTCAGCAGTATCGCAGTGAATCCATGGATGAAAAACTGCATGCCTATCAGCAAAAAATCATGCATGGATATGTTGCCAGGAAGCTGCAGAGTGAGAGTAATATAGATAAGGAAAGTAGTCTATCTTGGACCAACAACCGCTATATTGGCTCCCACTTTGAAGGATACGCTTTTGCAATCCAAGAACAGGAGATTAGCACGAAATACCTGATTCACAAAAGAGATAGGGATACAAGCAAAACACCTAGATGTGATAACAAGTGCAGACTCTGCAGAATTAACATCGAAGATGTCACCCATGTCATCAGCAGCTCTCCAAAGATGTCATCGCGGTACTATCTACCTATGAGGCTGCCCAGCAGATGCCACACATACAATAACATCCATATCTACACATGCATGCATACATAATCTACCTAGCTGATGTTTTGTAAATTCCAATGAGAGAGTTTTGTGTCTATGTTAGAAACCGACCCTCTTTATTGGGAAAAAATTTGTGAAATTATAAAACCAGAAGAAAATACATATATACATACAAATCTTGAGAAGCTGGGCACAGAAAGAACACAACTAGTTAGGAAATTACAAGTACAATCCATTAATGGAACTGTAAAATATGTAAAACATTCCAAACATTTTGCATCTAATAACTGCATATACACATGTACAGATACTAAGCATATACACATGTGCACATACAACTCAAAACATACACATCCACACATACAATAACAACCATATCTACACATGGATGCAGACATACATACATATCTACCTAGTTGATATTGTGTAAATTCCAATGAGAGAGTCTTGTGTTTATGTTAGAAACTGACTCTCTCTTTCTCTATTGGCAAAAATTTGTGAAATTATAAAACCAGAAGAACATACATACATAAATGATGACTGCAACTCAAATTCGAGTAACGCCACGTCCTTGATACTTAAGCATAAGTATCACGAACGCGGCTTTATAGTCCTGCTAGGGCCTTGCCTGTTGCCAGCAATACGACGCATCGCAAAAAATGTTACGTATCAAACCATGCCTGTACTTGAAACTTTCTTAAGTGAGGAAAGGCTTTGCACGGGACAAATCCCACTCTCTGAACATCGAATGCATTTGCCCCAAAAGAAAACTGGTCTACGCCATTGGATGCAAACGATGTCTAGAGTGGCCTTCTCCTTGAGAAATGTTTTAATGAAGACTAAGAGTCTCTCGTTTCACATAAAAAAAACTTTATTGGATGGCCGTTGACTCTCCTAAGTTCCTCCGCCCTACATACATTCATACATACAATACCGGAAACTTCCACATCAACAGTGACATAGACCGCCTCTACTTGAAATGTAAGCAGAGAGATCGAGGTCTAACATCAGTCCAGACAGCATTTGAATATCGCATCATATGCCTCCGACAACATTTGAAGCGTAGAGGCCCATCTATCGAGCAAACACCCAGAATTAGACTTTTCCCCAAAACATTTAAATGAACAGGCAAAATGTATCATATAGTTGTAAATTGATATATCTAACGGAACTGAGTGACACTATTGAAGATAAACATTCCACTTCCATTGACAGATAGAGAGAATGGTCAGCTAAATCTAGGTGTAAACAGCTCACCAACAACGTAGCTGAAATCCATCCCACTTCCACTGATGAACAGAGAGAATGGTCAGTTGAATCTAGCAGTAAACAGCACACCAACAACGTAGGTGAAATCCATAATTCTACTGTACAAACAGAACACCATAAAACTTGTGGACACATTACAAGTGATATGGAGTGGATTGGCAGTATCGGTAGAGAGTCGGACGCCATGCTTTGACGCATAGAGTTATGGCCCTTGCCAATCTGAGTTCAAATCCCGCCAAGGTTAATTTGCCTTTCATCCCTACGGGGTCGATAAAATAAAGTACCATTAATGTACTGGGTGATTGCAGGCCTTGTGCCAAAAGTAGGAACAATTATATATTTCAAGAGATACACAGCTTTAATGTGAGTAAAAGACCAGAATCAGTAAAGAGCTCACTAAATTGGAAGTGGAAGCAGTAAACGAAATAGCTGACAATTATCTGAATGCCTCACGATCCGAAGGTGTGGAAACAACATATGAATTAATATTTTGTTATATGTTTCAGCTATCACATTGCTATCCTATCATAAACAACTAAAACCACGCAGCCAAGATACAAACAGAAAGCTTGAACCAGCGTGGATGCGTAATTTAAAACACAAAATTTTGTCCCTGAGCGAAGTATCGCACAGATCACTGTAGATATAAAATGCAACATAGAGAGCAACTTCACACGACATCAGGAAGTCGTAAGAAAAAATCTAGAGAGGCGATTTGGAGATACGAGATTTAAAACTCTAAACTCCAAACTACACCAGTTGAAATAACAACTCACAGCTGCAACAGAAAGACTACGATATAAGTCAATAGCACATAAACGGCAAGTGCTAAATAGATGATTTGCCAGAGATCCCAAATCAGTTTATCGCAGCTTCAATGGGAAAAGCTCAATCTCTGTAAATGACAACCCTACAAAAGAACAGGTTGAGAGCTACTGGAGATCTGTATGGGAAACGAATGATGTATTTAACAAACTAAATGGCTAAAAATGCTGGAACAGGAATACTGCCAGCATGTCCAGACAAAACAATGTATAAATTATACACTGGGTACCTTAAACTTTTCTTACAGAATCATTGTGCCACCAACAACCTTATAATACCTGAGCAAGCTGGCGGAAAGGAGGTGTTGGGTTGCATAGATCACCTACTAACAAATAAAATGGTACAGGGAAAACAGCAAAGAATCGCAGGAACATGACTGTGGTGTGGCTGGACTATCACAAGGCATTTGATAGTGTATCTCATGGGTGGATTGTTAAGGCTTTACAGTTAGCCAAACTCCCACAACCACTAGTAGCTACTGTTGAACGCCTGACCAAGAACTGGTAGACTAATTTGATCCTTATGGGTGAGAAGGAGCAAATTAAGTCTGATACGATACACTACCAGAAAGGCATATTTCAGGGTGATAGCTTATCAGTGCTGCTCTTCGTCCTCTCACTAAACCCACTATTGTACCTGCTCACTAAACAAAGTGGTCATGGAAATGGGTCCAGAAGTATCTCCCATCTTTTCTTTGTTGAAGACCTGAAGTTGTATGGGCCAAATATCACCTATATCAAAAAACAATTGGACCTCATTACACAATTTTCTGCAGACATCAGAATGAAATTTGGTGAGTCTAAATGTGCATATTTGACAGTAAAACGTGGAAGACTTGTGCCCTCCTCTGGAAATCTAGAGATGAAGGGCTTGACAAAAGAACCTCTACAGTCAGGTCACAACTACAGATATCTTGGAAAGGATGAGAATGTGTGATATGATGGGCCCATAAATAAGGAGAGAACGGGAACTGAATACCCCAGGAGAGTAAAGAAAATATGGTCATAAGAACTATCAAATACATTGCCCACAATACTTATGCTGTGCCAATCCTAACGCCAACATTTGGTTTGCTGAACTGGTCATTTCAAGAACTAGGTGAGATGGATGTAAGAACCAACAGGCTTCTCAGTATTACTGCAAACTTTAACATCAATGGTGATGTGGATAAGCTATACTTCTCACGCAAGGCAGGTTGCCGGGGTCTAAAATCCATATTAACATCATACTAGAGCCGAATAGTAACACTAAAGCAAGATCTTCAGGAGAAGAAAAAGGCCAGCAACCATCTTGCCCAGGTCTGAGCATGAAGGAAATAATATCATTAGTTTAGCCACTGATCTGGAAGATGAGATATGGAAGAAGGCCTTATATAAATCTCTCTCGCAGAGAAATTGGAAGATCCTATTCCATGTTCGAACAAGATAAAAAGAATGGACCACTTTACAGAGAAAGTTGTGCATGGGTATCTGAGACAAAAAATATAGACCATAGATGGGGTAAATCATTCAAAAAGCCTGGCATGAAGTTCCGACAAGTTTATGACATCCCACCTTGAAGGATATCTCTATGCAATACAGGAACAAGAAATCCCTACCAAATATCTGCTACACAAAAGAGGAGGGCCATCAGTCGACAATAAATGTAGGCTTTGTAAAACAAAGATTGAAGATGTTAGCCACATTGTTGCCAACTGCGAAAGAATGTCGTCTGCTACTACCTCCCTATGAGACACGATGTGATAGGGAGAACCATCTGGAACGCACTTAGGAAAACAAAATTAAAAACAAATGAGAACGAGTACGTTGAGATAGATGACACTAAGGAATACTGGTTGAACCTGAAAATAAAAACAGCCACCAAATTAAAGCACACAATGAAAACGTGGTCTGTTGTAAAGATTAGCTGACCACTTGATGTCAACGTTGTAAGAATAATACAAAAGAAGCAGGACATCTACGAGCCATTGATGAGGAGTTTGCAGATCCAGTATCCAAGATACGCCTTCAGCTTCATAACCATCATTATTGGAGCTACAGGTTATATACCAACCCGCTTGGACCAAACTATAACTCAACTTGGATTTGTGGACAAAGAACGAGCTCCCTAATGCATAGCCTACAAATGGCTGCGATAGCTGGCACCTTTAAAATTTGCAAAACATTCTTGCGATTCAAGAGTGGCAATTTCTTTTCATTCACAAGCTTGCCACCAGAAAGGTGGCTGGTCAAAAATGTACTCTAAATTAAAAGAAAGAGAAACATACATACATAATAAACGCGATCAATCGCACATATTGGCGTGGGAGATAGATACTATCTCTGACAGTAATGCCACAAATACCAGCCGTGTTGAATAACTAGATATTCTTATGACTATACCCACAGAAGACACCTTTTATTCGAATTTGTATAGATATCCGAATAAATACTTTATTTATTTTGCAAGCAAGGATTTGTTACAAAGAGTGTGACTGAACACAACACCAACAACATTAATAGAGTACCGAATAAAAACAACAAAAAGAAAGGTAAACAAAATTTATATTGTTGTAGCTACAGAAGGAACCGAAATTATAAATTGCATTTCTTTTGAAATTATGAACTTAATAATGATTTATTTAATTGTTATAAAATGGTAAAAAAAAAATCCCTCCGAACAGAATGAAGCTATACTGGGACGAAATACATCCTGAGTTAAATCACTTCACAGCGACGTTTGTTGAATGTAAAAATAATATGTACATTATTCAGTGTAAGTCCTCCAAAACGAACATGCAATGAAAAACATGTACTACAGGTTGCCATGTTACTAAACTTTCTAGCAGCCAGGCGGAACATCAACAAATAATAACAATATACGAACAGGCCCTTGAAACAACTATGCCGGTAAGAAATTTGACACGAAATGATTCTACCTCGACTCTTGTGGAAAACAATGTTGATAATAATACGTCTGCCATTAGCTTGGAAAATCAATTGAAGTATACTCTCAGCGAAACCTTCCAGAGAGAAATTAATTCATTTATAAACATTTCTCTCGCTGAACGTAATAAAACAACAGTACTAAACAAAATGAAACCAAATAATGAAATCTTGTGTGCTATTGATGAAATTGGGGATGAATATTTACAACGAATTAAATCCCGTACATTTTGGGAAATCAACGTCTGTTTATATACCCTGGCAAAGACAGTAAAACATTATCTTGGTGATAACAGAGATGTTAACAAGAACAAAACACCACCAAAAACAACATCATATATTACTAATATAGGGAAAAGATTGCTGACTTACGGAAAACTAGGATATGTGACAATGTTCCTTACATGCAAACAAAAACAAAATAAAATCTTCACTTTTCACCAACGAAAAGTAAAAAACAAAATAGAAATGATTTTTTGAGACAGTACAACCAGAACACTTCAATATAAGCTAATCACCCTCAAACAAGAATTGAAAGCTTTCAGTGAGAAACTTCGATACGAGAAGAGGGTGGCTGAAAGAAAAATGCTTAATAAAAGATTCAGACGAAACCAAACATCACTCAATAGAGATATGAAGGGCAAAGTAATAAATGTCACTGAGGCCCCATCCCAGAAAGACAGATTTTTTTCTGGAGAAGATATTGGGTGAAAAGAATTTTAACCAAGATGCAATGTAACTAAAAGAAATATAAAAGAACTATTGCCCCCACGCCACAACAAAAACATACGAAATAAGTGAGGGTAACCTTGAGACTGTGATAGGAAAACTACAAGGTAAGAAACCACCAGGAAGAGATTTGATTGTCGGCTACTAGTACACAAAATTGACATTCTATTAGATATATCTTATCAACCTCTACCAACAAGATCTCAAGAGAGATGCACATATGCCAGGGTGGTTGACATTAGCACTAACAATACTGGTCCCCAAGAACAAAGACAATCACTTGGCAAAAAAATCCCGATGCAGTGCATGCCAGAATCTGATGTATAAGATGTATACAGCCTGCTTGAACCTATTTCTCCAAGATCATTGTGACAATAATAACATCATCACAGATGAACAAGCAGCTGGGAAGAAAGGTATGCTGAACAACTCCTAATTAACAAAACTAAAATGTTGGAGGTGCGACAGATGAATTATTTATGTTGTGGATATAAGATTTGAAATTAAAAATGAATAAAATAAAATAACGGAAAATATACATGTACACACAGAATCAGATATACATACAAGCACATATACATATACATAAAATGTTACGCACATATCGCTCCTTCAGTCAGCCAGAAAAAAGAAAACTACGGCGCTGGCAAACAGAGTGTGGGAGATGAAAGAACTTCGGATTCCATATCTAATTGATTGGTCTATTTTAAACCAATCAAAATAATATGAAAAGGGCACAAGAAAATGTCCCTTATGCATAACCGAGAAATATAGAATCCTACAAAATCTGACATCTCCAAATACTTGTCTTAACTCTAAATCTTATATTTAGAAGTTGCCCACACATGAGATCGTATCTTCTTTCCTGTTGGAATAAACATAACATCAATTTGGATACTCATCCACCCTGATGCTCATCAATTAATCAAACAGCATTTACACAACCTACCCTGAACTTATTTTAAATATGAACACATGCATTTAATTATACCCATAACACACAAACGACATGATATACTTACTATTAATACATGCTCTTTGTTATACATACAACACTCACAGATTGACTTTTCTCATTTTTTTCACTATTTGTTCTCAATAAAACGTATCAATCTTTTTAGTTGACACACACACACACACACACACACACACACACACACACACACACACACACACACACACACACACATATATATATATATATATATATATATATATATATATATATAGCGGCGATGAATTAGTTTAGCGAGGTTTTTTATATGAAATCGTGTGTCGAAACAGATATTGTTATACTTGGGGAGGGTCATATTTGCGTAATATTGCCAGAATTAATAACAGAACACACTCACTGTTTGGTTGGTTTTCGCTTCTCGCTGTCTTTTATATCAGTGAGTGTGTTCTGTTATTAATTCTGGCAATATTACGCAAATATGACCCTCCCCAAGTATAATATATATATATATATATAGTTAAAAGAATAGAGGTGTAACACACAAGTTATTATATATTGGTAAACGGAATAGAAAATGCTGACAAATTGTTCACAGTTGAAAAATGGTTTAATTAGGAATAAAAGAGTATTAGTAATTGTATGGGTTAGTATTCAGTTGTGGTTTTAAGTTTTTAAGTTTTTACCGGTTGCGCATTTCTAAATGCTTTTCAAATTTATCTTGGAGAACAATTACTTCGTTTTCAATAACAAACCCTACAGGCAGAAATCTGGGACCGCTATGGGAACAA
>OZ024740.1:255883062-255908062 GCA_964016885.1 Eledone cirrhosa | reverse complement strand
TTAAGTGGGTCTTTCTCAGGGCCTTTCTACACTGGTTAGCTAATTTCCCTCCAGGGGTGGCGTCCACAAACATGACACTCTGATATCTCTGGTTGTCGTACCATGATGTGGCCTTCCCTATCTTATGTCTATATTGTATCTGTATTATTTTTGACCGTCGGTCAGTCAATGGCAACATTGAGGACCGATTAAGTTAGATCGCAGATATAAAAGACAGCGAGAAGCGAAAACCAACCAAACAGTGAGTGTGTTCTGTTATTAATTCTGGCAATATTACACAAATATGACCCTCCCCAAGTATAACAATATATATATATATATATCGATTTTACTCACTATCATTATTATATATATATATATATATATATATATATATATCGTAAATTTATAAATCGGTAGCCAATCAGAAGACATTGAGATGCGGAGAGATTCCAGTTACCAACGTTTCGTGGAAACGTTCGCTGGCAAAGAACGGGAAAAAACGAATATAATACGTCATTAATAGGGGCGGTGAAAAACAATTACGCGCACGCGCAAAGGCAGAACCACGTTTATGGTATTCTGCCTTTGCGCGTAATTGTTTTTCACCGCTCCTATTAATGACGTATTATATTCGTTTTTTCCCGTTCTTTGCCAGCGAACGTTTCCACGAACCAAAGTATCGTCTTCCTGTCTTCCTCCGGTTGCAACGTTTTTTGAAATATCCAGTTCTGCGTTTACAGATTGACTTTGTTAGTTTCAGAAGATCCCGTTAAGGGTGAAAGCAGCGATTCTTTGCTTAAACTTTAATCTGTTATTTAATAAATATATATATATATATATATATATATATATATATATATATATATATATATATATATATATACTGTATATGGTTGATGCTTTCTTGACCACTTTTTTCAGTTTTGTATGGCTTCTTAACATATTGTTTAACTCTGGTTTTTAACTATTGAGCACTTTGCCAGTGTCATTTCTGATTTTTGCGTTTCGTTTCGCCTTTCCTACCCGCCGAAATGCGATTCTCGCTGAATCTCTCTCTCTCTCTATCTATCTCTCTCTATCTATCTCTCTCTCTCTCTCTCTCTCTCTCTATATATATATATATATATATATATATATATATATATATATATATATATATAAATATATATATATATATATACTCAATGATATTAAATAAATGGAAGCTATATTTATAAAACCATGTTTATTCTATTATATATATTTCATAAGCCATTCTGACTTCAAATCCCGCCGACGTTAACTTTGCCTTTCATCATTACGGGGTCGATAAAATAAAGTACCAGTAATGCACTAGGTAATTAGTGGCTTGTGCCAATAGTAGAAACAATTATATATATTTCAAGGGTACCGAAACTTTGGTACGTTTTTATCAGATAAAATACGTAGAGTGTTTTATAAATTTTGACATAACCAAGTTATACCAAATTTTGACATAACCAAGTCATACCAAATTTTGACATACCTTTAACGGCTCAAGTTTTCCTTGGAAAACTATCCAAGGTAAACATGAACCTTCAAGGTATTTCCTGGGTTATGTCAAAATTTATAAAACACACTTCGTATTTTATCTGATGAAAGCGTACCAAAGTTTTTGTACCCTTGAAATATATATAATTGTTTCCATTTATTTAATATCATTGTATATTAAACTCCAGATATCTGTCGAGTGCTCTGAATCAGTTATAAACATTTATATTTTTTGAATTACCAACAAATTGAATATCCTTTCTGCTTATATATATATATATATAGGAAAATGTTTAACCCCGACGGCAGAGCTCAAGCAGTTTCGACGGCTATTTCTCGACTGAGTCCAGAAATAGCCGTCGAAACAGCTTGACCTCTGCCGTCGGGGTTAAACATGTTCCTATTACCAACTCTACTAACTTAAGTATTGAGTACTCTGGTGCGTTATGGTCTATCTAGTTCCTTACCACACCTCCTTTGTTATATATATATCCCTTCTTTTACTTCCCTTTTTCCTCCACTAACTGATTACACATGTCTTTTGTGTTTTTCAATCCAGATATATTTTTCATTTTCATTTTTATTTTTATTTTTATTTTTATTTTTATTTTATTTTTGGGCAGCCTATCTTACAATTTTATATTTGTACTTATTTATCCACAAGTTGTTTACACCCTGTATCAATAAGGCTGAACGCCTTAATGTGTGTATACTTTTATATATGTACATGAGTGACTACGTATGTGCGCGCGCGTGCGTGTATGTATATATATATATATATATACATATATATATATATATATATATATATGTGTGTGTATGTGTGTGTGTGTGTGTGTGTGTGTGTGTGTGTGTGTGTGTGTATGTATATATTATGCGTATGTGTACGTGTCTTTATATCCGTGTTTTTGATATCTCGGTTTTATGTTTTGTTCCTTTTTTCTTCTCCCCCCCCCCCTTTCCTTTTTTTACTTACTCAGTTTTATGCTGTGCATGCAAACAGGTTTATGTGCGTGAGTATAAGTATGTGTGTGTGTGTATGTACGTATCGAACGTATGGATGTGTAAGTGCGCGTGTGTATATAAGCATATATATTTTTACATTTCTTTTGTAAGACATGCGTGTCTGTGTATGTATGTACCCTTTTTTTGTCTTCTTTTCTTTAATTTTTTCTTTCTAAAAATATTTTTTCTTTCTAATTTATCGTTATTATATTTTTATAAATATATCGAGACTGATACTTTTCTTTTAATTATTACACTCCCTTACCTCCTTTCTTTCCGCATCTAAGTGTACGAGTGTGCAGGCGTTTTATGCGCGCGCCTTCATATTCATATATTTATGATGTAACTATTCTGTCAGTAGATTACAGACATAGATACATTTGCCCTAAATTTTAGAATTACGCACACTTTCTCACTATACGTATACATGTGTGCATATACATATATGCACATCTGTGAGTGTATATACATACATATATACACACCTAACTATATTTCTTGATAGATTTTTATATATTTCAATTTCTATTTCATTTGTCTATATCTTTTTTTGATTTTCTTGATGAGTTTTTCTAAGTATTTACCCATGTTTTATATTGCCTCGTCTGACGAACGAATGAAGTCGTTTATTTCGTATTCGCCTCATTCGGGAAACCTCTGGTAATGAGGTAATTATATTGTATTGATTTTTATATATTAAATTTTGCTCTGATACTTACATAGAGCACTCTTCATTTCTATGACCTTTTCTGTTTCCAACGGAAATTTCAATACTTATATATATATATATATATATATATATATATATATATATATATATATATATATATATATATATATATATATATAAGTAGTAACATAACACCGAGAACAATTGCTTCACCTTATGCGGATCTTCATCTCGGACTGGTATTGGTTATACGGAACAGGAAGAACAACCGTATGAACGCGCATGCGCAGAAACGGTCACTTCACCCAGGCGATACAAAACCACGGGCGAAAGGTGTAAGGGACATAACTGCGAATGTCCGGAATAAAATGTTCAAGTTGATTAGAAAATTAGAACGTTGTTGTTATTCAATCCGGAGCTTTGTAGTTATGCAAGACGTGTTTCCAGACATGTGGACAACGTGAGAAGATTTCAATTCTTGAGTTTAGGCAATCGCTATTGCGTAATCTCCTTAGAATATTTATCCTTTCTTCAATACACAGTCCTCAAGACGGATTACCCCTTGCGTATGGCTTGGACTTAGTGATAGCTTTCCATTGAATGGAGTAGTCTATACCTGAATTTTTGAGGGACCATACGTGGCTCGCGAATGGTTCTGTCCTCCCTTCTCACTCAATGTTAAAACTAATGTAGGAAAAAATGTTAGCCCTCTTAGATAGACACTTTCCCATAGGTCACAAATACCGCTCCATCTTTAACGGTCACAAAGTAAAACTACGTATGGTGAACTAACTGTTGTGTTACTACTTCTACCAAACTCGTCCCACGGACTGAGTGTTCTACCACTACGGATATTACCTTCCAGTGTTCTACCTCTCTCTCTCTATATATATGAAAAGTTTCAGTACCCCGACGACTGAGCTCGGGCAGCTAGATCCAAACTAAAGCGCCACTAAGCGGTGGGAATCTAGCTGAACTCCTCAAGGTGTATGTATAGTCCATATATGGGCAGACAGTCTATGCAAAAAAATCTTTAAATTTTTCTTGTTTTTTTTTACTTTTTGTTTCTCTCCGGGAATGGTCAGTGATTGGTGGGGGGGGGGGGGCTACCTTTGTTCAAATGGCTGGTTTTGTCCTGCTATATCCCGATAAAAGTCTTTAATTATCTAGTTTTATTACACTCATGGTGGCATGGAAAAGGGTTAGACAATGAAAAATAGGAGGAATTGGGTGACGAGACCTATTGACCTGAAGATGTTAAGCTTGATGGTAGAGCATACACACAATTAAGAGAGAATTCTACCTTATCAAATATTTCTAATCTGTAAAAATGGCATTGTAATTAACTCCATTATGTTCAAAAAGAAAAAAACAACGAAAGAAATTTTAATTTTGGGGTATTTAAATCAAAGGGAATAGCGTAGTGTATTTATGTGTTTGTTAAATTGCTTATTATTTACAATTTGCTAAAAATCTAAGCATTTATAATTTATTACTATCTCCCTTTCTATTTATCAATTGCTCCATCGCTCAGGAAGAGCGCCGTGTTCACTAATTTACTTATTTCAAACTTTAATAAATCTACCATTAATCTTAAAAATAGTTCTAGTTATTTCGGTTCTCGTGCTATCGTAAGTTAACTAAGAATCTATAGTATTATGGATTCCTGTTTTATATAAGAAATGCTTCGAAGTGTATTTATAACAGGTATAGCAATTGCAATACCTTAGCAAAATGAAATAATAGAATTGAATGCTAACGAATAGCTTTCTTTAACATTGTCAACGCTATAATTTTTGTGATGGTGCTTACGTATGAGCCTAATGTATGTGTGTATAATAGTACACATTTACTCTATATACCAGGCGAGCCATTCCTGCAGAACAGTAATGGCAGCATTTAAACTTGTGCCTCGTGCTTAAGCTGTGAGTAATGGGTCTGTGCATGTATTGTGGCTATCTAATCTGGTTTTAAAGGGAAATATGTATGTTTTACAATATTGAATATATTCTATTTCCACCTAAGGATGTTTTAGGAAAGAGATAAGTGTGCTCTGGGCTTCCTCTATCTTAGTGTGTAATTGGGAATAATATTAAAACCAAGATCTACCCATCTGGATCGTGAGGGGGTTTGAAGGTAAGATATGTCCTATACATTCTGTGTTTACATGAGGTAACAAGGTCATCCTTTTTGTTTAATAACTGATCCCTGGCAAATAGCATCTCGATCGTTTCCTCGGAGCATAAGTTGCATGGACGGCGTCCTCCCGAGTAAGATTTTGCCTTTGAAAGTAGGCTCCATTTTAGATGATAGGTAATATTGTTGTCTTGGAAGTCCCAAATATGGCCAGAAAGTGCTGTGGTGTGTTCGGGTCGGGTTTCTAAATTAATGTTGGTGTTGGTAGTATCGTGTCTTGAACTCGCAGGCGGTTAATCCGATGTAGGACTTGTTGGAATGTTTCATCCTCGCGTTGCACTGGCAGACCACGTTTCGTTCTCGGCATCTATTGTTGAGGAGCCACGATTATCTATCCAGACAGTTTGCACCTCCTAGTTTGTTCACCACTAATATCGTTGTTATTTCCGTTAGAGACGATTTTGCGTTGTTAGAAGAAGCGATATTTTGTGCAAAGTTGGGTGTAGTGCTGTACGAAAGGTAAACAGTGTTTCTGTTGATGATATGGTGGTAGCAGTGTTGAGGTGGGAAGTGTTTGTCAAGAAGTTCGAGGAATATCTTCCCAATTGGTGTTACGATCTCAGCATTGTGGGAAGGATTAAACCACGTTACGTTGCGTGAGCGGTCGCGTCGCCTGCTGGATCCGCTAGTTAGGCCTGGATAATAAGGAAGTTCGTCCTTGATGCCGCTTCTCTTGAGGGCCTGGTTGTAGTGTGTTGCGTGTTCATTGAAGCTCTGCTCATTTGTAGACAAACGTGATATACGGTGGGAGATATTGTTTAGTAAATTCCTCTTTGATTTAAATACGCCGAAATTTAAATTTCTCTCGCTGTCACTCTCTCTCTCTCTCTCTCTCTCTCTCTCTCTCTCTCTCTCTCTCTCTCTCTCTCTTACACACACCCTCTCTCTCTCTCACCCTCTCCCTCCTTCTCCATCTATTCTCGCTCTACATCCACCTCTCTTTCTTCGTCTCCTTCGCTCCACCCTTTCTTAAATAAATGTGTATAGTTCTGCTCACTTCAAGCAACGGCTAACTAATATAGCAGCATAAGCTCTGTAAAAGCTTCTCTATATTGCCAATCCTTTACAATGGGATCTTTTGCAAAGATGAATCCCACATGCTAATGTCACACGACCACCCATACATATTTCTTTCCAAAATTCCACCAGTCGAAATATAGTTTTCTTTTTCAGCTCCAAAACAATAGAAGCTCAAGCAATTCCCATATATGATAATGGTGTCTTTAGCACCACCTATTCGTGTGCAATATCTCCAACCATTCAAACTCAATAAACTCCCCCTATTTAAATCACATAGTTGTAAATCCACACCCAACAGAATCTTTAATAACTTCCATATATAATCATGTTGTCTTTATGTTTTTGCACCGCCCATTTAAAAAACAACATTTTTTACCACCCCTTCACTCTATCAACCGTACACACAGTTAATTGTTCTGAAGAAGCCATCCATCTACGCATAAACCCACTTAGATGAATGCTTTTGAATCTACTTCAATAATATGAACATATACTTATTCACTTATAAAGCCACCCCATAGTTAGTTAAACAAATCTTATAGCCATGGGTATATAATTTCCGTGTCAATTGCGCAAAGCAATGATATATGTGACATATATTGTAACATTAAACAATATAAACTCCTTACTTTCACTCTAATAATGGCCAGGAGCGTAATCAAAGGACTAAACTTCATTTAATCACGAAGTTAGCTTTGCCTTTCATCCTTACGAGTCAATAAAATAAAGTACCAGTAATGCAGTGGGGTCGATGTAATCGAGTTTCCCCTCCACCAAAATGTATGGCTCTGTGCCTATAGTAGAAATCACTATATAGTTTACATCAAAGGTTCTCATTTTGGCCAAACGCCTCCTTTTGCCCCTCGAAATCTCGAAACGCCCCCCTACCCTATTTTTCCATTTTTCAATATACTACTGATTTTGAAATCAGTAGATTACTGGGCCAAATCAAGTTGTGTTAGAATCTTTAAAAAATACTCGTACGAATTAAATACAAAAAAGTTTCAGTCCAAAACAAAAGCAAGCTATTTCAAATTATATATTTTTGAAAAAAAAAAAAAGATGATCTCAGTCGAAAATTCAAACTGTAAAGTCAAAATACAAAAGATGCAAAATATGAAGAATTTCTTACCTTTCTCTGAAATCACAAACTCGGGGGGGGAAATAGTGCCTTGCAAAATAAAATACCTCGTAGCAAAATAAAATACTTAGTAGCAACGAATGAATTGAGAAGCTTGGTGACAGTGAGAAATCCCTTATATATATATACATAGATAGATACACACACACACATACATAAACGCACACGCGCGCACACACACACACACACACACACACACACACACACACACACACACACACACACACACACACACACACATACATACACACACACAAACTTGTGTGTGTGTGCCTTGGTTTTGGTACAGAAAGAATTTTGCCTCCAGTTTTTATTGCCAGGTCAAAGGCCACTGCTCTTTTCAACAACGCCAAATAACAACGCCATTTATATATATATATATATATATATATATATATATATATATATATATATACTCTTGAACCGTCTGGCTGGCGTCCGGCTAGGTATACCTGCCCCCACCACTCCACTGCAGAGATACCACACACTTTCCCGTGTCACATTGTCCTTCCGACTCTCTCTCTCTCTCTCTATCTCTATATATTGAAGGGAGATACGGAAACTAAAACAGTGGTGTCATATAGAGAGTGAAGAGCGACAGAGAGAGTAAAGCAGTTAAATTATAGAGATGGAGAATGATCTTACATACATGCATACATACATATAAAGTATATATATGTGTGCGTGTGTGTTTGTGTGTGTGTGTATGTGTGTTTGTGTATGTGTGTATGTGCATATGTGTGTCTGTGTGTTTTGTATTGATGTTATCCGGCAATTGGCGAAATCAGGTGTGAAAGTATGTGTATTTGTGTGTGTGTGTGTATATATGTGTGTGTGTGTGTGTGTGTGTGTGTGTGTGTGTGTGTGTGTGTGTGTGTGTGTGTGTGTGTGTGTGTGTGTTACTTATGCGAGCGACGACAGAAAAAGCGTGTGGGATACATACCTTATTATATTTATCTGTATTTTCGTTCTGCAACCATTATGGATTGGCAGTATCAGTAGAGGGTCGGACGCCGTGCTTTCCAGCATAGTTACGTCCCTTTACGATCTGAGTTCAAATCTCACCGAGGTTGACTTTTCCTTTCATCCTTACAGGGTCGATAATATAAAGTACCAGTAATGCACTGGGTAATTGCTGACCTTGTGCCTAAAGTAGAAACAATTATATTATGATATTTGTATCCAAATGCTTTTAGACGTATGTATTACCTTCTTGCCCGTCCCTCTGTTTCTCATTCCCTGTTTCTCTCCCTCCCCCTCTCTCTCTCTCTCTCTCTGTCCTCTCTCTCTCTCTTTAGATGTGTGTGTGTAGTTTTCCTAATCTGTCTCTTTCACTCTCTCTCTATCTAAGAGGGTTGCCTTTGATGTATGTATTACCTGCTTGTGTGTTGACCGAATTTGAAGGAGGTTATCATTTTGAAATAAACACACATACGATGCTCATCTCTATGTTGATATATGATATAAATAATGGGGTTGATGAGTTAATATCTGTATACAACAACTACAACGGTACGTGATGGGGCCCCCCCCCACAGCCCCGGTGGACAGAATGGAGAAGGCGTTTCTCCGGAGGACGGCAAAGGAGACTAAAGCCACTCCAACTTGCGGGGCTCACACCTGCGGCTGGCCAGCTCAGCGCATATGGTGGTGAGTAAGGAGGTAACTTTGGGGCCGAGGACACCAGAAGTGTCCACTGCCAAGGGTACGACCGCAAACCTGTCGGAGAGCGAGCGGTATTTGAGGTGTTTGACCCCCTCAGCCAGACGTACAGCAGAACCTGGGTATATATTGATATATTGAAGGTAGATACGGAAAGTAAAAGAGTGTTATCATATAGAGAGTGAAGAGAGACAGGGAGTAAAGCAGTTAAATTATAGAGAGGGTAAAAGAGGGAGAGAGAGTCGACGCTCAGCTTTAGAATATTAGAGATTGAAGAGCGACAGAGGGAGAGTAAAGCAGTTAAATTATAGAGAGGGGGAATGATCTCTTATAGAGAGAGGGAAGACCGACGGAGAGAGTAAAGCTAAGAAAGTATAGGGAGGTGTGTAATACATACACACGACACTCAGCTTTATAATATTATATATATATATATATATAGTGACGAAACATAAGTCAATTGCATGAACTCATAATCCTTTATTTACTGCTATATATATTTCGATGATAGCCATTGAATGTCTATGACCTCATCAGGCAGTTAGTCAGTTCTTAGATATGCCAGCTCTGTGTGTATAGTGTTGATGGTACCAGAGCCTTGGGACATATGAGCTTGTTAGGAATACTTTGATGTTGTCAGCAGGAATTGTCTTGATTCTCATTGGTCAGTTTGTAGATGGTAGTAGGTTGGTATTTGACCTCAAAGAAACCGTCAGACAGGATGACAATAGTTCCACATGACTGATTTTCACAAAAGGCATTCTTGGTCAGATATATTTTCAAATAAGGTTAATAGTATGAAATAGATACTACAGGTCATTCTTAAATTGAGGAATTTATGTGGAGTGGTGTTACTGAAAATTATGGTTGGAGTAGAAAGTTTACAAATAAAAAAACTTATGTAGGTTGGCTTGCACTACACTCACACCCACCCCCACAGACACACACACACACATCCACACATACAAAAAGTGGGGTGGTAATACTTAATATAATGGTTAGAGTCCAATACTTAGATAGTTTAGAAAAATTTAGAAAAAAAAATTAGAAATAAAAGGTTTATGCTGATTCACTTGTACATACACTCACACCTACCCCCTCAAACACTCACACATCTACACCCACAAATCCATACAGGTGTGTATATATATATATATGCATGCATGGATGTACGCACAAATATACGACATATTAACTTCTACCTTTTTCTCCGTCCGTTGAGAACAAATCTGTTGCTCTACTTGGCTGCTATTTTTTTAGTAGTAATTGTAGACAGCAAGTCTTTGATTTTCCCGCTTTTACTTCGGTCCAGTTTACATACGGGTCACTTTTACGACCTTTCAGACCTTTATTAGCTGGCAGGAGGTTGTATATTTTGTCGTTCCTGGGACGTTTAGCCCTAGGAAGGGAAAATGCTTCTCTGATGAGCTTCGGTTTTCCATCATAAATCCATCGGATTTATGAGGTTTTACAAAGCGAAACTGATCAGTAAGGGCCACTAGAAGAGGTAAATATTTATATTATATTTTTTAATGTATTTTGAAAAATTGATTGAATTTTACTTGTTCTGCTTATCTTAATATTAAAGTTCTGGTGTATCAAATTAACACCATTGAACAACCTTGAATCATAGACAACCTATGTATTTCTAGGGGTACCTAGTATCCCTGGACATATTAACTTCTACCTTTTTCTCCGTCCGTTGAGAACAAATCTATTGCTCTACTTGGCTGCTATTTTTCTAGTAGTAATTGTAGACAGCAAGTCTTTGATTTTCCCGCTTTTACTTCGGTCCAGTTTACATACGGGTCACTTTTACGACCTTTCAGACCTTTATTAGCTGGCAGGAGGTTGTATATTTTGTCGTTCCTGGGACGTTTAGCCCTAGGAAGGGAAAATGCTTCTCTGATGAGCTTCGGTTTTCCATCATAAATCCATCGGATTTATGAGGTTTTACAAAGCGAAACTGATCAGTAAGGGCCACTAGAAGAGGTAAATATTTATATTATATTTTTTAATGTATTTTGAAAAATTGATTGAATTTTACTTGTTCTGCTTATCTTAATATTAAAGTTCTGGTGTATCAAATTAACACCATTGAACAACCTTGAATCATAGACAACCTATGTATTTCTAGGGGTACCTAGTATCCCTGGACATATTAACTTCTACCTTTTCTCCGTCCGTTGAGAACAAATCTGTTGCTCTACTTGGCTGCTATTTTTTTAGTAGTAATTGTAGACAGCAAGTCTTTGATTTTCCCGCTTTTACTTCGGTCCAGTTTACATACGGGTCACTTTTACGACCTTTCAGACCTTTATTAGCTGGCAGGAGGTTGTATATTTTGTCGTTCCTGGGACGTTTAGCCCTAGGAAGGGAAAATGCTTCTCTGATGAGCTTCGGTTTTCCATCATAAATCCATCGGATTTATGAGGTTTTACAAAGCGAAACTGATCAGTAAGGGCCACTAGAAGAGGTAAATATTTATATTATATTTTTTAATGTATTTTGAAAAATTGATTGAATTTTACTTGTTCTGCTTATCTTAATATATATAATATATATATATATATACACAGAACATATATATATATAAAATATATACATACAAAAATATAAAATATATATATATGTACATAGAATACACACACACACAAAATATATACACACGTAAAACATATATATATATATATATATATAAAATACTCACACACATACACACATATATATATAAAATATATACATACAGATACGCACACATATATAAAATACGCATACATACACATATAAAATACACATATATATACACATGATACATATATACATATATATAATAAACCAGGTTCAATAAAACATTGTTTAGATGATTCCTAACCCGTAGAGGATCCGGTGGACCATCCACCATAGGGACCGCAAACCATGGGTGGTTGTTGTTGTACATTGGTCATTGGTACGGGGTGTAGGGGACCTACCCGGGCGGGGGGATTGTGGGAGGCCGTAACCGGGGTTTATCCATATAGCTTGAGGAAAATTCCCGTCCTTACGTGTCCGCAGGCACCGAATAAGTCGGCCCTTCTGTTTAGTAGCTTGGTTCCGCCATGAAGAATCTCGAGTGTCTCACTAAGACAGAGGTTGCAAATACCAGACCCGCCTCTGTCTGGGGGAACCTTTCTAACCACGGACCAGACCAGAGAGTGCGGGGTTTTTTCAAGTTTGAGCTTACAGATCAATTCAGAAAGGGCCGTACATTTCCTCTTATCTATTCTGTTAAAGGAATGGCGATGATTATACCACTGAGCTTTGAAGCTCGTCGCTGTGGATCCTATGTAGTGGTGCTCTGAGTTAGGGGTTGTGACCTTGCACCTGTAGACCACGTTTTTGGTCATGCATTCATTACTAAGGGGGCGTAGCGATGGGTCTCTGCAATTACATGACTTCTTAAGCCCCACCACACGTACCGCGTGGTTAGCATCACTCGGGGTTTCCTGGGTAGCCTCCGCAATCAGCACAGGGTCGTTGAGTTCGGGTGTGCTAGTTGGGCCTGTCCGGGTTCCGATGCGTCCCGCGTGCTGGTTCTGTTGGGTGGCTCCGGGGTTTACGGTGGTATTAGAGGCAGTGAGCCTATTCCTATTTATGCCAGCTATGTGCTGGGCTACGGAGCGTGCGGTTGAGTAGGAAAGTTTCACCGTGTGCCTGTTGAATATTTTATGGTACTTATGGGACCTAGAGAAACATATATCCAGTACTCTAAAGAATGTTCTAGCCAGGCTGGTACGTAGACCCACCGAGTACGGAGGGTTATACCATGTGACCGTCCTGGTCCTATTCTTGCGGGGTTGTTGGGTGTCCGCCGTGGGCCATCGCGTGGTTGTGCACAGCTCAGGTCGAGCTCGGTGTGTCACTTGGGTGTGCGGAGCGGTCACTATCATGAGGGTTATATAGGCCCACCGTGGGGCTATAAACCTGCGAGGTGCGGCCTCCCTGCTCAATTAAGATTCGGCGGGTGGTGGGGCCGGTGGAGGGGTGCCTATGCTCCGCAGCACAGCGGACTTCAGCGTTGTAGATATTAGACCGGTGGCGTATGCGGGACCTTCTACCGGGTGTGGTGACGGATAGGGGTCTGGGAGTGTTACTACTGGTCACCGAGGTATTAGGTGGGCGACTCATGCCCCTGGGGGTATTGGTCCGGGGTACCCTTGGGTCATCTCGATCATGTCCCTTAGGGTTATAGCTGATCCTATCGCTGTGGGACGCCTTAGCTAGAGCTGAGTTATAGTAATCAGCGTTACTATTGAAGATCTCTTTATTGGCCGACAAGTTAGAGATCCTGTCAGAGACACTCTTAACTACGGCCTTAACTATAGATCTAGGGTGATTAGACTCAGCGTTGATATACAACAGCTTCTCATTGGGTTTATGATATGGGTGGTGTAGCTTGGTGTTGAGGTTGAGGGTGGTGTCCAGGAAATTCACTACTTTTCTATTGGGTTCCATCTCTACCTTAAGTCCTACCTTGCTAAAGAAGTGCTTAATTCTCCTCTTCATATTTTCAACCATTGTGGTGCTGTGGTCCACTACGGTGAAGAGTGCGTCGTCTCGGTACAGCCCGCCACCCAGGTTGGGTATTTCCCTCCTGATCTCGTAGAGTATGTATATCCAAACCAAGTCCGTTAGCGGCGCGGAGTGACTGGAACCCATTGTAATGTCAAAATTATTTGGCCAGTCGCTCCGGGTCTATATGTCCCTATCGAATCGGATCAGGGTCTTTCTGGCGGCGTGTATGATTCGGACCTCGTCGCGTGTTAGGTCTGTCCTATTCATCGCGAATATGAGTGCCTTGTTCAGGACTATGGGCGAGATAGAGGAGTAGTAATTATTGATGTCTAGTTGTATGAAGCTAGTCCTATGTTTTTCAGGTAAAAATGTAAACCAGTCCGGCACCTGGCTGGTGCAGGACCAGAGTTGTAACCTTATTTTACTCTTAAGTGTGGGCAGGATTCTATCTAAAATGCTTTTGCTAATAACCCCCATGTCTGACCGGGAGGGGGTTATCAGTCTGACCTGCAGGTCAGACTCGAAGTTTGGTTTGTGGTGCTTAATGATAATCCTCGGCTCCCTTGGTTGGTATGGGGCCGTCCTATCATCTATACCAAGACCAGAAACGATCTCATAAGCCTTGATGTTGATATCCTCCAGGGTGGCCTCGGGCGTTTTTTTTGTAGCCTTTTCTCAATTCCCTGAGGATTAGCTCATGGTAAAGTTGAACGTCCATGCTGTAAAGGTTGTTGGTTTTGTCGGCATGAAGGAGTATTCCTGTAGATTCCTTAAGCTCGGTAATTCCATTTTCCAGTCGTCTAAGGTACTCTCCACCCCGGTATGGTTGGTCGGAAAATTTGATGTTGGAAATGATGCCAATCATTTCGTTCTCAAATTCTTCCAATAGTCTGTTGTGGGGTGGGGGGTGGGGGTTCTTCTTGATCTGATGAGGCACTCCTTGGTTTTTTGGTTATTAATATTGGGGTTTCCTCTATCAAAGTCGTAAGCCACCCACCTCATCCTGCGTATTAGGGAGTCAGTACTCTTAGTGAGATTCTTTGTGTATTCTCTTTTACCCGGTAATGGGATGTCCTTCAGTGATGCCAGAGTGGTGAATTTATTCATATTGGCTGCGGTCCGCTACTGTATGAAGCGCTCAACAGGGTGTGGAGCATGGGGTAAGCAAGAAACTAAGTGTTGGTAAAATCCAGTACTTCAGTATGCGGATAGGTAGCACTCAACGAAGATATAAGTTCCGGAGTTATAAGGGTGACGAAACATAATCAATTGCATGAACTCATAATCCTTTATTTACTGCTATATATATTTCGATGATAGCCATTGAATGGCTATGACCTCATCAGGCAGTTAGTCAGTTCTTAGATATGCCAGCTCTGTGTGTATAATGTTGATGGTATCAGAGCCTTGGGACATATGAGCTTGTTAGGAATAATTTGATGTTGTCAGCAGGAATGGTCTTGATTCTCATTGGTCAGTTTGTAGATGGTAGTAGGTTGGTATTTGACCTCAAAGAGGCAGGTGGTTCTGTAAGGTTCAAACCGTCAGGCAAGATGACAATAGTTCCACATGACTGATTTTCACAAAAGGCATTCTTGGTCAGATATATATTCAATTAAGGTTAATAGTATGAAATAGATACTACAGGTCATTCTTAAATTGAGGAATTTATGTGGAGTGGTGCTACTGAAAATTATGGTTGGAGTAGAAAGTTTACAAATAAAAAAACTTATGTAGGTTGGCTTGCACTACACTCACACCCACCCCCACAGACACACACACACATCCACACATACAAAAAGTGGGGTGGTAATACTTAATATAATGGTTAGAGTCCAATACTTAGATAGAGTCCAATACTTAGATAGTTTAGAAAATTTAGAAAAAAATTTAGAAATAAAAGGTTTATGCTGGTTCACTTGTACATACACTCACACCTACCCCCTCAAACACTCACACATCTACACACACAAATCCATACAGGTGTGTGTATATATATATATGCATGCATGTCCGCACAAGTATACATATATATATATATATATATATATATATATATATATATATATATATATATATATATATATATATATATGTATACTTGTGCGGACATGCATGCATATATATATATACACACACCTGAAGTGTGGGGACAACTGGAAAGCTTCCATTACTCATACTTCTCGCCTTCTTCACTACCTCTTCTACGGCCTCGATATGAATACCCCCTCCGCCTCCGTGGTATTTTCTTCGTGGTTATAAGAGGCTTAGCTCTGTTTCTCGACCGTTATATCGCGTGACTGTCTCCCCCTCCGCCTTTTGGGATTTTTTCTCACGTCGTGTAGACGCGTTCTTGAGACTAGTAAAATGAGGTATCCTCTTGATAAGTCGGCAGACCTCGCAAGGACTCTATATCTTTGATATATTGTTTTTGTTTATGCCACGAAACTACGTAGTCGAGGAATTTAGGAACAGTTTAGGTATGATACATTTTATTACTAATTATATCTAAATGTTTCTTCTCTCTTCATAATGTATTTTTAACTCTGATACTGGTTCAGTCTGGTTCAAACTGAATTAATCTGTCCCAGTCATTCATTGAGCAACATCGGTGAAGTTGGCACCCTTAACTCACAGTTGGGTGCGGATGCATTCATGTATATATGTGTGTGTCCGCATGTATCTGTGTGTTTCTAAATATATTAATAACTCCCTCTGGTCGAGCAATCTTTGAAGTGTGGGGACAACTGGAAAGCTTCCATTACTCATACTTCTCGCCTTCTTCACTACCTCTTCTACGGCCTCGATATGAATACCCCCTCCGCCTCCGTGGTATTTTCTTCGTGGTTATAAGAGGCTTAGCTCTGTTTCTCGACCGTTATATCGCGTGACTGTCTCCCCCTCCGCCTTTTGGGATTTTTTCTCACGTCGTGTAGACGCGTTCTTGAGACTAGTAAAATGAGGTATCCTCTTGATAAGTCGGCAGACCTCGCAAGGACTCTATATCTTTGATATATTGTTTTTGTTTATGCCACGAAACTACGTAGTCGAGGAATTTAGGAACAGTTTAGGTATGATACATTTTATTACTAATTATATCTAAATGTTTCTTCTCTCTTCATAATGTATATATATATATATATATATATATATATATATATATCCTCACACACTTAAATATAAGTGCTTGTATATATATACAAATGTATAAATGCATAGCTATATACATACTTAAATGTATGTATGTAGATTTATATATATATATATATATATAAATCTACATAGATACATACATACATTTACGTATGTATATAGCTATGCATTTATACATTCGTATATATACATGCATTTATATTTAAGTGTGTGAGGATGTTGACATGATTTTTTTTTTTTTTTTTTTTGTACTGAGAAAATTCTGTCTCCAGATTTTATTACCTAGGGAGATTAAATGCCACAGCTCTGGCTGAAAGCTGACCAGGTTCTCAACCTCATCAAACACTAACGCAGGCCTGTGTGTGTATGTGTGTGTGTGTGTGTGTGTGTGTGTGTGTGTGTGTCTGTGTGTGTATGTGTGCGTGTGTGTGCGTGTATGTATGTATATATGTATGTATGTACGTATGCATGTGTGTGTACGTTTGTATGTATGTATATGTATACACCCACACCTTTCATCACCATTGCTTCTTTTTGTTGTCATTTCTGTTGAAGTTGTTCTTGTAACTGTTGTCAAAGTTGACGTCCTTATGTTCATTCTCTTTGATTTCTTTTGTTTTTCTTTTATCTCCCTAGGGAATTCGTTGACAAGCTTTTATATATTTCCTTCGTTTTCTTCATTCAAATGCATTTACACTGGCTGTCTAAGAGACGTACAAATATGACTTATAAAACTTACCAAACTAAAGGGGATCCCAGCGCCCCCCAAATCCTCAAACGCCCCCCCCCCCCAACGCCTCCTTGCACCAAAACGCTCCCCTGGGGTTCCGAAACGCCCCCGTTGAGAACCTTTGGTTTACATTAAAAGAAAATTATCGCGTTTTACTGTGACAGTTACTTCACACACATTTATATCATATTCTTTTGTCTTTTAATTCATAGAGGTCAGTGCTATTTTAAAGAAAATAGTAGTCGACAACAAGGTGAGAAAAATCAATAAACTGAAATTATAAAAGTGCCAATGTATGTATTCTAGTATGGTAGAGTGAGCTACTAGTTGGAATTAGCGGTGTAAATGATAGAAAATACAGAGGTAAGGAGTATCCCATAGTAGGTTGAAATCAAAGGTGGACAGAAAGAGTATGCTAAATAGTTAACCATTAATTGCTTCACCCATGTGATGGCATAATCCACCAGAGTTTTAGGAAATATTTATTGAAATGGTGACACTTAATGAAGTTATCTGTTTGGATATGTAGATATTCGACCAATTTGTTGAAGTTGTTATGTATGATGCTCATTGCAACTATACATAAATACACAGGTTTTTACACGTCTTCTATATTAAAATCCCAACGGAATAAAAATAGACTAATACGTAGTTCTAGGGCAGATCAATATAATTTCAGAACTTCGCTTATTGTTCTAAAATGATTCGTGTTCTATTAGCCATTTTACTTCCAGAACCTTTAAAAACCATGATAACATACTCTCTTCCTTTAGGCAATTACCCACTAAATGGTAACTGTATTTTGAATACACTAATCTAGTGTGTTAAAGTTCAAACAGACAAAAAAAAGTGTCCTTATTAAATATTCATACATTTAAGAAATGTGAAGGCGCTTGGGCTAGTGGTTGGTGTTTAACTCACGATTATAAGTTGTTGACTTCAAATCTGGAGCAGGTGTCGAGTTGTATTCTTGTGCAAGGCACTTTATTTAACATTTCATTTTATGGTAGGATTGGGGCGTCTATCATTAAAACAATAAGTATATACACATGTACAGCGCGGTTCAACCACTGGGAGTGAAGGACCCCTAGCCTTTGTCAGGGCATTCTTCTAGGAGAAGGCAACTCAGGAAACTGGGATAACGCCGATATAAAACCTGCGGCTCAGTAGTTACCGATGATGTTGATCTTTTCTTCTTTTCGGGTTATAGCTACTGTCGCTAAGAGAGTCGGATTGGCTTAGTGCACAGTCTTTCCCCACTTTAAAAAAATGTTCACGCACAGGCATTGCACGATGGCATTAATTGATAATAATAATTAATAATGGTATATCATGCAATGGCCATGCTCGATAACGAGAGGGCAGCAATCATGTATGTATGTTCTTCTGGTTTTATAATTTCACAAATGTTTGCCAATAGAGAGAGAGTCGGTTTCTAACATAGTTACAAGACTCTCTCATTGGAATTTACACAACATCAACTAGGTAGATATGTATGCATATCTGCATGCATTTATAGGTATGGATGGATGTTATTGTATGTGTGGATGGGGGTTTTTGAGTTGTATGTGTGCATGTGTATATGCTTTGTATCTGTAGATATGTATATGAGTTATTAGATGCAAAATGGTTGGAATGTTTTACATATTTTTACTGTTCCATTAATGGATTGTACTTGTAATTTCCTAACTAGTTGTGTTCTTTCTGTTCCTGTGAAGCCCAGCTTCTCAAGATTTGTTTTGAGGCAGTTACTAACACATCCCCGTACCCCAATAATCACAGGCGTAAATCTGAAGGTAGAATCAGGGTGGAGTATCTGCAGATTTCTCATTAGTTCTGCATAAATATTCTCCTTTTCGTTAATCTTTGATATTATATTGGCATCTTCTGGGCAGCCAACTTCCACTACGGTGCATGCCTTCTTTCCCCTGTCCCATATCATTATATCTTGTCAGTTATGTCTGCATTTTATTGGGGGTTTTTACTGGAACATTCCACCAGTACTCTTTCATATTATGTATACGTATGTCTTCCACATTGCTGTAGTTTTTAATGTGTTTATTATTAGGGCTATCTTTTCAACGGATTGCATTGTACAGTGTTTTGGCCACTAGATCATGCCTCATAGGTAGATAGTACCGCGATGACATCTTTAGACAGCTGCTTATGACATTGGTGACATCTTCGATGTTAATTCTGCAGAGTCTGCACTTGTTATCACATCTAGGTGTTTTGCCTGCATCCCTATCTCTTTTGTGATTCAGGTATTTTGTGTTGATTTCCTGTTCTTGGATTGCAAAAGCGTATCCTTCAAAGTGGGAGCCAATATAGACTACTTTCTTTATCTATATTACCTTCACTCTGGAGCTTCCTGGCAACATATCCATGCATGATTTTTTGCTGATAAGCATGTAGTTTTTCATCCATGGATTCACTGCGGTACTGCTGGGCAACTTCCCTGGGTGTCAGTTTTTGATTATCACACAGGGAATATCTCTCAAGGAGTTCCTTCCCAACTCTCACGATCTTATCTGTCTCATGCAGATAGACTTGCTTGATAGATGGGCTTCTACGCTTCGAATGTTGTCGGGGGAATATGATGCGGTATTCAAATGATGTCTGGACTGATGTTAGGCCTCTACCTCCCTGCTTACGTTTCAAGTATATATCCTTTGAGAATGTTGTAACCAGGTTAAGATTTTTCTTCATCCCATCCATGTTCTTAGCATAGAGTTTCAGATCATCCACAAAGAAATTATGGGTTAGGTTCGTATTCCTGTCCTCCTGTGAGCCAATGATGTATCCCTCACATTTCTTGAGCAGAAAGGACAAGGGGTTTAATGACAGGATAAATAATATCTCAGAGAGACTGTCTCCCTGAAATATACCTCTGCGATATTTTATTTTATCAGTGAAAATAAAGTCCCCCTTCTCTGTGTTTAACTTTAGGATTGTAGCCCAAGAAGAAGACAGCTTCTCTATAGCTCTGATAATAATTTATGTATAATGTATGTAATAATGTATGTAATAATGTATGTAATAATGTATGTATGTATGTATGTATAAATATACATATAATTCAAATTAAAAGATATTTGTATATATATATATACAGAGAAATAAAGAGCCATATATCGTTTGAGGAACACATAGGATTTTGTACATATATAGAGCACATAATATTTAGGAAACAATAAGTACTAAAGGTGGAAAAGTTCTTGTGTTCTTTATGGTACCATTTCATGGTGCGTAAACCGTAACAGAAATTTATCTAACCAATCGATCATCGACCACAAACTATCGATTTTGGTAAAGCTACGGGAGACGCGAACCAATTATCAAAGAAATTCGTCTTCGGATAAGTTCCAATAGAGTATAGATACAAAATACATTTATATCTGTTGGGTTCCGAATGATTGATGCTCTGAGCAAATATCCATTGAGCTTTTTTACTGAGAAACATAAGCATCATATTATATATATATATATATATATATAAATATATATATATATATATATATATAGTAATAATAATAAATTGATTTTTTAGTTTCAGAAAATCATGTTAAGGGTTAAAGCAGCGATTCTTTGCTTAAACTTTAATGTTATTTTAATAAATATATATGCGCGCGTGTGTGTGTGTGTGTGTGTGTGTGTGTGTGTGTGTGTGTGTGTGTGTGTGTGTGTGTAATATTATATATATATATATATATATATATATATATATATATATATATATGTGTATATATATATATATATATATATAATAAAATGTAGTTCGCTTGAAGCATTGTATATAATATATAATGTGGAAAGTGATATATGTAATAAGGCTAAATAATGCAAAATGGACGGTAAGATGAGGTAACCAGTTACCTGGTAATATTTGTTTTGTTTTTTTATTGTTGCAGTTGTTTCTTCCGTCCTAATATTTCGGGACTTAGATTTCCCTACATCAGAGTTTAAGGGAATTTTCAGAGAATAATGTTCCGGTTTCTTCTCTTCGGGATTAAATTTTGATTTAAATTTCTTAAATCGTTTTCAGGAGTTTTTATAGTTATTTCGCTATTTACGAGAATGACGTCAATTGCCGATGTAATATTTCATGAAATCAATTTTCTTTTTTGTGTAAAATGTTATTTAGGTTGTGTGCGTGTGGGTGCGTCTTGTTATGTTAAGTATTGTGTGCTGAATTCTAATCCATTATTTACTTGCGGGTTGTGTCTACGTATGAACAAGGCTTCTTTATTCTTAAATTGCCCACATTTCTATCTCTGGCTTCAATATTGACGGTAATATTTTTGTTGGTGTTACTGCATTTATCAATTGACACAGACTCTAGCTTCGCCACTCATATATATATATGAAGAATTATAAGAGCCCACTTGAATTAGTATCTGTTGATCTTATACAAGCTTCTACATAAATTGGTATAATTTCACCTAAATTGTAGGAATCTTATAATGAAACCAGACGTCCGTCTGGGAAGAGATATATTCGATATATCTCATATGAAATAATACAGCCAATTTTCCATGCAATACAATAGTTAGCACCCCGAACGTTTAATTAGGAATATACTCACTTATTTCCTAATGTTTGTTGAGTGAGTTGGGATTTGGCCGGAGTATCGCTAAAAGCTTTCTCCGATAATGTATTTATTTATTTACTCTTGGTGCAACAGATATGAACTTCCCGATATAAGGTTTGACTCTCTTTGTTTTGTTTTTTTTTATATATGAATATTGATTGTTTCTTGTATCTCATTCTGTTATTTTGCCCGAGAAAATATCTATGTTTGTCATCAAACGATGTACACACATGGATATTTTTCAAATTCCAATTGAGTTCTAGCACGTGGCCTGAATTCCTTTTAGAATTCATTGTCCTGCGCATGTATTGTTTTTTGGGCGGTAATCTACTTCCTCATTTTTGAATCAGTTTGAGAATTTCTTTAGAACTGCTAGAATAGCAACCTGGCAGCTACCTCAAGCACTGATGGTGATTATCGTTAAATATTGATATTGATTTGATTATCAATATTAGTATTATTGGGCACCCCCTGAAGAATTATAAGAGCCCACTTGAATAAGTATCTGTTGATCTTATACAAGCTTCTACATAAATTGGTATAATTTCACCTAGATTGTAGGAATCTTATAATGAAACGAGACGTCCGTCTGGGAAGAGATATATTCGATATATCTCATATGAAATAATACAGCCAATTTTCCACACAATACAATTAGTTAGCACCCCGAACGTTTAATTAGGAATATATTCACTTATTTCCTAATGTTTGTTGAGTGAGTTGGGATTTGGCCGGAGTATCGCTAAAAGCTTTCTCCGATAATGTATTTATTTATATATATATATATATATATATATATACACGAACACATGCACCCACTTACACCACCCACCCTACACGCAACTAACACCACTAACACCCCCAACCCCACGCACACGTACACACACACCCTCTTACACCACCAACTCTACACACCCTACCACCACTGACCCCCACTCACACCCGCAATCAACTCTTTCTCCACCTCCTGTATACTAACACCCACTAACACCCCCTTCATCAAACAACACACACACCAGTACACCACACTCCCTCCATCGACCCCCACACCTTCTCTCCCCGCTCCACCCACACCCTTTCTCAAACACTCACTCATTCCACTAACACCTCTACTAATACACACACACCCCCTCCTCACTCCAACTGTCACACCTACCCATCCTCTCCCCTTTACCATTCCGCCCTACTGCTGCTATACCCTCTGACCACCTCCCCGCACACACAGACACACAGCACTCCTAATGCCTTGACCACTACCTGTTGCGCGCGCACCCCACATCTCCCCTCTTCCGACCAATCTCTTCACGGATTACACGTATGTGGACCTTGACCGCGGAATCAACCACCATCCTAAGATTTTACTAACCATTCCACCACATCTTCTTACGGAATCACCTTTATGACTCACCCACACACACACCCCAAAAAAAGTTTTTTTCCCACACGCCACCTACACCCACAACACGCTTAAACACCACACACGTGCGTTCCACCACATATTTACACATCCAGACTCCGGATTCCTCTCCCCCCACCCCTCTACCCACACACGCACACACACTCCGACCTACACCCCACCCCACACACACCTCTTCCTGAACATGCAACCCCGTTCTTCCCCCAACCCTTGCTTTCACATACACACACACACACACGTACACCTACACACACACACACCACCTTCAGCCCTCCCCGCTCGGACACCCCGTCTCCCTCTCCCCACTCACCCGCCACCACCCCTACACGCCCAACACCCGTTCCACCACCTGTTTTACTTTTAATTTTAATTTTAATTTTAATTTGATCATGCTTTTATTTTTAATTTCATTTGCACCGTTTCCTCCCACCCCCTTTTTGCTATATGTCTGTCCACCACTCCCCTACACACCCTTTGAACTCTCTTCCCACACACTTTTCACCTGAAGAAGGGCTTATGCCCGAAACGTCGTTCCCCACCACCACCTCACTCTCAAGAGCGTGAAATTAATAAACATTCGTTGTACTGCCTCTCTGTCTTGTTCCTGTTCAAATTTTCCATTATATATATATATATATATATATATATATATATATATATATATATATATTCATATGCATACACACACACACATATATATATATATATATATATATATATATATATATATATATATATATATATATATATATATATTATAAAGAGTCGGGACCCGAAGCCTGAGCGTTTGCTGTTTCAACAGCTAGTCTGGAACTAGCTGTTGACACGACAAGAACTCAGCCGTCGGGTCTCGACTCATACTCTACTACTCTAAGTATCAAGTACTCTGTTGAGTAATGGTCTAACTAGTTTTAAACTGGTTCTATCTAGAAAATAAAATATATCTGAATATAATACAGAAAATTGATTGGCTGATGTAACATAATACAGGAATCTAAGTGGATAACGATGCAACTGTAACTTATATGCAGACACACACATATACATACATACATACATACATACATACATACATACATACATACATACATACATACATACATACATACATACATACATACATACATATACATACATACATTCTTCCCACATTTCTTGTTCTTCATACTCAATATATTTTTCACATTTCATTCTCCCCCCCTTTTTTTCCCGTCCTTTCTAAACAAGTACCCTACCACTATCTCTTTCTTTCTTTCTTCCCTTTCTTCTCTCTCGCTCTCTCTACTCTCTTCCCTATTTTTAAATTTCTTCTTCATGTATCTGTTATCTTGTCACTCGACTTTTTATCTAGAAACTGTCACACACACACA
>OZ024740.1:255850562-255878062 GCA_964016885.1 Eledone cirrhosa | reverse complement strand
ATGAAAAGAATATAAATTAATTTAATTGATGGGTATATTTATATTGATAAAATTATATTAATGCATATAGATATGATAAATAAGAGTTAGATGTAATTGAAGAGTGCTGTTAAAGACGAGGGGAAATAAAAAATATAAAAAGAATATATATATATATATATATATATATATATATATATATAATTTATTAGTGAGAAATAATAAATATATAGAGATTTCAAGGAACATAGAATCATAACCTGAAATTAAAACATTATATATGTTTACTTAATGGTATCAATTTTAGGAAAAGATAGTTGTAAGAAGGAAAGTAAAATTATGTAGTTCATCAGTAGTAGAATATTAATTATAGGTTAACTAAATTAAAAATAGTTTTTATATTAATTTCTAAAATGTATATTAATTAGGTTTATAATATTTAAAGGTTTTTCTCAGATTATGATTACACGATATTATTAATTCCTGTCGCTTATTTAATAGGATATCCTTAGATTTCATTATTTCAAAAAGTTCTTGGGAACATAATCTACATTCATATCTATTATTTTGATAAGGGGTGGCCCTTTTGAGCACACTCCAGGTCAGGTCATAATCTATATTCCTCTTTCTATAATTATTAATTATTTCAGCTAGAGATATTGTATTAGCTAATGCGGCATTTTTAAAATTATGTTTGTGGGTATTAAATCTTACCTTAAATTGGTTAGAGGTAGCTCCTATATATGAATAAATTGAGTCCTTAGTGTTAACTTTACATTTATATACTATGTTATTAACAAGACAATTTCCTTTTAATGGGCAGTTTGCTTTGTTTCTACAGTTACAACTTTTCGTGAATCCTGTATCAGACGAGATATTATGGTTAGTTTGATGTACTGGTGGTATACTCATGGTCTTTTTACATTTATATGCATTGTAGGCACTTATATTTTGTTTTATGTTTTTGGTTGTTGAGTAGGAGAATTTAACCGTTGATCTATTTAAAATTTGATGGTATTTGTGGTTTGGCGGGAAGTTCTTCTCTAGGATATTAAAACATTTTTTAGGTATATTATCCTTAATTTGTAAATTAAATGGAGCATTATACCAAGTAACTCGTCTATTACGGTTTCGATGTTGTTTATTGTTTTTATAGGATGTATCCTGATGTTTATTAAGAGAATTATTGTTAATGACTTCACCACGCACATTTTTAGTTAGATTTATTGATTTAGGTGTTTTAGCTTGTTTATTAGGAGTTTTATTATTAAAATTTATTAGAGTAGTACGATGAGTAGTTTTTTGAGAGTTACTATATTGTATATTAGAAGAGTTAGAGAAATTTGGTTTTATGTTGGTATTTTGGGGTATAGTGTGAGTGGCATTTAGGTGTGTATGTTTCATTTGGTGTTTGTTGGTAATATTAGGTTTTATGTTTGTAGTGTTGTTGGTACAAGGTATATATACTAATTTATTTTTGTGGCCACTTCTAGCTAAAGCTTCGTTATAGAAGGTCGCATTTTTATCAAATACATCCTGGTTAGACGAAAGATTAGAAATTCTAAGTGAGATATTATATGCAAGGTTTTTAAGGATAGATTTAGGGTGATTAGATTGTGAGTGTATGTAATGTAAATTTTGGTTAGGTTTATGGTAAGGTTGGTAGATACCCGTAGATAAGTCTAATGTTATATCAAGGAAATTAACTACTTTACTTGTGTTTTCAAATGTAATATCTAGACTATAATAGTCTTTAAGGAAGGTTCTAATAAGCTTTTTATTTTTTTCTATCTCTGAAAGGCTAAGTTTATTGGAAAGAAGAAGACAGTCGTCACGATATAAACCACCTTTAAGGTGGGGAAAGGAACTGTTTCTTTGTTTATTCATTATTTTATTAATTTATATATATATATATATTCGTGAAACAGGAGTATTCTCCAGCGCGAGGGGTAGCCGTGAACAGCTGGATACTATTTGTATAGTAAACATTTTGTGGGGTTAAGATATAACCTCAAATCGAACGGAGAGTGGGAGAGAGAAGGAGAAAGAGAATCTAAAAAATGAGATGAGAAATGAGTGTTATATGTAGAGACAGGGAGAAGGGAAGAGGAGCAGAGGAGAAAAATGGGTATGAAAACGATGGACCAGGATTTATGGAGAAAAACGAAGAGATGTATAGAAAGGGGGCGAGAATAGAGTAACAATAAAAAAAAACTTAGTGTTATCTGAATCATCGGCTTCCCATAATACTTTAATACATAGTTTTTCGCGTAAAGGGAAGGACTAAGTCTAGAAGTATTGCCCACGCAACAGAAATCAAATCTCTGTCGTTCAAACGATAGCATAGAGGAACAAGAGAGCAATGGGAACGTCCGACATCTTTTTATCCATCTCTGCGTGTTTCTCCGTAAGACCTGCTCAATCGTTTTGGTCCCCATTTTCTCCTCTCCTCCTCTTTCATTCTTCTTCTATATAACCCTCTCATTTCTCATCACATATTTAGACTCTCTTTCTCCCACTCTCTGCCACTCTCCGTTCGATTCGAGAATATATCTTAACCCTCACCAGTTAAAAATACAGATAGAAATATATATATATATAATATATAGTCCATCAAAGTTCTTTCACCACACATGTGACATCATCAGTGTTACTATTATGTTTCCTCCCATATATATATATATATATATATATACACGCACACACATATATATATATGTGTGTGTGTGGTGCGTGTGTAAAAGGTTAAAAAAATAACAACACCAATACAGTATATGGAAGGAATATATTAGGTTAACGCTTGAAATAACAGAAAGAGGGTCTTAACGTTTCGGACGCTAGTCCTTCATCAGAAGAAAGAATGAGATATTAGAAAGATTGAAGGGAAGGGGTGGAATTGGAAAAAATGTTACTAGAGAGAAATAACAGGTTCATTCATGTTGACATTTCTTGGAAAACTGTTGTTTTGTATATGATATACTTTTTTAGAAAAGTGGATGATGGAGCGCCTCTACCTGAAATGGAAAAAAAAACGTATTGTATATATAGCTATACGTTTGCGCGTGCATAAGCACGCGCAGGTGTGTGTGTGTGTGTGTGTGTGTGTGTGTGTGTGTGTGTGTGTGTGTGTGTGTGTGTGTGTGTGTGTGTGTGTGTGTGTGTGTGTGTGTGTGTGTGTGTGTGTGTGTGTGTGTGTGTGTGCTATTATACGGCCGTACGAAGCTAAGAGGATAGGTGTATGTATATGTAAGTAAAAGAGTGTGAGTGTGCTTGTAAGTACGAAGCTATGAGCAAAAGTATGTCAATAAAATGGAGTGTGTGTGTGTATATACAGTGCTGTGAATGGAAAAGTAGAGGTGTGTGTGCGTATTTTATTGGTCTGTATATGTGTAATATTAAACAAATTGGGGAGGGGAGTTTACCCAAGGTGGTAAATCAGACTCTGTTCAGACCTGGTACGTGAGGCCTGTGGGGCATCTAGGGAGGAGTGACCTGGGGAACGGAAGTGACGGGTGATGGGTGTATCCCTACGGAGTCGTATGTCCCTCAAATGTTCAGCAAAATGGTCCGCCAAACGGCGTCCCGTTTGTCCGATAAATAAGGACCCGCAAAAGAACACTGGAAGGCATAGACAGCGTAGGTGGAGGTGCAGGTGAAGGAGTGGCGGATACGGAATGGACCGTCGGGGTCTGTGAGAGTGGTTAGGCTAGAAATGAAAAGACAAGTGTTACAGCGGGGACGAGAACAAGGATGAGAGCTGGATGGAGTCGTAGGAGAGGATGAGAAGGAACTGCGTGCCAGAAGGCCGCGGAGGTTATGGGCGCGCTTAAATGTGGTGCGAGGTGGGTTAGGAAAAAACGAGAAGTGACGGGGTTAGAAGAGAGGGTGCAAAAGAAACGGAGACTATGTCGCCGGAGTGGTAGAATGATGGGTTGCTAGGTGAGAGGGAAATGAAGGAGGGAAATGTTGGGAGGGTACTGGTGAGGTGAGTGGGCTGTGGTACGGTCGGTTTCACGGGCGTGATTGAGAGCAGCTTGAATCAATGTGTGTGGGGGGGGGGATATCCACGCTGGATGAAGCAGGAAGCCATTTGAAGGGAATGGGTTTCTAAATCGTGGTCCTGATTACAGAGCCGACGAAGACAGAGGAATTGGGAATAGGGTATGTATAATTGGTGCGGGTTGGAAGGGAGGAGGTGAAATCGAGGTAGTTGTCAGTAGATTTACAGACAATGGAAGTAGAGAGGGTGTGGTGAGAGTGATCGATAGAGAGAGAGAGAGAGAGAGAGAGAGAGAGAGAGAGAGAGAGAGAGAGAGAGGGAGAGAGAGAGAGAGAGATCAAGTAAAGAAACAGAGAATCGAAGACGGAAGCGGTGAAGGTGAGAGCGGGATGAAAAGATTGAACAAACAATAGAAAGCAGTCGAGCTGTTCACGTGATGGAGAGGTGGCGCCGATACAGTCGTTGATATAATGTCCGTATAGCTAAGAAGTATATCCTGGGAGAAGATCTGGGCTTCGACGTAGCCAACGAACAAGTTGGAATAGTTTGGGCACATTCTGGTTCCTATTGCTACCCTCAGAAATCTGCTGATAGAATTCAACGGAAAAGGAAAGTCCATTGAGGCTCAAAACAATAGGGATGACGGTATAGAGAGAGGTGATGTCCAGGGTGAAGAAAAGGCAAGAAGAGACCAGGAGGGAAGGAGAAAGAGTTGAAGAGTCTAAGGGCATGATTGGTATCGTGGATGTGGGATGGGAGATTGACGACTAACGGGGCGAGGATTATGTCTAAATATTCGGAAATGATCTCGGTGGGTCAGTTGCACGCGGAAACGATAGGACGGCCGGGAGTATTTGGTTTGTGTATTTTGGGGAAGAAGTAGATGATGGGTGTGTGAAGGGTGCGTACTGTAAGGTTGGTGGCTGTGGAGGGTAGGAGAGAGGAGAGAGCTGGTGAATGATGGAGGACATGAGATGTTGGTAGCCAGGAGTGGGGTCGGAGGAAAAAGGGCGGTTAAATAGAGTATCATGAAGTTGGCGGAGGGCCTCAGCCTTGTAGAGGTCAACGCGCCAAACCACGACAGCACCACCTTTGTCGGCAGGTTTGATGACAATGTCATCGCAACGCCGTAGGTTGTGAGGAGTGGAGAGCTCGGCCCACGTAAGGTTAGAGCGACGAGAATGCTGTTGGAAACGGAACCGGTTCACAGTACGTCGGCAAGTATCGACAAAGGAGTTGACGGTGCTGAACTGGCCAGAGATCGGCCTCCGGTGTAATTGCCGGCGACTGAGATGAGTGAAGTCATCCGTCTGTGTCGATGATGGCGTCTCTTAAAAAAAGGCTTTGAGCTTTAGTCGACGGAAGAACCCTTCAATCTCGGCATGTATGAGGAACTCGTCGCATATTGATGTGGATGATGTAAAACGCAAACGCCGGGCGAGGAGGGAGCGCTCAACTTCGGAGCGTGGTAGATCCTGGGGTATGATGACAACAATGGCGTGACGTGAGGGAGTGAAAGTGGTAGAGGCGGAAGAGCTAAGGAGGTTAGGCAAAGCGTTTGCAGATTCAGTAGTGGGGAGAGGAAAGAGGGTGGTAGGTGACGGGATAGTAGGGTTAGGGTTGGAGGTGAAATCAGTACGGGTGGTGACAGCAAAGGGGGGAGCGGAGTGAGTGAAGTTTGTTGCTTTTGATGGAAGTGAGGAAATTGAAGAGGAAGCGATTGAGGTAAAAGATGAATTGGATAAGGGATTGGGCAAGGAGAGATGGAAGTAGGCCTTGGGAGATCTCGGTCGAGAGAACTGATTTGGACGAGAGTAGATCGGATAGTCGACCGCACGAGCTGACGAGAGAATCGGGTAAGGATGGGCTCAGTGGTGGGAGCAGAGTAAGAGATGGGGTGGAACCTGAGGCGGAAACCTTGGGGAATGAGGTGGTGGTAGAGACAGCGACTTAAAAATGTGATGTGGCTGTTATATTTTTGTTTTTGGTGAGGATGGGGTTGGAGAGATGCACGGATGATTGGATGCAAATAGCGGGGAGAGATTAAAGGAAACGTTTGAGAGTGGAATGGAGCTGGCAGAGAATAAATTTGAGATTGGGCATGTTGAATATACTGGGTGGGAGAGAAATAGACGGGTGAGAAGAACGTGGAAGTAAGACGAGTGGGAGGAAAAGTGAGAGAGAGTTGTGATATATTTAAATAATGCAAGATGCAAAGATCAGGGTTACGAAACGATTTTCTGGTGGAGGTTTAGGTAATCTCCGTGTGTAGATCCAGTTTCAGAGTGAAAATCCAATTTGAAAATCAAACGAATTTAAGAGGTCCATGTAAGCGTTGATATATATATGTATGTAAAAAGTAAACAGAAATAACAACATAATCGGTGCAGTATATGGAAGGGACATATTAGGTTAACGCTTGATATAGCAGGAAGAGGGTCTCAACGTTTCGTACGTTAGTCCTTCATCAGAAGAAAGAATGAGAAATTAGAAAGATTGAAGGGACGGCAGGCCGATTAATCACCTCATTTACACAGACGAGAAAATTATATATTCTCGACTGTTTCCAAGTCCAGCAGTCGCAGGTGTGGGAGGGATCGTCCTGCTAAGGACCAGTTAAGTCGGAAATGCATCGATGATTGTACCCCTTGCTTCTGCTAGACACCACCAGAGGGCGCTAGCCCCAGTGTTTTTTCCATAGCTACGGCTTTCTAAATGTTTACCTGTTAACATACCGTGTTTCTTTTCATCCTCCCTTAACCACACACATGCACACACACACATACGTGCACATCTTCACATACACCCACACTCCATCTCACACCACCTCCGGATTCGACACGATCTCGTCTCGCTCTCCCCCAGACTCTCATATATACATCCACGCATACAAACATCTACACACATACACACATCTACACACATACGCACCTCACCTTCCGTCATCCCCGTTTGGACTCAATTTTCCCTTCCCCCTATATCACCACCTCCACCCACCCCTTACGCACCACCATACCCGTGCCTTCCAGGATCCATACACGCCTCTTACTTTTTAATATTCTATTTCAAGGAATACGAAGCGGTGACAGGATCAAAGATAAACCAGGAAAGGTCGGTGGGTTTGCAGCTCGGCACCTGGAGAGGAAAGTCCATGCCGTCCGAAAGCGTCGGAGGGCGTTGGACGTACGGACTGGTTAAATTGCTTGAGGTCTGGTTCGGACCGGACCTCCAGATGGAGAAAAACTGGAGTGAGGTGACGAGCAAGGTGGCCTCTCTCCCAGAAATGGGCCGAGAGGAAGCTATCCCTGAAAGGCCGGGCAGAGGTGGCGAATGCGTACATCACATCCGTCATCTGCTACCGCCTCACTGTCGTCCCTTGCCCCGGCCCAACTCTCACCAAAATGGAGCGCCTCCTCTTCCGCTTTTTGTGGAAGGGACGTGCTCCCATGGTCAGACAATCCATCTGCTGTCAACACCCGTTGCGTGGAGGACTGGGCATTCCATGGCTGATGATGCGCAAACATGCGCTGGTGCTTCCTTGACGGTGAACAGGTGTGGGTGCCGTTCGCCAGGCACGTTTTCTCACAGATCGTCTCCTTGACGGAGCTGCAATCCTGGGTCAGATAAAGACCGAGGGATAGCGCTTGGAAACTGGAATGTCTCCAGGCGCTCACTGCCCTCTGCCAGCTTGGCACCAGTATCGGTGGAACATCCACCTCGGCGTTCTATAGAGGACTAGTGGAGGAGAAGTGCGACGACGTTCTCGGAGAGATCCTAGGCGTCGAAGATCAGCTATTTGCTCTCTTCCGAAGAAATTTCAGCTCAGGGCCTATGGATAACTTACAAAAATCCCTGTCCTGGCAGTGCTACCTGGGAGCGTTGCCGGTTCGAGATAAGCTCTACAGGCACGGAAGTGCCGTCAGCCGAGCCTGTCCGAGATGCACGCAGAGCGACGAAACCGTCATGCACGCACTCGTTCAGTACTCGAACATGGTTAACTTGTGGAGCTATGTCGAACAGTTGCTGTCGCATGTAGGACTTATCCGGTTATCGACTGAGTCCATTGTGCAGATGGTCTCGCCGTCTTCCTTCGAGGAAGGGCAGGCGGTTTTCATCTGCCTGGTGGCTATGGCGAAAGAGATTGTGTGCTGGACAAGGTTAAAAGGGTTAAAGACAGACACTTTCCTCTTCAGCGAATCCCTAATTAACTTTTTCAAGTTTCACTTGAAGAGGAAAATCAGGGTGGAGAGGCAAGTGCTGCCTTCTAGCAGGTTTGTTGAAAGGTGGGTGAATGTAGCGAGAATGGTCCGAATATACGCTTGTAGTTTGAGTAATGGGATAAAATTGAGAGAGGGCGCTTGCCCTGCTGGTCAGGGTGGCCGTGGTCTTTTGTGTGGTTTTAGCCACGAGTAACCCTCGGAGGTTTCCCCCTATTGGGGAATTTTTCATTGTTTCAATTTTCATTTTTATTGTTTATCATTATCTATAAAAGGCAGATTTTTGTGTCTGTATGTATGTTTCAATTTTATACATTTACACAATTCCAAAAATATTGAATGAATAATTAAGCAGAATGTTTACAAATATTCTAACTTGGGTCATGGGCGATCTTATTGGCTAAAAAATGCCACAATTACGGAAAAATCGATTTATTTCAACAATCGATGATTTCTCCTCTCTCATATGATATACGTTTCCTATATCTACTCCCATTCATCACCTCCCCTTAAAATTGCTACCTTCTCTTATAAGTGTTTGTGAAAAAGAGAAACATTGAAAAAAAAACATATACACACATATATGTGGGTGCATACACACACATATATGTTGGTATGGTTACGATTGACGCCATAGAAACAGGAACGCGGGAATTTCAATCAATCAACGCATACACAGTTTGTTTTAGAAATAACAATAGCATATAATGATAAAGAGATCGGCCTTACACTTTCAAACTAAATTTTTCTGTATAAGTAACTTTAACCCTTTATTTTCGACATAAAAATACACACATACATACAAATACCTGTAAAAAAATTTTTGGGCCTTTCTTATCAATCTTTTTACATTCAATTATCAGCCTTATACTTTCAAAGTCAATTTTTATGTTGAAGTAACTTTCAACATTTAATACATACATACATACATACATACATACATACATACATACATACATACATACATACATACATTACGATCTAAAGGTGCAGAAACGACATTTGAAATGCTTAATGTTTTGTTATATGTTTCAGCTGTCACATTGCTATCATATAACACACATCTAAAACCACGCAATCAAGATACAAGCAGAAAGCCTGAACCAGCGTGGTTGCGAAATTTAATATCCAAAATTTTGTCCCTGAGACGAAGTATCTCACACATCGCAGTCGTTATGAAATGCAACATAGAGAGCAACTTCACACGACACCAGGAAGACCTAAAGAAAAAGTTAGAGAGACGATTTGGAGATGCAAAATTTAAAACTTTGAACTCCAAATTACACCAGTTGAAACAACAACTCACAGCTACAACAGAAAGACTGAAATATAAGTCAACAGCACATAAACGACAAGTGCTAAATAGATTGTTTTCCAGAGATCCTAAATCAGTTTATCGCAGCTTCGGTGGCAAAAGCTCAATCTCTGTAAATGACACCCCTTCAAAAGAACAGGTTGAGAGCTACTGGAGATCTGTATGGGAAACGGATGACGGATTCAACAGACAAGCTAATTGGCTAAAAGAACTGGAACAGGACTACTGCCAACATGTCCAGACAAAACAATATGACATAGATGGAAACATAGATGGAAACAGCTCTACAGAAAATGTCGAATAGGAAATCGCCAGGCCCAGACCTCATTACAGGATACTGGTTGAAGAATTTCACTTTCTATCGGCAAGATCTCATACGGCTGTTTACAGAAACCATTAAGGGCACACAAGAACTGCCCAGATGGTTATCAACTGCCTCTACTCTCCTCATTCCCCAAAATAGCCAAACCACCCTTGCTAAAAATTACCGCCCAATTGCCTGCCAAAACATCATGTATAAATTATATACTGGGTGCCTTAACCTGTTCTTACAGGATCACTGTGCTACCAACAACATCATAACACTTGAGCAAGCTGGTGGAAAGAGGGAGGTGTGGGGTTGCATAGATCACCTACTAACTAACAAAATTATTCAGGAAAAAACAACAAAGAATCGCAGAAACATGACTGTCGTGTGGCTGGACTATCAAAAAGCATTTGATAGTGTACCTCATGGGTGGATTGTTAAGGCTTTACAGTTAGCTAAAGTCCCACAACCATTGGTAGCTGCTGTTGAACGCCTGACCAAGAACTGGTACACCAGTTTGATCCTTAGAGGTGAGAAGGAGCAGGTTAAGACTGATAAGATACATTACCAGAAGGGCATCTTTCAGGGTGATAGCTTGTCAGTGCTACTCTTCGTTCTCTCACTGAATCCACTATCTTACCTACTCAGGAAACAAGGTAGGACAAAGAAGTGGGCCCAGAAGTATCTCCCATCTTTTCTTTATTGATGACCTGAAGTTGTATGGGCCAAATATCAATGACATCAAGAAACAATTGGACCTCATTACACAATTTTCAACCGACATCAAAATGAAATTTGGTGAGTCCAAGTGTGCATATTTGGCAGTAAAACGTGGAAGAGCTGTGCCCTCCTCTAGAAATCTAGAGATGAACGGCCTGACAATACAACCTCTGCAGTCAGGTGACAACTACAGTTATCTTGGATAGGATGAGAATGTCAGATATGATGGACCCATAAATAAGGAGAGAACCAGAACTGAATACCTCAGAAGAGTAAAGAAAATATGGTCATCAGAACTGTCAGCATACAACAAATACATTGCCCACAATACTTATGCTGTGCCAATTCTAACGCCAACATTTGGCCTACTGAACTGGTCATTGCAAGAACTAAGTGAGATGGATGTTAGAACTCGAAAACTTCTCAGTGTTACTGGGAACTTTAACATCAATGGTGATGTGGATAGGCTATACTTCTCACGCAAGGAAGGTGGCCGGGGTCTAAAATCAATATTAACAACATATGAGACCCGGATAGTAACACTGAAGCAACACCTTCAACAGAGGAAAAAGGTTGGCAACCATCTTGCCCAGGTTTATGACCATGAAAAAAGAAATATCATTAGAATAGCGACTGATCTGGAGGCGAGATATGGAATAAAGCCTGATATAAATCTCTCACCCAGAGAAATCGGAAGATCCTAGTCAATGTTCAAACAAGATGAAAAAATTGACCAATTTACAGAAAAAGTTGTGCATGGATACTTGAGGCGTAAAACACAGACCATAGAGGGGATAAACCACTCAAAAAGCCTGGCATAGAGTTCCGACAAGTTTATGACATCACACCTTGAGGGATATCTCTGCAATACAGGAACAAGAACTCCCTACCAAATATCTGCTGCACAAAAGAGGAGGGCCAGCAGCTGACAATAAATGTAGGCTATGTAAAACAAAGATCGAGGATGTAAGCCACATTGTTGCCAGCTGCGAAAGAATGTCATCTCGCTACTACCTCCCCATGAGACACGATGGGATAGCTAGAACCATCTGGAACGCACTTCGGAAAACAAAATTAACAACAAATGAGGAAGAATATATTGAGACAGATGGCACTAAGGAATACTGGTGGAACCTGAAAATAAAAACTGCCACCAAATTAAAGCACAACCGGCCTGATATTGTAGTTTGGGACCACACATTGAAAACGTGTTCTGTTGTGAAGATCAGCTGCCCACTTGATGTAAACGTTGTCAGAAAAATACAGGAGAAGGAGGACATCTACGGACCATTGATGAGGAGTTTACAAATCCAGTATCCAAGATACACCTTTAGCTTCATACCCATCATTATTGGTGCTACGGGTTATATACCAACCCGCTTGGACCAAAGTATGACTGAACTTGGATTTGCGGACAAAAAACGCAGCTCCCTAATTCATAGTCTACAAATGGCTGCGATAGCTGGCACCTTCAAAATTTGCAAAACATTCTTGCGATTCAAGGGATGACAATTTCTTTTCTTTTACAACCTTGCCACCAGGAAGGTGGCCGGTCAAAAAAAATATACTCGAAATTAAGAGAAAGAGAAAACATACATACATACATACATACATACATACATACATACATATACAGACATACATACAAATACCTGTCACTTAATTTACACACACATCGGCCTTACACTTTCATACACACATACATACATATACACACATACATACAAATACCTGTCACTTAATTTACACACACATCGGCCTTACACTTTCAAACTATATTTTTCTGTAGAAGTAACTTTAACCCTTTCTTTTCTACATAAAAATACACACATACATACAAATACCTGTACATTTTTTGGGGGAGCCTTTCTTATCAATCTTTTTCCATTCAATTATCAGCCTTACACTTTCAAAGTCAATTTTTATGTTGAAGTAACTTTCACCCTTTATTTTTCGATACCCATTTACTTACTAACATTTGTATCACAACAACAATAACAATATTCATAAACAGACAGTAGACTTTCAAAGTCAATTTTTCTGTAGAAGTAACTTTCACCCCTTCTTTTGGACATAAAATGCCACCTAAAAAGGGAAGTCGCCTCAGTCGACATACCGCGTCAGCAGTGGCGCAAAAGGCTACTATAGCAAACGAGTCCTCTGAGGAAAATGCTTCAAGACTTTCACAGACAGCCTTACGTTCAGCAGAATGTCGAGCCGCTGAAAGTTTCCAACAGCGCACCGCACGCCTAGCCAAAATGGCTTCATACCAGGCTTCTTCCAGGGCTTCAGAGAGCCGTGAACAAAGGTCGAAGCGCCTGGCTAGAAACGCTGCGACTAATGCTGCTCCCAGGTCTTTGGAACGTTTAAAACAACGGACGGCTCCCTTCCTACGGACGCTGCGGCTATGACTTCTTCCATGGCTTCTGAAGATGCAGACGGGCGGTCCATTAGCATTGCAAATGTTGCTTCTGCTATTGCTGCCAGACCTTCCCACCAACCACACGACCAATGTTCTACGTTCAAGCGTAACAGTTGACGGCGAGAAGCTGCACGCGGTGTGACGAGCCCCAACAGCCCTTACTGGCACCTACGGGCTTTCAAGTATGAACAAAACGTTAATTACTCGATGCGCTCTGACAAATATAGGCGAGATGCGCTTCAATTGCCAATTCTGCAATGCTACAAAGTTGGCTGGGGAGCCACCTGCAATGTGCTGCTTAAACGGTAACGTCACCTTGCCCCCTCTTCCGGAACCGCCAGAGCCTTTGAAGGAACTACTGACTGGTTATACCTCAAGGTAAAAAAAAACAAAAAAACCGGAACCCCCCAATAAAAAACGCTCCTGGGGGTACCGGAAAAACTTTTGTAACGAATTTGATTCTCGCTAAGATTCGTCAGGAGAAAAATGTTGCGTTGTCCGTTGCATCGTCCGGGATCGCTGCTACTTTGCTGCCGGGAGGCAGGACAGCACATTCAACCTTTAAACTCCCTTTGGATTTAGTAAAAACTGAGACACCAACATGCAATATCAGCAAGAGTTTACACAAAGCTCTGGTTCTCAAAAGATGTTGCCTCATTGTTTGGAATGAGTGCACAATGGCACACAAGCGTGCCCTTGAGGCATTGGACAGGGCCCGGAAAGACATTAGGGATTCTACGGCTCCTATGGGTGGCGTAACCCTTCTGCTATCAGGGGATTTTCGGAAAACGCTGCCTGTCATCCCCAAATGGACAAGAGCTGATGAAGTGCGTGCCTGTCTTAAGTCGTCCATGTTGTGGCTCCAGGTGAATAGTTTGTACCTGAGCACAAATATGCGTGCTCATTTGCATGGTGACAACATGTCTGCAGCATAGAACATTTTAGCACTTGGTGAGGGCAAGATCCCTGCGGATGACAAGGGCGGCATGGCAATCGACACCCTGTGCAACATTGTGAGCAGCCCTTCTGACCTTTGGGAAGCAGTTTTTCCTAATGTCTCATCTAACTTTAAAAACCTCGATTGGCTCAGCGAAAGAGCCATCCTTGCTCCGAAAAATACCATGGTTAATTTTATTAACGAGCAGCTGATTGAGAAGATTCCCGGTAAAGAGCACATCTTTAAATCAGACCCCGACAATATCGTTAATTATCCGGTTGAGTTATTAAATCTCCTTGAGCCCCCAGGTCTCCCACCTCACATTATTAAGCTTAGGGTTGGCTGTACCATTATGCTAATAAGTAACTTGCGTCCACCAAAGCAGTGCAACGGTACTCGCATGGTCGTCAAGTCACTGACACCCACTTGATTGAGGTCACCATTGTAACGGGGTGCGGAAGAGGGGAGAATGTTTTCATTCCAAGGATGAACCTTTTCCCCTCGGCGTCAGATATCCCGTTCGATTTCCGACGATCCCAATTCCCGGTGAGACCATGTTTTGCCATGTCCATTAACAAGTCACAAGGGCAAACATTGTCGGTGGCGGGCATCCATTTGGAGGAGCCATGCTTCTCCCATGGCCAACTTTATGTAGCCTGTTCCCGCGCAGGGAGCAGGAATGGACTTTTTGCTTACTCTCCTCAAGGGATGACACGCAATATCGTCTACAAAGAGGTGCTATAGATGTTGGTGCAGGTGTTGGAGCTATGCCGTCTGGAACACTATTTCTGGTAGGGTATCCCATGGCGGACAGATCTGACACCCAGCGGCATCAGGGCCACCATCTTGCAACTTTGGTCTACTAAATTCGCTATTGGAGGATTATTAACCCATCATTGATTGACCAAAATGCTAATTGGTTCGTAACTTTTAATAACCGGTTCAACTGCTTTATGCACTTAATTGATAAGCTTATTCGCTTTCAAACCACGTTTACCTGTATGTAACTTTTCATAGCAAATGAACAAACCCGAGCAACGCCGGGCTAAACTGCTAGTATATATATATATATGTATCTATGTCTTTTTTTTTTTTTCTTATATAAATAATAAAAATATTTACACGCACAGAACCCACATCGTACCGTGCTGTGCCGTCTGTAATGTTTTTCTTGTTGTCAGCCCTTGTGGCCAATAAAAAAATCATTATTATTATTATTATTATTATTGTTCTTTGAGTCTTAGTCATTGATGTTAGTTAACTGGAAAGTTTGTTGAAATGAATATCAAGCCACTACCTGCAGCCTCAGATATTCAGGACGTATCGGAGGTTTCTTGCTGTTCCCAGCAAGCATGCCTTTTGAAATGTTCCAAAAAGCGGGGCGGGACTAATTTTCTTTAACCATCCTTGGAAACTCTTTGAGATAGTACCTAGTGCGCCTATGACAATCGGGACCACTTTGACCTCATGGCAGTTCCATATCCTTTTTACCTCCCACTTTAAGTCCTGCTATCGGTTAATTTTCTCCCTCTCCTTTTCTAGCATTCTCGTGTCATTATTATTGTAACCCTCGGAGGTTTCCCCGCTATTGTTTCAATTTTCATCTTTATTGTTTATATATATGTATATGTTTCTATGTCTTTTTCTTTTTCTTTTCTTATATAAATAATAAAAATATTTACACGCACAGAACCCACATCGTACCGTGCTGTGCCGTCTGTAATGTTTTTCTTGATGTCAGCCCTTGTGGTCATTAAAGAAATCATTATTATTATTATTATTATTATTATTATTATTATTATTATTATTATTACTATTGTCATTTGACAGTATCTGTAAAGCGTCAGACACCATGCTTTGCAGCATAGAGCTATGGCCCTTCACGTTCTGAATTCAAATCCCGCCGAGGTTAACTTTGCCCTTCATCCTTACGGTGCCGATAAAATAAAGCACCAGTAATGCACTAGGGTCAATTTAATCGATTTCCCCCTCCCCTTCAAGTGCCTAAATTAGAAATCATTATTATTATTATTGAAAGTGAAGGTGGAATATGGTTTTATAAATATAGTTTCCATTTATTAATATCGTATTTTTACTCCAAATATTTGTTGAGTGCTTTATATCAGTTATAAAAATATTTGCTTGTTGTATCCCAACAATTTAAATAGGACTTTACATATATATATATATATATATATATATATATTTATATAAATGAAAATAGAGAAATAAATGTGAGCAAGAAGCCAACAGTATTTCATAATATATAAGTGACTATAACGTCAAAATGGAAAATATTTAACGTAAGATATGGGAAAATAATTCAAACTCAATTAAAAAAAAGTCAAGACAGAGATTTTATCCACAGATTTTGTGAAATCCAGGGAAAAAAACCAATAGTCTTAACTCAGAATAAAATAAACCTTAAATACTCATCCTTCAATTGGAAAAACTACAAATGCTCTATATAGTCTTAAAAAGACTATTTCACGAAACTTTTCAGTGGGATTAGTCACGGTTGGAGTCGTTCATCGGTAGAGCTCAACACGATAACCCACGACCACTGCCAAAATATGCCAGAAAGGGAATTTAAAAGCAGGCTAGTTCACCTCGTGCGGAATTATGAAAATAAACACACATGGATAAACATTGCTGGTGACGTCAGAATGAGACGAATGTCTGTTTACAAGAAACAGCAGTCAAAACATTCCGAAAAAACTCGACAAAAATGTATGGAGTTCAGCATGTAGCAATATTATCGCAGTTTAAAAAAAAAGACCGGGATTAATCACAAATAATTTTAAGCACTCTAGGAAACATTCCGAGTATAAATATAAATGAAAATAGAGAAATTAATGTGAGCAAGAAGCCAACAGTATTTCATAATATATAGGTGACTATAACGTCAAAATGGAAAATATTTAACGTAAGACATGGGAAAATAATTCAAACTCAATTAAAAAAAAGTCAAGACAGAGATTTTATCCACAGATTTTGTGAAATCCAGGGAAATAAACCAATAGAGTCTTAACTCAGAATAAAATAAAGCTTAAATACTCATCCTTCAATTTGAAAAAACTATATATATAGATATATATAATTGTTTATATATATTATATATATATTAAATATATATTATATATATTATATATATTATATATATATAATTGTTTCTACTATTGGCACAAGGCCAGCAATTACACAGGACATTACTGGTACTTTATTTTATCGACCCCGTAAGGATGAAAGGCAAAGTTAACCTCGACGGGAAGATTATCTGTGTCCTTTTATTATATATATATATATATATATATAATAAAAGGACACAGATGATCTTCCTGCGCCTAAAGAAAAATACGGTTTTAAGACCTACACGGTTTTAAGACCTACACAATACACTGTTGCACTCTTTTGAGGCATATTTACTCAATATGATCAAAAATATCAAGTTTATGAATAGACGCAAAGGCAGCAATTTGTTCCTGACCTCCCTGGACTCTCTCATCACTAGGATCAAGAACGACAGACACCTTTTCGTTGCCTCTAATAAAACTAAGAACCTGTATAAGTTGGATGTAAGTAGATATAGACTATTCATTTATAATGAATTAAACACAAATTATATGAAAACACCTATTAGTACTTTAAATGACATTAACAGATTAGGCAAAGATATTGTAACTAGCTTATATATAGATAAATACACTAACCCTTATGTACCTATGACACCAACATTTTCTCTTAAGGATCACAAATATAATTTGAGTGAAAGCCCCTCTATTAGATTAATATGCCCTTTCACTTCAGATATATGTAAAATTAGCAAAGTGATCCTCGATAGGATAATACCCGAACTCAATAGTAAAGCTATAGTCTGTCTCTGGAACAATACCGAGCAGGTCATTAAATAGTTCACGGATCTACCTGATAAGGCATCTCTGAAATTTATCCAGTTTGACATAGACAATTACTATGCCTCTATTTCCCCCATACTCTTAAATAAGGCCCTCATCTTAACTAGATCTAACACTAGTTTAACTAAATAAGAAATAGATATAGTGCTTGCAGCGCGGAGAACTATTGTTCACTTCGAGGGTCCCTACTGGACCAGAACCAACCGTACTGATAACTTTGATATCACGATGGGGTCAAGTGCTTCGGCGCAGGCAACTGATCTGATCGGAATTTACCTCCTGCATAGACTTAGAGATGAGATCTCTGTACTACAAGGAGGTGTATATAGGGACGCGCCCTATTTACTGTAAAGAACCATAACCCACGTAGGAGAGAAAACACAAGTTCTTTAAGTCGTACGGCCTCTCCGTAACTATCGACCTCAACCATCATATAGTTAACTTCTTAGATGTTACCTTAGAATTAGGTACCGGCTTATACAGACCTTATCATAAGCCAGGTGAGTTTCTATCTTACATCAATTATGCTTCTAACCGCCCTAAATCTACGCTCAGCTCTATTGTGCATAGCATCTCACATAGAATCTTTAGGCTTTCTGCTAATGAAGACCTCTTCAACCAAACTGCTGATTATTATAACAAGGCATTGGATGATTCAGACTATAACAAAAAAGTTCATACCGCCACGATGCAGGCTCTATAAAGCCCCCATCATATAGGACTAGTATTATAGCGAGCCATAGCTATAACCAACGCCACAGCGGCCCAACTAGCGAAAAAATATTAGAAGAGATAATAGTGTCACTGGCTACGGCCCGCATCATAACTATAAATCTAGCGAGAAGGGTATATTACCACACCCACACCATCAGAGTTCGTTTAATAGTAGCAACTACAGCCTACTTGAATTATTCCCCGCTTGCTTAATAAAGGTAACGGTTTATTACCTACACCTTCTAACTGGCCTAGGGTAACTCGGAACCTCCGCACTGGGACAGTCTGTGCACTCAGACAGACTGCCAACAGAACACACATTATACAGTAGCCCTATAACCGTTGGATGGATGGACCGGTTAAATTGCTCGGGTTATGGTTCGGACCGGAACTCCAGATGCAGAAAAACTGGAGCGAGGTGACGAGCAGGGTGGCCTCCCTCACCCAGAAATGGGCCGAGAGGAAGCTATCCCTGAAAGGCCGGGCGGAGGTGGCGAATGCGTACATCGCAACCGTCATCTGCTACCGCCTCACCGTCTTCCCTTGCCCCGACCCAACTCTCACCAAAATGGAGCACATTCTCTTCCGCTTTTTTGTAGAAGGGACGCGCTCCCATGGTCAGACGATCCATCTGCTGTCAACACCCGTTGCGTGGAGGACTGGGCATGCCATGGCTGATGATGCGCAAACATGCGCTGAGGCTGCGACATCTCTGGTCCTTCCTTGACGGTGAACAGGTGTGGTCGCCGTTCGCCAGGCACGTTTTCGCACAGCTTGTCACCTTGACGGAACTGCAGTCCTGGGTCAGGAAAAGACCGAGGGATAGCGATTGGAAACTGGAATGTCTCCAGACGCTCACTGCCCTCTGCCAGCTGGGCACCAGTATTGGTGGAACATCCACCTCGGCGTTCTATAGAGGACTAGTGGAGGGGAAGAGCGACGACGTTCTCGGAGAGATCCTGGGCGTCGAAGAAAATCAGCTGTTTGCTCTCTTCCGGAGAACTTTCAGCCCAGGGCCTATGGATTCCTAATTGTGTATGGTTGACGATATATTTAATCAATTTCCACGTGCTATTAGAAATGGTGGGTAAATATTCTATAGCTGTTGATCGCGGATAGATATCTGTCGTTTATTTATCTATTATTTCTTCATAGGTGCCTTTTAATCTTATAGCCTTGTTTAATTGGTTTTTTCTGTGGTTGATTATGCTGATTGGGAGAGGAGATGATGTATACATTTTATCAAATGATTCTATGGACATACTTTATTGTATATATATATATATATATATTAGAATTGTTGCTCTGAAATAGCTATATATATATGAATGTAGATATAGTGTATTTTGCAATACACTGTATGCTTAATAAAAAGCATTTTGAAGACCTTATCCGATTGTTTTGGAGTAGTGACAGACTCACTTACTTTAATTTCAGCAAACAGGAGGAGATAAAGCTGACAATGCCTTGTTTCTGCATTTATTGATGCTTATCAAAGCCAACTACTCCTCCCGTTTGCTGAAAACCTGGATGTTTTGGTTCTTATAGAATTCTAGTAAATAATCAGGAACTGATTATACAGAGCGATTGCCGGTCAAGCAGAAATTAAAAATTAGAATTGTTGCTCTGAAATAGCTATATATATATGAATGTATATAGAGTGTATTTTGCAATACACTGTATGCTTAATAAAAAACATTTTGAAGACCTTATGCTATTGTTTTAGAATAGTGACAGACTCACTTACTTTAATTTCAGCAAATAGGGGGAGATAAAGCTGACAAGGCCTTGTTTCTGCATTTATTGATGCTTATAAAAGCCAACAACTCCTCCCGTTTGCTGATATTTACTAGAAACAAGTCCTTGTCAGCTTTATAAATGCAGAAACAATGCCTTGTCAGCTTTATCTCCCCCTGTTTGCTGAAATTAAAGTAAGTGAGTCTGTCACTACTTTAAAAGAATAGCATAAGGTCTTCAAAATGCTTTTTATTAAGCATACAGTGTATTGCAAAATACACTATATATGCATTCATATATAAATATATATATATATATATATATATATATATATATATATATATATATATATATATGGGATAATAAGTTATCGTTATAGGTAATCCAGTTAGAGGTTGTGAGTACTCTGCGTCAGTACTTTAAATAAAGCCCCTTATTGTGCAGCCAACCATGTTACTCTTCATTCTTTAACTATATATATATATATATATATATAAGAATTGAAATACTAGAGTGTGTTGGAGTTAGACACCCTTTTCGTATTATAGAAATGACAGTAAAGGTATAGCTCAATGTAATTAAACAGAGCCGAGGAATTATGAAAATAAACCAAAGAAGCCTTCAATACATCAAAAGTCTTTATTAGCCAACAATGTTTCGTCCTATTGAGGACTCATCAGGGCAATTAAAGCTATATGAAGCACTATCAGCCAATACAACCCGAAAACTCAGAAGAATATGGCGTGTACATAGATTAAATCATAGGAAAATAATCGGGTAAAAATTATCAAGTAAAAAATTATCAAGTAAAAAATTATCAAGTGAAAATTGCTAAGGAAGTAAGTAACATTTTGAATCATATTACAAATATAGTCCAATGCAAAAACTAGAGCTAAAATAGAGGTGGTGATATAGAGCGGAAATTATTGTACTATATATAATATAATATAATATAATATAATATAATATAATATAATATAATATAATATAATATAATATAATTAATAATGATAATAATAATAATGTTAAAAGGCCCAATATACATATATATATATATATACATATGTACACTTACATACATATATATCAATACACATTTCCATCAATAGAAGCACAAACTAACCCTTATTAAGAGTTTAAATATAAATAATAATAATAATAATAATAAAAATAGAAATAGAAATACAAATGAAAAATACAAATGAAAATAAAATTAAAATATAATACATTTACAGTATAAAATGAAAAATAAATGATTAAAAGTAAGCATAAAATATATAATAAGCTATATAATTATATAATAGATAATCTCCGGTTAATTTGCACAAACAATATAAATGTTACAATAACATTAAAATCACAATATTATAATGTAATGGCATATAACTTAACAAATCCTATAGGTTTACAGTCAGGGTGAGAAAAAACATTATATAGAACTAAATTATATTTGAAAAATTATGTTGAAAAAATATCAAAACCATTGCAAGAAAATAGATCAAATTTCTATACAGTTGGTGTAAATAAATATTATCTAAACATTACAAGAATTATAAAAATATAACATATTACAGGATTTACAGAATTTAACATAATATAATGGTACATATAATAATCGGTAAATAATGATCAGTAGTACATTTACAAAGAGTGGAATGATATAAAATTTCAATATAAAATATTGAACATAGTATAATATGCATAATTACATATTTGGTGGACAGACATGTGTGAATAAGTGAATGAGAGCCAGACAGACAGACGACGCACGGTAGTATATATAAATAAATACAATCAACCGGAAATCGAAAAACAAAAACAAAAGTATTTACTTAGGTGTCGCATGCAGTTAAGTAAAAAATTTGGGAAACAAACCAGGATAAATGACTAGAAAACCCTATTAAATTAATTAATATTGAAAGTAGTTAAAATACATAAGTCCATACAAAATTAGCTATGGTTTAAGTGATCAAAATCCCCGAATTTAAATATAACACTATAAAAATATATCTATTGATGGAAATGTGTATTGATATATATGTATGTAAGTGTACATATGTATATATATATGTATATTGGGCCTTTTAACATTATTATTATTATCATTATTAATTATATTATATTATATTATATTATATTATATATAGTACAATAATTCCCGCTCTATATCACCACCTCTATTTTAGCTCTAGTTTTTGCATTGGACTATATTTGTAATATGGTTCAAAATGTTACTTACTTCCTTAGCAATTTTCACTTGATAATTTTTTACTTGATAATTTTTACCCGATTATTTTCCGATGATTTAATCTATGTACACTCCATATTCTTCTGAGTTTTCGGCTTGTATTGAATAGTGCTTCATATAGCTTTAATTGCCCTGATGAGTCCTTAATAGAACGAAACATTGTTGGCTAATAAAGACTTTTGATGTATTGAAGGGTTCTTTGGTTTATTTTCATTATATATATATATATATATATATATATATATATATATATATACGGTCAGCTAGGCTTTTTAGCTGTGTAGATTGCTCCTGACTTTGAGAGAGAAATAAAAACACGTCTGTTTACTTCAACAGTCCACTTTAATTGTTTCTACTTTTGCCACAAGGCCACCAATTATCCCAGTGTATTACCCACTACCGATACTGCCAATGCGCCTAGATAATATATATAATAATTGTTTCTACTTTAGGCACAAGGCCACCAATTATCCAGTACATTACTGGTACTTTATTTTATCGACCTCGTAAGGATGAAAGGCAAAGTTAACCTTGGCGGGATTTGAACTCAGATCGTAAAGGGACGTAACTATGCTGGAAAGCATGTCCAACCCTCTACCAACTCTGCCAATCCACCGCCCTATATAATATATATAATTATGATTTCTTATATAGGCACAAGGCCAGCAATTTTGGGGGAGAGGAAAGTCCATTAAATCGATCCCAGTGCGTGACTGGTACTTTATTTTATCGACCCCGTAAGGATGAAAGGCAAAGTTGACCTCGGCGGGATTTGAACTCAGAACATAAAGAGCCGTAACTCTATGCACCAAAGCATGGCGGTCGACCCTTTACCGGTACTGCAATAATGCGTATACATCGTAGCCGCTGAAGATCGGTGCAAAGGCTCGTGCTTCGGAAATTCTAGTCTCGCTGATGGCCACCACATCTATGTTTACTGACCTGAGGTCATTAAGCCGGTGGCCTTGCTTCCAAGGTAGACCCAGGCCACGTACATTTACATTACCTATTCTAAGTAAGGCCATGTTGGGTGAGGAATGGGGTAAGTGAGAAAGGATCACCTATCTTGATCGTGTGGGAAAGGGATAGTCGAACCGTCCCTTTGGCTGGTCATGGGTGTCTCCAAGATAATATCAGTGTATATTCTCTTGGTAAGCAACCCTCTGAAGTCTCCAACTGCGTTGGGAGATTTTTGTTTTAAATGTTTATAATGTTCCAGTTTAATCTCGCCAATGTTTATATTTTTTTGGTAATGTTCCTGGTGTTGGTTGGGTGTAGTAATTTTTGTCTGTAATGTCTATGTGCTGCTTTATATGTTCCATAAGTTCTTTATTTGCAATGTTTATGGCTGTGTAGTTTGGTTTTGCTGCTGTTTTCTTCTTGCTGCTGTTGGGTGTGTGTGCCTTCTTGTGTTTGCAATGTTGGTGCTTGTGGTAATGGTGATGGTGGTGTGGTTGTTATTGGTGGTGATGCTTGTAGTGGTGGTGGTGATGGTGGTGGTGTTGCTGCAAGTTGTCTTGCAACCTTTACGTTTGCACCCGCTTTTGGAGGGCCAAGCTAAGGGTTTCTTTTCTTTTTGTGGCAGACCTTTTGCCACACCACTCCCGCCTCACACTCCCTGTCGGATTCCCTGCGTTCTGGAAGGGGTATGAGCTCCATGACTGTTGGTGGTGCTAGTGGAGCCCGCTCCGGTGATTTTGCCGCCGGTGTAACTACTGCGACTGCTGGTGTTGGCGCAACTGCTGGTGTTGGCGCAACTGCTGCCACTGTTTTAGTTGTCCGTGGACTTGGTATGGGTGTCACTGACGCTGCCCTCCTAATCACTACGGAAAGGTCTGACATCTCTGTTGCCTGCCCCTGCTCCTGGTAGCAACGGATCAGGCGTTGGAAGGAAGAGGATGCCTTCTCCTTTGTTGTGTTCTGCGGTCAAAAGGGGCCCTGAGGTGACCCTTCGACCCACAGAGATAGCATTTTGGGTGCCTGCCTTCCACGCTTATTGGGAGTTGAATTCCTTCTTCAAGATCTATGACATCTGCGATAGCCGCGATACACTTCTGGTCAGTTTGGATTAGCATTTGCATTCCAATATCTGAGCAGTTCTGCCTCCCTATCCTCAGCATGGTCGTCCTGTCCTCGTCACCGGCGAGGACAGACGCGGCCAACCAAGGTATGAGCACGTCAGGCGCGAACTCGGTCACTTTGACCTTCACAATCTTCTGCCCGCAGTATGAGGTGACTAACACTATCTCCTCGCTTTTTAGGGTTACCAAAGAGTGAGACTTGGCCTCCCGAGGAGTGGAAAAACGTAAGCCCACGGTGGCATAATTTTGCTTCAGGTGATGTGGGTTTTGCGTGCCCGCACGCACTCCAAAGCCTTTTGAATTTGATAATCTCCACCCGATGTCCTTTTTTGCTTATTGTGCGGTATGTAACAGTCTGCAGCTGTTGATCATTGAACAACTCAGGTGCAGGTTTCAGGGAGACTCTATTTTCTTTTTTACTCGCCATGACCCTTTCGACTGCCATCTTCCCCTCCATGATTATCTCTGTTTCTATATTCCGGGCCACCCCTGCAAAAGAAATCGCCCCTTTTTCGGCGGCACCATTGTTTCTGCCGCTACTGTTGGTACTGGTCTTGTTCTTGGTGCTGGGATTGTTGTTACTGTTATTGATGTTGTTATTGTTGTTGTCCTCATTGATACTGTTGCTGCTGTTATTGTTGTTATTGTTGTTGTTTTTGTTGATACTATTGCTGCTGTTACTGTTGTTGTGGTCGTTGTTATTATTGTTTATTTTTGTTGATACTGTTGCTGCTGCTATTGTTGTTGTGGCTGTTGTTATTGTCATTGCTATTGTCTTTCTCGTCCTTATCGCTGTTATTTTCGTTGTTGCTGTTGTTATTGAGGGTGTTGTTGTTTCTGTTATTGCTGTTGTTGTTTGTTTCAGAACTATTTGCCTGTTTAAAATCTGAAACCATTTAATTAATAACGATATTGCTTTTCTTTTCTTTCGAAATATTTTCTTTTGTATTCACCTACGCTAGAACGCTGTCTTGTTGACATGTTGACGTCTTCCTCTCTCTATGTTATCTTATAGCGCGCTCTCTCTCTTTCTAGTGGTATCTATGTTTGAACCAAAGATTTTTCCAATGAAATTTTACTGAATACGACACCCCAAAACGGGGTGTCGTATCATTTAGGAGTGAACTCCCTGTGTTAAGTGGGTCACTTCCTCTAAACTCTTATCAAGTTTAAAACTTGAATAAAAGGTTAGAAAGGGTCGAAATAAATGTGCACAGTTGAAATAAAGATTGGAGCCGATAAGAAACGTGGCTTCACCTCCAATAATAATTATTTCTACTATAGGCCCAAGGCCAGTAATTTGGGGGGAGGGGAAAGTCGATTAAATCGACCAAGTACATTACTGGTACTTTATTTTATCGACTCCGTAAGGATGAAAGTCAAAGTTAACCTCGGTGGGATTTGAACTCAGATCATAAAGGGCCGTAACTCTATGCTGCAAAGCATGGCGTCCGACCCTCTACCAATACCAGTTATCTCAGGTATTTTCCTATGTAGAGAATTATTGATAAAGAGGCCCACAAGATCCATTACCTGACAAGGTTTTTTGTAAGTGTGTATATTTTTATAAGTATTTTTATAAGTGTGTATATTTTTATAAGTGTGTATATATATTTATATGTATGTATTTTTGCGTGTGTATACGTGTTATATAATATATAGATCTTTAACAATATAATAATATATAGATTTCTTAATATATAGATCCCAATTTTTAATATATTGATCTCAATATTTAACTGATTAACTAAACATCTAATCATATTTAAACAATGGTTAAATCTCTCATATTATATATGTATATTCCATTCATGATTATTAACATTTCTAATTTTATTTATTCATTTCATCTCAAATGTTAAGATAACTCAACAAGATATGACTTAGAGTTTTTCGTTCTCTCTCCTTTCTCTGTCTCCTCTCTATCTCTCTACCTTTCTCTCTCTGTTGTTCTGCTCTTTCTCTCTCTTTCCTTCTCTATCTTTCTCTGTCTCCATAACCCAACGGCTTATTTTAAAAATATCCAATACTAATAATATAATTAAAGCTACAACTCCACAGTAATGGTTGCATTCTTTAAGGGTATGTCAATATTTATTTATAAAATTGTTCTATATTATATTTTATCTGATGAAAGCACACCATAATTTAACTTGGTGTCCTTGAAATATGTATAATGAAATAAATATGGTTTTATAAATATAGTTTCCATTTATTAATATTGTATATATATATATATATATATATATATATATATATATATATATATATATATATATATATATATATATATATATATATATATATATATATAAGTATGTATACGTACATACATATATGAATACAGACGTACAGTAGTATGTATATATATATATACATACATGCACATATATATATGTACGTATGGATTCATCAAACATTTATTATAATGCTCGTTGTGTTTGCAAACAAACATCCCGTATAAAGCCGCAGTGTCTAGCAACCATCGTTGCTCGTTTGTTCAACACTGACAAAGGAACGCTGTACTAGTTTCAAGCTTGTTAGCTATCGTCAGCAACGTATACCCTCCTGCCAGATTGTTGAACGTCCGAAAGTATATACTTTCCTTATGCATATTAACGGCTGAGTAGCCCAATTTGCATATCGAGTGGGTTAATACGTTGCTGACGATAGCTAACAAGCTTGAAACTAGTACAGCGTTCCTTTGTCAGTGTTGAACAAACGAGCAACGGTGGTTGCTAGACACTGCGGCTTTATACGGGATGTTTGTTTGCAAACAGACTGAGCAGTATAATAAATGTTTGGTGAATCCATACGTACATATATATATGTGCATGTATGTATATATATATACATACTACTGTACGTCTGTATACATATATGTATGTACGTATACATACTTATATATA
>OZ024740.1:255843062-255845562 GCA_964016885.1 Eledone cirrhosa | reverse complement strand
CATTTGTAGACAATGTTACTAGAGAGGCATTTCCCGGATAGGGGACAATCAGCCCGATTCCTACAATTACAGTTAGTACTAACTACAGGGTTGCACGTGTTCCTACGGCTAGGTATTTTAGCTAAATTTGAAGCTGTGATGTTATGTGCAAGGTTAGGAGTCGTTGAGTAAGAAATTTTAATAGTGTTTCTATTAAAAATTTTACTATATTTATGTGTAGGGGGAAAATGCTTCGTAATAAGGGAAAGAAAGATCTTAGCTAATGGTGTGGCCACCTCCATATTATATGGTGGGTTAAACCAACAAATGCGACGGGATCTATTTCTTCTAGGTCTATTCTCGTACTCTGTATATGCTACCTTATCGACAAATCCACTTCGAGCAAGAGCTTCATTGTAATAAGTGGAATGGTCGTTGAAAATGCGCTCGTTGGTGGAAAGACGGGAAAGCCTCAACGAAACGTTTCTTTCCAGGTTCTTGGTTATGCTGGCAGGATGTTTGGAATGCTTACTTATGTAATTAAGCGTATCATTCGGCTTTCTATACGGGTAATGCAACCCATTCAATAAATTGAGGGTAACATCGAGGTAATTAACGACCGAGAGATTGGCCTCAACCTGTATAGAGAGGTTGAAGCCTTTAAAGAAGGCTGTGAGTTCTTTTCTGAATCTGTCGCAAGCACGAGGTCCGCGCTTAGTCATGGTCAAAAGGCCATCGTCACGGTACAAACCACCGCCCGCGTTGAGGAATTCGTCCTTGATAGAGAAAAGAAGGAAAAGGCCAATAAGATCAGTAACCTCCGCAGAGTCACTGGCGCCCATACTCACGTCGAATGGGGTACTATTGGATTTTTTAATCCAAATAGAATCGTCGAAATTAATCACCGACTTTCGGGCATTAAGGATGACATCAACTTCGAAATCCTTAACCACTGTGAGTGTTTTAGCGAAATTGATAGCTCTAAGGAGAAGTGGTAAAGTGATGGAGGAGTAGTAATTGTTGATGTCGAATTGGATAAAACGGCAATGTTCCTTGTTACATATGCCGTTGAACCAATCAATCACCGCGAAAGAATTGTTCCACAGTGCGAGAGGGGCCAAACTTCTAATTTCAGGTATAATTCTATCAAGAATCGTTTTACTAAGTCTACCTAAATCGGACTTCGTAGGGTTAATAAGCCGAATAGAGGGGTTGTTCGGAAAATTGGATTTGTGGTCCTTCAGGGTAAAGTTGGGAGAGATAGGGTCCAGGGGTTCGGTCCGGTCCAGGATGTTGAGATCAGATGTGATTTTAAACCCAGCATCGTTGATTTCATTGATGACACACCGATTAGTTTTACGGTAATCCTTAGTTACAGCATTATGTAGTAGTTGATGGTAAGTACTGCGCTCCACTTGATATAGGTTGCCAGTTTTGTCGGAATGGACGTGCACGGCGTTAGAATCCTTAATAGAACGAATTTTATTCTTCAGGTCTTGCTGGAAGGAATTGCTCCTATTCCGAAATTTGATACTCCGAATGAGTTCCAAGACATCATTTTCGAAGGGTAGCAATGCTGGGTTCCACGGAGGATTATTATAGGTTTTAAATCCAAATTTGTCCTGCTTGTTGTCTGCTTTTCGCGGATTATCGTAATAAAAGGCACGCCAACGCAACCTTTTAATGAACGCGTCTGTTTTCTGTATCAGGAGTTTTAGGTATGTTTTCCTGCTTGGTACGGGTATGTTCTTTGTAGAAATATTCAGATGTTGTTTCTGCATGATGAATATAAGTCAGTAGAGTGCTCAACCGAAGGAGCCAAATAGTAATAATAATAAAATTGAAGACTAAATCCAGAGAGGGCTCGATAAGGAAAATATATATCAAATATATAAGAACCGAAGAGCAAATATTTATTAAAATAACAGATTAAAGTTTAAGCAAAGAATCGCTGCTTTCACCCTTAACGGGATCTTCTGAAACTAACAAAGTCAATCTGTAAACGCAGAACTGGATATTTCAAAAAACGTTGCAACCGGAGGAAGACAGGAAGACGATACTTTGGTTCATGGTGACGTTCGCTGGCAAAGAACGGGAAAAAACGAATAATACGTCATTAATAGGAGCGGTGAAAAACAATTACGTGCAAGGACAGAACCACGTTTATGGTATAAAAGAGGTTGTAGACTAATGTTCTCTAAGTGGTGCATAGAGACGTTCTCTGGCAATGAACGAAAAACGAAGATAATAAGTCATATATGGAGCGTGGAGAACAATAGCGTGCAAAGACAAAACCACGTAAATGGTATAGCAGAAGTCGTAGACTAAAATTCTAACTAGGAGACCGAATGAATCTCCGCTACAGAGTTAAGAACAAAGTAAATAAATACAGTACAAAAGTAATAGGAACAAATAAATACATACACGCAAACAGAAACGTACATACACAAGCATACGCAAAACCTTACCATAGGTATACAAAACCACGCACATATAAATATGTGTATGTGTGTATGCTTGT
>OZ024740.1:255808062-255838062 GCA_964016885.1 Eledone cirrhosa | reverse complement strand
GGAATAATAACTCGCTATGTCCATTTGAATGAATTTATGATTTTTTCTTATTTTCGATATTATTGATTAAGCCTTGACCTCAATTTTAACATTGGCAAAATCCTATCTATTATGTTTTTACTAATTATTCCAAGGTCGGATTTCTAACAGGTAAGTCCTCTTCGAAATTTTTTTATGGTCTTTAAAATTTATCCGCGGTTGCCTTGGTATGAAAGGTTCGATCTTCCGTTCTATTCCGAGATTGGTGATAATTTCAAAAGCATCATTATTGATATCCAATAAATCCTCACTCGAGGCTTTTCTGTAATTTTTTCTCAATTCTTTTAAAATTAAGTCATTAGGATTGGCTGTATCGGTAGAGAGTCGGACGCCATGCTTTGACGCATAGAGTTACGGCCCTTGCCATTCTGAGTTCAAATCCTGCCGAGGTTAACTTTGCCTTTCATCCTTACGGGGTCGATAAAATAAAGTACCAGTAATGCACTGGGTATTGCTGGCCTTGCGCCAAATGTAGAAACAATTATAATTTGTTTTTTCTATCCCATATAGGTTGTTGGTTTTGTCTGATCTCACTAATATTTTATTTACTTTTTTATGTCATTAATTTTTTCCTTTAGACCTCTAAGGTATTCTTGGCCTCTATATGGGGTTTTTTTTTAATTTTATATTCCTTAATATATTAAAAATTTCGTTTTCGAAATTTTCCAAGAGTTTGTTGTACGAAGGATTTTTCCTAGATTTAAAAATATTCTCAAAATTATGGTTGGTGTTTTTCCTATTTGTTTCATTTTTCTTTTAAAAATGAAAAGCACGCCACCGCACTCTTCTTATGAAGGAGTTAGTTTGTCCAATACGTTTTCTCCTGTATTCTTCGTTAGATGGTAAAGGTATATCTTTGAGAGATGTAGAAACCCTAAAGAATTCCATCATTTATTAATAATCTATTGCAGAAGAAGCGCTCTACCTTCTGGGAGCTAAATATGACCAAAATTAATATAGTTCATTGATTACTCAATGAATATAGTTTTACAATAGATTAAAAGAACTCTACAAAGAAGTTTTCTGGAGTTATTAATATTATTCAGAATATTAATAAATGAAGACATCAATTCATGTATTTTATCTGACGAGGACGTAGTGAAAAAACAGCACAGTACGTTCGAAATATATATAATAAAACATATATTTTGATTATGTGAATGTCTTCATTTATTAATATTCTGAATAATATTAATAACTCCAGAAAAGTTCTCTATTCGTAGAGTGCTTTTAATCTATTGTAAAACTATATTAATTGAGAAATCAATGAACCATATTAATCTTTGGTTATATATATATATATATATATATATATAACCAAAGATTAATATGGTTCATTGATTTCTCAATTAATATAGTTTTACAATATCTACGAAACGAGAGTACATGATGAGTGCCATGGAGTTCTCTGCTAGGTGTTCTCTGAGTCCCCTTTCCCAGTATATATACATATATATGGAGTTCTCTGCTAGGCACTCTCTGGGTCTCCTTTCCCAGTGTATATATATATATATATATATATATATATACTGGGAAAAGGGACTCAGAGAATGCGTAGCAGAGAACTCCATAGCCATCATCATGTACTCTCATTACGTAGATGACATTAATATAGTAATAAGAACACCCCCACAAGAGAGTACCAATAAACCTGAATTAGAAGCTAACACCATGGAGAATATCAAATAGTTAACTCCATATACCAGAACATCACAGTAACTATCGACTACCCTTCCAAACACCCCAACAATAGACTACCAGTATTAGACACTGAACTCTGGTTACACACTATAAACGAGAACACCCAAATCCTCCACTCACATTATGCTAAGCACATGGCCTCGAAGTACATAATACACAAAAACTCAGCGATGTCCAATAGTGCTAAGCTTAATATTCTGATCTCAGACTTGGTAAGAGTGATGAAGAATGTGTCCGCTTGTGCGATCCAACTGAAATGGAAAGACACATCCACTTCAACCGCATGCAGTTCTATGGCTATAACCAAAGAGAGGGAATCAGAGTATACAAAAGAGCCACGGAGAAATATAAGACCCTCATAGAGGTGGACATGAAAGAGATTTTCCCACTGTACGGGAGCAAATCATGGAATAGCATAAATAGAACTAGACAAAAGATAGGGAAAGCCACTTCATCGTACGACAACCAGAGATACCAGAATGTCTTGTTCCTGGATGCAACCCCTGGCGGTGAACTAGCTAACAAATTCAGAAAGGCCCTAAGAAAGACCCATTCAAAGATTAAAGTGGTAGAAAAGCCAGGAACTACCATAAAGTCCTTGATCAGTAAAACTTACCCCTTTAAGAAAACTCACTGTACTAATACGAAATGTGTTATATGTAGAATAAATCCACAAATAAACTGTATAACTAGAAATGTAGTCTATAGCATAAGATGTTCTATAGCAGAAAAATGACAACGGCATACATAGGTGAGACAACCCGTAACACATGAGAGAGGATAGACGAACAATAAATAAATAAAATAGAATAAGAAAACATTACAGCAATACTACGGGAGGAAACATGATAATATCACTGATGATGTCACAGGTGTGTGTCAAAAGAACTCTGAAAAACTATATTTATATCTATATATTTAACATTGATTGCCAGCTGAATTAATTATGGAAATATAACATATACTGAAGCGAAAACCAACCCCAACCAAACAGTGTGTTTTATTATATGTTTCTGGCAATATTATAACATGACCCTCTCCAAATATAACTATACATCCTTTTTTCCTCTTTCCATTTTTTTTCTTTTTCTTCCTCTCTCTTCACTATCACTTCTTTCCCTCGTGGCCTTTTAATGAATAAAAGGCCGCGGGCGCGCCACGGATCGATGTCCTGTTTTAAACGACGAAACATCTATGATCCGTAGTAAATAACTGAGGAAGCGCAACTTTTCTTCTCTTGTTTACGTCCCTATTACCTTCTTACACTTCGTTTCAGTAACCACACAGCCTACCTCTTTACCTGTATATATATATATATATATATATATATATATATATATATATATATATATATATATATATATATATATATGATATTAATAAATGGAAACTATATTTATAAAACCATATTTATTTCATTATACATATTTCAGGGATACCAAATTTAATTATGGTATGCCTTCATCAGACAAAATAGAATATATAACAGTACGTCAAAGCTTATTTGTAAAACTGTTATATATTGTATTTTGTCTGATGAAGGCATACCATAATTTAATTTGGTATCCCTGAAATATGTATAATGAAATAAATATGGTTTTATAAATATACTTTCCATTTATTAATATCGTATATCTACTCCAAATACTTGTCGAGTGCTTTATATCAGTTATAAAAATATTTACTTGTTGTATCCCAACAATTTTAAATAGAACTTTTGCATATATATATATATATAGGCGTGTGTGTGTGTGTGTGTGTGTGTGTGTGTGTGTGTGTGTGTGTGTGTGTGTGTGTGTGTGTGTGTGTGTGTGTGTGTGTGTGTGTGTGTGTGTGTGTGTGTGTGTGTACAGTCTGTAATATATTCCAATCAATGTAAAATAGTTTCATAACAGTTAGTTGTGTTGTTGAAATATCTCAGCAATTTGCCACGAGAAACATTTGTCATATCCAAAATGGTGACCAATACTGTCGTGACATTTCGGTCTTAAACTCATTTATTATCCTTTGATGAAGTTCTGTACTGATGTTGGGGTTATTTTCTAACATGATCACTGGACAGTCAATTTGATTCTTCTTTTATCTTTCCTTGTCTCCTTCTTTTTCCTCCCCTTCTTCTTTTTCGATGTTTGTTTTTCCTTTAGGTGTCCAATTCTACTTTCTTTTTTTCTTCTTTCTTTTTCTACCTTTTTCTTGTTCTTCTATTATATTGTCTTCTTTTCTTTTTATTTTTCTTCTGCTCTCCCAACTCTCCTTATGATGGGGGCAATTCAAGTCAATTAATCATAAATACTTCTCTCTTTCTCTCCTCTCTCACTCATCTTTTCCCCTCTACCCCTCTCTCTCATCCTCTCTCTCCCTATCTCCCCTCTCTTTCCCTCTCTCCTCCTTTCTCTCATCTCTACCTCGCTCCCCATCTCTCCTCTTCAAAAAAATACATTCTACATATATTTTTTGGAGAATGATAGTGACTTCGACGTTTTACCAATTGAAAAAAAAAAAAGTAAAATCAATCGCTATATCGGACCACGGAAACTATGTTTCCCATTACTGATACTATCTGCCAGCCGCAAGACCTGGTAAAAGAAACAGCGTTAAATATTTTGTTGAAGAACACAACGCACCATTGATCCAAGATCGAACTCATGGTCTTATAACGGTGTGTCCAATACTAGGCCCCGTGCCTATTGAGACATTTCAAAATTGAATTATCAACGGAACCATCATGAACTGTCCCAAACTACTTAAATAATTCCTTAAAATCTTAAAAACATATTGAAGAATAATGTAGTTCCTGGTTTAGAAAAAAGACAATATGGTGGTGATTGTTGATTCTCTCTCTCTCTCTCTCTCTCTCTCTCTCTCTCTCTCTCTCTCTCTCTCTCTCTCTCTCTCTCTCTCTCTCTCTCTTTCTCTCTCTCTCTCTTTCTCCCTTTGTGAGTTATATCGTAATTATTACTATCACAGGATTTGAAGTAGATACTAGACCATTGGTTTTATATCAGGGCGATATCCCCGGTGTTTTGCGTAGCTACGGCTTTCTAAATGGTTACCTATAAACATACCGCATTTCTTTAGAAATACGAAATTCAAATACATATCTTTATACAACAGTCACGAGAATAGGAGGGATCGTTTTGATGAGTACCAGTTAAGTTCGAAATACATCGACGGTTGTGTCCATTGCTTCTGCTAGACACCACCAGAGGGCGATATCTCCGGTGTTTTGCATAACTACGGCTTTCTAAATGGTTACCTATAAACATACCGTATTTCTTTAGAAATACGAAATTTAAATACATATCTGTATACAGCTATGCATGAAGCTAAATCCTGATTATATATACAGCGAGCGGGGGTGGGGGGTAGAAAGAATTCATGTGAAATGCAATACAGGCCACCCTACAGAGTTCCTATCGTATCTTTCCTTATAAAACAAGAGTACGGGATATATTTTATCTCTTCCCGTCATGCACGACCACGTTTGGCAAATTAATCTTCGCCTCTTCGCTGTTTAAATCTCCGAGGTACAATTCATAATCAAAGCTTCCTTCACCAGAATACAACACCTATGTGCTGCTGTACTCTTTTCGTCTTTACCACTGCTACTACAACGGTTGCTGTTCTTTTCAACAACAATTCATCCATCCATCCTGAGCTAATGTATGGAGCAGCTTCGTATACGGCATGTCTTAGTACTTTTAACCTTGTGGAGACAACCCTCACCAAGACTGAACACAACCGTTTCTAAGGAAATAACGAGAGAGAAAGTGAGAAAGAAGGAGTGACGAAGAATCGACCCCAGTACTAAATTGGTACTTTCAAAGCAGGAAAGGCAAAATTCACCACGACTGGAATTTGAACTCAAAGCTAAGAGAGCCGGGACAAATGCTGCAACGGATTTTACCCGACGTTATAACGAGTATATCCCTTCTCCGCTTCCCAATGTATGTATCGATCCGGGGATCTGCAGAGGCATACGGCGTTTCTTGAGCATTCTTTTAATACCTGGTGGAGCCCATCTCTTTTTCAGGTATGATCACAGCCGATTTCTTCGAGGAAAGGAGGAGAACGATAGGGAGGAAGTCAACATATTAACATAGTGTCTACCCTTCTCTCATTTTCTGTCTATTTATCTGACCAGTCATCATCTACATATAGAATCTATCTATCCCTAAGTCTATTTGTCTATTCAATATCTACACACAGTGTCTATCTATCTATCTATCTATCAATCTCTCTCTCTATATATATATATTGACAACCGGTCTGACAAAACGAACACCCCAGGCTTACAAAATGAAAATAGGCATAACAAAATTCAACAACAACAATACAATGAACGAAAGAAACAACAATAACAGGAATAGTGCGAATAATAAGGGCAAGAGCAACAACAATAACAACAACACCAACAGCAAGAACAATACGATAACCACTGAAAACAACAACAACAACAACAACAACAACAACAATGTTAATGTCAAGACTTTGCAACAACCGTTGCAAGTATTTTACCATCGATATTTCTAAAAAGACACAATATTTGGCCCAGGCTGCTAAATATGTAACTTTTAAAAAGGATACAACCCACATCGATATAGCAGCAGAATTGCGGGCTGCAACTCAAAGGAAAAAAATTGATCTATAGAGTTCTTTCTCTAGATACAAAAAAAAAACAATTATGCTTCCAACAAATGTAATTGAAACCGCTTTAAAAGATTTTATGCCGGATGTGACCCACCTTCAGAGAGCTAAGCAATATGGGAGTGTCTCTGTGCGCTTCAAAACGAGTCCCTTGCCCCCAGAACATTCAGTTGTCCCAATAAAGGTGGGTAGAAGAACTTATGAAATCAAAAATTGCCAGGATCCTGCCAGAGGTGAACATCTGGTCGATCCTGTTTTGCATTTTGAAGGAGGAAGAGGACACTCTCCTACCTGTAACGAGAACAAATAGGAACAACTGTTTCGGAATATGCCTCGAAATCCTGGTGCAAATGTAGCCAGAGAGAGTAGAAAAAATTCTGGATAGAATTACTCTTGAGGAGGGTGTCATTTCCGTTTCGGTGGAGCGGAAAAGGTCCCAATGCCATAGGTGTGGGAAAAGCACACACTTAAAAGCCTTTTTCCCGCTCTTAAACACACCCAAACCGAGTACGGTGCTGCTGGCAACACCCAAACCCCAACAGCAACACTCGAACACAACACCAATAAACAAAGAACAAAAACTCCCAACATCTACAACACTGCTACAAAATAAAAACAACAATCCACAGAAAATCCTTCTGAAAAACTCACCCTTACACCCCCCTCCCCCTGTTGAACACTCCCCCAAACACCCGCACAAATACTCCACCCCACAACATACCCCATCTACCTCTGATTCTGACATCTCAGTCACGGGAACCTCTACATCTCCAAGCGAGGATGAAAAGGAACCCCAAAAATGCAAGAGACAAAAAAAAAAAGACATAAGAAAAACGCAAAAACAACAACACCCACAGAGAACACGCAGACACCAACAACCAACATAAACACCCCACCACAAACGACAACCATACCAACAACACAAACAACACCATCACAACCAAAAACTTCAACAAAACAAATACCAACAATACCACAATCACAAACAACAAACAGAAACAGAACCCCTGAAAAACAAAACATACGACACATACATCAGAACCACAAACACAAAATTAACAGAAACTGTTCAAAAGGACGCCACCAGACAGAGGAGAAAACCTTTGTACACAAAAATACAGCAGTCACCTGAAACTGATAAGAGTCACCACAGAAAGATACCAAACTTTAAAACAAAAGTTTCCACATGACGTGGGACACCCCTGCCACAATCCCCTCCCCTATGTATTATTAAAAGTATTCCTCCTCTCCAAATGCCCCCAACCCTGACAAACTGGACATGGAGATCGGGAAACTCGGCCTCCAGGAGCCAAAAATGTACGTGTTCCTTTTTCTCTCCTAACTCATCTTACTGACATGGTGAATCTACGAGTAGGATGCTTAAATGTACGTGGTCTGGGGACGTCATGGAAACAGGGTCGACTTCTAAATGATCTCAGGTCACACTGTATAGATGTGACAGTCGTCAGAGAGTCCAGGATTCACGACATACAGCAGCTAACCCCCTATTCGTTTACTTCGAGATCCACGCATCTCTTTGTCAGCCAGGAGATGGAGCATAAGTTGCTGTCGTGTTTCGGAAAAAAACTGGATCTCGAAAACGTACAATCTTCTGGGACCTGGAGAGCAAGTTGGTGGTCCTAGACGTGAATGGTTGTAAAAGTGGAGCTTTCAGACTGGTGGTGGTCTATGCCCTGACTGGGACATCGCGGCCAGATTTCTTTAGGGGTTTGTTATAGGGGATTGAAATGGCATCTTGGACGCACGTTGGCACTATGTAGGGGTATGTGATAACAGAGAGGGGTGTAATAGCCTCGAAAATCTAACCAGTAAATTCCAATTGGCTGATAGATATCGACTAGATTTACCAAATGCACCACTGTGGGCGTGGAGTAACCGCAACGGGTCGTCTAGATCGTACTTAGATAGATTCCTAGTTATATTAACTGATAGGGATACCATAAGCTGTCCACAAATGCACATGGTCGCCTATTCAGACCACAAATTAGTGACCTGCATAGTCGAGTTAGAAAGAACACATAGTCAGAGACCCGGATACTAGAAGCTAAACATGTCTTTCCTCACGTGTAAAGCCTACAGTAAACGGATTAGTACTTGTTAAACGCAAGTTGACAGGGGCTATCGTCAACAACAGGTGGTGATGCTCTTTCAAGAGAACAATTAGAATAGAATTGATAGCCTTCAGCAAAGAAGTAGCTTTAGAAAAGAATAAAACAGAGATGGAACTAGTAACCAAAGTAGAAGAGGCTCTTAGGAATGGTAGTACAACTGACGTGCTAGCGGCGAGAATGGCACTAGACCAGTTCTTGAATGCGAAACACGAATATTGTAATGTCATGCAAAACAGCTGGTTTGAGAAACGAAGGAGCGACAGCTGTTAGTTGGGCCCGAGTGGTAGAGGTTAAAAGTGGCAACAAAGTCACAATTCGGTCTTTAGTAAACTGAGACGGACGCGTGGTACTTGAATCCAAGCAGATGTGTACGGCTTTCCAGGGGCACTTTGCACAACTGTTCTGGCAGGGTGCTGTGTCGGAGGGGATGATGAACTTCAGTTCCTACCTCGACGGCCTACCACGGCCTACTACGACTCTTGAATACGGAGTGCTGAGAAAGGCCGATTACATCGGGTGAAATACATGACGCCTTAGGCAACTGTGGGAGATGCAAATCACCTGCTTTGGATGGTTTGCCCTATGAGTTTTAACTATTAGTAGAACGGGAGCTGAAAATTTTGGCCAAGGTGTTAGCAACGAGGTTGGCACTCGTCGTCAAGAACCTGGTAGGAGAAGCGCAAACGTGTGCAATCACGACTATGTCCATACACGACAACCTCCACTCGTGCGATACATCATAGAGAGGGCAGGGTGTAAACCTGACTTCGGTGGGGCTCTGATCAATTTAAATAAATCTAAAGTGTTTGATAGGGTCGACCTTCAATACTTGGGTGCGATGCTCACGGCGGCCCGCTTCGGTCCCGTCTTCAGAGATTAGATCGCTGCCATGCACAGCAGCATCTGCTCAGTAGTCAAGGTAAATGGCTCCAATAGGAGCTATTTCAAATCACGCATTCTATCCGTCAAGGTTGCCCTCTCTCCTCCCTTCTGTATGTACTGACTCTCGAGCCACTACTGCGGAAGTTGGGCATCTCGCTTGATCCAGGAGTGCAGAAGTAGGGTCGGCTTATACCAACAATGGGAACGGAATGGTGTCGAAAACCTAGGAAATCGGGGTAATCGGCAATTTATTACAGGAATAAATAAATTGACGGGAACAAAAATAAATCCAAGCAAATTCGTCAGTTTGCAACTCGGCGCATGGAGAGGCAAAGCCATGCCACCCTACAGCGTCGTTGTATGCTAGACAGAAGGACTGGTGAAATTACTCGGGGTCAGGTTTGGCCCAGACCTCCAGGAGGACAAAAACTGGAACGAGGTCACGGCAAAGGTATTTGCGCTCACCCAGAATCGAGAGGAGATGATTAACATAGCGTCCGACATCAACTACCGCTTGATGGTTGTGCCTTGTCTACTCTTCCAGGTTGTGTGGATGAGACGGGCTTCATTGGTGAAGAGATCCATCTGCTGCCAACACCCTCCTCGTGAGGGTCTGGACATTCTGTGACTGATGATGCGCAAACACGCGCTGAGTCTACGCCATCTCCAGATATTCCTGACCGGTGAACAGGTATGGTTGTCGTTCTTGAGACAAGCTTTTCCACAGCTAGTTTCGCTAACGGAGCTGCAGTCCTGAGCCAAGTGAAGTCCGAAAATGGGTGTCTGGCACCTAGAGTGCAATCAGGCACTCATAGATAGTCCTCTACCAGGCGGCCACGGTAATCAGTGGAAACTCCATGGCAACATTCTATAGGGGATTACTGGTGGATACGTACGACGACGTTCTTAGGGAGACTCTGGGCGTTGAAGAGGCCGAACTGGCTGGTATATTTTGGAGGTCCAGGGCCTATGGATAACTTCCAGAGGTCTCAGGCCTAGCAGTTTTATCGAGAAGCTCTACCAGTTCGAGATAAAATATACAGGCATGGACAGCGATCTTGCCAAAAGGGTCTGTCCAAGATGCGCGTAGAACATCGAAACCATTCTGCACACATTTATTCGGTGTTACCAACCTGTGGAATTATGTCGAACAGTTACTTTCGCGTGTGGAACAAATTCAGTTGTCAGTCGAGTCCATCATGAGGATTACCCTGCAGCCTTCATCTAACATCAAAGAAGAGGCAGTTTTCCTCCGTTTAGTGGCTATGGCGAAAGAAGTGATATGGTGGATGAGACTGAAAGGACTGAGGGGAACACCTTCCTCTCTGGACAACAACTCATCCCCTTCTTTAGATACTACTTCAAAAGGAAGGTGAGAGTGGAGTGAGAGCTGCTGCACGCCAGTAAATTCGCTGAAAGGTGAGTGAATGTGGCGAAAATGAATATCAAATGAATATCAAATGAATATCAACCTGTACGTTGAAGAAGACAAAAGAAAGAGGACGGGAGCACTTGCAAAACGTGCTCTTGTGGTGAGGGACGGTTGTTCTATCTACGTGGTGTAAAACAACCACGAAGTAATGCCCCCCCTCCCCCAATGGGATATCGATTTTTCATTTAAATTGATAAATTTGTTTACACGATCACTTATAAAACCCCCACCGTCACGTCTTGTAATGATTTCTTGAACGCCCTTGTAGCAAATAAAACAATATATCTAACGTTCTACCTGTCTGTCGTTTTGTATGCCTGTATGTCTGTCTCTGTCTGTCTGTCTGTGTAGTTATCTACCTATAATTCTATCACTTTATATCTCTCTCTCTCTCTCTCTCTATATATATATATATATATATATATATATATATATATAAATAAATACATTATCGGAGAAAGCTTTTTAGCGATACTCCGGCCAAATTCCAACTCACTCAACAAACATTAGGAAATAAGTGAGTATATTCCTAATTAAACGTTCGGGGTGCTAACTATTGTATTGCATGGAAAATTGGCTGTATTATTTCATATGAGACATATCGAATATATCTCTTCCCAGACGGACGTCTCGTTTCATTATAGGATTCCTACAATTTGGGTGAAATTATACCAATTTATGTAGGAGCTTGTATACCATCAATAGATATATATTCAAGTGGGCTCCTATAATTCATCAGTGGGTGCCCCAATAATACTAATATTGATAATCTAACCAACATCAGTATTTAGCGATAATCATCATCAGTGCCTGAGGTATCTGTTAGGTTGCTAGTCCAGCAGTTCTAAAGAAATACTCAAACTGATTAAAAAATGAGGAAATAAATTACAGCCAAAAAAACAATACATGCGCATGACAATGAATATATATATATATATATATATATATATATCGGCTTGACATTGTGGCCATGTCTTCATCAGCCTATAATTCTATCATTTGATCTGTCTATCGATCTAATTGATCTATCTACCTAGCCATCTTTATTTCTAGTCAGACACACAACTACACATTGTATCTGCATTTTTATCGAGAAAAAGCTAATAAAAAAAAAAACTTTAACTTAGTCGTAATTTTAACTACACATGACTAAAAGAAAGTTTGGTTCCCGTACATACTTGTGTATGTCTGTCTGATTGCGTGAGTGTATGTGTGTCTGTCTGTCTATCTATATATGTGTTTGTCTGTGTAGCTCTGTGCGTGTGCGTGTGTGAGAGAGATAGTATGTGTGTGTGAGTATATGTATGTCTCTGTGTATGTGTGTGTGGGGTGGTGTATGTGTAATCTAGAACTATTTTCCCCACACAGTTACCTCACATCATTACCGCACGACCCCCACCTTCCTCAACCACCCCAATTCGAAGTTCCATAACAGCTGAAATCGTGCGTCTTCTAATCCTACCCTTCAGCTATCCGTCCATCCGTTCATCCCTACATCCGGGTACTGCTGACATTAAGCCGATCTATTTAGCGACCATTTTTTTACTGACTTCTATGGTGATGTCACACATACACACACGCGCACACATGCACATACACGTATACATACATATTTACATGAGCACACACACAAAAGCACATACTCTAAAACAGAGTCAGGAGTGATAAAGCGAAATAAACACACCGAAACATACACACATTCATGCTCACAGAAACGTAAAAAATCACTAGCATTAACAATCATAAGCATATACACATATGATAATACACATTATATAGACACACATAAACGCACATCTATGTGATCCTGTGTTCGCACGAAAATAAAATCCATGCGTACAAATTTAAACAAATGCTTGCCTTAACACACACACACACACACACACACACACACATATACATCCACTCAAGTACGCATGCACACATATACGCGCGCACACAAACAATCACACATACACATACACACTTGGACACACAAATACGCATACACATACACATATATATAGATACATAGACCAAGACAAAACAAAACGAGCGATCGGGGTTTTCTTCCTTAACTGTTTGCAAAACGCATGCGTGGTGTCGCTACAGTAACCATCTTGCCTCGTACATTTCTGACCTATTATTTATCACTCGTTTTGTTTTGTCTTCGACTGTTTCAGCTTCAAATCTGAAAAGATTATAACCATGAAATATCCTGCTAAAATACACTGGGTAAAACATTAATTTGTTTCGTTTTCTTTCATTGGCCCTTCATATTTTTCTACCACATTGTACCGTCTTTAAAAAACAAAATCATCGGTCTTTTACTTCATAACTCACAATGCTTTTAACTACACCACTCTAGTAATATAATATAATAAAATATAATATAATATAATACAATATATCTACTTTTGGCACAAGGCCAGCAATTACCCAGTGCATTACTGGTACTTCATTTTATCGACCCCGTAAGGATGAAAGGCAAAGTTAACCTCGGCGGGATTTGAACTTAGAATGGCAAGGGCCGTAACTCTATGCGTCAAAGCATTGTGTCCGACCCTCTACCGATACTGCCAATCCACCGCCCTTCAATACAATAAATAATTGTTTCTACTTTAGGCACAAGGCCAGCAATTATCCAGTGCATTACTGGTACTTTATTTTATCGACCCCGTAAGGATGAAAGGCAAAGTCAACCTCGGCGGGATTTGAACTCAGATCGTAAAGGGACATAACTATGCTGGAAAGCATGGCATCCGACCCTCTACCGATACTGCCAATCCACCGCCTTACAATACCATATGTAATATAATATATAATATATGAAATAATACATAATATAATGTAATATAACGTTAGTATTATAGTATTAAACAATGTAATATGAATACAATATAAAATATATGATGCGTAATATCAACATTTCTAATTATATATTATCCATTTAATATTCCTAATGTAATTATAGAGGTTTATGAAAAAGAACAGTATTGTTGTTTTTGTGGTGAATATGTATACGTATATTTATGTTTGTGTATGAATGTGTGAGTGTGATTGTGTTTTGTGTGTGCCTGTTGGTGTGTGTGTGTGTGTGTGAATGTGTAATTGTGTGGACATACGCACTTAAAGACACAGAGATAGGATGTGTGATTGCGAGTGCGTGTGAATATACGTGTGCCTGTATGTGTGCGTATACGCACTCAGAAAAACATAGCTACACAAATAGAAAGATAGAAAGTGATAGTTACAAAATTGGATTAATTGATATACAGATTGGCGACAATGTACATGTATACACAAACACTCACATACGCGCGCGTGCACACACACACACACACACACACACACACACACACACACACACACACACACACACACACACACACACACATATATATATATATATATATATATATATATATATATCCATAAATGTACTTTGAAAGAAAGTGGATAAATATATAGACAAATACATAAATACATTGATAGATAGTTAGATATCTTTATATATATATATATATATATATATATATATATATAGAGAGAGAGAGAGAGAGAGAGAGAGAGAGATATACTCAGGTGAAAAGATAGATTTGTAGATATAGATGCTTTCTATGTATACACACACACACACACACACGTGTGTGTGTATCTGTATGTGTGTGTGTTCATCCACACATTTTGTTGCACATCTCAATAACACACTAATATTCTCTCTCTCCCATTCTCACTCTCCCTCCCTCAATTTTCTCCCTCTCTTTCTATGATACTGAGATGTGTAACAGAAGGTGTAGATAAACAGCGAAAATGGCAAGAGTTGGAACCACAACGACAAAAACAACAGCGGCATCAACGACAAAAATATTTTAAAATATCTAAAAAATTATAACGTAAATACCCACCCCTTCCACCTTGCAAAACAATAAATAAATAAAGAAGGAATATTTTTTTCAAAATTAGTAATAAACCGAAAGGAAACATTGATTCTTACAAATTTGAGATAATCCGTCAGTAATAACATTAGCAGAGATTAAGGCAGACAGATTAGCAATTCTGATGCTTCTCAGCCTGACAAAATCTACAACGATCAAATGATAACAACAACAATAATAATAATAATTGTTTCTACTTTAGGCACAAGGCCAGAAATGTTGGGGGAGAGGGAAGTCGATTAAATCGACTCCAGTGCATCAATGGTACTTTATTTAATCGACCGCGTAAGGATGAAAGGGATTTGAATTCAGAACATAAAGGGCCATAATTCTATGCATGAAGTCTGACGCTCTAACGATACTGTCCCTCCACCGCCCTAATAATGATAATAAAAGACGGGACAGTGGATATTTACATGAAATCGTGTAAAAAATGATAACAAAAACAATTAACAAAGAATATAAACAACGTAAAAAATGCAGATACCACAAAGGAGTGATGTTATGAACCCTACTAATCTTAAGCGACACTCATGCTCAAGAGTACCATAGGAAGGTGCTGCTCTCTCCTTTAATCTTTCAGCCTATAGGCGTATGGTCAGAGTAGGCCCATTCACACGAGCCATCCTCGCAACGATCACCCATCTTTTCACAAAGGTACAGGGAGCAGCACTTCCCTCTCCACCCTTCCCTTCCTTTCCAAGTAGAACTTGAGAAAGGTGATGAGGGATTGGCTGAAGAGAAAGGTGTCTGTCTTCAGTCCTTTCAGCCGCATCCACCACACAACCTCTTTTGCTACAGCTACCAGACAGGCGAAAACTGTCTGCTCTTCCCGGCCATAACAAAGTGGTGGGGCTTGTTTCACTATGGACTTGGTCGATAGCCAGATCTTCCCTACACACGATAACGGCTGTTTGACATAACTCCACATGTCAGCAATATACGGGCACTGGGTGAGTGCGTGCAGAACGGTTTCATCGTTCCGCCCGCATCACGGACAGCTCCACCTGACAGCACTACTGTGCCTGTAGAGTTTATCTTGAACAGGCAGTGCTCCCCGGTAGCATTGCCAAGCGAGGGATTTCTGGAAATTGTCCATAGTCCCCGGCTTGAAAGTCCTCCGGAACTGACTGGCTAGTTCGTTCACGTCAACAACTAGAATCCCTTCGAGAGCGTCGTCGCACTTGCCCACCACTAGTCCTCTATAGAACGCCAGTTTAAATTTCCACTGACCGCAATGCCTGATTAGTATAGGGCTGTGAGCACCTGGCAACATTCCAGATGCCAGGCATGCAGTCACCGTCTCTTCTTGACCCAAGACTGCAGCTCAGTTAAAGAGACGAGCTAACCGTTTAAGAATATCTGATGATGCTCAACATACAGGGAATATTTGCGCATCATCAGCCACGGCACGCCCAGGATTCCGTGTAAATCATGTTAGCAGCAGATGGACAGCCTAATCAGAAGGAACCGTCCCTTCCACAAAAAGTTGAAGAGCAGGCGAACGGGGACAAGAGGTGACAGTGAGGCGGTAATTGATGACGGACGCGATGTACACGCTCAGCACCTCCATCCGACGTCACCTCGTCCCAATTTTTATCCACCTAGAGGTCTGGACGGAACTAGATCCCGAGCAACTTCACCGTCCATCCAGCGCCCGACGACGCTATTAGACAGCATGAATGTGCCTCTTCAGGCACCGAGCTGCAAACCCATTGACTTTTCCAGGTTCAACTTTGCTCGTTTCAACTTTTAAATTTCTCTAATTAGTTGCCGACCACCTCTATTTCCGAGATGTTCGACACTATCACGCTGGTGTAATCCGCATAAGCCGACACCGCCCTTCCAAGCCCAGGTTCGAGCGGGTTGCGCTGCAACAGCTCCAGCTTCTGCCGTAATGGCTCGAGATTCAATACTTACAGAAGGGAGGAGAGAGGGCATCATTGACAGACCGATCACTTGATCTGAATGGTTCCGAAAAGTGGCCATTAACTTTGACCACCGAACAGATGCTGCTGTGCAGAAGCCAGCTGCGTTGAGGACAGCTTCCAGGTATCGATGGTCGACCCTATCGAAAGCTTTCGCTTGATTTAAATTGATCAGAGCACCAGCGAAGCCAGGTTTACACCCAACACTCACTATGATATATCGTATGAGGTGGGGTTTGTCGTGTATGGACCTGGTCGGGATTGCGCATATTTGCGCCTCCCCTACCAAATCATCGACTATAAGTGCCAATCCCTTCACTAGCACCTTGGCCAAAAGCTTAAACTCTGTGTTTAGCAGAGTTATGGGCCTGATGTTGTCTAATGAATCCCTCTTGTTATCGTGTTTACTTATAAGCGTCATCAAGCCCCAGCTCACAGGGCTGGGAATACTCCTGTTCTGTTGCCAGTTGAAGTAGAGCGCTTCGAGGAGATCGGAGAATAAGTCTGGTATGTCTATGTAAAGCTCGTAGGGCAGACCAAATCGGGTGATTTGGTCTTCGTGCAGTCGACTAGGGCATCTCAGCTGATGTTATCGGCCTTTCGCAGCGCTCAGCATCGCCTGGTGAGAGACGCTGTAAGCCGTCGAGATGGTGATTGAAATCCGCCACTGCTCACCCCGAACAGCCGAGTAAAGTGCTGGAGAAAGAGCTCACACATCTGCCTGGAATTGTTCAGCTCGCGTTCGTCTCGATCCGTCAAAGACCGAGTTGTGGTTTTGTTACCGCGCCTCCGCTACGCGGGCCCATAGAACAGCTTTGGTTCCTTCGTTTCTTAGATCACGTGCCTTAGCTCTGACAATGCAACTTCGTGTTTTGCATTGAAGAAATGGTCTAATGCCATTTTCTCCTCTAACACATCTGTCGCAATGCCACTACAAATAGCCTCATCTAATTTAGCTACCAACTCCCCCAACTTTCTATTTTTCTCTAAAACAACTCCGTTGCTAAAACCTATCGACATTACACTAATCTCTCTCTTGAGAGCCCCCCACCACCTATTGTTGACGATCCCCCTGTCAAATGTTGCTTAACTAAGTCGATGACTTGATCCTTGTAAATGTACGTGTCGGGAACAACATGATCATCTTCCAGTAACCAGGTCCTAACCTACGTGTCCTATCTAGGTCGGCCATGCAGATCACAAACTTGTGATCTGAATGATAATAATTGCGAGAAGTAACACGCTTCATACTATTTGAAGGAGAGCAAAAAGTATGCTATGGATTTCATGCTCGATGCACCGGATACTGTTGTACCTGATGCTGCTAAGAATATAAAATTAATGACAATAGTACTCAAAATAAACTAATGGCAAAAAAGGAGAAAGAACAATTAACATCAAAGTGGGAGCAGAAACCTCTGTATGGCAAATATGTGGTCCGTAGCAAACCAGCTGATGTTCACCAAAAGCACACCTATCTGTGGCTATGTAGCTCAGGGCTAAAAGCAGAGAGCGAAGGCCTCATCTTGGCTGCACAAGATCAAAGCTTTTTGACACGGAAGGACCAGTCCAATGTGATGAGAAATGGAGTAAATCCAAAGTGCCGATTCTGCAATGATGATATTGAAACAGTAGACCATTTAGTTTCTGCATGTAAAGTTTTAGCACCAGTAGAGTACAAATCTAGACATGAGAGAATTGGTCAATATATACACTGGGTAATATATCGGCATTATAAAATCAAAGCTGCTGACAAGTGGTACAATCATCACCCTGAAGCTGTAACTGAAGGAGAAAAAGTAACAATTCTTTGGGACTTTCCTGTACAAACTGACAGGACCATAAAAGCTAATAGAGCAGATATCATTGTAAAAGACCAACATAGCAAGGTCTGTTTACGGATTGATATGAGAATCCCATGTGATCACAATATCGCGGCAAAAGAATTCAACAAGCTAAGAAAATATAAAGATCTGCTTATTGAAATTGAAACAATGTGGCACCTCAAAGCTGTTACAATACCAGTGATTGTAGGAGGACTGGGAATGATCAAGAAAGAAACAACAGTATGTGCCAATGATTTATGGTTTACCCTCTCTGCAAGAGGGGTAAACATTGATTTAACTAGCACTGCACACGTATTGAGAAGAGCACTATATATTATATCCCTCCATGTATGTATGTGTGGATGAGTGTGTGGGTGTGACTGTGTGCGTGCATGGATATCTTTCATTTATATGTATGTATATGTATGTATGCGTGTGGGTATGTATATTTGAATATGTATGTGTGTGTATATATGTATCTATGTGTGAGTGTGCGTGTGTTTGTCATTATGTGTACATATATATGCGTGTGTATGTATATGTATGCGTGCGTGTGTGTATGTATACCTATAAGTATTTGTGTGTATGTATGTATATATATATATAAGTTTACTTAGTGAGGAGGGTGATTTTGGACACCCTGTAGGACAAAAATCGAAACCTGACGAAGGGCGGAAGAACTCATAAGCGTCAACGGCCATACAAAAATGTGTAAATATGTATATACATGTATGCAAGTGTAGGAACCAGTAAGACCCCGACGGCTGAGCTCAAGCCGTTTCGACGTCTTGAGCTCAGCAGTCGAAACGGCTTGAGCTCAGCCGTCGGGGTCTTACTGGTTCCTATTACCCACTCTACTACCCTAAGTATTGAGTACTTTGGTGCGTTATGGTCCACCTGGTTCCTTACCACATTTCCTTCGTTATATATATATATATATATATATATATATATATATATATATATATATATATATATATATATATATATATATATATATATATATATATATATATATATATATATATAGATGAGATTCTACAGGACTAGAACTGTTTCATTCTTTAGAAATCATCAGGAATCTCTAAAGAATTTCTAAAGAATGAAACAGTTCTAGTCCTGTAGAATCTCATCTATATATATATTAAAACTTTTATACTCTGCTATGTATTGAGTACCTTACTTACTGTGGTTACCTCCGATTCAACCCGGAATAACGTACATATATATATATATATATAAATGTGTGTGTGTGTGTGTATATATATGTATATATATATATAGAAATAATGGTCCAATAATGTTGAGCACTTCCAGATGTAATATTGAACAGCGGCACTGACTTCAGTGTACAGCTACCGCCAGCATGGGATTAACTGATCTACTTACCATTCGGCTTTTGGCTGCTCTGTGCTTTGTCTATCGCCCACTCGGTGCTGCTTCCTTGTCGGGAATATTCGGATTCCGACAAAATTCTACGTATTATACTAAAACATGTATTGTATTGACTGAATTCTCTATTCTATACCTCAGGACTTTTTTGTGACTCACACTGAATTCGGAAACCCGAACATTACACTAGGTACCACCTGTTACTATTCCATCTCTTCCATCCTCTATATCTATATGTACAACCTGTATTATCTTACTGCAACTTGATCTATATTGTATTTCCCCTACACTGTGATTCCTCCGATACGTTCTTATATACTTCCATCTTTCTACATCCCTAGTTATTTACTTTTATTAATTTTTTTATTAATTTATTAATGTATTTTTATCAATGTATTCTTTATCTTTGTATTTTATCTTTGTATCCTGCTTTTATTATTTTTTTGTAACTTTCCTTACTCAGGTCATTATGCACCTTTCATAGCCCCCTACCCACCAAAGAACCACACTACTTATAACCCGGACTAACTGGGACTTTAAAATAATTATAGTCTATTTGCACTTTTCATTGGGTTTGCTACCTTCGACTTATGTGGTGGCTTTTCCCGGCTGCGCGCGGGGCGCTCGGAAAGTTCAGCCTTCCTTGAGTGCTTGGAAAAATAAATTTCCCCTCTTTCTGTAAACGAAATTACTCGGAGCGGGTTGCTTTGCCCCGGGCCCGCCGCGTTGCCTATTTTGACCGCCATATTATACTTATACCTATAAACTCCAGGCTTAGGCATAACTGTTAGCTGTATCATGCCTCTACTGGCACGTAAATAAACCCCTTATGTGTGAATTAATAGTATTTGTTTGATATAGACGATGGCCTGTCGAAATTGTAGACTTCCCGCTAGCACACCCGGGGCCTAATGTAGCTACGTTCCTAGAGTATTCGGAAAAATTAATTTCCATTTCTTTCGCTGGACGATACCTCTCGAAACTGGCTGACACGTGGTTAGTAGGTTCTGGCTGGGATTCACAATCGAAGGCTTTAATCTTTACTCTACATCCCACACTGATATCTTATCGAGATTAATTTTCTAATAATTTTTTAATTTTTTTAATTTATTTTTCAATTTATTATTTCTTAATTTAATTTCATCCTATAAATCGTAACTTAAATTTAACGTTCCAAATTTCTGTTCACACATTAGACCATACAGACACTCATTATATATGCCTTTGTTAAAATATAGATTCTTTGGAATAACATTTTTCGCGGCGTTTTCTAGCATGACTGTAGTGTGACCCTTATGCTGACTTCTTTCTTTTTTTCTTCTTTCTTCCTTTCTTTCTTTCCCTTTTTTATTCTTTGACGGAGAGGTTGTAGTGCATTATAAGCCTCCCCCCCTCACCAGATGGTCATTAGTAGACTGAGTTGCCATCACTTTGAGGGCGACTAGCCGAGGTGAAAGCGGCTATTTGGTCAGTCGTCCTATCTGTCTCTGATTTTTCGGACCCATGGTTTTTTACATATTCCTTTGTTATATTTAGAATACCTGATGATATCACCGGATTCATATAGAACCCGGTCATTGAAATGATCATAGTATAATAAACCTTTCAAGGATTTAGACCAGTCCAGCCTCCTGTTATTTTATCTCTGTCTCTATATATATATATATGTGTGTGTGTGTGTGTGTATAAAACGGAAGATGTCTGTTTGTGTGTGTGCATCATTTTTATGCATTTCCACATTTCTCTACCGATTTTGATGATTTTTTTTCCAATGTGCTCCAAATTTACCAAGGATGGTCAATGCGTAATAAACTTTGCCAAACATTTCCTGCTTCTATGAAAAAAATCAATAAAACTAAATACATGCTGTAACCCTCTTTCTTACACGCTTATTCACTCTGTCTACTACCATCAACAATCTATGAAACTACATACATGTTGCAACTCTCTTTAAAAGGTTCATTCCTCCCTCTACTCCACTCTCAATCTCCTCTGCAACTCTCTTTAAAAGGTTCATCCCTCCCTCTACTCCCCCTCAATCTCCTCTGCAACTCTCTTTAAAAGGTTACTGCCTCCACCTACTATCCTATTACCATTACAATTTACAACAGCTACAAAACTTCTTTTCAAGGAACGCGACACAAATTTTGAAAACTAAGCAACACATCAATTTATACAACAAACATAGCTTTACTCTCTCCGCTGCTCTTCCTTCTCTCTAAAATAGATTATTCCCCTCTCTATAATTTAACTGCTTCACTCTCTTCATGCTTCGAGGTTTAACACACCTCCTTATGGTTTCTTAACTTTACTCTCTCCGTCGCTTTTCCCTCCCTTTATAATAGATCATTCCCCCTCTTCGTTCAGGAACGCGAAATAAACTTTGATAACTAAGCAACACATACATTTATACCACAAACATAGTCATAACGACGCTCATACATCAAATAACAAAACTTAAAAAGCCGATAACACTAAATACATACTCCTCTCTCAACGATACATTTTACACACTTACATTTTACATCAAATAACAAATATTAAAAAACAACAGATGAATTTATAAAACAACAAACGTAATCATAACGACGCTTAAGCATTCATTTACTTGAATCTCAACAAAGACATATTTTATTGTTGTCCTTTTTGTAATTTTTTTCTCTGTTTTTCGCAATATGAGACAAAAAATAATGAGAAAACTTTTTTCAGGAACCTCCGATTTCGATGATTTATTTTCCAGTGTGCTCCAAAATATCGCCCCTGTTTACGCTTTTTTGTGCTATAACTCAGACGGGCTTGGCTTACATGTTTGACCTATTATTTGACGTGCATTCTTCGTCAGACAGACACGACTTTACGGCACGAGTCTTCCACTTGAAATTGACAAAACTTATTGAACTCCTAAAACCTGTTGGGTGCTACGTATACACCGTTGAGTGGCAAAAGAGAGGCCTGCCACACGCTCACCTACTCATTTGGCTGATAACGAAATTCATCAGAGCAAGCAGCATTGACAGCATCATTTCAGCAGAAATACCCGACCCAAAATTGGACAGAGAACTCCACAACGTCACTGCTCACATGGTTCATGGGCCATGCGGAAACGGTTTCAACATGAATTCGCCATGCATTAAAGAAAGAAGGTGCACCAAGAGGTATCCTAGGCCATTTCTCCGAGAAACTCGGACAGGTGGCAACGGTTATCCATTATACCGCCACAGGGAGCCAGCGGACGGAGGAATTGTTGCGAAAATACCACATCACCACGTCGACAACCGGTGGATTGTACCCTACTGCCCACTTCTGCTTAAAATATTTAACGCCCACATTAACGTTGAATACTGCCACTCCGTCAAATCAATAAAGTACGTCTGCAAGTACATCAATAAGGGTTCCGTTGCTGCGTCCTTCGGTCTTACAATGGAGAACAGCTGAGACGAAGTAACTCGATACCAGGTCGGCTAATACATCAGCAGTAAGGAAACGTCCTGGCGATTCTTCCACTTTGCAATACACCATAACTACCCCCCGCCCCCCAATCAAACAGTTGGCGGTGCACCTTGAAAACGGTCAAAGAGTCTACTTCACCGCCTCCACTGCTGCTGAGATAGCAGAGAAACCCAAGGACACCACACTTACGGGATTTTTTAAGTTATGCGAAACGATCCCTTCGCCAAGACCCTCTTCTACTCTCAGGTGCCATCATACTACACATGGAACACAGACCACAGAATTTGGTTAAGAAGGGTGAAAGGACAACCCGTCGATGGACATCAAGACATTAAAATGTCCCCTACCCTTGGGAGAGTCTACACCATTCATCCTAACCAACAGGAATGCTTTTATCTCCGCCTTCTACTGCATGAGGTGGTAGGACCGATATCTTTCGACGATCTGAAAACAATCAACGCAGCCTGCCTTAGACGGGGTCTACTAGAAGATGGCGCTCAGTGGGATGCGACAATGGCGGAGACAGCTACAATACGCTCAGCGCGAACTCTTCGGCAACTGTTTGCGGTGTTACTGCAGACATGCGAGTTAAGCGACCCTGTATCCTTATGGGAAAAATACAAAGAGGACCTTTCCGATGACTACATACACCAAGGACAACTGTTACTTCCTCATTCCGACGTACGACTCAGCGACGAATTCTTCAACAAAGCGGCGACCACTCATCAGCCGACTTCTCAAAGGACCTCTTAACAGTTGGTGACGGCACTGCACCTTCAGATGCAGCTGGCGAAATGGCATTCTCGCAAGTAGGCACCGTCGTCGACACTGTTGACGACCTCACAGCCTCTGTCTTTCCCGATATGGCCATCAACTACAAAAAAACGAGTTGGCTATGTGATAGAGACATATTGGCTCCCAAAAATGTCTCTGTTGCAAAAATCAATGAGGACCTTCTGCAACGCATTCCTGGAAACCTCCGAACCTACAAATCTGTGGATAAAGTTGTGGACAAAGATGAGGTTGACGATTTTCCCACAGAATTCCTCAATTCATTGGACCTCTCTGGACTGCCACCTCATGAACTGCGCGTCAAAGTTGGGACTCCAGTGATGCTGTTGAGGAACCTGGAACCACCACGTCTCTGCAACGGAACACGGTTAGTGGTAAGAAACCTCCTGCCGCATGTAATTGAAGCCACAATTCTCACGGGCTGTGGCGCTGAGAAAATGTCTTCATACCCAGAATACCATTAATTCCATCAGGTACGGAATGACCCTGTACTCTGCGCCGACTTTAATTCCCCGTTAAAATTTGCTTCGCGATGTCAATCAACAAGTCCCAAGGCCAAACGCTATCAACGGCAGGCCTCCATTTAGCCCAGTCGTGCTTCTCACACGGCCAATTATACGTCGCATGCTCAAGAGTGGGATGCAAGCAGAACTTATTCATACTTGCGCCCAAAGGCAGAACAAAAAATGTGGTCTACAGAGAGTTGTTGTGACTTCTCTATTCAGCACCACTACAGTCTTGCCGGTCTGACATATAGTGAGTAGATGCTATTGTTGTATATTTTCAAACTTACCTGTATTTACTTTCAATGCCTCGATATTCATAATTGAGTGGAATCATTAAAAGTGCTTTAAAGCAATTAAGCTCCAAGCAACGCCTGGCACTTCTGCTAATACACACACACACACACACATATATATATATATATATATATATATAAATAATCGGGCTGGATACCCAATCACGTGGTTAAACCACTGGGAGTGAAGAACCCCTAACCTTTGTCAGGGCATTCTTCTTGGAGAAGGCAACTCAAGAAACTGGGATAACTCCGACATAAAACCTGCGGGTCAGTAGTTACCGATGATGTTGATCTTTTCTTCTTTTCGAGTTATAGCTACTGTCGCTCAGAGAGTGGGATTGGCTCAGTGCACAGTATTTCCTCACTTAAAAAAAACTTCTCGCACATGCATTGCACGATAGCATTAATTGATAATTATTGATAATGTTATATCGTGCAATGGCCATACGCGATATCGAGGGGGCAGCCATCATATATATATATATATATATATATATATATAAATTATAATCAATTTGGCTTACCATTGTATACAGTGAGTTTATTTGCTCTAGGTGCCAGGAAGACACTGGGCATATAACAGAATGAAAGAGAAGATTAAAAATGAATACTACAGACAATTTAGACTACTACTTAAAACTGGTCTAAATGCAAAGAATAAGGTGATTCGCATCAACAATTTAGCATCCTAGTAGTAAGCTACAGCTTTGATATTCTGAACTGGACACTAAACGAACTAACTGGAGTGGACAGAAAGACAAAAAAAAAATAATTACTGCATTTAGAATACACCACGGAAATCAGATGTAGAATGAGTATACCTGCCACGAACATACGGGGGAAGGGGGCCTTATGCAAATAGAAAGGTATTATAAAATAACTACTGTAGGACTACGAAAAAAAATAATATAACATCCCTCCACCCGAAACTGACAAACATGTTCAATGACTGCTTGATGTCGGGTGAGGTACCAGAGTGGTAGACAAAAGGTACCACAGTTCTGGTAATGAAAGACCGAATAAAGGGTTACCAACTATATGCCTATCACATGTCTATCCGTAATGTGGAAACTGCTAATAAGCATTGTGTTTGAGGAAATCTACCATCACCTCTACATAAACAACTGGAGGCACACTGGTCTTACCATGGGATGGATAGACTACAAAAAGGCATTCGACGTGGTACCTCATTCTTGGATAAACAAAAGCCTAGAGATCTTCAAGGTGGCAGATAACATCAGATAGTTGTTGAGAAAAAGTATGAAGTCCTGTGAAACAGGTGGAGAATCCTTGGGAGGCGTGAAGATCATGAAAGGTATCTTCCAGGGAGATAGTTTGTCCCCTCTGCTGTTTGTCCTTGCCCTGATACCCCTGTCCGTTATATTGCGAAACGTGAGAGCTGGGAAAAGGAGAGCTTACCATCAACCACCTCCTCTTCATGGACGATCTTAAACTCTTTAGGAAGAGTGAGAAGGAGTTGGATGTGCTTGTTGACACTCCGTATTTTCAGCAATGATATATGTAAGCAATTTGGTATTAGTAAGTGTGGAGCCCTTGTGATGAAGAGGGGGAAGTTGAGCAGAAGCAACGGAATCCAGGTACCAACAGGGGAGATGATAAAGGAAATTGACAGTGAAGAAGGATACAAATATTTAGGTGTTCTGGAGGCAGATGACATCAAGAACAAAGAAATGAAGGAATTGATAGGATCTGAATACATTCGGAGAGTAAGGAGCGTATTAAAGTCACATCTAAATAGTAGGAATGTCATAAGTTCAGTAAATTCCCGAGCTGTGTCTATTATTAGGTACAGTACGGGAATTCTGAGATGGAATGTTGCTTAACAAAAAGAAATGGATAGGAAGACTAGGAAGCTACTGACTATCTACAACATGTTCCACAAGAGGAGTGATGTCGATAGACTCTACTTAAAGAGATCTGAAGGTGGAAGAGGTCTTATCAGCATAGAGGACTGTGTTCAGATGGAGAAAAACAATTTGCACAAATATGTGACGGACAGTAGGGAGCCAATGCTCAAAAGTGTACTGAAGGAGAAGACAATAGACCAGGGGATGTCCAAGGAGGAAATAACAACAAGGAGGAAGAGCAACCTTCATGAAAAATCCCTTCGTAGTACCTTCTTTAAGAAAACTGAATTTAGAGATCGACAGACATGGAACTGGTTAAAAAGAGGAGACCTTAAAAAAGCTACAGAAGGAATGCTAATGGCTGCGCAAGAGCAAGCCCTCAGAACGAAGTGGGTGAAACACGTTCTTGGAGAGAGAGGAAACTGTGGCTCACATTGTAACCGAGTGTAGCCACCTAGCCCAGACTCATTGTAAAGGCTGGAGACATGATGTGATAGGCAGGGTGATCCACTGGCATATATGCAAAGTAAACAATTTGCCACATTCTGAGAAGTGGTATGAACATAAGCCAGAGTATGTGATAGAAAACGATCAGGTGAAGGTGCTATGGGAATTTAGGATACAGACGGACAAGAAATTAGAACACAATAGGCCTGACCTGGTGGTTTTGGACAAGGAAAAAGATGGTGCCTGATTGTACATGTAGCCTGCCCATTTGACACGAGAGTGCAAGAAAAGGAGAGGGAGAAAATTAACCGATACCAGGATTTAAAGTGGGAGTTAAAAAGGATTTGCAACTGCCATGAAATCAAGGTCGTCCCGATTGTCATAGGCGTACTAGGTACTATATCAAAGAGTTTCCAAGGATGATTAAAGAAGATTAGTCCAGCCCCGCTTTTTGGAACACTTCAAAAGGCATGCTTGCTGGGAACAGCAAGAACCCTCCGATACGTCCTGAATATCTGAGGCTGCAGGTAGCGGTTTGATATTCATTTCAACAAACTTTCCAGTTATATAACATCAATGACTGAGACTCTAATAATAATGATTTCTTTATTGGCCACAAGGGCTGACATCAAGAAAAACATTACAGATGGCACAGGACGGTACAGGACGGTACGATGTGGGTTTGTGCGTATAAAGATTTTTATTATTTATATAAAAAAAGAAAAAAAAGACATAGAAACATATATATATATAAACAATAAAAATGAAAATTGAAACAATGTAAAATTCCCCAATACGGCAGAAACCTGTGAGCGTTACTCGTGGCGAAAACAAAAGACTACGGCCAACCTGACGACCAGGGCAAGTGCCCTCTCTCAATTTTTCCATTTCTCAAACTACAGGCGTATATTCAGAGCGATCCCGTTCACTCGGACCATTCTCGCTACATTCACCCACCTTTCAACAAACTTGCTAGAAGGCAGCATTTGCCTCTCCACCCTAATTTTCCTCTTCAAATGAAACTTGAAAAAGCTAATTAGAGATTCGCCGAAGAGGAAATTATCTGTCTTTAACCCTTTCAACCTTGTCCACCATACAATCTCTTTTGCCATGGCCACCAGGCAGTTGAAAACCGGGATTTTTAGAAGTTATCCATAGGCCCTGGGCTGAAAGTTCCCGGAAGAGAGCAAACAGCTAATCCTCTTCGACGCCCAGGATCTCTCTGAGAACGAGGTCGCTCTTCCCCTCCACTAGTCCTCTATAGAACGCCGAGGTGGATGTTCCGCCGATACTGGTGCCCAGCTGGCAGAGGGCAGTGAGCGCCTGGAGACATTCCAGTTTCCAAGCGCTATCCCCCGGTCTTTTCCTGACCCAGGACTGCAGCTCCGTCAAGGAGACGAGCTGTGGGAAAACGTGCCTGGCGAACGGCGACCACACCTGTTCACCATCAAGGAAGCACCAGAGATGTCGCAGCCTCAGCGCATGTTTGCGCATCATCAACCATGGCATGCCCAGTCTTCCACGCCACGGGTGTTGACAGCAGATGGATCGTCTGACCATGGGAGCGCGTCCCTTCCACAAAAAGCGGAAGTGGAGGCGCTCTATTTTGGTGAGAATTGGGCCGGGGCAAGGGACGACGGTGAGGCGGTAGCATATGACGAATGCGATGTACGCATTCGGCACCTCCGCCAGGCCTTTCAGGAACAGCTTCCTCTCGGCCCATTTCTGGGTGAGGGAGGCCACCCTGCTCGTCACCTCGCTCCAGTTTTTCTCTATCTGGAGGTCCGGTCCGAACCAGATCCTGAGCAATTTAACCGGTCCGTCCGTCCAACGCGCCACGACGCTGTCGGACGGCATGGACTTGCAATCCTACCGACTTTTCTTGGTTTATCTTTGCTCCTATCACCGCTTCGTATTCCTTGCGTTGAAGAATTGGTCGAGTGCCAATCTCGCCGCAAGCACGTCGGTTGCCGATGCCTGTCCTAAATGCTTCTTCTAACTGTCTGACTAGCTCTCCCTCTACTCTATTTTCCTCTATCACTAGTCTTTTACTAAACCTAATCGACTTAACTTTAATTGCCCTTTTCAGGGCGAACCACCACCTGTTGTTGACGACCGCTCCCGTCAACGCCCACTTAACTCATACGCTAATCCGGTCTTTGTTGGCTTTGCGCGCCGGGAAAGACGCGTTCAACTTCCAGTAACCGGGCCCTTGTCTATGAAGTCTGTCTATGTCGACCTCACAGATCACAAATTTGTGGTCTATGTAGTCGACTATTTTAAATTGTGGACAACTTATACTAGCCTTATCTAGTTCTCTGCAGAATACCCTATCGAGATACGATCTGGATGATCCGATGCGGTTTGTCCATGTCCACATTGGCACATTCGGGTGATTCAGTCGATACCTGTCAGACAGTTCCAAACGTCTGAGCAGGTTGGTGAGGCTCTGGCACCCTCACCCCTATCCACTAGCCCCACACAATCCCAGCGTGCCTCCAAGATACCGTTCCAGTCGCCCACTAACACTAAAGAGCGGGACGTTCCAAGAAAGGTCTCTAGACGTCTAAAGAAATCTGTTGGGGCGTAGACGGCTACTAGCCTGAAAGCATTGCCTTCGCTGCCGGTCACGTCCAGCACCACCGACTTACCTTCTGGGTCTAGGAAGATGGCCCGTATGGCGAGATCCAAGCCTCTCCGAAAAAGGACGGCAACCCCTCCCCTTGATCCTGGAGGGCTGGGAGA
>OZ024740.1:255535562-255803062 GCA_964016885.1 Eledone cirrhosa | reverse complement strand
ATGATGATGATGATGATGATGATGATGATGATGGAGGTGGTGGTGGTGATCTTGATGTTGCTAATGCTAAAGTTACTCTTGGGGTTCTATTGCCCTCATAAAATATGTGGATTTTCTGTGTTGGCATTGTTTACTGTGTGTGTATATATATATATATATATATATATATATATATATATATATATATATATATATATAAATATACAAACAGATACAAAAATACGTTTTCATTTATACACACATATGTATGCATATATATATATATATATATGCACATATATATATATATACATATATATATATATATATATATATACATGTGTGTGTGTGTTATTGTGTATATTTATATATGTATCCTATATTTATATATGTATCCTATATTTATATAATGGCGGCATCATCTAAATAGATTTCGGCAACGAAAGATAGTTTATTTGAGATGTCGTCTGCCTATTTTGAATGGAACGGCAACGGTGAGCGTTTTTAGAGCTATTTATGACCAATAACTGACTGGTCAACATATTTTATACGTCTATCTCGTTACTGAATCTAAAACGAGCTTTCGCATTCGCTATTAGCCTCATTCTCGTCTCGGCTTCCGCGTTCTTTCTCATTCCAAATTTGAAGCAGGGAAGAGATAGAGAGAGAGATAGAAAGATAGAGAGAGAGAGAGAGAAACGGCGAGAGAGAAAGGAAGGAAGAGTGAGATGAGAGAGAGAGAGAGAGAGAGAGAGAGAGAGAGAGAGAAATATTTCAGTATCAGAAGACGAGGTAAAGCGATCAAACCATGTTGATTACGACGATGGTGGTGATGGTGATGGGGACTAATGGATGGTAACGACAATGATGATAACGATGATGGTGAAGACGATTATAATGGTTAGGAGTGTGATTGGGACAATGGCTATGATGAGGATTGTGATGTTAATGTGGATGATAATTGTGATGGTGATGATTATAGTCATGTTAATGGAAACATGATAATCGTGATGGGGATGATGATGAGGACGATAATGTGTATGTGAATAAAGGAGAACAGTAGGAGAGTATAAGTGTGTCTGAGAGAGAGGAGGAATGAAGGAATGAGAGACAGAGAGAGGCAAGGAGTGAAAGAATCAGAGAGAGAGAAAGAAAGAGAAATGAAACCAGGGATTGAAAAGAAAGATGAAAAATTGAGTCTATGTCCATGTGTTAATGTATGTCTATGTACATGTGTTAATGTATGTCTATGTCCATGTGTTAATGTATGTCTATGTACATGTGTTAATGTATGTCTATGTCCATGTGTTAATGTATGTATGTGTACATGTGTTAATGTATATCTATGTACATGTGTTAATATATATCTATGTCCATGTGTTAATGTATGTCTATGTCCATGTGTTAATGTATGTCTATGTACATGTGTTAATGTATATGTATGTCCATGTGTTAATGTATATGTATGTCCATGTGTTAATGTATGTCTATGTACATGTGTTAATGTATGTCTATGTCCATGTGTTAATGTATATGTATGTCCATGTGTTAATGTATGTCTATGTCCATGTGTTAATGTATATATATGTCCATGTGTTAATGTATGTCTATGTCCATGTGTTAATGTATGTCTATGTACATGTGTTAATGTATGTCTATGTCCATGTGTTAATGTATGTCTGTGTACATGTGTTAATGTATATCTATGTACATGTGTTAATATATATCTATGTCCATGTGTTAATGTATGTCTATGTCCATGTGTTAATGTATGTCTATGTACATGTGTTAATGTATATGTATGTCCATGTGTTAATGTATATGTATGTCCATGTGTTAATGTATGTCTATGTACATGTGTTAATGTATGTCTATGTCCATGTGTTAATGTATATGTATGTCCATGTGTTAATGTATGTCTATGTCCATGTGTTAATGTATATATATGTCCATGTGTTAATGTATGTCTATGTACATGTGTTAATGTATATATATGTCCATGTGTTAATGTATATGTATGTCCATGTGTTAATGTATGTCTATGTCCATGTGTTAATGTATCTCTATGTCCATGTGTTAATGTATGTCTATCTCCATGTGTTAATGTATGTCTATGTACATGTGTCAATGTACATCTATGTACATGTGTTAATATATATTTATGTCCATGTGTTAATGTATATCTATGTCCATGTGTTAATGTATGTCTATGTACATGTGTTAATGTATGTCTATGTCCATGTGTTAATGTATCTCTATGTCCATGTGTTAATGTATGTCTATGTCCATGTGTTAATGTATGTCTATGTACATGTGTTAATGTATATCTATGTCCATGTGTTAATGTATATGTATGTCCATGTGTTAATGTATGTCTATGTACATGTGTTAATGTATGTCTATGTCCATGTGTTAATGTATATCTATGTCCATGTGTTAACGTATCTCTATGTCCGTGTGTTAATGTATGTATGTGTCCATGTGTTAATGTATGTCTATGTCCATGTATTAATGTATGTCTATGTCCATGTGTTAATGTATGTCTATGTCCATGTGTTAATGTATATCTATGTCCATGTGTTAATGTATGTCTATGTACATGTGTTAATGTATGTGTATGCCCATGTGTTAATGTATGTCTATGTCCATGTGTTAATGTATGTCTGTGTCCACGTGTTAATGTATGTCTATGTCCATGTGTTAATGTATATCTATGTCCATGTGTTAATGTATCTCTATGTCCGTGTGTTAATGTATGTATGTGTCCATGTGTTAATGTATGTCTATGTCCATGTATTAATGTATGTCTATGTAGATGTGTTAATGTATGTCTATGTCCATATGTTGATGTATATGTATGTCCACGTGTTAATGTATGTCTATGTACATGTGTTAATGTATATCTATGTCCATGTGTTAATGTATGTCTATGTACATGTGTTAATATATATCTATGTCCATGTGTTAATGTATGTCTATGTACATGTGTTAATGAATGTCTATGTCCATGTGTTAATGTATCTCTATGTCCATGTGTTAATGTATCTCTATGTCCATGTGTTAATGTATGTCTATGTCCATGTGTTAATGTATGTCTATGTACATGTGTTAATGTATATCTATGTCCATGTGTTAAAGTATATGTATGTCCATGTGTTAATGTATGTCTATGTACATGTGTTAATGTATGTCTATGTCCATGTGTTAATGTATATGTATGTCCATGTGTTAATGTATGTCTATGTCCATGTGTTAATGTATATGTATGTCCATGTGTTAATGTATGTCTATGTACATGTGTTAATGTATATCTATGTCCATGTGTTAATGTATATGTATGTCCATGTGTTAATGTATGTCTATGTCCATGTGTTAATGTATCTCTATGTCCATGTGTTAATGTATGTCTATCTCCATGTGTTAATGTATGTCTATGTACATGTGTTAATGTATATCTATGTACATGTGTTAATGTATGTCTATGTACATGTGTTAATGTATGTCTATGTCCATGTGTTAATGTATGTCTATATCCATGTGTTAATGTATCTCTATGTCCATGTGTTAATGTATGTCTATGTCCATGTGTTAATGTATATCTATGTACATGTGTTAATGTATGTCTATGTCCATGTGTTAATGTATATCTATGTCTATGTGTTAATGTATATCTATGTACATGTGTTAATGTATATGTATGTCTATGTACATCTGTTAATGTATGTCTATGTCCATGTGTTAATGTATGTCTATGTACATGTGTTAATGTATGTCTGTGTCCATGTGTTAATGTATGTCTGTGTCCATGTGTTAATGTATGTCTATGTACATGTGTTAATTTATGTCTATGTACATGTGTTAATATATGTCTATGTACATGTGTTAATGTATATCTATGTACATGTGTTAATGTATGTCTATGTCCACGTGTTAATGTATCTCTATGTACATGTGTTAATGTATGTCTATGTACATGTGTTAATGTATATCTATGTCTATGTGTTAATGTATATCTATGTACATGTGTTAATGTATATGTATGTCTATGTACATCTGTTAATGTATGTCTATGTCCATGTGTTAATGTATGTCTATGTACATGTGTTAATGTATGTCTGTGTCCATGTGTTAATGTATGTCTGTGTCCATGTGTTAATGTATGTCTATGTACATGTGTTAATTTATGTCTATGTACATGTGTTAATATATGTCTATGTACATGTGTTAATGTATATCTATGTACATGTGTTAATGTATGTCTATGTCCACGTGTTAATGTATCTCTATGTACATGGGTTAATGTATGTCTATGTACATGTGTTAATGTATGTCTATGTCCATGTGTTAATGTATGCCTATGTACATGTCTTAATGTATGTCTGTGTCCATGTGTTAATGTATGTCTATGTCCATGTGTTAATGTATGTCTATGTCCATGTGTTAATGTATGTCTATGTCCATTTGTTAATGTATGTCTGTGTCCACGTGTTAATGTATGTCTGTGTCCATGTGTTAATCTATGACTATGTCCATGTGTTAATGTATGTCTATGTCAATGTGTTAATGTATGTCTATGTCCATGTGTTAATGTATGTCTGTGTCCATGTGTTAATGTATGTCTATGTCCATGTGTTAATGTATATGTATGTCCATGTGTTAATGTATATCTATGTCCATGTGTTAATGTATGTCAATGTCCATGTGTTAATGTATGTCTGTGTCCATGTAGTAATGTATCTCTATGTCCATGTGTTAATGTATGTCTATGTCCATGTGTTAATGTATATCTATGTCCATGTGTTAATGAATGTCTGTGTCCATGTGTTAATGTATATCTACGTCCATGTATTAATGTATGTCTATGTCCATGTGTTAATGTATGTCTATGTCTATGTGTTAATGTATGTCTGTGTCCATGTGTTAATGTATGTCTATGTCCATGTGTTAATGTATGTCTGTGTCCATGTGTTAATGTATGTATATGTCCATGTGTTAATGTATGTCTATGTACACGTGTTAATGTATATCTATGTCCATTCGTTAATGTATGTCTATGTCCATGTGTTAATGTATGTCTATGTCCATGTTTTAATGTATATCTATGTGCATGTGTTAATGTATATATATGTCTATGTGTTAATGTATATCTATGTCTATGTGTTAATGTATATCTATGTACATGTGTTAATGTATATGTATGTCTATGTGTTCATGTATATCTATCTCCATGTGTTAATGTATGTCTATGTCCATGTGTTAATGTATGTCTATGTCCATGTGTTAATGTTTGTCTATGTCCATGTGTTAATGTATATGTATGTCTATGTGTTATTGTATATCTATGTACATGTGTTAATGTATATGTATGTCTATGTGTTCATGTATATCTATCTCCATGTGTTAATGTATGTCTATGTCAATGTGTTAATGTATATTTATGTCTATGTGTTAATTTATATCTATGTACATGTGTTAATGTATATGTATGTCTATGTGTTAATGTATATCTATGTACATGTGTTAATGTATGTCTATGTCCATGTGTTAATGTGTATCTATGTACATGTGTTAAGGTATGTCTATGTCCATGTGTTAATGTATATCTATGTCTATGTATTAATGTATATCTATGTACATGTGTTAATGTATGTCTATGTCCATGTGTTAATGTATATCTATGTCTATGTGTTAATGTATATCTATGTCTATGTGTTAATGTATATCTATGTACATGTGTTAATGTATATGTATGTTTATGTGTTAATGTATGTCTATGTACATGTGTTAATGTATGTCTATGCCCATGTGTTAATGTATATCTATGTCTATGTGTTAATGTATATCTATGTACATGTGTTAATGTATGTCAATGTCCATGCGTTAGTGTATGACTGTGTCCATGTGTTAATGTATGTCTATGTACATCTGTTAATGTATGTCTATGTCCATGTGTTAATGTATGTCTATGTACATGTGTTAATGTATGTCTGTGTCCATGTGTTAATGTATGTCTGTGTCCATGTGTTAATGTATGTCTATGTCTATGTGTTAATTTATTTGTATGTACATGTGTTAATATATGTCTATGTACATGTGTTAATGTATATCTATGTACATGTGTTAATCTATGTCTATGTCCACGTGTTAATGTATCTCTATGTACATGTGTTAATGTATGTCTATGTACATGTGTTAATGTATGTCTATGTCCATGTGTTTATGTATGTCTATGTTCATGTCTTAATGTATGCCTGTGTCCATGTGTTAATGTATGTCTATGTCCATGTGTTAATGTATGTCTATGTCCATGTGTTAATGTATGTCTATGTCCATTTGTTAATGTATGTCTGTGTCCACATGTTAACGTATGTCTGTGTCCATGTGTTAATCTATGTCTATGTCCATGTGTTAATGTATGTCTATGTCAATGTGTTAATGTATGTCTATGTCCATGTGTTAATGTATGTCTGTGTCCATGTGTTAATGTATGTCTATGTCCATGTGTTAATGTATATGTATGTCCATGTGTTAATTTATATGTATGTCCATGTGTTAATGTATATCTATGTCTATGTGTTAATGTATGTCAATGTCCATGTGTTAATGTATGTCTGTATCCATGTGGTAATGTATCTCTATGTCCATGTGTTAATGTATGTCTATGTCCATGTGTTAATGTATATCTATGTCCATGTGTTAATGTATGTATGTGTCCATGTGTTAATGTATATCTACGTCCATGTATTAATGTATGTCTATGTCCATGTGTTAATGTATGTCTATGTCCATGTGTTAATGTATGTCTATGTACATGTGTTAATGTATATCTATGTCCATGTGTCAATGTATGTCTGTGTCCATGTGTTAATGTGTATCTATGTCCATGTGTTAATGTGTGTCTATGTCCATGTGTTAATGTATGTCTATGTACATGTGTTAATGTATGTCTATGTCCATGTGTTAATGTATGTCTATGTCTATGTGTTAATGTATGTCTGTGTCCAGGTGTTAATGTATGTCTATGTCCATGTGTTAATGTATGTCTGTGTCCATGTGTTAATGTATGTCTATGTCCATGTGTTAATGTATGTCTATGTCTATGTGTTAATGTATGTCTATGTACATGTGTTAATGTATGTCTATGTCCATGTGTTAATGTATATCTACGTCCATGTGTTAATGTATGTCTATGTCCATGTGTTAATGTATGTCAATGTCCATGTTTTAATGTATATCTATGTACATGTGTTAATGTATATATATGTCTATGTGTTAATGTATATCTATGTCTATGTGTTAATGTATATCTATGTACATGTGTTAATGTATATGTATGTCTATGTGTTCATGTATATCTATCTCCATGTGTTAATGTATGTCTATGTCCATGTGTTAATGTATGTCTATGTCCATGTGTTAATGTATGTCTATGTCCATGTGTTAATGTATATCTATGTACATGTGTTAATGAATGTCTATGTACATGTGTTAATGTATATCTATGTCTATGTGTTAATGTATATCTATGTACATGTGTTAATGTATATGTATGTCTATGTGTTCATGTATATCTATCTCCATGTGTTAATGTATGTCTATGTCCATGTGTTAATGTATATTTATGTGTATGTGTTAATTTATATCTATGTACATGTATTAAAGTATATGTATGTCTATGTGTTAATGTATATCTATGTACATGTGTTAATGTATGTCTATGTCCATGTGTTAACGTATATCTATGTACATGTGTTAATGTATGTCTATGTCCATGTGTTAATGTATATCTACGTCCATGTGTTAATCTATGACTATGTCCATGTGTTAATGTATGTCTATGTCAATGTGTTAATGTATGTCTATGTCCATGTGTTAATGTATGTCTGTGTCCATGTGTTAATGTATGTCTATGTCGATGTGTAAATGTATATGTATGTCCATGTGTTAATGTATATCTATGTCCATGTGTTAATGTATGTCAATGTCCATGTGTTAATGTATGTCTGTGTCCATGTAGTAATGTATATCTATGTACATGTGTTAATGTATGTCTATGTCAATGTGTTACTGTATATCTATGTCCATGTGTTAATGTATGTCTATGTCCATGTGTTAATGTATATGTATGTCCATGTGTTAATATATATCTATATCAATGTGTTAATGTATGTCAATTTCCATGTGTTAGTGTATGACTGTGTCCATGTGTTAATGTATGTCTATGTACATCTGTTAATGTATGTCTATGTCCATGTGTTAATGTATGTCTATGTCCATGTGTTAATGTATGTCTGTGTCCATGTGTTAATGTATGTCTGTGTCCATGTGTTAATGTATGTCTATGTCCATGTGTTAAATTATATCTATGTACATGTGTTAATATATGTCTATGTACATGTGTTAATGTATATCTATGTACATGAGTTAATGTATGTCAATGTCCACGTATTAATGTATCTCTATGTACATTTGTTAATGTATGTCTATGTCTATGTGTTAGTGTATGACTGTGTCCATGTGTTAATGTATGTCTGTGCCCATGTGTTAATCTATGTCTATGTCCATGTGTTAATGTATGTCTATGTCCATGTGTTAATGTATGTCTATGTCCATGTGTTAATGTATGTCTGTTTCCATGTGTTAATGTATGTCTATGTCCATGTGTTAATGTATATGTATGTCCATGTGTTAATGTATATCTATGTCCATGTGTTAATGTATGTCAATGTCCATGTGTTAATGTATGTCTGTGTCCATGTGGTAATGTATCTCTATGTCCATGTGTTAATGTATGTCTATGTCCATGTATTAATGTATATCTATGTCCATGTGTTAATGTATGTCTGTGTCCATGTGTTAATGTATCTCTACGTCCATGTATTAATGTATGTCTATGTCCATGTGTTAATGTATGTCTATGTCCATATGTTAATGTATGTCTATGTACATGTGTTAATGTATATCTATGTCCATGTGTCAATGTATGTCTGTGTCCATGTGTTAATGTATATCTATGTCCATGTGTTAATGTGTGTCTATGTCCATGTGTTAATGTATGTCTATGTCTATGGGTTAATGTATGTCTGTGTCCATGTGTTAATGTATGTCTATGTCCATGTGTTAATGTATGTCTGTGTCCATGTGTTAATGTATGTCTATGTCCATGTGTTAATGTATGTCTATGTCTATGTGTTAATGTATATGTATATCTATGTGTTCATGTATATCTATCTCCATGTGTTAATGTATGTCTATGTCTATGTGTTAATGTATATCTATGTCTATGTGTTAATGTATATCTATGTACTTGTGTTAATGTATATGCATGTTTATGTGTTAATGTATGTCTATATACATGTGTTAATGTATGTCTATGTCCATGTGTTAATGTATATCTATGTCTATGTGTTAATGTATATCTATGTACATGTGTTAATGTATGTCAATGTCCATGTGTTAGTGTATGACTGTGTCCATGTGTTAATGTATGTCTATGTACATCTGTTAGTGTATGTCTATGTCCATGTGTTAATGTATGTCTATGTACATGTGTTAATGTATGTCTGTGTCCATGTGTTAATGTATGTCTGTGTCCATGTGTTAATGTATGTCTATGTACATGTGTTAATTTATGTCTATGTACATGTGTTAATATATGTCTATGTACATGTGTTAATGTGTATCTATGTACATGTGTTAATGTATGTCTATGTCCACGTTTTAATGTATCTCTATGTACATGTGTTAATGTATGTCTATGTACATGTGTTAATGTATGTCTATGTCCATGTGTTAATGTATGTCTATGTTCATGTCTTAATGTATGTATGTGTCCATGTGTTAATGTATGTCTATGTCCATTTGTTAATGTATGTCTGTGTCCACGTGTTAATGTATGTCTGTGTCCATGTGTTAATCTATGACTATGTCCATGTGTTAATGTATGTCTATGTCAATGTGTTAATGTATGTCTATGTCCATGTGTTAATGTATGTCTGTGTCCATGTGTTAATGTATGTCTATGTCGGTGTGTAAATGTATATGTATGTCCATGTGTTAATGTATGTCTATGTCAATGTGTTAATGTATGTCTATGTCCATGTGTTAATGTATGTCTGTGTCCATGTGTTAATGTATGTCTATGTCGGTGTGTAAATGTATATGTATGTCCATGTGTTAATGTATATCTATGTCCATGTGTTAATGTATGTCAATGTCCATGTGTTAATGTATGTCTGTATCCATGTAGTAATGTATCTCTATGTCCATGTGTTAATGTATGTCTATGTCCATGTGTTAATGTATATCTATGTCCATGTGTTAATGAATGTCTGTGTCCATGTGTTAATGTATATCTATGTCCATGTGTTAATGTATGTCAATGTCCATGTGTTAATGTATGTCTGTATCCATGTAGTAATGTATCTCTATGTCCATGTGTTAATGTATGTCTATGTACATGTGTTAATGTATATCTATGTCCATGTGTCAATGTATGTATGTGTCCATGTGTTAATGTATATATATGTCCATGTGTTAATGTGTGTCTATGTCCATGTGTTAATGTATGTCTATGTACATGTGTTAATGTATGTCTATGTCCATGTGTTAATGTATGTCTATGTCTATGTGTTAATGTATGTCTGTGTCCATGTGTTAATGTATGTCTATGTCCATGTGTTAATGTATGTCTGTGTCCATGTGTTAATGTATGTCTATGTCCATGTGTTAATGTATGTCTATGTACACGTGTTAATGTATATCTATGTCCATTCGTTAATGTATGTCTATGTCCATGTGTTAATGTATGTCTATGTCCATGTTTTAATGTATATCTATGTGCATGTGTTAATGTATATATATGTCTATGTGTTAATGTATATCTATGTCCATGTGTTAATGTATGTCTATGTCCATGTGTTAATGTATATTTATGTCTATGTGTTAATTTATATCTATGTACATGTGTTAATGTATATGTATGTCTATGTGTTAATGTATATCTATGTACATGTGTTAATGTATGTCTATGTCCATGTGTTTATGTATATCTATGTACATGTGTTAATGTATGTCTATGTCCATGTGTTAATGTATATCTATGTCTATGTATTAATGTATATCTATGTACATGTGTTAATGTATATGTATGTTTATGTGTTAATGTATGTCTATGTACATGTGTTAATGTATGTCTATGTCCATGTGTTAATGTATATCTATATCTATGTGTTAATGTATATCTATGTCTATGTGTTAATGTATATCTATGTACATGTGTTAATGTATATGTATGTTTATGTGTTAATGTATGTCTATGTACATGTGTTAATGTATGTCTATGTCCATGTGTTAATGTATATCTATATCTATGTGTTAATGTATATCTATGTCTATGTGTTAATGTATATCTATGTACATGTGTTAATGTATATGTATGTCTATGTGTTAATGTATATCTATGCCCATGTGTTAATGTATATCTATGTCTATGTGTTAATGTATATCTCTGTACATGTGTTAATGTATGTCAATGTCCATGTGTTAGTGTATGACTGTGTCCATGTGTTAATGTATGTCTATGTACGTCTGTTAATGTATGACTATGTCCATGTGTTAATGTATGTCTATGTACATGTGTTAATGTATGTCTGTGTCCAAGTGTTAATGCATGTCTGTGTCCATGTGTTAATGTATGTCTATGTACATGTGTTAATGTATGTCTATGTCCCTGTGTTAATGTATGTTTATGTTCATGTCTTAATGTATGTCTGTGTCCATGTGTTAATGTATGTCTATGTCCATGTGTTAATGTATGTCTATGTCCATGTGTTAATGTATGTCTATGTCCATTTGTTAATGTATGTCTGTGTCCACGTGTTAACGTATGTCTGTGTCCATGTGTTAATCTATGTCTATGTCCATGTGTTAATGTATGTCTATGTCAATGTGGTAATGTATCTCTATGTCCATGTGTTAATGTATGTCTATGTCCATGTGTTAATGTATATCTATGTCCATGTGTTAATGTATGTCTGTGTCCATGTGTTAATGTATATCTACGTCCATGTATTAATGTATGTCTATGTCCATGTGTTAATGTATGTCTATGTCCATGTGTTAATGTATGTCTATGTACATGTGTTAATGTATATCTATGTCCATGTGTCAATGTATGTCTGTGTCCATGTGTTAATGTATATCTATGTCCATGTGTTAATGTGTGTCTATGTCCATGTGTTAATGTATGTCTATGTACATGTGTTAATGTATGTCTATGTCCATGTGTTAATGTATGTCTATGTCTATGTGTTAATGTATGTCTGTGTCCAGGTGTTAATGTATGTCTATGTCCATGTGTTAATGTATGTCTGTGTCCATGTGTTAATGTATGTCTATGTCCATGTGTTAATGTATGTCTATGTCTATGTGTTAATGTATGTCTATGTACATGTGTTAATGTATGTCTATGTCCATGTGTTAATGTATATCTACGTCCATGTGTTAATGTATGTCTATGTCCATGTGTTAATGTATGTCAATGTCCATGTTTTAATGTATATCTATGTACATGTGTTAATGTATATATATGTCTATGTGTTAATGTATATCTATGTCTATGTGTTAATGTATATCTATGTACATGTGTTAATGTATATGTATGTCTATGTGTTCATGTATATCTATCTCCATGTGTTAATGTATGTCTATGTCCATGTGTTAATGTATGTCTATGTCCATGTGTTAATGTATGTCTATGTCCATGTGTTAATGTATATCTATGTACATGTGTTAATGAATGTCTATGTCCATGTGTTAATGTATATCTATGTCTATGTGTTAATGTATATCTATGTACATGTGTTAATGTATATGTATGTCTATGTGTTCATGTATATCTATCTCCATGTGTTAATGTATGTCTATGTCCATGTGTTAACGTATATCTATGTACATGTGTTAATGTATGTCTATGTCCATGTGTTAATGTATATCTACGTCCATGTGTTAATCTATGACTATGTCCATGTGTTAATGTATGTCTATGTCAATGTGTTAATGTATGTCTATGTCCATGTGTTAATGTATGTCTGTGTCCATGTGTTAATGTATGTCTATGTCGATGTGTAAATGTATATGTATGTCCATGTGTTAATGTATATCTATGTCCATGTGTTAATGTATGTCAATGTCCATGTGTTAATGTATGTCTGTGTCCATGTAGTAATGTATCTCTATGTCCATGTGTTAATGTATGTCTATGTCCATGTGTTAATGTATATCTATGTCCATGTGTTAATGAATGTATGTGTCCATGTGTTAATGTATATCTACGTCCATGTATTAATGTATCTCTATGTTCATGTGTTAATGTATGTCTATGTCCATGTGTTAATGTATGTCTATGTACATGTGTTAATGTATATCTATGTCCATGTGTCAATGTATGTATGTGTCCATGTGTTAATGTATATCTATGTCCATGTGTTAATGTGTGTCTATGTCCATGTGTTAATGTATGTCTATGTACATGTGTTAATGTATGTCTATGTCCATGTGTTAATGTATGTCTATGTCTATGTGTTAATGTATGTCTGTGTCCATGTGTTAATGTATGTCTATGTCCATGTGTTAATGTATGTCTGTGTCCATGTGTTAATGTATGTCTATGTCCATGTGTTAATGTATGTCTATGTACACGTGTTAATGTATATCTATGTCCATTCGTTAATGTATGTCTATGTCCATGTGTTAATGTATGTCTATGTCCATGTGTTAATGTATATTTATGTCTATGTGTTAATTTATATCTATGTACATGTGTTAATGTATATGTATGTCTATGTGTTAATGTATATCTATGTACATGTGTTAATGTATGTCTATGTCCATGTGTTAATGTATGTCTATGTACATGTGTTAATGTATATGTATGTCTATGTGTTCATGTATATCTATCTCCATGTGTTAATGTATGTCTATGTCCAGGTGTTAATGTATGTCTATATCCATGTGTTAATGTATATCTATGTACATGTGTTAATGTATGTCTATGTCCATGTGTTAATGTATATCTATGTCTATGTGTTATTGTATATCTATGTACATGTGTTAATGTATATGTATGTCTATGTGTTCATGTATATCTATCTCCATGTGTTAATGTATGTCTATGTCCATGTGTTAATATATATTTATGTCTATGTGTTAATTTATATCTATGTACATGTGTTAATGTATATGTATGTCTATGTGTTAATGTATATCTATGTACATGTGTTAATGTATGTCTATGTCCATGTGTTTATGTATATCTATGTACATGTGTTAATGTATGTCTATGTCCATGTGTTAATGTATATCTATGTCTATGTATTAATGTATATCTATGTACGTGTGTTAATGTATATGTATGTTTATGTGTTAATGTATGTCTATGTACATGTGTTAATGTATGTCTATGTCCATGTGTTAATGTATATCTATGTCTATGTGTTAATGTATATCTATGTCTATGTGTTAATGTATATCTATGTACATGTGTTAATGTATATGTATGTTTATGTGTTAATGTATGTCTATGTACATGTGTTAATGTATGTCTATGCCCATGTGTTAATGTATATCTATGTCTATGTGTTAATGTATATCTATGTACATGTGTTAATGTATGTCAATGTCCATGTGTTAGTGTATGACTGTGTCCATGTGTTAATGTATGTCTATGTACATCTGTTAATGTATGACTATGTCCATGTGTTAATGTATGTCTATGTACATGTGTTAATGTATGTCTGTGTCCATGTGTTAATGTATGTCTGTGTCCATGTGTTAATGTATGTCTATGTACATGTGTTAATTTATGTCTATGTACATATGTTAATATATGTCTATGTACATGTGTTAATGTATATCTATGTACATGTGTTAATGTATGTCTATGTCCACGTGTTAATGTATCTCTATGTACATGCGTTAATGAATGTCTATGTACATGTGTTAATGTATGTCTATGTCCATGTGTTAATGTATGTTTATGTTCATGTCTTAATGTATGTCTGTGTCCATGTGTTAATGTATGTCTATGTCCATGTGTTAATGTATGTCTATGTCCATGTGTTAATGTATGTCTATGTCCATTTGTTAATGTATGTCTGTGTCCACGTGTTAACGTATGTCTGTCTCCATGCGTTAATGTATGTCTATGTCCATGTGTTAATGTATGTCTATGTCAATGTGGTAATGTATCTCTATGTCCATGTGTTAATGTATGTCTATGTCCATGTGTTAATGTATGTCTATGTCCATGTGTTAATGTATGTCTATGTCCATGTGTTAATGTATGTCTATGTACATGTGTTAATGTATATCTATGTCCATGTGTCAATGTATGTCTGTGTCCATGTGTTAATGTATATCTATGTCCATGTGTTAATGTGTGTCTATGTCCATGTGTTAATGTATGTCTATGTACATCTGTTAGTGTATGTCTATGTCCATGTGTTAATGTATGTCTATGTACATGTGTTAATGTATGTCTGTGTCCATGTGTTAATGTATGTCTGTGTCCATGTGTTAATGTATGTCTATGTACATGTGTTAATTTATGTCTATGTACATGTGTTAATATATGTCTATGTACATGTGTTAATGTATATCTATGTACATGTGTTAATGTATGTCTATGTCCACGTGTTAATGTATCTCTATGTACATGTGTTAATGTATGTCTATGTACATGTGTTAATGTATGTCTATGTCCATGTGTTAATGTATGTCTATGTTCATGTCTTAATGTATGTCTGTGTCCATGTGTTAATGTATGTCTATGTCCATGTGTTAATGTATGTCTATGTCCATTTGTTAATGTATGTCTGTGTCCACGTGTTAATGTATGTCTGTGTCCATGTGTTAATCTATGACTATGTCCATGTGTTAATGTATGTCTATGTCAAAGTGTTAATGTATGTCTATGTCCATGTGTTAATGTATGTCTGTGTCCATGTGTTAATGTATGTCTATGTCGATGTGTAAATGTATATGTATGTCCATGTGTTAATGTATATCTATGTCCATGTGTTAATGTATGTCAATGTCCATGTGTTAATGTATGTCTGTAGCCATGTAGTAATGTATCTCTATGTCCATGTGTTAATGTATGTCTATGTCCATGTGTTAATGTATATCTATGTCCATGTGTTAATGAATGTCTGTGTCCATGTGTTAATGTATATCTACGTCCATGTATTAATGTATCTCTATGTTCATGTGTTAATGTATGTCTATGTCCATGTGTTAATGTATGTCTATGTACATGTGTTAATGTATATCTATGTCCATGTGTCAATGTATGTATGTGTCCATGTGTTAATGTATATATATGTCCATGTGTTAATGTGTGTCTATGTCCATGTGTTAATGTATGTCTATGTACATGTGTTAATGTATGTCTATGTCCATGTGTTAATGTATGTCTATGTCTATGTGTTAATGTATGTCTGTGTCCATGTGTTAATGTATGTCTATGTCCATGTGTTAATGTATGTCTGTGTCCATGTGTTAATGTATGTCTATGTCCATGTGTTAATGTATGTCTATGTACACGTGTTAATGTATATCTATGTCCATTCGTTAATGTATGTCTATGTCAATGTGTTAATGTATGTCTATGTCCATGTTTTAATGTATATCTATGTGCATGTGTTAATGTATATATATGTCTATGTGTTAATGTATATCTATGTCCATGTGTTAATGTGTGTCTATGTCCATGTGTTAATGTATGTCTATGTACATGTGTTAATGTATATGTATGTCTATGTGTTCATGTATATCTATCTCCATGTGTTAATGTATGTCTATGTCCAGGTGTTAATGTATGTCTATGTCCATGTGTTAATGTATGTCTATGTCCATGTGTTAATGTATATCTATGTACATGTGTTAATGTATGTCTATGTCCATGTGTTAATGTATATCTATGTCTATGTGTTATTGTATATCTATGTACATGTGTTAATGTATATGTATGTCTATGTGTTCATGTATATCTATCTCCATGTGTTAATGTATGTCTATGTCCATGTGGTAATGTATATTTATGTCTATGTGTTAATTTATATCTATGTACATGTGTTAATGTATATGTATGTCTATGTGTTAATGTATATCTATGTACATGTGTTAATGTATGTCTATGTCCATGTGTTTATGTATATCTATGTACATGTGTTAATGTATGTCTATGTCCATGTGTTAATGTATATCTATGTCTATGTATTAATGTATATCTATGTACATGTGTTAATGTATATGTATGTTTATGTGTTAATGTATGTCTATGTACATGTGTTAATGTATGTCTATGTCCATGTGTTAATGTATATCTATATCTATGTGTTAATGTATATCTATGTCTATGTGTTAATGTATATCTATGTACATGTGTTAATGTATATGTATGTTTATGTGTTAATGTATGTCTATGTACATGTGTTAATGTATGTCTATGTCCATGTGTTAATGTATATCTATATCTATGTGTTAATGTATATCTATGTCTATGTGTTAATGTATATCTATGTACATGTGTTAATGTATATGTATGTCTATGTGTTAATGTATATCTATGCCCATGTGTTAATGTATATCTATGTCTATGTGTTAATGTATATCTCTGTACATGTGTTAATGTATGTCAATGTCCATGTGTTAGTGTATGACTGTGTCCATGTGTTAATGTATGTCTATGTACATCTGTTAATGTATGACTATGTCCATGTGTTAATGTATGTCTATGTACATGTGTTAATGTATGTCTGTGTCCATGTGTTAATGCATGTCTCTGTCCATGTGTTAATGTATGTCTATGTACATGTGTTAATGTATGTCTATGTCCCTGTGTTAATGTATGTTTATGTTCATGTCTTAATGTATGTCTGTGTCCATGTGATAATGTATGTCTATGTCCATGTGTTAATGTATGTCTATGTCCATGTGTTAATGTATGTCTATGTCCATTTGTTAATGTATGTCTGTGTCCACGTGTTAACGTATGTCTGTGTCCATGTGTTAATCTATGTCTATGTCCATGTGTTAATGTATGTCTATGTCAATGTGGTAATGTATCTCTATGTCCATGTGTTAATGTATGTCTATGTCCATGTGTTAATGTATATCTATGTCCATGTGTTAATGTATGTCTGTGTCCATGTGTTAATGTATATCTACGTCCATGTATTAATGTATGTCTATGTCCATGTGTTAATGTATGTCTATGTCCATGTGTTAATGTATGTCTATGTACATGTGTTAATGTATATCTATGTCCATGTGTCAATGTATGTCTGTGTCCATGCGTTAATGTATATCTATGTCCATGTGTTAATGTGTGTCTATGTCCATGTGTTAATGTATGTCTATGTACATGTGTTAATGTATGTCTATGTCCATGTGTTAATGTATGTCTATGTCTATGTGTTAATGTATGTCTGTGTCCAGGTGTTAATGTATGTCTATGTCCATGTGTTAATGTATGTCTGTGTCCATGTGTTAATGTATGTCTATGTCCATGTGTTAATGTATGTCTATGTCTATGTGTTAATGTATGTCTATGTCTATGTGTTAATGTATGTCTATGTCCATGTGTTAATGTATATCTACGTCCATGTGTTAATGTATGTCTATGTCCATGTGTTAATGTATGTCAATGTCCATGTTTTAATGTATATCTATGTACATGTGTTAATGTATATATATGTCTATGTGTTAATGTATATCGATGTCTATGTGTTAATGTATATCTATGTACATGTGTTAATGTATATGTATGTCTATGTGTTCATGTATATCTGTCTCCATGTGTTAATGTATGTCTATGTCCATGTGTTAATGTATGTCTATGTCCATGTGTTAATGTATGTCTATGTCCATGTGTTAATGTATATCTATGTACATGTGTTAATGAATGTCTATGTCCATGTGTTAATGTATATCTATGTCTATGTGTTAATGTATATCTATGTACATGTGTTAATGTATATGTATGTCTATGTGTTCATGTATATCTATCTCCATGTGTTAATGTATGTCTATGTCCATGTGTTAATGTATATTTATGTCTATGTGTTAATTTATATCTATGTACATGTATTAAAGTATATGTATGTCTATGTGTTAATGTATATCTATGTACATGTGTTAATGTATGTCTATGTCCATGTGTTAACGTATATCTATGTACATGTGTTAATGTATGTCTATGTCCATGTGTTAATGTATATCTACGTCCATGTGTTAATCTATGACTATGTCCATGTGTTAATGTATGTCTATGTCAATGTGTTAATGTATGTCTATGTCCATGTGTTAATGTATGTCTGGGTCCATGTGTTAATGTATGTCTATGTCGATGTGTAAATGTATATGTATGTCCATGTGTTAATGTATATCTATGTCCATGTGTTAATGTATGTCAATGTCCATGTGTTAATATATGTCTATGTACATGTGTTAATGTATGTCTATGTACATGTGTTAATGTATGTCTATGTCCACGTATTAATGTATCTCTATGTACATTTGTTAATGTATGTCTATGTCCATGTGTTAATGTATGTCTGTGTCCATGTGTTAATGTATATGTATGTTTATGTGTTAATGTATGTCTATGTACATGTGTTAATGTATGTCTATGTCCATGTGTTAATGTATATCTATGTCTATGTGTTAATGTATATCTATGTACATGTGTTAATGTATGTCAATGTCTATGTGTTAGTGTATGACTGTGTCCATGTGTTAATGCATGTCTATGTCCATTTGTTAATGTATGTCTGTGTCCATGTGTTAATGTATGTCTGTGTCCATGTGTTAATCTATGTCTATGTCCATGTGTTAATGTATGTCTATGTCCATGTGTTAATGTATGTCTATGTCCATGTGTTAATGTATGTCTGTTTCCATGTGTTAATGTATGTCTATGTCCATGTGTTAATGAATATGTATGTCCATGTGTTAATGTATATCTATGTCCATGTGTTAATGTATGTCAATGTCCATGTGTTAATGTATGTCTGTGTCCATGTGGTAATGTATCCCTATGTCCATGTGTTAATGTATGTCTATGTCCATGTGTTAATGTATATCTATGTCAATGTGTTAATGTATGTCTGTGTCCATGTGTTAATGTATCTCTACGTCCATGTATTAATGTATGTCTATGTACATGTGTTAATGTATGTCTATGTCCATGTGTTAATGTATGTCTATGTACATGTGTTAATGTATATCTATGTCCATGTGTCAATATATGACTGTGTCCATGTGTTAATGTATATCTATGTCCATGTGTTAATGTGTGTCTATGTCCATGTGTTAATGTATGTCTATGTACATGTGTTACTATATGTCTATGTACATGTGTTAATGTATGTCTATGTACATGTGTTAATGTATGTCTGTGTCCATGTGTTAATGTATGTCTATGTCCATGTGTTAATGTATGTCTGTGTCCATGTGTTAATGTATGTCTATGTCCATGTGTTAATGTATGTCTATGTCTGTGTGTTAATGTATATGTATGTCTATGTGTTCATGTATATCTATCTCCATGTGTTAATGTATGTCTATGTCCATGTGTTAATGTATGTCTATGTCCATGTGTTAATGTATGTCTATGTCCATGTGTTAATGTATATCTATGTACATGTGTTAATGAATGTCTATGTCCATGTGTTAATGTATATCTATGTCTATGTGTTAATGTATATCTATGTACATGTGTTAATGTATATGTATGTCTATGTGTTCATGTATATCTATCTCCATGTGTTAATGTATGTCTATGTCCATGTGTTAATGTATATTTATGTCTATGTGTTAATTTATATCTATGTACATGTATTAAAGTATATGTATGTCTATGTGTTAATGTATATCTATGTACATGTGTTAATGTATGTCTATGTCCATGTGTTAACGTATATCTATGTACATGTGTTAATGTATGTCTATGTCCATGTGTTAATGTATATCTACGTCCATGTGTTAATCTATGACTATGTCCATGTGTTAATGTATGTCTATGTCAATGTGTTAATGTATGTCTATGTCCATGTGTTAATGTATGTCTGGGTCCATGTGTTAATGTATGTCTATGTCGATGTGTAAATGTATATGTATGTCCATGTGTTAATGTATATCTATGTCCATGTGTTAATGTATGTCAATGTCCATGTGTTAATATATGTCTATGTACATGTGTTAATGTATGTCTATGTACATGTGTTAATGTATGTCTATGTCCACGTATTAATGTATCTCTATGTACATTTGTTAATGTATGTCTATGTCCATGTGTTAATGTATGTCTGTGTCCATGTGTTAATGTATATGTATGTTTATGTGTTAATGTATGTCTATGTACATGTGTTAATGTATGTCTATGTCCATGTGTTAATGTATATCTATGTCTATGTGTTAATGTATATCTATGTACATGTGTTAATGTATGTCAATGTCTATGTGTTAGTGTATGACTGTGTCCATGTGTTAATGCATGTCTATGTCCATTTGTTAATGTATGTCTGTGTCCATGTGTTAATGTATGTCTGTGTCCATGTGTTAATCTATGTCTATGTCCATGTGTTAATGTATGTCTATGTCCATGTGTTAATGTATGTCTATGTCCATGTGTTAATGTATGTCTGTTTCCATGTGTTAATGTATGTCTATGTCCATGTGTTAATGTATATGTATGTCCATGTGTTAATGTATATCTATGTCCATGTGTTAATGTATGTCAATGTCCATGTGTTAATGTATGTCTGTGTCCATGTGGTAATGTATCCCTATGTCCATGTGTTAATGTATGTATATGTCCATGTGTTAATGTATATCTATGTCCATGTGTTAATGTATGTCTGTGTCCATGTGGTAATGTATCTCTACGTCCATGTATTAATGTATGTCTATGTACATGTGTTAATGTATGTCTATGTCCATGTGTTAATGTATGTCTATGTACATGTGTTAATGTATATCTATGTCCATGTGTCAATATATGACTGTGTCCATGTGTTAATGTATATCTATGTCCATGTGTTAATGTGTGTCTATGTCCATGTGTTAATGTATGTCTATGTACATGTGTTAATATATGTCTATGTACATGTGTTAATGTATGTCTATGTACATGTGTTAATGTATGTCTGTGTCCATGTGTTAATGTATGTCTATGTCCATGTGTTAATGTATGTCTGTGTCCATGTGTTAATGTATGTCTATGTCCATGTGTTAATGTATGTCTATGTCTGTGTGTTAATGTATATGTATGTCTATGTGTTCATGTATATCTATCTCCATGTGTTAATGTATGTCTATGTCCATGTGTTAATGTATGTCTATGTACATGTGTTAATGTATATCTATGTCCATGTGTTAATGTATGTCTATGTCCATGTGTTAATGTATGTCTATGTCCATGTTTTAATGTATATCTATGTACATGTGTTAATGTATATATATGTCTATGTGTTAATGTATATCTATGTCTATGTGTTAATGTATATCTATGTACATGTGTTAATGTATGTCTATGTCAATGTGTTAATGTATGTCTATGTTCATGTGTTAATGTATATATATGTCTATGTGTTAATGTATATCTATGTCTATGTGTTAATGTATATCTATGTCTATGTGTTAATGTATATCTATGTCCATGTGTTAATGTATGTCTATGTACATGTGTTAATGTATGTCTATGTTCATGTGTTAATGTATGTCTATGTCCATGTGTTAATGTATATCTATGTCCATGTGTTAATGCATGTCTATGTACATGTGTTAATGTATGTCTATCTACATGTATTAATGTATATCTATGTCCATGTGTTAATGTATCTCTATGTCCATGTGTTAATGTATGTCTATGTCCATGTGTTAATGTATTTCTATGTCCATGTGTTAATGTATGTCTATGTCCATGTGTTAATGTATGTCTGTGTCCATGTGTTAATGTATGTCTATGTACATATGTTAATGTATGTCTATGTCCATGTGTTAATGCATGTCTATGTACATGTGTTAATGTATGTCTATCTACATGTATTAATGTATGTCTATGTCCATGTGTTAATGTATCTCTATGTCCATGTGTTAATGTATGTCTATGTCTATGTGTTAATGTATATCTATGTACATGTGTTAATGTATGTCAATGTCTATGTGTTAGTGTATGACTGTGTCCATGTGTTAATGTATGTCTATGTCCATTTGTTAATGTATGTCTGTGTCCATGTGTTAATGTATGTCTGAGTCCATGTGTTAATCTATGTCTATGTCCATGTGTTAATGTATGTCTATGTCCATGTGTTAATGTATATATATGTCTATGTGTTAATGTATATCTATGTACATGTGTTAATGTATGTCAATGTATATGTGTTAGTGTATGACTGTGTCCATGTGTTAATGTATGTATATGTCCATTTGTTAATGTATGTCTGTGTCCATGTGTTAATGTATGTCTGTGTCCATGTGTTAATCTATGCCTATGTCCATGTGTTAATGTATGACTATGTCCATGTGTTAATGTATGTCTATGTCCATGTGTTAATGTATGTCTGTTTCCATGTGTTAATGTATGTCTATGTCCATGTGTTAATGTATATGTATGTCCATGTGTTAATGTATATCTATGTCCATGTGTTAATGTATGTCAATGTCCATGTGTTAATGTATGTCTGGGTCCATGTGGTAATGTATCTCTATGTCCATGTGTTAATGTATGTCTATGTCCATGTGTTAATGTATATCTATGTCCATGTGTTAATGTATGTCTGTGTCCATGTGTTAATGTATCTCTACGTCCATGTATTAATGTATGTCTATGTACATGTGTTAATGTATGTCTATGTCCATGTGTTAATGTATGTCTATGTACATGTGTTAATGTATATCTATGTCCATGTGTCAATGTATGTCTGTGTCCATGTGTTAATGTATATCTGTGTCCATGTGTTAATGTGTGTCTATGTCCATGTGTTAATGTATGTCTATGTACATGTGTTAATATATGTCTATGTACATGTGTTAATGTATGTCTATGTCTATGTGTTAATGTATGTCTGTGTCCATGTGTTAATGTATGTCTATGTCCATGTGTTAATGTATGTCTGTGTCCATGTGTTAATGTATGTCTATGTCCATGTGTTAATGTATGTCTATGTCTGTGTGTTAATGTATATGTATGTCTATGTGTTCATGTATATCTATCTCCATGTGTTAATGTATGTCTATGTCCAAGTGTTAATGTATGTCTATGTACATGTGTTAATGTATATCTATGTCCATGTGTTCATGTATATCTATCTCCATGTGTTAATGTATGTCTATGTCTATGTGTTAATGTATGTCTGTGTCCATGTGTTAATGTATGTCTATGTCCATGTGTTAATGTATGTCTGTGTCCATGTGTTAATGTATGTCTATGTCCATGTGTTAATGTATGTCTATGTCCATGTTTTAATGTATATCTATGTACATGTGTTAATGTATATATATGTCTATGTGTTAATGTATATCTATGTCTATGTGTTAATGTATATCTATGTACATGTGTTAATGTATATGTATGTCTAGGTGTTGATGTATATCTATCTCCATGTGTTAATGTATGTCTATGTCCATGTGTAAATGTATGTCTATGTCCATGTGTTAATGTATGTCTATGTCCATGTGTTAATGTATATCTATGTACATGTGTTAATGTATATGTATGTCTATGTGTTCATGTATATCTATCTCCATGTGTTAATGTATGTCTATGTCCATGTGTTAATGTATATTTATGTCTATGTGTCAATTTATATCTATGTACAGGGGTTAATGTATATGTATGTCTATGTGTTAATGTATATCTATGTACATGTGTTAATGTATGTCTATGTCCATGTGTTAATATATATCTATGTACATGTGTTAATGTATGTCTATGTCCATGTATTAATGTATATCTATGTCTATGTGTTAATGCATATCTATGTACATGTGTTAATGTATGTCTATGTCCATGTGTTAATGTATATCTATGTCTATGTGTTAATGTATATCTATGTACATGTGTTAATGTATGTCTATGTTAATGTGTTAGTGTATATCTATGTCCATGTGTTAATGTATGTCTATGTCCATGTGTTAATGTATATGTATGTCCATGTGTTAATGTATATATATATCCATGTGTTAACGTATGTCAATGTCCATGTGTTAGTGTATGACTGTGTCCATGTGTTAATGTATGTCTATGTACATCTGTTAATGTATGTCTATGTCCATGTGTTAATGTATGTCTATGTCCATGTGTTAATGTATGTCTGTGTCCATGTGTTAATGTATGTCTGTGTCCATGTGTTAATGTATGTCTATGTACATGTGTTAAATTATATCTATGTACATGTGTTAATATATGTCTATGTACATGTGTTAATGTATGTCTATGTCCACGTATTAATGTATCTCTATGTACATTTGTTAATGTATGTCTATCTCCATGTATTAATGTATGTCTGTGTCCATGTGTTAATGTATATGTATGTTTATGTGTTAATGTATGTCTATGTACACGTGTTAATGTATGTCTATGTCCATGTGTTAATGTATATCTATGTCTATGTGTTAATGTATATCAATGTACATGTGTTAATGTATGTCAATGTCTATGTGTTAGTGTATGACTGTGTCCATGTGTTAATGTATGTCTATGTCCATTTGTTAATGTATGTCTGTGTCCATGTGTTAATGTATGTCTGTGTCCATGTGTTAATCTATGTCTATGTCCATGTGTTAATGTATGTCTATGTCCATGTGTTAATGTATGTCTATGTCCATGTGTTAATGTATGTCTGTTTCCATGTGTTAATGTATGTCTATGTCCATGTGTTAATGTATATGTATGTCCATGTGTTAATGTATATCTATGTCCATGTGTTAATGTATGTCAATGTCCATGTGTTAATGTATGTCTGTGTCCATGTTAGAATGTATCTCTATGTCCATGTGTTAATGTATGTCTATGTCCATGTGTTAATGTATATCTATGTCCATGTGTTAATGTATGTCTGTGTCCATGTGTTAATGTATATCTATGTACATGTGTTAATGTATATGTATGTCTATGTGTTCATGTATATCTATCTCCATGTGTTAATGTATGTCTATGTCCATGTGTTAATGTATATTTATGTCTATGTGTTAATTTATATCTATGTACAGGGGTTAATGTATATGTATGTCTATGTGTTAATGTATATCTATGTACATGTGTTAATGTATGTCTATGTCCATGTGTTAATATATATCTATGTACATGTGTTAATGTATGTCTATGTCCATGTATTAATGTATATCTATGTCTATGTGTTAATGCATATCTATGTACATGTGTTAATGTATATGTATGTCTATGTGTTAATGTATGTCTATGTACATGTGTTAATGTATGTCTATGTCCATGTGTTAATGTATATCTATGTCTATGTGTTAATGTATATCTATGTACATGTGTTAATGTATGTCTATGTCAATGTGTCAGTGTATATCTATGTCCATGTGTTAATGTATGTCTATGTACATGTGTTAATGTATGTCTATGTTCATGTGTTAATGTATATCTATGTCTATGTGTTAATGTATATCTATGTACATGTGTTAATGTATGTCTATGTTAATGTGTTAGTGTATATCTATGTCCATGTGTTAATGTATGTCTATGTCCATGTGTTAATGTATATGTATGTCCATGTGTTAATGTATATCTATATCCATGTGTTAACGTATGTCTATGTACATCTGTTAATGTATGTCTATGTCCATGTGTTAATGTATGTCTATGTCCATGTGTTAATGTATGTCTGTGTCCATGTGTTAATGTATGTCTGTGTCCATGTGTTAATGTATGTCTATGTACATGTGTTAAATTATATCCATGTACATGTGTTAATATATGTCTATGTACATGTGTTAATGTATGTCTATGTACATGTGTTAATGTATGTCTATGTCCACGTATTAATGTATCTCTATGTACATTTGTTAATGTATGTCTATGTCCATGTGTTAATGTATGTCTGTGTCCATGTGTTAATGTATATGTATGTTTATGTGTTAATGTATGTCTATGTACATGTGTTAATGTATGTCTATGTCCATGTGTTAATGTATATCTATGTCTATGTGTTAATGTATATCTATGTACATGTGTTAATGTATGTCAATGTCTATGTGTTAGTGTATGACTGTGTCCATGTGTTAATGTATGTCTATGTCCATTTGTTAATGTATGTCTGTGTCCATGTGTTAATGTATGTCTGTGTCCATGTGTTAATCTATGCCTATGTCCATGTGTTAATGTATGTCTATGTCCATGTGTTAATGTATGTCTATGTCCATGTGTTAATGTATGTCTGTTTCCATGTGTTAATGTATGTCTATGTCCATGTGTTAATGTATATGTATGTCCATGTGTTAATGTATATCTATGTCCATGTGTTAATGTATGTCAATGTCCATGTGTTAATGTATGTCTGTGTCCATGTGGTAATGTATCTCTATGTCCATGTGTTAATGTATGTCTATGTCCATTTGTTAATGTATATCTATGTCCATGTGTTAATGTATGTCTGTGTCCATGTGTTAATGTAACTCTACGTCCATGTATTAATATATATCTATGTACATGTGTTAATGTATATCTATGTCCATGTGTCAATATATGTCTGTGTCCATGTGTTAATGTATATCTATGTCCATGTGTTAATGTGTGTCTATGTCCATGTGTTAATGTATGTCTATGTACATGTGTTAATATATGTCTATGTACATGTGTTAATGTATGTCTATGTACATGTGTTAATGTATGTCTGTGTCCATGTGTTAATGTATGTCTATGTCCATGTGTTAATGTATGTCTGTGTCCATGTGTTAATGTATGTCTATGTCCATGTGTTAATGTATGTCTATGTCTGTGTGTTAATGTATATGTATGTCTATGTGTTCATGTATATCTATCTCCATGTGTTAATGTATGTCCATGTCCATGTGTTAATGTATGTCTATGTACATGTGTTAATGTATATCTATGTCCATGTGTTAATGTATGTCTATGTCCATGTGTTAATTTATGTCTATGTCCATGTTTTAATGTATATCTATGTACATGTGTTAATTTATATATATGTCTATGTGTTAATGTATATCTATGTCTATGTGTTAATGTATATCTATGTACATGTGTTAATGTATGTCTATGTCAATGTGTCAGTGTATATCTATGTCCATGTGTTAATGTATGTCTATGTACATGTATTAATGTATGTCTATGTTCATGTGTTAATGTATGTCTATGTCCATGTGTTAATGTATATCTATTTCCATGTGTTAATGCATGTCTATGTACATGTGTTAATGTATGTCTATCTACATGTATTAATGTATATCTATGTCCATGTGTTAATGTATCTCTATGTCCATGTGTTAATGTATGTCTATGCCCATGTGTTAATGTATTTCTATGTCCATGTGTTAACGTATGTCTATGTCCATGTGTTAATGTATGTCTATGTACATATGTTAATGTATGTCTATGTCCATGTGTTAATGCATGTCTATGTACATGTGTTAATGTATGTCTATCTACATGTATTAATGTATGTCTATGTCCATGTGTTAATGTATCTCTATGTCCATGTGTTAATGTATGTCTATGTCTATGTGTTAATGTATATCTATGTACATGGGTTAATGTATGTCAATGTCTATGTGTTAGTGTATGACTGTGTCCATGTGTTAATGTATGTCTATGTCCATTTTTTAATGTATGTCTGTGTCCATGTGTTAATGTATGTCTGTGTCCATGTGTTAATCTATGTCTATGTCCATGTGTTAATGTATGTCTATGTCCATGTGTTAATGTATATCTATGTCTATGTGTTAATGTATATCTATGTACATGTGTTAATGTATGTAAATGTCTATGTGTTAGTGTATGACTGTGTCCATGTGTTAATGTATGTCTATGTCCATTTGTTAATGTATGTCTGTGTCCATGTGTTAATGTATGTCTGTGTCCATGTGTTAATCTATGTCTATGTCCATGTGTTAATGTATGTCTATGTCCATGTGTTAATGTATGTCTATGTCCATGTGTTAATGTATGTCTGTTTCCATGTGTTAATGTATGTCTATATCCATGTGTTAATGTATTTGTATGTCCATGTGTTAATGTATATCTATGTCCATGTGTTAATGTATGTCAATGTCCATGTGTTAATGTATGTCTGTGTCCATGTGTTAATGTATCTCTACGTCCATGTATTAATGTATGTCTATGTACATGTGTTAATGTATGTCTATGTCCATGTGTTAATGTATGTCTATGTACATGTGTTAATATATGTCTATGTACATGTGTTAATGTATGTCTATGTCTATGTGTTAATGTATGTCTGTGTCCATGTGTTAATGTATGTCTATGTCCATGTGTTAATGTATGTCTGTGTCCATGTGTTAATGTATGTCTATGTCTATGTGTTAATGTATGTCTATGTCTGTGTGTTAATGTATATGTATGTCTATGTGTTCATGTATATCTATCTCCATGTGTTAATGTATGTCTATGTCCAAGTGTTAATGTATGTCTATGTACATGTGTTAATGTATATCTATGCCCATGTGTTCATGTATATCTATCTCCATGTGTTAATGTATGTCTATGTCTATGTGTTAATGTATGTCTGTGTCCATGTGTTAATGTATGTCTATGTCCATGTGTTAATGTATGTCTGTGTCCATGTGTTAATGTATGTATATGTCCATGTGTTAATGTATGTCTATGTCCATGTTTTAATGTATATCTATGTACATGTGTTAATGTATATATATGTCTATGTGTTAATGTATATCTATGTCTATGTGTTAATGTATATCTATGTACATGTGTTAATGTATATGTATGTCTATGTGTTCATGTATATCTATCTCCATGTGTTAATGTATGTCTATGTCCATGTGTAAATGTATGTCTATGTCCATGTGTTAATGTATGTCTATGTCCATGTGTTAATGTATATCTATGTACATGTGTTAATGTATATGTATGTCTATGTGTTCATGTATATTTATCTCCATGTGTTAATGTATGTCTATGTCCATGTGTTAATGTATATTTATGTCTATGTGTTAATTCATATCTATGTACAGGGGTTAATGTATATGTATGTCTATGTGTTAATGAATATCTATGTACATGTGTTAATGTATGTCTATGTCCATGTGTTAATATATATCTATGTACATGTGTTAATGTATGTCTATGTCCATGTATTAATGTATATCTATGTCTATGTGTTAATGCATATCTATGTACATGTGTTAATGTATATGTATGTCTATGTGTTAATGTATGTCTATGTACATGTGTTAGTATGTCTATGTCCATGTGTTAATGTATATCTATGTCTATGTGTTAATGTATATCTATGTACATGTGTTAATGTATGTCTATGTCAATGTGTCAGTGTATATCTATGTCCATGTGTTAATGTATGTCTATGTACATGTGTTAATGTATGTCTATGTTCATGTGTTAATGTATATCTATGTCTATGTGTTAATGTATATCTATGTACATGTGTTAATGTATGTCTATGTTAATGTGTTAGTGTATATCTATGTCCATGTGTTAATGTATGTCTATGTCCATGTGTTAATGTATATGTATGTCCATGTGTTAATGTATATTTATATCCATGTGTTAACGTATGTCAATGTCCATGTGTTAGTGTATGACTGTGTCCATGTGTTAATGTATGTCTATGTACATCTGTTAATGTATGTCTATGTCCATGTGTTAATGTATGTCTATGTCCATGTGTTAATGTATGTCTGTGTCCATGTGTTAATGTATGTCTGTGTCCATGTGTTAATGTATGTCTATGTACATGTGTTAAATTATATCCATGTACATGTGTTAATATATGTATATGTACATGTGTTAATGTATGTCAATGTACATGTGTTAATGTATGTCTATGTCCACGTATTAATGTATCTCTATGTACATTTGTTAATGTATGTCTATGTCCATGTGTTAATGTATGTCTGTGTCCATGTGTTAATGTATATGTATGTTTATGTGTTAATGTATGTCTATGTACATGTGTTAATGTATGTCTATGTCCATGTGTTAATGTATATCTATGTCTATGTGTTAATGTATATCTATGTACATGTGTTAATGTATGTCAATGTCTATGTGTTAGTGTATGACTGTGTCCATGTGTTAATGTATGTCTATGTCCATTTGTTAATGTATGTCTGTGTCCATGTGTTAATGTATGTCTGTGTCCATGTGTTAATCTATGCCTATGTCCATGTGTTAATGTATGTCTGTTTCCATGTGTTAATGTATGTCTATGTCCAGGTGTTAATGTATATGTATGTCCATGTGTTAATGTATATCTATGTCCATGTGTTAATGTATGTCAATGTCCATGTGTTAATGTATGTCTGTGTCCATGTGGTAATGTATATCTATGTCCATGTGTTAATGTATGTCTATGTCCATGTGTTAATGTATATCTATGTCCATGTGTTAATGTATGTCTGTGTCCATGTGTTAATGTATCTCTACGTCCATGTATTAATATATATCTATGTACATGTGTTAATGTATGTCTATGTCCATGTGTTAATGTATGTCTATGTACATGTGTTAATGTATATCTATGTCCATGTGTCAATATATGTCTGTGTCCATGTGTTAATGTATATCTATGTCCATGTGTTAATGTGTGTCTATGTCCATGTGTTAATGTATGTCTATGTACATGTGTTAATATATGTCTATGTACATGTGTTAATGTATGTCTATGTACATGTGTTAATGTATGTCTGTGTCCATGTGTTAATGTATGTCTATGTCCATGTGTTAATGTATGTCTGTGTCCATGTGTTAATGTATGTCTATGTCCATGTGTTAATGTATGTCTATGTCTGTGTGTTAATGTATATGTATGTCTATGTGTTCATGTATATCTATCTCCATGTGTTAATGTATGTCCATGTCCATGTGTTAATGTATGTCTATGTACATGTGTTAATGTATATCTATGTCCATGTGTTAATGTATGTCTATGTCCATGTGTTAATTTATGTCTATGTCCATGTTTTAATGTATATCTATGTACATGTGTTAATTTATATATATGTCTATGTGTTAATGTATATCTATGTCTATGTGTTAATGTATATCTATGTACATGTGTTAATGTATGTCTATGTCAATGTGTCAGTGTATATCTATGTCCATGTGTTAATGTATGTCTATGTACATGTGTTAATGTATGTCTATGTTCATGTGTTAATGTATGTCTATGTCCATGTGTTAATGTATATCTATGTCCATGTGTTAATGCATGTCTATGTACATGTGTTAATGTATGTCTATCTACATGTATTAATGTATATCTATGTCCATGTGTTAATGTATCTCTATGTCCATGTGTTAATGTATGTTTATGCCCATGTGTTAATGTATTTCTATGTCCATGTGTTAATGTATGTCTATGTCCATGTGTTAATGTATGTCTGTGTCCATGTGTTAATGTATGTCTATGTACATATGTTAATGTATGTCTATGTCCATGTATTAATGTATATCTATGTCTATGTGTTAATGCATATCTATGTACATGTGTTAATGTATATGTATGTCTATGTGTTAATGTATGTCTATGTACATGTGTTAGTATGTCTATGTCCATGTGTTAATGTATATCTATGTCTATGTGTTAATGTATATCTATGTACATGTGTTAATGTATGTCTATGTCAATGTGTCAGTGTATATCTATGTCCATGTGTTAATGTATGTCTATGTACATGTGTTAATGTATGTCTATGTTCATGTGTTAATGTATATCTATGTCTATGTGTTAATGTATATCTATGTACATGTGTTAATGTATGTCTATGTTAATGTGTTAGTGTATATCTATGTCCATGTGTTAATGTATGTCTATGTCCATGTGTTAATGTATATGTATGTCCATGTGTTAATGTATATTTATATCCATGTGTTAACGTATGTCAATGTCCATGTGTTAGTGTATGACTGTGTCCATGTGTTAATGTATGTCTATGTACATCTGTTAATGTATGTCTATGTCCATGTGTTAATGTATGTCTATGTCCATGTGTTAATGTATGTCTGTGTCCATGTGTTAATGTATGTCTGTGTCCATGTGTTAATGTATGTCTATGTACATGTGTTAAATTATATCCATGTACATGTGTTAATATATGTATATGTACATGTGTTAATGTATGTCAATGTACATGTGTTAATGTATGTCTATGTCCACGTATTAATGTATCTCTATGTACATTTGTTAATGTATGTCTATGTCCATGTGTTAATGTATGTCTGTGTCCATGTGTTAATGTATATGTATGTTTATGTGTTAATGTATGTCTATGTACATGTGTTAATGTATGTCTATGTCCATGTGTTAATGTATATCTATGTCTATGTGTTAATGTATATCTATGTACATGTGTTAATGTATGTCAATGTCTATGTGTTAGTGTATGACTGTGTCCATGTGTTAATGTATGTCTATGTCCATTTGTTAATGTATGTCTGTGTCCATGTGTTAATGTATGTCTGTGTCCATGTGTTAATCTATGCCTATGTCCATGTGTTAATGTATGTCTGTTTCCATGTGTTAATGTATGTCTATGTCCAGGTGTTAATGTATATGTATGTCCATGTGTTAATGTATATCTATGTCCATGTGTTAATATATGTCAATGTCCATGTGTTAATGTATGTCTGTGTCCATGTGGTAATGTATATCTATGTCCATGTGTTAATGTATGTCTATGTCCATGTGTTAATGTATATCTATGTCCATGTGTTAATGTATGTCTGTGTCCATGTGTTAATGTATCTCTACGTCCATGTATTAATATATATCTATGTACATGTGTTAATGTATGTCTATGTCCATGTGTTAATGTATGTCTATGTACATGTGTTAATGTATATCTATGTCCATGTGTCAATATATGTCTGTGTCCATGTGTTAATGTATATCTATGTCCATGTGTTAATGTGTGTCTATGTCCATGTGTTAATGTATGTCTATGTACATGTGTTAATATATGTCTATGTACATGTGTTAATGTATGTCTATGTACATGTGTTAATGTATGTCTGTGTCCATGTGTTAATGTATGTCTATGTCCATGTGTTAATGTATGTCTGTGTCCATGTGTTAATGTATGTCTATGTCCATGTGTTAATGTATGTCTATGTCTGTGTGTTAATGTATATGTATGTCTATGTGTTCATGTATATCTATCTCCATGTGTTAATGTATGTCCATGTCCATGTGTTAATGTATGTCTATGTACATGTGTTAATGTATATCTATGTCCATGTGTTAATGTATGTCTATGTCCATGTGTTAATTTATGTCTATGTCCATGTTTTAATGTATATCTATGTATATGTGTTAATTTATATATATGTCTATGTGTTAATGTATATCTATGTCTATGTGTTAATGTATATCTATGTACATGTGTTAATGTATGTCTATGTCAATGTGTCAGTGTATATCTATGTCCATGTGTTAATGTATGTCTATGTACATGTGTTAATGTATGTCTATGTTCATGTGTTAATGTATGTCTATGTCCATGTGTTAATGTATATCTATGTCCTTGTGTTAATGCATGTCTATGTACATGTGTTAATGTATGTCTATCTACATGTATTAATGTATATCTATGTCCATGTGTTAATGTATCTCTATGTCCATGTGTTAATGTATGTTTATGCCCATGTGTTAATGTATTTCTATGTCCATGTGTTAATGTATGTCTATGTCCATGTGTTAATGTATGTCTGTGTCCATGTGTTAATGTATGTCTATGTACATATGTTAATGTATGTCTATGTCCATGTGTTAATGCATGTCTATGTACATGTGTTAATGTATGTCTATCTACATGTATTAATGTATGTCTATGTCCATGTGTTAATGTATCTCTATGTCCATGTGTTAATGTATGTCTATGTCTATATGTTAATGTATATCTATGTACATGTGTTAATGTATGTCAATGTCTATGTGTTAGTGTATGACTGTGTCTATGTGTTAGTGTATGACTGTGTCCATGTGTTAATGTATGTCTATGTCCATTTTTTAATGTATGTCTGTGTCCATGTGTTAATGTATGTCTGTGTCCATGTGTTAATCTATGTCTATGCCCATGTGTTAATGTATGTCTATGTCCATGTGTTAATGTATATCTATGTCTATGTGTTAATGTATATCTATGTACATGTGTTAATGTATGTCTATGTCCATGTGTTAGTGTATGTCTATGTCCATGTGTTAATGTATGTCTATGTCCATGTGTTAATGTATGTCTGTTTCCATGTGTTAATGTATGTCTATATCCATGTGTTAATGTATTTGTATGTCCATGTGTTAATGTATATCTATGTCCATGTGTTAATGTATGTCAATGTCCATGTGTTAATGTATGTCTGTGTCCATGTGTTAATGTATCTCTACGTCCATGTATTAATGTATGTCTATGTACATGTGTTAATGTATGTCTATGTCCATGTGTTAATATATATCTATGTACATGTGTTAATGTATGTCTATGTCCATGTATTAATGTATATCTATGTCTATGTGTTAATGCATATCTATGTACATGTGTTAATGTATATGTATGTCTATGTGTTAATGTATGTCTATGTACATGTGTTAATGTATGTCTATGTCCATGTGTTAATGTATATCTATGTCTATGTGTTAATGTATATCTATGTACATGTGTTAATGTATGTCTATGTCAATGTGTCAGTGTATATCTATGTCCATGTGTTAATGTATGTCTATGTACATGTGTTAATGTATGTCTATGTTCATGTGTTAATGTATATCTATGTCTATGTGTTAATGTATATCTATGTACATGTGTTAATGTATGTCTATGTTAATGTGTTAGTGTATATCTATGTCCATGTGTTAATGTATGTCTATGTCCATGTGTTAATGTATATGTATGTCCATGTGTTAATGTATATCTATATCCATGTGTTAACGTATGTCAATGTCCATGTGTTAGTGTATGACTGTGTCCATGTGTTAATGTATGTCTATGTACATCTGTTAATGTATGTCTATGTCCATGTGTTAATGTATGTCTATGTCCATGTGTTAATGTATGTCTGTGTCCATGTGTTAATGTATGTCTGTGTCCATGTGTTAATGTATGTCTATGTACATGTGTTAAATTATATCTATGTACATGTGTTAATATATGTCTATGTACATGTGTTAATGTATGTCTATGTACATGTGTTAATGTATGTCTATGTCCACGTATTAATGTATCTCTATGTACATTTGTTAATGTATGTCTATGTCCATGTGTTAATGTATGTCTGTGTCCATGTGTTAATGTATATGTATGTTTATGTGTTAATGTATGTCTATGTACACGTGTTAATGTATGTCTATGTCCATGTGTTAATGTATATCTATGTCTATGTGTTAATGTATATCAATGTACATGTGTTAATGTATGTCAATGTCTATGTGTTAGTGTATGACTGTGTCCATGTGGTAATGTATGTCTATGTCCATTTGTTAATGTATGTCTGTGTCCATGTGTTAATGTATGTCTGTGTCCATGTGTTAATCTATGTCTATGTCCATGTGTTAATGTATGTCTATGTCCATGTGTTAATGTATGTCTATGTCCATGTGTTAATGTATGTCTGTTTCCATGTGTTAATGTATGTCTATGTCCATGTGTTAATGTATATGTATGTCCATGTGTTAATGTATATCTATGTCCATGTGTTAATGTATGTCAATGTCCATGTGTTAATGTATGTCTGTGTCCATGTGGGAATGTATCTCTATGTCCATGTGTTAATGTATGTCTATGTCCATGTGTTAATGTATATCTATGTCCATGTGTTAATGTATATCTATGTCTATGTGTTAATGCATATCTATGTACATGTGTTAATGTATATGTATGTCTATGTGTTAATGTATGTCTATGTACATGTGTTAATGTATGTCTATGTCCATGTGTTAATGTATATCTATGTCTATGTGTTAATGTATATCTATGTACATGTGTTAATGTATGTCTATGTCAATGTGTCAGTGTATATCTATGTCCATGTGTTAATGTATGTCTATGTACATGTGTTAATGTATGTCTATGTTCATGTGTTAATGTATATCTATGTCTATGTGTTAATGTATATCTATGTACATGTGTTAATGTATGTCTATGTTAATGTGTTAGTGTATATCTATGTCCATGTGTTAATGTATGTCTATGTCCATGTGTTAATGTATATGTATGTCCATGTGTTAATGTATATCTATATCCATGTGTTAACGTATGTCAATGTCCATGTGTTAGTGTATGACTGTGTCCATGTGTTAATGTATGTCTATGTACATCTGTTAATGTATGTCTATGTCCATGTGTTAATGTATGTCTATGTCCATGTGTTAATGTATGTCTGTGTCCATGTGTTAATGTATGTCTGTGTCCATGTGTTAATGTATGTCTATGTACATGTGTTAAATTATATCCATGTACATGTGTTAATATATGTCTATGTACATGTGTTAATGTATGTCTATGTACATGTGTTAATGTATGTCTATGTCCACGTATTAATGTATCTCTATGTACATTTGTTAATGTATGTCTATGTCCATGTGTTAATGTATGTCTGTGTCCATGTGTTAATGTATATGTATGTTTATGTGTTAATGTATGTCTATGTACATGTGTTAATGTATGTCTATGTCCATGTGTTAATGTATATCTATGTCTATGTGTTAATGTATATCTATGTACATGTGTTAATGTATGTCAATGTCTATGTGTTAGTGTATGACTGTGTCCATGTGTTAATGTATGTCTATGTCCATTTGTTAATGTATGTCTGTGTCCATGTGTTAATGTATGTCTGTGTCCATGTGTTAATCTATGCCTATGTCCATGTGTTAATGTATGTCTATGTCCATGTGTTAATGTATGTCTATGTCCATGTGTTAATGTATGTCTGTTTCCATGTGTTAATGTATGTCTATGTCCATGTGTTAATGTATATGTATGTCCATGTGTTAATGTATATCTATGTCCATGTGTTAATGTATGTCAATGTCCATGTGTTAATGTATGTCTGTGTCCATGTGGTAATGTATCTCTATGTCCATGTGTTAATGTATGTCTATGTCCATTTGTTAATGTATATCTATGTCCATGTGTTAATGTATGTCTGTGTCCATGTGTTAATGTATCTCTACGTCCATGTATTAATATATATCTATGTACATGTGTTAATGTATGTCTATGTCCATGTGTTAATGTATGTCTATGTACATGTGTTAATGTATATCTATGTCCATGTGTCAATATATGTCTGTGTCCATGTGTTAATGTATATCTATCTCCATGTGTTAATGTGTGTCTATGTCCATGTGTTAATGTATGTCTATGTACATGTGTTAATATATGTCTATGTACATGTGTTAATGTATGTCTATGTACATGTGTTAATGTATGTCTGTGTCCATGTGTTAATGTATGTCTATGTCCATGTGTTAATGTATGTCTGTGTCCATGTGTTAATGTATGTCTATGTCCATGTGTTAATGTATGTCTATGTCTGTGTGTTAATGTATATGTATGTCTATGTGTTCATGTATATCTATCTCCATGTGTTAATGTATGTCCATGTCCATGTGTTAATGTATGTCTATGTCCATGTGTTAATGTATATCTATATCCATGTGTTAACGTATGTCAATGTCCATGTGTTAGTGTATGACTGTGTCCATGTGTTAATGTATGTCTATGTACATCTGTTAATGTATGTCTATGTCCATGTGTTAATGTATGTCTATGTCCATGTGTTAATGTATGTCCGTGTCCATGTGTTAATGTATGTCTGTGTCCATGTGTTAATGTATGTCTATGTACATGTGTTAAATTATATCCATGTACATGTGTTAATATATGTCTATGTACATGTGTTAATGTATGTCTATGTACATGTGTTAATGTATGTCTATGTCCACGTATTAATGTATCTCTATGTACATTTGTTAATGTATGTCTATGTCCATGTGTTAATGTATGTCTGTGTCCATGTGTTAATGTATATGTATGTTTATGTGTTAATGTATGTCTATGTACATGTGTTAATGTATGTCTATGTCCATGTGTTAATGTATATCTATGTCTATGTGTTAATGTATATCTATGTACATGTGTTAATGTATGTCAATGTCTATGTGTTAGTGTATGACTGTGTCCATGTGTTAATGTATGTCTATGTCCATTTGTTAATGTATGTCTGTGTCCATGTGTTAATGTATGTCTGTGTCCATGTGTTAATCTATGCCTATGTCCATGTGTTAATGTATGTCTATGTCCATGTGTTAATGTATGTCTATGTCCATGTGTTAATGTATGTCTGTTTCCATGTGTTAATGTATGTCTATGTCCATGTGTTAATGTATATGTATGTCCATGTGTTAATGTATATCTATGTCCATGTGTTAATGTATGTCAATGTCCATGTGTTAATGTATGTCTGTGTCCATGTGGTAATGTATCTCTATGTCCATGTGTTAATGTATGTCTATGTCCATTTGTTAATGTATATCTATGTCGATGTGTTAATGTATGTCTGTGTCCATGTGTTAATGTATCTCTACGTCCATGTATTAATATATATCTATGTACATGTGTTAATGTATGTCTATGTCCATGTGTTAATGTATGTCTATGTACATGTGTTAATGTATATCTATGTCCATGTGTCAATATATGTCTGTGTCCATGTGTTAATGTATATCTATGTCCATGTGTTAATGTGTGTCTATGTCCATGTGTTAATGTATGTCTATGTACATGTGTTAATATATGTCTATGTACATGTGTTAATGTATGTCTATGTACATGTGTTAATGTATGTCTGTGTCCATGTGTTAATGTATGTCTATGTCCATGTGTTAATGTATGTCTGTGTCCATGTGTTAATGTATGTCTATGTCCATGTGTTAATGTATGTCTATGTCTGTGTGTTAATGTATATGTATGTCTATGTGTTCATGTATATCTATCTCCATGTGTTAATGTATGTCCATGTCCATGTGTTAATGTATGTCTATGTACATGTGTTAATGTATATCTATGTCCATGTGTTAATGTATGTCTATGTCCATGTGTTAATTTATGTATATGTCCATGTTTTAATGTATATCTATGTACATGTGTTAATTTATATATATGTCTATGTGTTAATGTATATCTATGTCTATGTGTTAATGTATATCTATGTACATGTGTTAATGTATGTCTATGTCAATGTGTCAGTGTATATCTATGTCCATGTGTTAATGTATGTCTATGTACATGTATTAATGTATGTCTATGTTCATGTGTTAATGTATGTCTATGTCCATGTGTTAATGTATATCTATTTCCATGTGTTAATGCATGTCTATGTACATGTGTTAATGTATGTCTATCTACATGTATTAATGTATATCTATGTCCATGTTTAATGTATCTCTATGTCAATGTGTTAATGTATGTCTATGCCCATGTGTTAATGTATTTCTATGTCCATGTGTTAACGTATGTCTATGTCCATGTGTTAATGTATGTCTATGTACATATGTTAATGTATGTCTATGTCCATGTGTTAATGCATGTCTATGTACATGTGTTAATGTATGTCCATCTACATGTATTAATGTATGTCTATGTCCATGTGTTAATGTATCTCTATGTCCATGTGTTAATGTATGTCTATGTCTATGTGTTAATGTATATCTATGTACATGGGTTAATGTATGTCAATGTCTATGTGTTAGTGTATGACTGTGTCCATGTGTTAATGTATGTCTATGTCCATTTTTTAATGTATGTCTGTGTCCATGTGTTAATGTATGTCTGTGTCCATGTGTTAATCTATGTCTATGTCCATGTGTTAATGTATGTCTATGTCCATGTGTTAATGTATATCTATGTCTATGTGTTAATGTATATCTATGTACATGTGTTAATGTATGTCAATGTCTATGTGTTAGTGTATGACTGTGTCCATGTGTTAATGTATGTCTATGTCCATTTGTTAATGTATGTCTGTGTCCATGTGTTAATGTATGTCTGTGTCCATGTGTTAATCTATGTCTATGTCCATGTGTTAATGTATGTCTATGTCCATGTGTTAATGTATGTCTATGTCCATGTGTTAATGTATGTCTGTTTCCATGTGTTAATGTATGTCTATATCCATGTGTTAATGTATTTGTATGTCCATGTGTTAATGTATATCTATGTCCATGTGTTAATGTATGTCAATGTCCATGTGTTAATGTATGTCTGTGTCCATGTGTTAATGTATCTCTACGTCCATGTATTAATGTATGTCTATGTACATGTGTTAATGTATGTCTATGTCCATGTGTTAATGTATGTCTATGTACATGTGTTAATGTATATCTATGTCCATGTGTCAATGTATGTCTGTGTCCATGTGTTAATGTATATCTATGTCCATGTGTTAATGTGTGTCTATGTCCATGTGTTAATGTATGTCTATGTACATGTGTTAATATATGTCTATGTACATGTGTTAATGTATGTCTATGTCTATGTGTTAATGTATGTCTGTGTCCATGTGTTAATGTATGTCTATGTCCATGTGTTAATGTATGTCTGTGTCCATGTGTTAATGTATGTCTATGTCCATGTGTTAATGTATGTCTATGTCTGTGTGTTAATGTATATGTATGTCTATGTGTTCATGTATATCTATCTCCATGTGTTAATGTATGTCTATGTCTAAGTGTTAATGTATGTCTATGTACATGTGTTAATGTATATCTATGCCCATGTGTTCATGTATATCTATCTCCAAGTGTTAATGTATGTCTATGTCTATGTGTTAATGTATGTCTGTGTCCATGTGTTAATGTATGTCTATGTCCATGTGTTAATGTATGTCTGTGTCCATGTGTTAATGTATGTCTATGTCCATGTGTTAATGTATGTCTATGTCCATGTTTTAATGTATATCTATGTACATGTGTTAATGTATATATATGTCTATGTGTTAATGTATATCTATGTCTATGTGTTAATGTATATCTACGTACATGTGTTAATGTATATGTATGTCTATGTGTTCATGTATATCTATCTCCATGTGTTAATGTATGTCTATGTCCATGTGTAAATGTATGTCTATGTCCATGTGTTAATGTATGTCTATGTCCATGTGTTAATGTATATCTATGTACATGTGTTAATGTATATGTATGTCTATGTGTTCATGTATATCTATCTCCATGTGTTAATGTATGTCTATGTCCATGTGTTAATGTATATTTATGTCTATGTGTTAATTCATATCTATGTACAGGGGTTAATGTATATGTATGTCTATGTGGTAATGTATATCTATGTACATGTGTTAATGTATGTCTATGTCCATGTGTTAATATATATCTATGTACATGTGTTAATGTATGTCTATGTCCATGTATTAATGTATATCTATGTCTATGTGTTAATGCATATCTATGTACATGTGTTAATGTATATGTATGTCTATGTGTTAATGTATGTCTATGTACATGTGTTAGTATGTCTATGTCCATGTGTTAATGTATATCTATGTCTATGTGTTAATGTATGTCTGTTTCCATGTGTTAATGTATGTCTATGTCCATGTGTTAATGTATATGTATGTCCATGTGTTAATGTATATCTATGTCCATGTGTTAATGTATGTCAATGTCCATGTGTTAATGTATGTCTGTTTCCATGTGTTAATGTATGTCTATGTCCATGTGTTAATGTATGTCTGTTTCCATGTGTTAATGTATGTCTATGTCCATGTGTTAATGTATATGTATGTCCATGTGTTAATGTATATCTATGTCCATGTGTTAATGTATGTCAATGTCCATGTGTTAATGTATGTCTGTGTCCATGTAGTAATGTATCTCTATGTCCATGTGTTAATGTATGTCTATGTCCATTTGTTAATGTATATCTATGTCCATGTGTTAATGTATGTCTGTGTCCATGTGTTAATGTATCTCTACGTCCATGTATTAATATATATCTATGTACATGTGTTAATGTATGTCTATGTCCATGTGTTAATGTATGTCTATGTACATGTGTTAATGTATATCTATGTCCATGTGTCAATATATGTCTGTGTCCATGTGTTAATGTATATCTATGTCCATGTGTTAATGTGTGTCTATGTCCATGTGTTAATGTATGTCTATGTACATGTGTTAATATATGTCTATGTACATGTGTTAATGTATGTCTATGTACATGTGTTAATGTATGTCTGTGTCCATGTGTTAATGTATGTCTATGTCCATGTGTTAATGTATGTCTGTGTCCATGTGTTAATGTATGTCTATGTCCATGTGTTAATGTATGTCTATGTCTGTGTGTTAATGTATATGTATGTCTATGTGTTCATGTATATCTATCTCCATGTGTTAATGTATGTCCATGTCCATGTGTTAATGTATGTCTATGTCCATGTGTTAATGTATATCTATATCCATGTGTTAACGTATGTCAATGTCCATGTGTTAGTGTATGACTGTGTCCATGTGTTAATGTATGTCTATGTACATCTGTTAATGTATGTCTATGTCCATGTGTTAATGTATGTCTATGTCCATGTGTTAATGTATGTCTGTGTCCATGTGTTAATGTATGTCTGTGTCCATTTGTTAATGTATGTCTATGTACATGTGTTAAATTATATCCATGTACATGTGTTAATATATGTCTATGTACATGTGTTAATGTATGTCTATGTACATGTGTTAATGTATGTCTATGTCCACGTATTAATGTATCTCTATGTACATTTGTTAATGTATGTCTATGTCCATGTGTTAATGTATGTCTGTGTCCATGTGTTAATGTATATGTATGTTTATGTGTTAATGTATGTCTATGTACATGTGTTAATGTATGTCTATGTCCATGTGTTAATGTATATCTATGTCTATGTGTTAATGTATATCTATGTACATGTGTTAATGTATGTCAATGTCTATGTGTTAGTGTATGACTGTCTCCATGTGTTAATGTATGTCTATGTCCATTTGTTAATGTATGTCTGTGTCCATGTGTTAATGTATGTCTGTGTCCATGTGTTAATCTATGCCTATGTCCATGTGTTAATGTATGTCTATGTCCATGTGTTAATGTATGTCTATGTCCATGTGTTAATGTATGTCTGTTTCCATGTGTTAATGTATGTCTATGTCCATGTGTTAATGTATATGTATGTCCATGTGTTAATGTATATCTATGTCCATGTGTTAATGTATGTCAATGTCCATGTGTTAATGTATGTCTGTGTCCATGTGGTAATGTATCTCTATGTCCATGTGTTAATGTATGTCTATGTCCATTTGTTAATGTATATCTATGTCGATGTGTTAATGTATGTCTGTGTCCATGTGTTAATGTATCTCTACGTCCATGTATTAATATATATCTATGTACATGTGTTAATGTATGTCTATGTCCATGTGTTAATGTATGTCTATGTACATGTGTTAATGTATATCTATGTCCATGTGTCAATATATGTCTGTGTCCATGTGTTAATGTATATCTATGTCCATGTGTTAATGTGTGTCTATGTCCATGTGTTAATGTATGTCTATGTACATGTGTTAATATATGTCTATGTACATGTGTTAATGTATGTCTATGTACATGTGTTAATGTATGTCTGTGTCCATGTGTTAATGTATGTCTATGTCCATGTGTTAATGTATGTCTGTGTCCATGTGTTAATGTATGTCTATGTCCATGTGTTAATGTATGTCTATGTCTGTGTGTTAATGTATATGTATGTCTATGTGTTCATGTATATCTATCTCCATGTGTTAATGTATGTCCATGTCCATGTGTTAATGTATGTCTATGTACATGTGTTAATGTATATCTATGTCCATGTGTTAATGTATGTCTATGTCCATGTGTTAATTTATGTCTATGTCCATGTTTTAATGTATATCTATGTACATGTGTTAATTTATATATATGTCTATGTGTTAATGTATATCTATGTCTATGTGTTAATGTATATCTATGTACATGTGTTAATGTATGTCTATGTCAATGTGTCAGTGTATATCTATGTCCATGTGTTAATGTATGTCTATGTACATGTATTAATGTATGTCTATGTTCATGTGTTAATGTATGTCTATGTCCATGTGTTAATGTATATCTATTTCCATGTGTTAATGCATGTCTATGTACATGTGTTACTGTATGTCTATCTACATGTATTAATGTATATCTATGTCCATGTGTTAATGTATCTCTATGTCAATGTGTTAATGTATGTCTATGCCCATGTGTTAATGTATTTCTATGTCCATGTGTTAACGTATGTCTATGTCCATGTGTTAATGTATGTCTATGTACATATGTTAATGTATGTCTATGTCCATGTGTTAATGCATGTCTATGTACATGTGTTAATGTATGTCTATCTACATGTATTAATGTATGTCTATGTCCATGTGTTAATGTATCTCTATGTCCATGTGTTAATGTATGTCTATGTCTATGTGTTAATGTATATCTATGTACATGGGTTAATGTATGTCAATGTCTATGTGTTAGTGTATGACTGTGTCCATGTGTTAATGTATGTCTATGTCCATTTTTTAATGTATGTCTGTGTCCATGTGTTAATGTATGTCTGTGTCCATGTGTTAATCTATGTCAATGTCCATGTGTTAATGTATGTCTATGTCCATGTGTTAATGTATATCTATGTCTATGTGTTAATGTATATCTATGTACATGTGTTAATGTATGTCAATGTCTATGTGTTAGTGTATGACTGTGTCCATGTGTTAATGTATGTCTATGTCCATTTGTTAATGTATGTCTGTGTCCATGTGTTAATGTATGTCTGTGTCCATGTGTTAATCTATGTCTATGTCCATGTGTTAATGTATGTCTATGTCCATGTGTTAATGTATGTCTATGTCCATGTGTTAATGTATGTCTGTTTCCATGTGTTAATGTATGTCTATATCCATGTGTTAATGTATTTGTATGTCCATGTGTTAATGTATATCTATGTCCATGTGTTAATGTATGTCAATGTCCATGTGTTAATGTATGTCTGTGTCCATGTGTTAATGTATCTCTACGTCCATGTATTAATGTATGTCTATGTACATGTGTTAATGTATGTCTATGTCCATGTGTTAATGTATGTCTATGTACATGTGTTAATGTATATCTATGTCCATGTGTCAATGTATGTCTGTGTCCATGTGTTAATGTATATCTATGTCCATGTGTTAATGTGTGTCTATGTCCATGTGTTAATGTATGTCTATGTACATGTGTTAATATATGTCTATGTACATGTGTTAATGTATGTCTATGTCTATGTGTTAATGTATGTCTGTGTCCATGTGTTAATGTATGTCTATGTCCATGTGTTAATGTATGTCTGTGTCCATGTGTTAATGTATGTCTATGTCCATGTGTTAATGTATGTCTATGTCTGTGTGTTAATGTATATGTATGTCTATGTGTTCATGTATATCTATCTCCATGTGTTAATGTATGTCTATGTCCAAGTGTTAATGTATGTCTATGTACATGTGTTAATGTATATCTATGCCCATGTGTTCATGTATATCTATCTCCAAGTGTTAATGTATGTCTATGTCTATGTGTTAATGTATGTCTGTGTCCATGTGTTAATGTATGTCTATGTCCATGTGTTAATGTATGTCTGTGTCCATGTGTTAATGTATGTCTATGTCCATGTGTTAATGTATGTCTATGTCCATGTTTTAATGTATATCTATGTACATGTGTTAATGTATATATATGTCTATGTGTTAATGTATATCTATGTCTATGTGTTAATGTATATCTATGTACATGTGTTAATGTATATGTATGTCTATGTGTTCATGTATATCTATCTCCATGTGTTAATGTATGTCTATGTCCATGTGTAAATGTATGTCTATGTCCATGTGTTAATGTATGTCTATGTCCATGTGTTAATGTATATCTATGTACATGTGTTAATGTATATGTATGTCTATGTGTTCATGTATATCTATCTCCATGTGTTAATGTATGTCTATGTCCATGTGTTAATGTATATTTATGTCTATGTGTTAATTCATATCTATGTACAGGGGTTAATGTATATGTATGTCTATGTGGTAATGTATATCTATGTACATGTGTTAATGTATGTCTATGTCCATGTGTTAATATATATCTATGTACATGTGTTAATGTATGTCTATGTCCATGTATTAATGTATATCTATGTCTATGTGTTAATGCATATCTATGTACATGTGTTAATGTATATGTATGTCTATGTGTTAATGTATGTCTATGTACATGTGTTAGTATGTCTATGTCCATGTGTTAATGTATATCTATGTCTATGTGTTAATGTATATCTATGTACATGTGTTAATGTATGTCTATGTCCATTTGTTAATGTATGTCTGTGTCCATGTGTTAATGTATGTCTGTGTCCATGTGTTAATCTATGCCTATGTCCATGTGTTAATGTATGTCTATGTCCATGTGTTAATGTATGTCTATGTCCATGTGTTAATGTATGTCTGTTTCCATGTGTTAATGTATGTCTATGTCCATGTGTTAATGTATATGTATGTCCATGTGTTAATGTATATCTATGTCCATGTGTTAATGTATGTCAATGTCCATGTGTTAATGTATGTCTGTGTCCATGTGGTAATGTATCTCTATGTCCATGTGTTAATGTATGTCTATGTCCATTTGTTAATGTATATCTATGTCCATGTGTTAATGTATGTCTGTGTCCATGTGTTAATGTATCTCTACGTCCATGTATTAATATATATCTATGTACATGTGTTAATGTATGTCTATGTCCATGTGTTAATGTATGTCTATGTACATGTGTTAATGTATATCTATGTCCATGTGTCAATATATGTCTGTGTCCATGTGTTAATGTATATCTATCTCCATGTGTTAATGTGTGTCTATGTCCATGTGTTAATGTATGTCTATGTACATGTGTTAATATATGTCTATGTACATGTGTTAATGTATGTCTATGTACATGTGTTAATGTATGTCTGTGTCCATGTGTTAATGTATGTCTATGTCCATGTGTTAATGTATGTCTGTGTCCATGTGTTAATGTATGTCTATGTCCATGTGTTAATGTATGTCTATGTCTGTGTGTTAATGTATATGTATGTCTATGTGTTCATGTATATCTATCTCCATGTGTTAATGTATGTCCATGTCCATGTGTTAATGTATGTCTATGTCCATGTGTTAATGTATATCTATATCCATGTGTTAACGTATGTCAATGTCCATGTGTTAGTGTATGACTGTGTCCATGTGTTAATGTATGTCTATGTACATCTGTTAATGTATGTCTATGTCCATGTGTTAATGTATGTCTATGTCCATGTGTTAATGTATGTCCGTGTCCATGTGTTAATGTATGTCTGTGTCCATGTGTTAATGTATGTCTATGTACATGTGTTAAATTATATCCATGTACATGTGTTAATATATGTCTATGTACATGTGTTAATGTATGTCTATGTACATGTGTTAATGTATGTCTATGTCCACGTATTAATGTATCTCTATGTACATTTGTTAATGTATGTCTATGTCCATGTGTTAATGTATGTCTGTGTCCATGTGTTAATGTATATGTATGTTTATGTGTTAATGTATGTCTATGTACATGTGTTAATGTATGTCTATGTCCATGTGTTAATGTATATCTATGTCTATGTGTTAATGTATATCTATGTACATGTGTTAATGTATGTCAATGTCTATGTGTTAGTGTATGACTGTGTCCATGTGTTAATGTATGTCTATGTCCATTTGTTAATGTATGTCTGTGTCCATGTGTTAATGTATGTCTGTGTCCATGTGTTAATCTATGCCTATGTCCATGTGTTAATGTATGTCTATGTCCATGTGTTAATGTATGTCTATGTCCATGTGTTAATGTATGTCTGTTTCCATGTGTTAATGTATGTCTATGTCCATGTGTTAATGTATATGTATGTCCATGTGTTAATGTATATCTATGTCCATGTGTTAATGTATGTCAATGTCCATGTGTTAATGTATGTCTGTGTCCATGTAGTAATGTATCTCTATGTCCATGTGTTAATGTATGTCTATGTCCATTTGTTAATGTATATCTATGTCCATGTGTTAATGTATGTCTGTGTCCATGTGTTAATGTATCTCTACGTCCATGTATTAATATATATCTATGTACATGTGTTAATGTATGTCTATGTCCATGTGTTAATGTATGTCTATGTACATGTGTTAATGTATATCTATGTCCATGTGTCAATATATGTCTGTGTCCATGTGTTAATGTATATCTATGTCCATGTGTTAATGTGTGTCTATGTCCATGTGTTAATGTATGTCTATGTACATGTGTTAATATATGTCTATGTACATGTGTTAATGTATGTCTATGTACATGTGTTAATGTATGTCTGTGTCCATGTGTTAATGTATGTCTATGTCCATGTGTTAATGTATGTCTGTGTCCATGTGTTAATGTATGTCTATGTCCATGTGTTAATGTATGTCTATGTCTGTGTGTTAATGTATATGTATGTCTATGTGTTCATGTATATCTATCTCCATGTGTTAATGTATGTCCATGTCCATGTGTTAATGTATGTCTATGTCCATGTGTTAATGTATATCTATATCCATGTGTTAACGTATGTCAATGTCCATGTGTTAGTGTATGACTGTGTCCATGTGTTAATGTATGTCTATGTACATCTGTTAATGTATGTCTATGTCCATGTGTTAATGTATGTCTATGTCCATGTGTTAATGTATGTCTGTGTCCATGTGTTAATGTATGTCTGTGTCCATTTGTTAATGTATGTCTATGTACATGTGTTAAATTATATCCATGTACATGTGTTAATATATGTCTATGTACATGTGTTAATGTATGTCTATGTACATGTGTTAATGTATGTCTATGTCCACGTATTAATGTATCTCTATGTACATTTGTTAATGTATGTCTATGTCCATGTGTTAATGTATGTCTGTGTCCATGTGTTAATGTATATGTATGTTTATGTGTTAATGTATGTCTATGTACATGTGTTAATGTATGTCTATGTCCATGTGTTAATGTATATCTATGTCTATGTGTTAATGTATATCTATGTACATGTGTTAATGTATGTCAATGTCTATGTGTTAGTGTATGACTGTCTCCATGTGTTAATGTATGTCTATGTCCATTTGTTAATGTATGTCTGTGTCCATGTGTTAATGTATGTCTGTGTCCATGTGTTAATCTATGCCTATGTCCATGTGTTAATGTATGTCTATGTCCATGTGTTAATGTATGTCTATGTCCATGTGTTAATGTATGTCTGTTTCCATGTGTTAATGTATGTCTATGTCCATGTGTTAATGTATATGTATGTCCATGTGTTAATGTATATCTATGTCCATGTGTTAATGTATGTCAATGTCCATGTGTTAATGTATGTCTGTGTCCATGTGGTAATGTATCTCTATGTCCATGTGTTAATGTATGTCTATGTCCATTTGTTAATGTATATCTATGTCGATGTGTTAATGTATGTCTGTGTCCATGTGTTAATGTATCTCTACGTCCATGTATTAATATATATCTATGTACATGTGTTAATGTATGTCTATGTCCATGTGTTAATGTATGTCTATGTACATGTGTTAATGTATATCTATGTCCATGTGTCAATATATGTCTGTGTCCATGTGTTAATGTATATCTATGTCCATGTGTTAATGTGTGTCTATGTCCATGTGTTAATGTATGTCTATGTACATGTGTTAATATATGTCTATGTACATGTGTTAATGTATGTCTATGTACATGTGTTAATGTATGTCTGTGTCCATGTGTTAATGTATGTCTATGTCCATGTGTTAATGTATGTCTGTGTCCATGTGTTAATGTATGTCTATGTCCATGTGTTAATGTATGTCTATGTCTGTGTGTTAATGTATATGTATGTCTATGTGTTCATGTATATCTATCTCCATGTGTTAATGTATGTCCATGTCCATGTGTTAATGTATGTCTATGTACATGTGTTAATGTATATCTATGTCCATGTGTTAATGTATGTCTATGTCCATGTGTTAATTTATGTCTATGTCCATGTTTTAATGTATATCTATGTACATGTGTTAATTTATATATATGTCTATGTGTTAATGTATATCTATGTCTATGTGTTAATGTATATCTATGTACATGTGTTAATGTATGTCTATGTCAATGTGTCAGTGTATATCTATGTCCATGTGTTAATGTATGTCTATGTACATGTATTAATGTATGTCTATGTTCATGTGTTAATGTATGTCTATGTCCATGTGTTAATGTATATCTATTTCCATGTGTTAATGCATGTCTATGTACATGTGTTACTGTATGTCTATCTACATGTATTAATGTATATCTATGTCCATGTGTTAATGTATCTCTATGTCAATGTGTTAATGTATGTCTATGCCCATGTGTTAATGTATTTCTATGTCCATGTGTTAACGTATGTCTATGTCCATGTGTTAATGTATGTCTATGTACATATGTTAATGTATGTCTATGTCCATGTGTTAATGCATGTCTATGTACATGTGTTAATGTATGTCTATCTACATGTATTAATGTATGTCTATGTCCATGTGTTAATGTATCTCTATGTCCATGTGTTAATGTATGTCTATGTCTATGTGTTAATGTATATCTATGTACATGGGTTAATGTATGTCAATGTCTATGTGTTAGTGTATGACTGTGTCCATGTGTTAATGTATGTCTATGTCCATTTTTTAATGTATGTCTGTGTCCATGTGTTAATGTATGTCTGTGTCCATGTGTTAATCTATGTCAATGTCCATGTGTTAATGTATGTCTATGTCCATGTGTTAATGTATATCTATGTCTATGTGTTAATGTATATCTATGTACATGTGTTAATGTATGTCAATGTCTATGTGTTAGTGTATGACTGTGTCCATGTGTTAATGTATGTCTATGTCCATTTGTTAATGTATGTCTGTGTCCATGTGTTAATGTATGTCTGTGTCCATGTGTTAATCTATGTCTATGTCCATGTGTTAATGTATGTCTATGTCCATGTGTTAATGTATGTCTATGTCCATGTGTTAATGTATGTCTGTTTCCATGTGTTAATGTATGTCTATATCCATGTGTTAATGTATTTGTATGTCCATGTGTTAATGTATATCTATGTCCATGTGTTAATGTATGTCAATGTCCATGTGTTAATGTATGTCTGTGTCCATGTGTTAATGTATCTCTACGTCCATGTATTAATGTATGTCTATGTACATGTGTTAATGTATGTCTATGTCCATGTGTTAATGTATGTCTATGTACATGTGTTAATGTATATCTATGTCCATGTGTCAATGTATGTCTGTGTCCATGTGTTAATGTATATCTATGTCCATGTGTTAATGTGTGTCTATGTCCATGTGTTAATGTATGTCTATGTACATGTGTTAATATATGTCTATGTACATGTGTTAATGTATGTCTATGTCTATGTGTTAATGTATGTCTGTGTCCATGTGTTAATGTATGTCTATGTCCATGTGTTAATGTATGTCTGTGTCCATGTGTTAATGTATGTCTATGTCCATGTGTTAATGTATGTCTATGTCTGTGTGTTAATGTATATGTATGTCTATGTGTTCATGTATATCTATCTCCATGTGTTAATGTATGTCTATGTCCAAGTGTTAATGTATGTCTATGTACATGTGTTAATGTATATCTATGCCCATGTGTTCATGTATATCTATCTCCAAGTGTTAATGTATGTCTATGTCTATGTGTTAATGTATGTCTGTGTCCATGTGTTAATGTATGTCTATGTCCATGTGTTAATGTATGTCTGTGTCCATGTGTTAATGTATGTCTATGTCCATGTGTTAATGTATGTCTATGTCCATGTTTTAATGTATATCTATGTACATGTGTTAATGTATATATATGTCTATGTGTTAATGTATATCTATGTCTATGTGTTAATGTATATCTATGTACATGTGTTAATGTATATGTATGTCTATGTGTTCATGTATATCTATCTCCATGTGTTAATGTATGTCTATGTCCATGTGTAAATGTATGTCTATGTCCATGTGTTAATGTATGTCTATGTCCATGTGTTAATGTATATCTATGTACATGTGTTAATGTATATGTATGTCTATGTGTTCATGTATATCTATCTCCATGTGTTAATGTATGTCTATGTCCATGTGTTAATGTATATTTATGTCTATGTGTTAATTCATATCTATGTACAGGGGTTAATGTATATGTATGTCTATGTGGTAATGTATATCTATGTACATGTGTTAATGTATGTCTATGTCCATGTGTTAATATATATCTATGTACATGTGTTAATGTATGTCTATGTCCATGTATTAATGTATATCTATGTCTATGTGTTAATGCATATCTATGTACATGTGTTAATGTATATGTATGTCTATGTGTTAATGTATGTCTATGTACATGTGTTAGTATGTCTATGTCCATGTGTTAATGTATATCTATGTCTATGTGTTAATGTATATCTATGTACATGTGTTAATGTATGTCTATGTCCATTTGTTAATGTATGTCTGTGTCCATGTGTTAATGTATGTCTGTGTCCATGTGTTAATCTATGCCTATGTCCATGTGTTAATGTATGTCTATGTCCATGTGTTAATGTATGTCTATGTCCATGTGTTAATGTATGTCTGTTTCCATGTGTTAATGTATGTCTATGTCCATGTGTTAATGTATATGTATGTCCATGTGTTAATGTATATCTATGTCCATGTGTTAATGTATGTCAATGTCCATGTGTTAATGTATGTCTGTGTCCATGTGGTAATGTATCTCTATGTCCATGTGTTAATGTATGTCTATGTCCATTTGTTAATGTATATCTATGTCCATGTGTTAATGTATGTCTGTGTCCATGTGTTAATGTATCTCTACGTCCATGTATTAATATATATCTATGTACATGTGTTAATGTATGTCTATGTCCATGTGTTAATGTATGTCTATGTACATGTGTTAATGTATATCTATGTCCATGTGTCAATATATGTCTGTGTCCATGTGTTAATGTATATCTATCTCCATGTGTTAATGTGTGTCTATGTCCATGTGTTAATGTATGTCTATGTACATGTGTTAATATATGTCTATGTACATGTGTTAATGTATGTCTATGTACATGTGTTAATGTATGTCTGTGTCCATGTGTTAATGTATGTCTATGTCCATGTGTTAATGTATGTCTGTGTCCATGTGTTAATGTATGTCTATGTCCATGTGTTAATGTATGTCTATGTCTGTGTGTTAATGTATATGTATGTCTATGTGTTCATGTATATCTATCTCCATGTGTTAATGTATGTCCATGTCCATGTGTTAATGTATGTCTATGTCCATGTGTTAATGTATATCTATATCCATGTGTTAACGTATGTCAATGTCCATGTGTTAGTGTATGACTGTGTCCATGTGTTAATGTATGTCTATGTACATCTGTTAATGTATGTCTATGTCCATGTGTTAATGTATGTCTATGTCCATGTGTTAATGTATGTCCGTGTCCATGTGTTAATGTATGTCTGTGTCCATGTGTTAATGTATGTCTATGTACATGTGTTAAATTATATCCATGTACATGTGTTAATATATGTCTATGTACATGTGTTAATGTATGTCTATGTACATGTGTTAATGTATGTCTATGTCCACGTATTAATGTATCTCTATGTACATTTGTTAATGTATGTCTATGTCCATGTGTTAATGTATGTCTGTGTCCATGTGTTAATGTATATGTATGTTTATGTGTTAATGTATGTCTATGTACATGTGTTAATGTATGTCTATGTCCATGTGTTAATGTATATCTATGTCTATGTGTTAATGTATATCTATGTACATGTGTTAATGTATGTCAATGTCTATGTGTTAGTGTATGACTGTGTCCATGTGTTAATGTATGTCTATGTCCATTTGTTAATGTATGTCTGTGTCCATGTGTTAATGTATGTCTGTGTCCATGTGTTAATCTATGCCTATGTCCATGTGTTAATGTATGTCTATGTCCATGTGTTAATGTATGTCTATGTCCATGTGTTAATGTATGTCTGTTTCCATGTGTTAATGTATGTCTATGTCCATGTGTTAATGTATATGTATGTCCATGTGTTAATGTATATCTATGTCCATGTGTTAATGTATGTCAATGTCCATGTGTTAATGTATGTCTGTGTCCATGTGGTAATGTATCTCTATGTCCATGTGTTAATGTATGTCTATGTCCATTTGTTAATGTATATCTATGTCGATGTGTTAATGTATGTCTGTGTCCATGTGTTAATGTATCTCTACGTCCATGTATTAATATATATCTATGTACATGTGTTAATGTATGTCTATGTCCATGTGTTAATGTATGTCTATGTACATGTGTTAATGTATATCTATGTCCATGTGTCAATATATGTCTGTGTCCATGTGTTAATGTATATCTATGTCCATGTGTTAATGTGTGTCTATGTCCATGTGTTAATGTATGTCTATGTACATGTGTTAATATATGTCTATGTACATGTGTTAATGTATGTCTATGTACATGTGTTAATGTATGTCTGTGTCCATGTGTTAATGTATGTCTATGTCCATGTGTTAATGTATGTCTGTGTCCATGTGTTAATGTATGTCTATGTCCATGTGTTAATGTATGTCTATGTCTGTGTGTTAATGTATATGTATGTCTATGTGTTCATGTATATCTATCTCCATGTGTTAATGTATGTCCATGTCCATGTGTTAATGTATGTCTATGTACATGTGTTAATGTATATCTATGTCCATGTGTTAATGTATGTCTATGTCCATGTGTTAATTTATGTATATGTCCATGTTTTAATGTATATCTATGTACATGTGTTAATTTATATATATGTCTATGTGTTAATGTATATCTATGTCTATGTGTTAATGTATATCTATGTACATGTGTTAATGTATGTCTATGTCAATGTGTCAGTGTATATCTATGTCCATGTGTTAATGTATGTCTATGTACATGTATTAATGTATGTCTATGTTCATGTGTTAATGTATGTCTATGTCCATGTGTTAATGTATATCTATTTCCATGTGTTAATGCATGTCTATGTACATGTGTTAATGTATGTCTATCTACATGTATTAATGTATATCTATGTCCATGTTTAATGTATCTCTATGTCAATGTGTTAATGTATGTCTATGCCCATGTGTTAATGTATTTCTATGTCCATGTGTTAACGTATGTCTATGTCCATGTGTTAATGTATGTCTATGTACATATGTTAATGTATGTCTATGTCCATGTGTTAATGCATGTCTATGTACATGTGTTAATGTATGTCCATCTACATGTATTAATGTATGTCTATGTCCATGTGTTAATGTATCTCTATGTCCATGTGTTAATGTATGTCTATGTCTATGTGTTAATGTATATCTATGTACATGGGTTAATGTATGTCAATGTCTATGTGTTAGTGTATGACTGTGTCCATGTGTTAATGTATGTCTATGTCCATTTTTTAATGTATGTCTGTGTCCATGTGTTAATGTATGTCTGTGTCCATGTGTTAATCTATGTCTATGTCCATGTGTTAATGTATGTCTATGTCCATGTGTTAATGTATATCTATGTCTATGTGTTAATGTATATCTATGTACATGTGTTAATGTATGTCAATGTCTATGTGTTAGTGTATGACTGTGTCCATGTGTTAATGTATGTCTATGTCCATTTGTTAATGTATGTCTGTGTCCATGTGTTAATGTATGTCTGTGTCCATGTGTTAATCTATGTCTATGTCCATGTGTTAATGTATGTCTATGTCCATGTGTTAATGTATGTCTATGTCCATGTGTTAATGTATGTCTGTTTCCATGTGTTAATGTATGTCTATATCCATGTGTTAATGTATTTGTATGTCCATGTGTTAATGTATATCTATGTCCATGTGTTAATGTATGTCAATGTCCATGTGTTAATGTATGTCTGTGTCCATGTGTTAATGTATCTCTACGTCCATGTATTAATGTATGTCTATGTACATGTGTTAATGTATGTCTATGTCCATGTGTTAATGTATGTCTATGTACATGTGTTAATGTATATCTATGTCCATGTGTCAATGTATGTCTGTGTCCATGTGTTAATGTATATCTATGTCCATGTGTTAATGTGTGTCTATGTCCATGTGTTAATGTATGTCTATGTACATGTGTTAATATATGTCTATGTACATGTGTTAATGTATGTCTATGTCTATGTGTTAATGTATGTCTGTGTCCATGTGTTAATGTATGTCTATGTCCATGTGTTAATGTATGTCTGTGTCCATGTGTTAATGTATGTCTATGTCCATGTGTTAATGTATGTCTATGTCTGTGTGTTAATGTATATGTATGTCTATGTGTTCATGTATATCTATCTCCATGTGTTAATGTATGTCTATGTCTAAGTGTTAATGTATGTCTATGTACATGTGTTAATGTATATCTATGCCCATGTGTTCATGTATATCTATCTCCAAGTGTTAATGTATGTCTATGTCTATGTGTTAATGTATGTCTGTGTCCATGTGTTAATGTATGTCTATGTCCATGTGTTAATGTATGTCTGTGTCCATGTGTTAATGTATGTCTATGTCCATGTGTTAATGTATGTCTATGTCCATGTTTTAATGTATATCTATGTACATGTGTTAATGTATATATATGTCTATGTGTTAATGTATATCTATGTCTATGTGTTAATGTATATCTACGTACATGTGTTAATGTATATGTATGTCTATGTGTTCATGTATATCTATCTCCATGTGTTAATGTATGTCTATGTCCATGTGTAAATGTATGTCTATGTCCATGTGTTAATGTATGTCTATGTCCATGTGTTAATGTATATCTATGTACATGTGTTAATGTATATGTATGTCTATGTGTTCATGTATATCTATCTCCATGTGTTAATGTATGTCTATGTCCATGTGTTAATGTATATTTATGTCTATGTGTTAATTCATATCTATGTACAGGGGTTAATGTATATGTATGTCTATGTGGTAATGTATATCTATGTACATGTGTTAATGTATGTCTATGTCCATGTGTTAATATATATCTATGTACATGTGTTAATGTATGTCTATGTCCATGTATTAATGTATATCTATGTCTATGTGTTAATGCATATCTATGTACATGTGTTAATGTATATGTATGTCTATGTGTTAATGTATGTCTATGTACATGTGTTAGTATGTCTATGTCCATGTGTTAATGTATATCTATGTCTATGTGTTAATGTATGTCTGTTTCCATGTGTTAATGTATGTCTATGTCCATGTGTTAATGTATATGTATGTCCATGTGTTAATGTATATCTATGTCCATGTGTTAATGTATGTCAATGTCCATGTGTTAATGTATGTCTGTTTCCATGTGTTAATGTATGTCTATGTCCATGTGTTAATGTATGTCTGTTTCCATGTGTTAATGTATGTCTATGTCCATGTGTTAATGTATATGTATGTCCATGTGTTAATGTATATCTATGTCCATGTGTTAATGTATGTCAATGTCCATGTGTTAATGTATGTCTGTGTCCATGTGGTAATGTATCTCTATGTCCATGTGTTAATGTATGTCTATGTCCATTTGTTAATGTATATCTATGTCCATGTGTTAATGTATGTCTGTGTCCATGTGTTAATGTATCTCTACGTCCATGTATTAATATATATCTATGTACATGTGTTAATGTATGTCTATGTCCATGTGTTAATGTATGTCTATGTACATGTGTTAATGTATATCTATGTCCATGTGTCAATATATGTCTGTGTCCATGTGTTAATGTATATCTATGTCCATGTGTTAATGTGTGTCTATGTCCATGTGTTAATGTATGTCTATGTACATGTGTTAATATATGTCTATGTACATGTGTTAATGTATGTCTATGTACATGTGTTAATGTATGTCTGTGTCCATGTGTTAATGTATGTCTATGTCCATGTGTTAATGTATGTCTGTGTCCATGTGTTAATGTATGTCTATGTCCATGTGTTAATGTATGTCTATGTCTGTGTGTTAATGTATATGTATGTCTATGTGTTCATGTATATCTATCTCCATGTGTTAATGTATGTCCATGTCCATGTGTTAATGTATGTCTATGTCCATGTGTTAATGTATATCTATATCCATGTGTTAACGTATGTCAATGTCCATGTGTTAGTGTATGACTGTGTCCATGTGTTAATGTATGTCTATGTACATCTGTTAATGTATGTCTATGTCCATGTGTTAATGTATGTCTATGTCCATGTGTTAATGTATGTCTGTGTCCATGTGTTAATGTATGTCTGTGTCCATTTGTTAATGTATGTCTATGTACATGTGTTAAATTATATCCATGTACATGTGTTAATATATGTCTATGTACATGTGTTAATGTATGTCTATGTACATGTGTTAATGTATGTCTATGTCCACGTATTAATGTATCTCTATGTACATTTGTTAATGTATGTCTATGTCCATGTGTTAATGTATGTCTGTGTCCATGTGTTAATGTATATGTATGTTTATGTGTTAATGTATGTCTATGTACATGTGTTAATGTATGTCTATGTCCATGTGTTAATGTATATCTATGTCTATGTGTTAATGTATATCTATGTACATGTGTTAATGTATGTCAATGTCTATGTGTTAGTGTATGACTGTGTCCATGTGTTAATGTATGTCTATGTCCATTTGTTAATGTATGTCTGTGTCCATGTGTTAATGTATGTCTGTGTCCATGTGTTAATCTATGCCTATGTCCATGTGTTAATGTATGTCTATGTCCATGTGTTAATGTATGTCTATGTCCATGTGTTAATGTATGTCTGTTTCCATGTGTTAATGTATGTCTATGTCCATGTGTTAATGTATATGTATGTCCATGTGTTAATGTATATCTATGTCCATGTGTTAATGTATGTCAATGTCCATGTGTTAATGTATGTCTGTGTCCATGTGTTAATCTATGCCTATGTCCATGTGTTAATGTATGTCTATGTCCATTTGTTAATGTATATCTATGTCGATGTGTTAATGTATGTCTGTGTCCATGTGTTAATGTATCTCTACGTCCATGTATTAATATATATCTATGTACATGTGTTAATGTATGTCTATGTACATGTGTTAATGTATATCTATGTCCATGTGTCAATATATGTCTGTGTCCATGTGTTAATGTATATCTATGTCCATGTGTTAATGTGTGTCTATGTCCATGTGTTAATGTATGTCTATGTACATGTGTTAATATATGTCTATGTACATGTGTTAATGTATGTCTATGTACATGTGTTAATGTATGTCTGTGTCCATGTGTTAATGTATGTCTATGTCCATGTGTTAATGTATGTCTGTGTCCATGTGTTAATGTATGTCTATGTCCATGTGTTAATGTATGTCTATGTCTGTGTGTTAATGTATATGTATGTCTATGTGTTCATGTATATCTATCTCCATGTGTTAATGTATGTCCATGTCCATGTGTTAATGTATGTCTATGTACATGTGTTAATGTATATCTATGTCCATGTGTTAATGTATGTCTATGTCCATGTGTTAATTTATGTCTATGTCCATGTTTTAATGTATATCTATGTACATGTGTTAATTTATATATATGTCTATGTGTTAATGTATATCTATGTCTATGTGTTAATGTATATCTATGTACATGTGTTAATGTATGTCTATGTCAATGTGTCAGTGTATATCTATGTCCATGTGTTAATGTATGTCTATGTACATGTATTAATGTATGTCTATGTTCATGTGTTAATGTATGTCTATGTCCATGTGTTAATGTATATCTATTTCCATGTGTTAATGCATGTCTATGTACATGTGTTACTGTATGTCTATCTACATGTATTAATGTATATCTATGTCCATGTGTTAATGTATCTCTATGTCAATGTGTTAATGTATGTCTATGCCCATGTGTTAATGTATTTCTATGTCCATGTGTTAACGTATGTCTATGTCCATGTGTTAATGTATGTCTATGTACATATGTTAATGTATGTCTATGTCCATGTGTTAATGCATGTCTATGTACATGTGTTAATGTATGTCTATCTACATGTATTAATGTATGTCTATGTCCATGTGTTAATGTATCTCTATGTCCATGTGTTAATGTATGTCTATGTCTATGTGTTAATGTATATCTATGTACATGGGTTAATGTATGTCAATGTCTATGTGTTAGTGTATGACTGTGTCCATGTGTTAATGTATGTCTATGTCCATTTTTTAATGTATGTCTGTGTCCATGTGTTAATGTATGTCTGTGTCCATGTGTTAATCTATGTCAATGTCCATGTGTTAATGTATGTCTATGTCCATGTGTTAATGTATATCTATGTCTATGTGTTAATGTATATCTATGTACATGTGTTAATGTATGTCAATGTCTATGTGTTAGTGTATGACTGTGTCCATGTGTTAATGTATGTCTATGTCCATTTGTTAATGTATGTCTGTGTCCATGTGTTAATGTATGTCTGTGTCCATGTGTTAATCTATGTCTATGTCCATGTGTTAATGTATGTCTATGTCCATGTGTTAATGTATGTCTATGTCCATGTGTTAATGTATGTCTGTTTCCATGTGTTAATGTATGTCTATATCCATGTGTTAATGTATTTGTATGTCCATGTGTTAATGTATATCTATGTCCATGTGTTAATGTATGTCAATGTCCATGTGTTAATGTATGTCTGTGTCCATGTGTTAATGTATCTCTACGTCCATGTATTAATGTATGTCTATGTACATGTGTTAATGTATGTCTATGTCCATGTGTTAATGTATGTCTATGTACATGTGTTAATGTATATCTATGTCCATGTGTCAATGTATGTCTGTGTCCATGTGTTAATGTATATCTATGTCCATGTGTTAATGTGTGTCTATGTCCATGTGTTAATGTATGTCTATGTACATGTGTTAATATATGTCTATGTACATGTGTTAATGTATGTCTATGTCTATGTGTTAATGTATGTCTGTGTCCATGTGTTAATGTATGTCTATGTCCATGTGTTAATGTATGTCTGTGTCCATGTGTTAATGTATGTCTATGTCCATGTGTTAATGTATGTCTATGTCTGTGTGTTAATGTATATGTATGTCTATGTGTTCATGTATATCTATCTCCATGTGTTAATGTATGTCTATGTCCAAGTGTTAATGTATGTCTATGTACATGTGTTAATGTATATCTATGCCCATGTGTTCATGTATATCTATCTCCAAGTGTTAATGTATGTCTATGTCTATGTGTTAATGTATGTCTGTGTCCATGTGTTAATGTATGTCTATGTCCATGTGTTAATGTATGTCTGTGTCCATGTGTTAATGTATGTCTATGTCCATGTGTTAATGTATGTCTATGTCCATGTTTTAATGTATATCTATGTACATGTGTTAATGTATATATATGTCTATGTGTTAATGTATATCTATGTATATGTGTTAATGTATATCTATGTACATGTGTTAATGTATATGTATGTCTATGTGTTCATGTATATCTATCTCCATGTGTTAATGTATGTCTATGTCCATGTGTAAATGTATGTCTATGTCCATGTGTTAATGTATGTCTATGTCCATGTGTTAATGTATATCTATGTACATGTGTTAATGTATATGTATGTCTATGTGTTCATGTATATCTATCTCCATGTGTTAATGTATGTCTATGTCCATGTGTTAATGTATATTTATGTCTATGTGTTAATTCATATCTATGTACAGGGGTTAATGTATATGTATGTCTATGTGGTAATGTATATCTATGTACATGTGTTAATGTATGTCTATGTCCATGTGTTAATATATATCTATGTACATGTGTTAATGTATGTCTATGTCCATGTATTAATGTATATCTATGTCTATGTGTTAATGCATATCTATGTACATGTGTTAATGTATATGTATGTCTATGTGTTAATGTATGTCTATGTACATGTGTTAGTATGTCTATGTCCATGTGTTAATGTATATCTATGTCTATGTGTTAATGTATATCTATGTACATGTGTTAATGTATGTCTATGTCAATGTGTCAGTGTATATCTATGTCCATGTGTTAATGTATGTCTATGTACATGTGTTAATGTATGTCTATGTTCATGTGTTAATGTATATCTATGTCTATGTGTTAATGTATATCTATGTACATGTGTTAATGTATGTCTATGTTAATGTGTTAGTGTATATCTATGTCCATGTGTTAATGTATGTCTATGTCCATGTGTTAATGTATATGTATGTCCATGTGTTAATGTATATCTATATCCATGTGTTAACGTATGTCAATGTCCATGTGTTAGTGTATGACTGTGTCCATGTGTTAATGTATGTCTATGTACATCTGTTAATGTATGTCTATGTCCATGTGTTAATGTATGTCTATGTCCATGTGTTAATGTATGTCTGTGTCCATGTGTTAATGTATGTCTGTGTCCATGTGTTAATGTATGTCTATGTACATGTGTTAAATTATATCCATGTACATGTGTTAATATATGTATATGTACATGTGTTAATGTATGTCTATGTACATGTGTTAATGTATGTCTATGTCCACGTATTAATGTATCTCTATGTACATTTGTTAATGTATGTCTATGTCCATGTGTTAATGTATGTCTGTGTCCATGTGTTAATGTATATGTATGTTTATGTGTTAATGTATGTCTATGTACATGTGTTAATGTATGTCTATGTCCATGTGTTAATGTATATCTATGTCTATGTGTTAATGTATATCTATGTACATGTGTTAATGTATGTCAATGTCTATGTGTTAGTGTATGACTGTGTCCATGTGTTAATATATGTCTATGTCCATTTGTTAATGTATGTCTGTGTCCATGTGTTAATGTATGTCTGTGTCCATGTGTTAATCTATGCCTATGTCCATGTGTTAATGTATGTCTATGTCCATGTGTTAATGTATGTCTATGTCCATGTGTTAATGTATGTCTGTTTCCATGTGTTAATGTATGTCTATGTCCAGGTGTTAATGTATATGTATGTCCATGTGTTAATGTATATCTATGTCCATGTGTTAATGTATGTCAATGTCCATGTGTTAATGTATGTCTGTGTCCATGTGGTAATGTATCTCTATGTCCATGTGTTAATGTATGTCTATGTCCATGTGTTAATGTATATCTATGTCCATGTGTTAATGTATGTCTGTGTCCATGTGTTAATGTATCTCTACGTCCATGTATTAATATATATCTATGTACATGTGTTAATGTATGTCTATGTCCATGTGTTAATGTATGTCTATGTACATGTGTTAATGTATATCTATGTCCATGTGTCAATATATGTCTGTGTCCATGTGTTAATGTATATCTATGTCCATGTGTTAATGTGTGTCTATGTCCATGTGTTAATGTATGTCTATGTACATGTGTTAATATATGTCTATGTACATGTGTTAATGTATGTCTATGTACATGTGTTAATGTATGTCTGTGTCCATGTGTTAATGTATGTCTATGTCCATGTGTTAATGTATGTCTGTGTCCATGTGTTAATGTATGTCTATGTCCATGTGTTAATGTATGTCTATGTCTGTGTGTTAATGTATATGTATGTCTATGTGTTCATGTATATCTATCTCCATGTGTTAATGTATGTCCATGTCCATGTGTTAATGTATGTCTATGTACATGTGTTAATGTATATCTATGTCCATGTGTTAATGTATGTCTATGTCCATGTGTTAATTTATGTCTATGTCCATGTTTTAATGTATATCTATGTACATGTGTTAATTTATATATATGTCTATGTGTTAATGTATATCTATGTCTATGTGTTAATGTATATCTATGTACATGTGTTAATGTATGTCTATGTCAATGTGTCAGTGTATATCTATGTCCATGTGTTAATGTATGTCTATGTACATGTGTTAATGTATGTCTATGTTCATGTGTTAATGTATGTCTATGTCCATGTGTTAATGTATATCTATGTCCATGTGTTAATGCATGTCTATGTACATGTGTTAATGTATGTCTATCTACATGTATTAATGTATATCTATGTCCATGTGTTAATGTATCTCTATGTCCATGTGTTAATGTATGTTTATGCCCATGTGTTAATGTATTTCTATGTCCATGTGTTAATGTATGTCTATGTCCATGTGTTAATGTATGTCTGTGTCCATGTGTTAATGTATGTCTATGTACATATGTTAATGTATGTCTATGTCCATGTGTTAATGCATGTCTATGTACATGTGTTAATGTATGTCTATCTACATGTATTAATGTATGTCTATGTCCATGTGTTAATGTATCTCTATGTCCATGTGTTAATGTATGTCTATGTCTATGTGTTAATGTATATCTATGTACATGTGTTAATGTATGTCAATGTCTATGTGTTAGTGTATGACTGTGTCTATGTGTTAGTGTATGACTGTGTCCCTGTGTTAATGTATGTCTATGTCCATTTTTTAATGTATGTCTGTGTCCATGTGTTAATGTATGTCTGTGTCCATGTGTTAATCTATGTCTATGCCCATGTGTTAATGTATGTCTATGTCCATGTGTTAATGTATATCTATGTCTATGTGTTAATGTATATCTATGTACATGTGTTAATGTATGTCTATGTCCATGTGTTAGTGTATGTCTATGTCCATGTGTTAATGTATGTCTATGTCCATGTGTTAATGTATGTCTGTTTCCATGTGTTAATGTATGTCTATATCCATGTGTTAATGTATTTGTATGTCCATGTGTTAATGTATATCTATGTCCATGTGTTAATGTATGTCAATGTCCATGTGTTAATGTATGTCTGTGTCCATGTGTTAATGTATCTCTACGTCCATGTATTAATGTATGTCTATGTACATGTGTTAATGTATGTCTATGTCCATGTGTTAATGTATGTCTATGTACATGTGTTAATGTATATCTATGTCCATGTGTCAATGTATGTCTGTGTCCATGTGTTAATGTATATCTATGTCCATGTGTTAATGTGTGTCTATGTCCATGTGTTAATGTATGTCTATGTACATGTGTTAATATATGTCTATGTACATGTGTTAATGTATGTCTATGTCTATGTGTTAATGTATGTCTGTGTCCATGTGTTAATGTATGTCTATGTCCATGTGTTAATGTATGTCTGTGTCCATGTGTTAATGTATGTCTATGTCCATGTGTTAATGTATGTCTATGTCTGTGTGTTAATGTATATGTATGTCTATGTGTTCATGTATATCTATCTCCATGTGTTAATGTATGTCTATGTCCAAGTGTTAATGTATGTCTATGTACATGTGTTAATGTATATCTATGCCCATGTGTTAATGTATATCTATGTACATGTGTTAATGTATATGTATGTCTATGTGTTCATGTATATCTATCTCCATGTGTTAATGTATGTCTATGTCTATGTGTTAATGTATGTCTGTGTCCATGTGTTAATGTATGTCTATGTCCATGTGTTAATGTATGTCTGTGTCCATGTGTTAATGTATGTCTATGTCCATGTGTTAATGTATGTCTATGTCCATGTTTTAATGTATATCTATGTACATGTGTTAATGTATATATATGTCTATGTGTTAATGTATATCTATGTCTATGTGTTAATGTATATCTATGTACATGTGTTAATGTATATGTATGTCTATGTGTTCATGTATATCTATCTCCATGTGTTAATGTATGTCTATGTCCATGTGTAAATGTATGTCTATGTCCATGTGTTAATGTATGTCTATGTCCATGTGTTAATGTATATCTATGTACATGTGTTAATGTATATGTATGTCTATGTGTTCATGTATATCTATCTCCATGCGTTAATGTATGTCTATGTCCATGTGTTAATGTATATTTATGTCTATGTGTTAATTCATATCTATGTACAGGGGTTAATGTATATGTATGTCTATGTGTTAATGTATATCTATGTACATGTGTTAATGTATGTCTATGTCCATGTGTTAATATATATCTATGTACATGTGTTAATGTATGTCTATGTCCATGTATTAATGTATATCTATGTCTATGTGTTAATGCATATCTATGTACATGTGTTAATGTATATGTATGTCTATGTGTTAATGTATGTCTATGTACATGTGTTAGTATGTCTATGTCCATGTGTTAATGTATATCTATGTCTATGTGTTAATGTATATCTATGTACATGTGTTAATGTATGTCTATGTCAATGTGTCAGTGTATATCTATGTCCATGTGTTAATGTATGTCTATGTACATGTGTTAATGTATGTCTATGTTCATGTGTTAATGTATATCTATGTCTATGTGTTAATGTATATCTATGTACATGTGTTAATGTATGTCTATGTTAATGTGTTAGTGTATATCTATGTCCATGTGTTAATGTATGTCTATGTCCATGTGTTAATGTATATGTATGTCCATGTGTTAATGTATATCTATATCCATGTGTTAACGTATGTCAATGTCCATGTGTTAGTGTATGACTGTGTCCATGTGTTAATGTATGTCTATGTACATCTGTTAATGTATGTCTATGTCCATGTGTTAATGTATGTCTATGTCCATGTGTTAATGTATGTCTGTGTCCATGTGTTAATGTATGTCTGTGTCCATGTGTTAATGTATGTCTATGTACATGTGTTAAATTATATCCATGTACATGTGTTGATATATGTATATGTACATGTGTTAATGTATGTCTATGTACATGTGTTAATGTATGTCTATGTCCACGTATTAATGTATCTCTATGTACATTTGTTAATGTATGTCTATGTCCATGTGTTAATGTATGTCTGTGTCCATGTGTTAATGTATATGTATGTTTATGTGTTAATGTATGTCTATGTACATGTGTTAATGTATGTCTATGTCCATGTGTTAATGTATATCTATGTCTATGTGTTAATGTATATCTATGTACATGTGTTAATGTATGTCAATGTCTATGTGTTAGTGTATGACTGTGTCCATGTGTTAATGTATGTCTATGTCCATTTGTTAATGTATGTCTGTGTCCATGTGTTAATGTATGTCTGTGTCCATGTGTTAATCTATGCCTATGTCCATGTGTTAATGTATGTCTATGTCCATGTGTTAATGTATGTCTATGTCCATGTGTTAATGTATGTCTGTTTCCATGTGTTAATGTATGTCTATGTCCAGGTGTTAATGTATATGTATGTCCATGTGTTAATGTATATCTATGTCCATGTGTTAATGTATGTCAATGTCCATGTGTTAATGTATGTCTGTGTCCATGTGGTAATGTATCTCTATGTCCATGTGTTAATGTATGTCTATGTCCATGTGTTAATGTATATCTATGTCCATGTGTTAATGTATGTCTGTGTCCATGTGTTAATGTATCTCTACGTCCATGTATTAATATATATCTATGTACATGTGTTAATGTATGTCTATGTCCATGTGTTAATGTATGTCTATGTACATGTGTTAATGTATATCTATGTCCATGTGTCAATATATGTCTGTGTCCATGTGTTAATGTATATCTATGTCCATGTGTTAATGTGTGTCTATGTCCATGTGTTAATGTATGTCTATGTACATGTGTTAATATATGTCTATGTACATGTGTTAATGTATGTCTATGTACATGTGTTAATGTATGTCTGTGTCCATGTGTTAATGTATATGTATGTCTATGTGTTCATGTATATCTATCTCCATGTGTTAATGTATGTCCATGTCCATGTGTTAATGTATGTCTATGTACATGTGTTAATGTATATCTATGTCCATGTGTTAATGTATGTCTATGTCCATGTGTTAATTTATGTCTATGTCCATGTTTTAATGTATATCTATGTACATGTGTTAATTTATATATATGTCTCTGTGTTAATGTATATCTATGTCTATGTGTTAATGTATATCTATGTACATGTGTTAATGTATGTCTATGTCAATGTGTCAGTGTATATCTATGTCCATGTGTTAATGTATGTCTATGTACATGTGTTAATGTATGTCTATGTTCATGTGTTAATGTATGTCTATGTCCATGTGTTAATGTATATCTATGTCCATGTGTTAATGCATGTCTATGTACATGTGTTAATGTATGTCTATCTACATGTATTAATGTATATCTATGTCCATGTGTTAATGTATCTCTATGTCCATGTGTTAATGTATGTTTATGCCCATGTGTTAATGTATTTCTATGTCCATGTGTTAATGTATGTCTATGTCCATGTGTTAATGTATGTCTGTGTCCATGTGTTAATGTATGTCTATGTACATATGTTAATGTATGTCTATGTCCATGTGTTAATGCATTTCTATGTACATGTGTTAATGTATGTCTATCTACATGTATTAATGTATGTCTATGTCCATGTGTTAATGTATCTCTATGTCCATGTGTTAATGTATGTCTATGTCTATGTGTTAATGTATATCTATGTACATGTGTTAATGTATGTCAATGTCTATGTGTTAGTGTATGACTGTGTCTATGTGTTAGTGTATGACTGTGTCCATGTGTTAATGTATGTCTATGTCCATTTTTTAATGTATGTCTGTGTCCATGTGTTAATGTATGTCTGTGTCCATGTGTTAATCTATGTCTATGCCCATGTGTTAATGTATGTCTATGTCCATGTGTTAATGTATATCTATGTCTATGTGTTAATGTATATCTATGTACATGTGTTAATGTATGTCTATGTCCATGTGTTAGTGTATGTCTATGTCCATGTGTTAATGTATGTCTATGTCCATGTGTTAATGTATGTCTGTTTCCATGTGTTAATGTATGTCTGTGTCCATGTGTTAATGTATCTCTACGTCCATGTATTAATGTATGTCTATGTACATGTGTTAATGTATGTCTATGTCCATGTGTTAATGTATGTCTATGTACATGTGTTAATGTATATCTATGTCCATGTGTCAATGTATGTCTGTGTCCATGTGTTAATGTATATCTATGTCCATGTGTTAATGTGTGTCTATGTCCATGTGTTAATGTATGTCTATGTACATGTGTTAATATATGTCTATGTACATGTGTTAATGTATGTCTATGTCCATGTGTTAATGTATTTGTATGTCCATGTGTTAATGTATATCTATGTCCATGTGTTAATGTATGTCAATGTCCATGTGTTAATGTATGTCTGTGTCCATGTGTTAATGTATCTCTACGTCCATGTATTAATGTATGTCTATGTACATGTGTTAATGTATGTCTATGTCCATGTGTTAATGTATGTCTATGTACATGTGTTAATGTATATCTATGTCCATGTGTCAATGTATGTCTGTGTCCATGTGTTAATGTATATCTGTGTCCATGTGTTAATGTGTGTCTATGTCCATGTGTTAATGTATGTCTATGTACATGTGTTAATATATGTCTATGTACATGTGTTAATGTATGTCTATGTCTATGTGTTAATGTATGTCTGTGTCCATGTGTTAATGTATGTCTATGTCCATGTGTTAATGTATGTCTGTGTCCATGTGTTAATCTATGCCTATGTCCATGTGTTAATGTATGTCTATGTCCATGTGTTAATGTATGTCTATGTCCATGTGTTAATGTATGTCTGTTTCCATGTATTAATGTATGTCTATGTCCATGTGTTAATGTATATGTATGTCCATGTGTTAATGTATATCTATGTCCATGTGTTAATGTATGTCAATGTCCATGTGTTAATGTATGTCTGTGTCCATGTGGTAATGTATCTCTATGTCCATGTGTTAATGTATGTCTATGTCCATGTGTTAATGTATATCTATGTCCATGTGTTAATGTATGTCTGTGTCCATGTGTTAATGTATCTCTACGTCCATGTATTAATATATATCTATGTACATGTGTTAATGTATGTCTATGTCCATGTGTTAATGTGTGTCTATGTCCATGTGTTAATGTATGTCTATGTACATGTGTTAATATATGTCTATGTACATGTGTTAATGTATGTCTATGTACATGTGTTAATGTATGTCTGTGTCCATGTGTTAATGTATGTCTATGTCCATGTGTTAATGTATGTCTGTGTCCATGTGTTAATGTATGTCTATGTCCATGTGTTAATGTATGTCTATGTCTGTGTGTTAATGTATATGTATGTCTATGTGTTCATGTATATCTATCTCCATGTGTTAATGTATGTCCATGTCCATGTGTTAATGTATGTCTATGTACATGTATTAATGTATATCTATGTCCATGTGTTAATGTATGTCTATGTCCATGTGTTAATTTATGTCTATGTCCATGTTTTAATGTATATCTATGTACATGTGTTAATTTATATATATGTCTATGTGTTAATGTATATCTATGTCTATGTGTTAATGTATATCTATGTACATGTGTTAATGTATGTCTATGTCAATGTGTCAGTGTATATCTATGTCCATGTGTTAATGTATGTCTATGTACATGTGTTAATGTATGTCTATGTCCATGTGTTAATGTATATCTATGTCCATGTGTTAATGCATGTCTATGTACATGTGTTAATGTATGTCTATCTACATGTATTAATGTATATCTATGTCCATGTGTTAATGTATCTCTATGTCCATGTGTTAATGTATGTTTATGCCCATGTGTTAATGTATTTCTATGTCCATGTGTTAATGTATGTCTATATCCATGTGTTAATGTATGTCTGTGTCCATGTGTTAATGTATGTCTATGTACATATGTTAATGTATGTCTATGTCCATGTGTTAATGCATGTCTATGTACATGTGTTAATGTATGTCTATCTACATGTATTAATGTATGTCTATGTCCATGTGTTAATGTATCTCTATGTCCATGTGTTAATGTATGTCTATGTCTATGTGTTAATGTATATCTATGTACATGTGTTAATGTATGTCAATGTCTATGTGTTAGTGTATGACTGTGTCTATGTGTTAGTGTATGACTGTGCCCATGTGTTAATGTATGTCTATGTCCATTTTTTAATGTATGTCTGTGTCCATGTGTTAATGTATGTCTGTGTCCATGTGTTAATCTATGTCTATGCCCATGTGTTAATGTATGTCTATGTCCATGTGTTAATGTATATCTATGTCTATGTGTTAATGTATATCTATGTACATGTGTTAATGTATGTCTATGTCCATGTGTTAATGTATGTCTATGTCCATGTGTTAATGTATGTCTGTTTCCATGTGTTAATGTATGTCTATATCCATGTGTTAATGTATTTGTATGTCCATGTGTTAATGTATATCTATGTCCATGTGTTAATGTATGTCAATGTCCATGTGTTAATGTATGTCTGTGTCCATGTGTTAATGTATCTCTACGTCCATGTATTAATGTATGTCTATGTACATGTGTTAATGTATGTCTATGTCCATGTGTTAATGTATGTCTATGTACATGTGTTAATGTATATCTATGTCCATGTGTCAATGTATGTCTGTTTCCATGTGTTAATGTATATCTATGTCCATGTGTTAATGTGTGTCTATGTCCATGTGTTAATGTATGTCTATGTACATGTGTTAATATATGTCTATGTACATGTGTTAATGTATGTCTATGTCTATGTGTTAATGTATGTCTGTGTCCATGTGTTAATGTATGTCTATGTCCATGTGTTAATGTATGTCTGTGGCCATGTGTTAATCTATGCCTATGTCCATGTGTTAATGTATGTCTATGTCCATGTGTTAATGTATGTCTATGTCCATGTGTTAATGTATGTCTGTTTCCATGTATTAATGTATGTCTATGTCCATGTGTTAATGTATATGTATGTCCATGTGTTAATGTATATCTATGTCCATGTGTTAATGTATGTCAATGTCCATGTGTTAATGTATGTCTGTGTCCATGTGGTAATGTATCTCTATGTCCATGTGTTAATGTATGTCTATGTCCATGTGTTAATGTATATCTATGTCCATTTGTTAATGTATGTCTGTGTCCATGTGTTAATGTATGTCTATGTACATGTGTTAATGTATGTCTGTGTCCATGTGTTAATGTATGTCTATGTCCATGTGTTAATGTATGTCTGTGTCCATGTGTTAATGTATGTCTATGTCCATGTGTTAATGTATGTCTATGTCCATGTGTTAATGTATGTCTATGTCTGTGTGTTAATGTATATGTATGTCTATGTGTTGATGTATATCTATCTCCATGTGTTAATGTATGTCCATGTCCATGTGTTAATGTATGTCTATGTACATGTGTTAATGTATATCTATGTCCATGTGTTAATGTATGTCTATGTCCATGTGTTAATTTATGTCTATGTCCATGTTTTAATGTATATCTATGTACATGTGTTAATTTATATATATGTCTATGTGTTAATGTATATCTATGTCTATGTGTTAATGTATATCTATGTACATGTGTTAATGTATGTCTATGTCAATGTGTCAGTGTATATCTATGTCCATGTGTTAATGTATGTCTATGTACATGTGTTAATGTATGTCTATGTTCATGTGTTACTGTATGTCTATGTCCATGTGTTAATGTATATCTATGTCCATGTGTTAATGCATGTCTATGTACATGTGTTAATGTATGTCTATCTACATGTATTAATGTATATCTATGTCCATGTGTTAATGTATCTCTATGTCCATGTGTTAATGTATGTCTATGCCCATGTGTTAATGTATTTCTATGTCCATGTGTTAACGTATGTCTATGTCCATGTGTTAATGTATGTCTGTGTCCATGTGTTAATGTATGTCTATGTACATATGTTAATGTATGTCTATGTCCATGTGTTAATGCATGTCTATGTACATGTGTTAATGTATGTCTATCTACATGTATTAATGTATGTCTATGTCCATGTGTTAATGTATCTCTATGTCCATGTGTTAATGTATGTCTATGTCTATGTGTTAATGTATATCTATGTACATGTGTTAATGTATGTCAATGTCTATGTGTTAGTGTATGACTGTGTCCATGTGTTAATGTATGTCTATGTCCATTTTTTAATGTATGTCTGTGTCCATGTGTTAATGTATGTCTGTGTCCATGTGTTAATCTATGTCTATGTCCATGTGTTAATGTATGTCTATGTCCATGTGTTAATGTATATCTATGTCTATGTGTTAATGTATATCTGTGTACATGTGTTAATGTATGTCAATGTCTATGTGTTAGTGTATGACTGTGTCCATGTGTTAATGTATGTCTATGTCCATTTGTTAATGTATGTCTGTGTCCATGTGTTAATGTATGTCTGTGTCCATGTGTTAATCTATGTCTATGTCCATGTGTTAATGTATATCTATGTCCATGTGTTAATGTATGTCTATGTCCATGTGTTAATGTATGTCTGTTTCCATGTGTTAATGTATGTCTATATCCATGTGTTAATGTATTTGTATGTCCATGTGTTAATGTATATCTTTGTCCATGTGTTAATGTATGTCAATGTCCATGTGTTAATGTATGTCTGTGTCCATGTGTTAATGTATCTCTACGTCCATGTATTAATGTATGTCTATGTACATGTGTTAATGTATGTCTATGTCCATGTGTTAATGTATGTCTATGTACATGTGTTAATGTATATCTATGTCCATGTGTCAATGTATGTCTGTGTCCATGTGTTAATGTATATCTATGTCCATGTGTTAATGTGTGTCTATGTCCATGTGTTAATGTATGTCTATGTACATGTGTTAATATATGTCTATGTACATGTGTTAATGTATGTCTATGTCTATGTGTTAATGTATGTCTGTGTCCATGTGTTAATGTATGTCTATGTCCATGTGTTAATGTATGTCTGTGTCCATGTGTTAATGTATGTCTATGTCCATGTGTTAATGTATGTCTATGTCTGTGTGTTAATGTATATGTATGTCTATGTGTTCATGTATATCTATCTCCATGTGTTAATGTATGTCTATGTCCAAGTGTTAATGTATGTCTATGTACATGTGTTAATGTATATCTATGTCCATGTGTTCATGTATATCTATCTCCATGTGTTAATGTATGTCTATGACTATGTGTTAATGTATGTCTGTGTCCATGTGTTAATGTATGTATATGTCCATGTGTTAATGTATGTCTGTGTCCATGTGTTAATGTATGTCTATGTCCATGTGTTAATGCATGTCTATGTCCATGTTTTAATGTATATCTATGTACATGTGTTAATGTATATATATGTCTATGTGTTAATGTATATCTATGTCTATGTGTTAATGTATATCTATGTACATGTGTTAATGTATATGTATGTCTATGTGTTCATGTATATCTATCTCCATGTGTTAATGTATGTCTATGTCCATGTGTAAATGTATGTCTATGTCCATGTGTTAATGTATGTCTATGTCCATGTGTTAATGTATATCTATGTACATGTGTTAATGTATATGTATGTCTATGTGTTCATGTATATCTATCTCCATGTGTTAATGTATGTCTATGTCCATGTGTTAATGTATATTTATGTCTATGTGTTAATTTATATCTATGTACAGGGGTTAATGTATATGTATGTCTATGTGTTAATGTATATCTATGTACATGTGTTAATGTATGTCTATGTCCATGTGTTAATATATATCTATGTACATGTGTTAATGTATGTCTATGTCCATGTATTAATGTATATCTATGTCTATGTGTTAATGCATATCTATGTACATGTGATAATGTATATGTATGTCTATGTGTTAATGTATGTCTATGTACATGTGTTAGTATGTCTATGTCCATGTGTTAATGTATATCTATGTCTATGTGTTAATGTATATCTATGTACATGTGTTAATGTATGTCTATGTCAATGTGTCAGTGTATATCTATGTCCATGTGTTAATGTATGTCTATGTACATGTGTTAATGTATGTCTATGTTCATGTGTTAATGTATATCTATGTCTATGTGTTAATGTATATCTATGTACATGTGTTAATGTATGTCTATGTTAATGTGTTAGTGTATATCTATGTCCATGTGTTAATGTATGTCTATGTCCATGTGTTAATGTATATGTATGTCCATGTGTTAATGTATATCTATATCCATGTGTTAACGTATGTCAATGTCCATGTGTTAGTGTATGACTGTGTCCATGTGTTAATGTATGTCTATGTACATCTGTTAATGTATGTCTATGTCCATGTGTTAATGTATGTCTGTGTCCATGTGTTAATGTATGTCTGTGTCCATGTGTTAATGTATGTCTATGTACATGTGTTAAATTATATCTATGTACATGTGTTAATATATGTCTATGTACATGTGTTAATGTATGTCTATGTACATGTGTTAATGTATGTCTATGTCCATGTATTAATGTATCTCTATGTACATTTGTTAATGTATGTATATGTCCATGTGTTAATGTATGTCTGTGTCCATGTGTTAATGTATATGTATGTTTATGTGTTAATGTATGTCTATGTACATGTGTTAATGTATGTCTATGTCCATGTGTTAATGTATATCTATGTCTATGTGTTAATGTATATCTATGTACATGTGTTAATGTATGTCAATGTCTATGTGTTAGTGTATGACTGTGTCCATGTGTTAATGTATGTATATGTCCATTTGTTAATGTATGTCTGTGTCCATGTGTTAATGTATGTCTGTGTCCATGTGTTAATCTATGTCTATGTCCATGTGTTAATGTATGTCTATGTCCATGTGTTAATGTATGTCTATGTCCATGTGTTAATGTGTGTCTGTTTCCATGTGTTAATGTATGTCTATGTCCATGTGTTAATGTATATGTATGTCCATGTGTTAATGTATATCTATGTCCATGTGTTAATGTATGTCAATGTCCATGTGTTAATGTATGTCTGTGTCCATGTGGGAATGTATCTCTATGTCCATGTGTTAATGTATGTCTATGTCCATGTGTTAATGTATATCTATGTCCATGTGTTAATGTATGTCTGTGTCCATGTGTTAATGTATATCTATGTACATGTGTTAATGTATATGTATGTCTATGTGTTCATGTATATCTATCTCCATGTGTTAATGTATGTCTATGGCCATGTGTTAATGTATATTTATGTCTATGTGTTAATTTATATCTATGTACAGGGGTTAATGTATATGTATATCTATGTGTTAATGTATATCTATGTACATGTGTTAATGTAAGTCTATGTCCATGTGTTAATATATATCTATGTACATGTGTTAATGTATGTCTATGTCCATGTGTTAATGTATATCTATGTCTATGTGTTAATGTATATCTATGTACATGTGTTAATGTATGTCTATGTCAATGTGTCAGTGTATATCTATGTCCATGTGTTAATGTATGTCTATGTACATGTGTTAATGTATGTCTATGTTCATGTGTTAATGTATATCTATGTCTATGTGTTAATGTATATCTATGTACATGTGTTAATGTATGTCTATGTTAATGTGTTAGTGTATATCTATGTCCATGTGTTAATGTATGTCTATGTCCATGTGTTAATGTATATGTATGTCCATGTGTTAATGTATATCTATATCCATGTGTTAACGTATGTCAATGTCCATGTGTTAGTGTATGACTGTGTCCATGTGTTAATGTATGTCTATGTACATCTGTTAATGTATGTCTATGTCCATGTGTTAATGTATGCCTATGTCCATGTGTTAATGTATGTCTGTGTCCATGTGTTAATATATGTCTGTGTCCATGTGTTAATGTATGTCTATGTACATGTGTTAAATTATATCCATGTACATGTGTTAATATATGTCTATGTACATGTGTTAATGTATGTCTATGTACATGTGTTAATGTATGTCTGTGTCCATGTGTTAATGTATGTCTATGTCCATGTGTTAATGTATGTCTGTGTCCATGTGTTAATGTATGTCTATGTCCATGTGTTAATGTATGTCTATGTCTGTGTGTTAATGTATATGTATGTCTATGTGTTGATGTATATCTATCTCCATGTGTTAATGTATGTCCATGTCCATGTGTTAATGTATGTCTATGTACATGTGTTAATGTATATCTATGTCCATGTGTTAATGTATGTCTATGTCCATGTGTTAATTTATGTCTATGTCCATGTTTTAATGTATATCTATGTACATGTGTTAATTTATATATATGTCTATGTGTTAATGTATATCTATGTCTATGTGTTAATGTATATCTATGTACATGTGTTAATGTATGTCTATGTCAATGTGTCAGTGTATATCTATGTCCATGTGTTAATGTATGTCTATGTACATGTGTTAATGTATGTCTATGTTCATGTGTTACTGTATGTCTATGTCCATGTGTTAATGTATATCTATGTCCATGTGTTAATGCATGTCTATGTACATGTGTTAATGTATGTCTATCTACATGTATTAATGTATATCTATGTCCATGTGTTAATGTATCTCTATGTCCATGTGTTAATGTATGTCTATGCCCATGTGTTAATGTATTTCTATGTCCATGTGTTAACGTATGTCTATGTCCATGTGTTAATGTATGTCTGTGTCCATGTGTTAATGTATGTCTATGTACATATGTTAATGTATGTCTATGTCCATGTGTTAATGCATGTCTATGTACATGTGTTAATGTATGTCTATCTACATGTATTAATGTATGTCTATGTCCATGTGTTAATGTATCTCTATGTCCATGTGTTAATGTATGTCTATGTCTATGTGTTAATGTATATCTATGTACATGTGTTAATGTATGTCAATGTCTATGTGTTAGTGTATGACTGTGTCCATGTGTTAATGTATGTCTATGTCCATTTTTTAATGTATGTCTGTGTCCATGTGTTAATGTATGTCTGTGTCCATGTGTTAATCTATGTCTATGTCCATGTGTTAATGTATGTCTATGTCCATGTGTTAATGTATATCTATGTCTATGTGTTAATGTATATCTGTGTACATGTGTTAATGTATGTCAATGTCTATGTGTTAGTGTATGACTGTGTCCATGTGTTAATGTATGTCTATGTCCATTTGTTAATGTATGTCTGTGTCCATGTGTTAATGTATGTCTGTGTCCATGTGTTAATCTATGTCTATGTCCATGTGTTAATGTATGTCTATGTCCATGTGTTAATGTATGTCTATGTCCATGTGTTAATGTATGTCTGTTTCCATGTGTTAATGTATGTCTATATCCATGTGTTAATGTATTTGTATGTCCATGTGTTAATGTATATCTTTGTCCATGTGTTAATGTATGTCAATGTCCATGTGTTAATGTATGTCTGTGTCCATGTGTTAATGTATCTCTACGTCCATGTATTAATGTATGTCTATGTACATGTGTTAATGTATGTCTATGTCCATGTGTTAATGTATGTCTATGTACATGTGTTAATGTATATCTATGTCCATGTGTCAATGTATGTCTGTGTCCATGTGTTAATGTATATCTATGTCCATGTGTTAATGTGTGTCTATGTCCATGTGTTAATGTATGTCTATGTACATGTGTTAATATATGTCTATGTACATGTGTTAATGTATGTCTATGTCTATGTGTTAATGTATGTCTGTGTCCATGTGTTAATGTATGTCTATGTCCATGTGTTAATGTATGTCTGTGTCCATGTGTTAATGTATGTCTATGTCCATGTGTTAATGTATGTCTATGTCTGTGTGTTAATGTATATGTATGTCTATGTGTTCATGTATATCTATCTCCATGTGTTAATGTATGTCTATGTCCAAGTGTTAATGTATGTCTATGTACATGTGTTAATGTATATCTATGTCCATGTGTTCATGTATATCTATCTCCATGTGTTAATGTATGTCTATGACTATGTGTTAATGTATGTCTGTGTCCATGTGTTAATGTATGTCTATGTCCATGTGTTAATGTATGTCTGTGTCCATGTGTTAATGTATGTCTATGTCCATGTGTTAATGCATGTCTATGTCCATGTTTTAATGTATATCTATGTACATGTGTTAATGTATATATATGTCTATGTGTTAATGTATATCTATGTCTATGTGTTAATGTATATCTATGTACATGTGTTAATGTATATGTATGTCTATGTGTTCATGTATATCTATCTCCATGTGTTAATGTATGTCTATGTCCATGTGTAAATGTATGTCTATGTCCATGTGTTAATGTATGTCTATGTCCATGTGTTAATGTATATCTATGTACATGTGTTAATGTATATGTATGTCTATGTGTTCATGTATATCTATCTCCATGTGTTAATGTATGTCTATGTCCATGTGTTAATGTATATTTATGTCTATGTGTTAATTTATATCTATGTACAGGGGTTAATGTATATGTATGTCTATGTGTTAATGTATATCTATGTACATGTGTTAATGTATGTCTATGTCCATGTGTTAATATATATCTATGTACATGTGTTAATGTATGTCTATGTCCATGTATTAATGTATATCTATGTCTATGTGTTAATGCATATCTATGTACATGTGATAATGTATATGTATGTCTATGTGTTAATGTATGTCTATGTACATGTGTTAGTATGTCTATGTCCATGTGTTAATGTATATCTATGTCTATGTGTTAATGTATATCTATGTACATGTGTTAATGTATGTCTATGTCAATGTGTCAGTGTATATCTATGTCCATGTGTTAATGTATGTCTATGTACATGTGTTAATGTATGTCTATGTTCATGTGTTAATGTATATCTATGTCTATGTGTTAATGTATATCTATGTACATGTGTTAATGTATGTCTATGTTAATGTGTTAGTGTATATCTATGTCCATGTGTTAATGTATGTCTATGTCCATGTGTTAATGTATATGTATGTCCATGTGTTAATGTATATCTATATCCATGTGTTAACGTATGTCAATGTCCATGTGTTAGTGTATGACTGTGTCCATGTGTTAATGTATGTCTATGTACATCTGTTAATGTATGTCTATGTCCATGTGTTAATGTATGTATATGTCCATTTGTTAATGTATGTCTGTGTCCATGTGTTAATGTATGTCTGTGTCCATGTGTTAATCTATGTCTATGTCCATGTTTTAATGTATGTCTATGTCCATGTGTTAATGTATGTCTATGTCCATGTGTTAATGTGTGTCTGTTTCCATGTGTTAATGTATGTCTATGTCCATGTGTTAATGTATATGTATGTCCATGTGTTAATGTATATCTATGTCCATGTGTTAATGTATGTCAATGTCCATGTGTTAATGTATGTATGTGTCCATGTGGGAATGTATCTCTATGTCCATGTGTTAATGTATGTCTATGTCCATGTGTTAATGTATATCTATGTCCATGTGTTAATGTATGTCTGTGTCCATGTGTTAATGTATATCTATGTACATGTGTTAATGTATATGTATGTCTATGTGTTCATGTATATCTATCTCCATGTGTTAATGTATGTCTATGGCCATGTGTTAATGTATATTTATGTCTATGTGTTAATTTATATCTATGTACAGGGGTTAATGTATATGTATATCTATGTGTTAATGTATATCTATGTACATGTGTTAATGTAAGTCTATGTCCATGTGTTAATATATATCTATGTACATGTGTTAATGTATGTCTATGTCCATGTGTTAATGTATATCTATGTCTATGTGTTAATGTATATCTATGTACATGTGTTAATGTATGTCTATGTCAATGTGTCAGTGTATATCTATGTCCATGTGTTAATGTATGTCTATGTACATGTGTTAATGTATGTCTATGTTCATGTGTTAATGTATATCTATGTCTATGTGTTAATGTATATCTATGTACATGTGTTAATGTATGTCTATGTTAATGTGTTAGTGTATATCTATGTCCATGTGTTAATGTATGTCTATGTCCATGTGTTAATGTATATGTATGTCCATGTGTTAATGTATATCTATATCCATGTGTTAACGTATGTCAATGTCCATGTGTTAGTGTATGACTGTGTCCATGTGTTAATGTATGTCTATGTACATCTGTTAATGTATGTCTATGTCCATGTGTTAATGTATGCCTATGTCCATGTGTTAATGTATGTCTGTGTCCATGTGTTAATGTATGTCTGTGTCCATGTGTTAATGTATGTCTATGTACATGTGTTAAATTATATCCATGTACATGTGTTAATATATGTCTATGTACATGTGTTAATGTATGTCTATGTACATGTGTTAATGTATGTCTATGTCCACGTATTAATGTATCTCTATGTACATTTGTTAATGTATGTCTATGTCCATGTGTTAATGTATGTCTGTGTCCATGTGTTAATGTATATGTATGTTTATGTGTTAATGTATGTCTATGTACATGTGTTAATGTATGTCTATGTTCATGTGTTAATGTATATCTATGTCTATGTGTTAATGTATATCTATGTACATGTGTTAAAGTATGTCAATGTCTATGTGTTAGTGTATGACTGTGTCCATGTGTTAATGTATGTCTATGTCCATTTGTTAATGTATGTCTGTGTCCATGTGTTAATGTATGTCTGTGTCCATGTGTTAATCTATGCCTATGTCCATGTGTTAATGTATGTCTATGTCCATGTGTTAATGTATGTCTATGTCCATGTGTTAATGTATGTCTGTTTCCATGTGTTAATGTATGTCTATGTCCATGTGTTAATGTATATGTATGTCCATGTGTTAATGTATATCTATGTCCATGTGTTAATGTATGTCAATGTCCATGTGTTAATGTATGTCTGTGTCCATGTGGTAATGTATCTCTATGTCCATGTGTTAATGTATGTCTATGTCCATGTGTTAATGTATATCTATGTCCATGTGTTAATGTATGTCTGTGTCCATGTGTTAATGTATCTCTACGTCCATGTATTAATACATATCTATGTACATGTGTTAATGTATGTCTATGTCCATGTGTTAATGTATGTCTATGTACATGTGTTAATGTATATCTATGTCCATGTGTCAATATATGTCTGTGTCCATGTGTTAATGTATATCTATGTCCATGTGTTAATGTGTGTCTATGTCCATGTGTTAATGTATGTCTATGTACATGTGTTAATATATTTCTATGTACATGTGTTAATGTATGTCTATGTACATGTGTTAATGTATGTCTGTGTCCATGTGTTAATGTATGTCTATGTCCATGTGTTAATGTATGTCTGTATCCATGTGTTAATGTATGTCTATGTCCATGTGTTAATGTATGTCTATGTCTGTGTGTTAATGTATATGTATGTCTATGTGTTCATGTATATCTATCTCCATGTGTTAATGTATGTCTATGTCCATGTGTTAATGTATGTCTATGTACATGTGTTAATGTATATCTATGTCCATGTGTTAATGTATGTCTATGTCCATGTGTTAATTTATATCTATGTCCATGTTTTAATGTATATCTATGTACATGTGTTAATTTATATATATGTCTATGTGTTAATGTATATCTATGTCTATGTGTTAATGTATATCTATGTACATGTGTTAATGTATGTCTATGTCAATGTGTCAGTGTATATCTATGTCCATGTGTTAATGTATGTCTATGTACATGTGTTAATGTATGTCTATGTTCATGTGTTAATGTATGTCTATGTACATGTGTTAATGTATATCTATGTCCATGTGTTAATGCATGTCTATGTACATGTGTTAATGTATGTCTATCTACATGTATTAATGTATCTCTATGTCCATGTGTTAATGTATGTCTATGCCCATGTGTTAATGTATTTCTATGTCCATGTGTTAATGTATGTCTATGTCCATGTGTTAATGTATGTCTGTGTCCATGTGTTAATGTATGTCTATGTACATATGTTAATGTATGTCTATGTCCATGTGTTAATGCATGTCTATGTACATGTGTTAATGTATGTCTATCTACGTGTATTAATGTATGTCTGTGTCCATGTGGGAATGTATCTCTATGTCCATGTGTTAATGTATGTCTATGTCCATGTGTTAATGTATATCTATGTCCATGTGTTAATGTATGTCTGTGTCCATGTGTTAATGTATATCTATGTACATGTGTTAATGTATATGTATGTCTATGTGTTCATGTATATCTATCTCCATGTGTTAATGTATGTCTATGGCCATGTGTTAATGTATATTTATGTCTATGTGTTAATTTATATCTATGTACAGGGGTTAATGTATATGTATATCTATGTGTTAATGTATATCTATGTACATGTGTTAATGTATGTCTATGTCCATGTGTTAATATATATCTATGTACATGTGTTAATGTATGTCTATGTCCATGTTATAATGTATATCTATGTCTATGTGTTAATGTATATCTATGTACATGTGTTAATGTATGTCTATGTCAATGTGTCAGTGTATATCTATGTCCATGTGTTAATGTATGTCTATGTACATGTGTTAATGTATGTCTATGTTCATGTGTTAATGTATATCTATGTCTATGTGTTAATGTATATCTATGTACATGTGTTAATGTATGTCTATGTTAATGTGTTAGTGTATATCTATGTCCATGTGTTAATGTATGTCTATGTCCATGTGTTAATGTATATGTATGTCCATGTGTTAATGTATATCTATATCCATGTGTTAACGTATGTCAATGTCCATGTGTTAGTGTATGACTGTGTCCATGTGTTAATGTATGTCTATGTACATCTGTTAATGTATGTCTATGTCCATGTGTTAATGTATGCCTATGTCCATGTATTAATGTATGTCTGTGTCCATGTGTTAATGTATGTCTGTGTCCATGTGTTAATGTATGTCTATGTACATGTGTTAAATTATATCCATGTACATGTGTTAATATATGTCTATGTACATGTGTTAATGTATGTCTATGTACATGTGTTAATGTATGTCTATGTCCACGTATTAATGTATCTCTATGTACATTTGTTAATGTATGTCTATGTCCATGTGTTAATGTATGTCTGTGTCCATGTGTTAATGTATATGTATGTTTATGTGTTAATGTATGTCTATGTACATGTGTTAATGTATGTCTATGTTCATGTGTTAATGTTTATCTATGTCTATGTGTTAATGTATATCTATGTACATGTGTTAAAGTATGTCAATGTCTATGTGTTAGTGTATGACTGTGTCCATGTGTTAATGTATGTCTATGTCCATTTGTTAATGTATGTCTGTGTCCATGTGTTAATGTATGTCTGTGTCCATGTGTTAATCTATGCCTATGTCCATGTGTTAATGTATGTCTATGTCCATGTGTTAATGTATGTCTATGTCCATGTGTTAATGTATGTCTGTTTCCATGTGTTAATGTATGTCTATGTCCATGTGTTAATGTATATGTATGTCCATGTGTTAATGTATATCTATGTCCATGTGTTAATGTATGTCAATGTCCATGTGTTAATGTATGTCTGTGTCCATGTGGTAATGTATCTCTATGTCCATGTGTTAATGTATGTCTATGTCCATGTGTTAATGTATATCTACGTCCATGTGTTAATGTATGTCTGTGTCCATGTGTTAATGTATCTCTACGTCCATGTATTAATACATATCTATGTACATGTGTTAATGTATGTCTATGTCCATGTGTTAATGTATGTCTATGTACATGTGTTAATGTATATCTATGTCCATGTGTCAATATATGTCTGTGTCCATGTGTTAATGTATATCTATGTCCATGTGTTAATGTGTGTATATGTCCATGTGTTAATGTATGTCTATGTACATGTGTTAATATATTTCTATGTACATGTGTTAATGTATGTCTATGTACATGTGTTAATGTATGTCTGTGTCCATGTGTTAATGTATGTCTATGTCCATGTGTTAATGTATGTCTGTATCCATGTGTTAATGTATGTCTATGTCCATGTGTTAATGTATGTCTATGTCTGTGTGTTAATGTATATGTATATCTATGTGTTCATGTATATCTATCTCCATGTGTTAATGTATGTCTATGTCCATGTGTTAATGTATGTCTATGTACATGTGTTAATGTATATCTATGTCCATGTGTTAATGTATGTCTATGTCCATGTGTTAATTTATATCTATGTCCATGTTTTAATGTATATCTATGTACATGTGTTAATTTATATATATGTCTATGTGTTAATGCATGTCTATGTACATGTGTTAATGTATGTCTATCTACATGTATTAATGTATATCTATGTCCATGTGTTAATGTATGTCTATGTCCATGTGTTAATGTATGTCTATGTCAATGTGTCAGTGTATATCTATGTCCATGTGTTAATGTATGTCTATGTCCATGTGTTAATGTATGTCTATGTCAATGTGTCAGTGTATATCTATGTCCATGTGTTAATGTATGTCTATGTACATGTGTTAATGTATGTCTATGTTCATGTGTTAATGTATGTCTATGTCCATGTGTTAATGTATATCTATGTCCATGTGTTAATGCATGTCTATGTACATGTGTTAATGTATGTCTATCTACATGTATTAATGTATATCTATGTCCATGTGTTAATGTATCTCTATGTCCATGTGTTAATGTATGTCTATGCCCATGTGTTAATGTATTTCTATGTCCATGTATTAATGTATGTCTATGTCCATGTGTTAATGTATGTCTGTGTCCATGTGTTAATGTATGTCTATGTACATATGTTAATGTATGTCTATGTCCATGTGTTAATGCATGTCTATGTACATGTGTTAATGTATGTCTATCTACGTGTATTAATGTATGTCTATGTCCATGTGTTAATGTATCTCTATGTCCATGTGTTAATGTATGTCTATGTCTATGTGTTAATGTATATCTATGTACATGTGTTAATGTATGTCAATGTCTATGTGTTAGTGTATGACTGTGTCCATGTGTTAATGTATGTCTATGTCCATTTTTTAATGTATGTCTGTGTCCATGCGTTAATGTATGTCTGTGTCCATGTGTTAATCTATGTCTATGTCCATGTGTTAATGTATGTCTATGTCCATGTGTTAATGTATATCTATGTCTATGTGTTAATGTATATCTATGTACATGTGTTAATGTATGTCAATGTCTATGTGTTAGTGTATGACTGTGTCCATGTGTTAATGTATGTCTATGTCCATTTGTTAATGTATGTCTGTGTCCATGTGTTAATGTATGTCTGTGTCCATGTGTTAATCTATGTCTATGTCCATGTGTTAATGTATGTCTATGTCCATGTGTTAATGTATGTCTATGTCCATGTGTTAATGTATGTCTGTTTCCATGTGTTAATGTATGTCTATATCCATGTGTTAATGTATTTGTATGTCCATGTGTTAATGTATATCTATGTCCATGTGTTAATGTATGTCAATGTCCATGTGTTAATGTATGTCTGTGTCCATGTGTTAATGTATCTCTACGTCCATGTATTAATGTATGTCTATGTACATGTGTTAATGTATGTCTATGTCCATGTGTTAATGTATGTCTATGTACATGTGTTAATGTATATCTATGTCCATGTGTCAATGTATGTCTGTGTCCATGTGTTAATGTATATCTATGTCCATGTGTTAATGTGTGTCTATGTCCATGTGTTAATGTATGTCTATGTACATGTGTTAATATATGTCTATGTACATGTGTTAATATATGTCTATGTCTATGTGTTAATGTATGTCTGTGTCCATGTGTTAATGTATGTCTATGTCCATGTGTTAATGTATGTCTGTGTCCATGTGTTAATGTATGTCTATGTCCATGTGTTAATGTATGTCTATGTCTGTGTGTTAATGTATATGTATGTCTATGTGTTCATGTATATCTATCTCCATGTGTTAATGTATGTCTATGTCCAAGTGTTAATGTATGTCTATGTACATGTGTTAATGTATATCTATGTCCATGTGTTCATGTATATCTATCTCCATGTGTTAATGTATGTCTATGTCTATGTGTTAATGTATGTCTGTGTCCATGTGTTAATGTATGTCTATGTCCATGTGTTAATGTATGTCTGTGTCCATGTGTTAATGTATGTCTATGTCCATGTGTTAATGTATGTCTGTGTCCATGTGTTAATGTATGTCTATGTCCATGTGTTAATGTATGTCTATGTCCATGTTTTAATGTATATCTATGTACATGTGTTAATGTATATATATGTCTATGTGTTAATGTATATCTATGTCTATGTGTTAATGTATATCTATGTACATGTGTTAATGTATATGTATGTCTATGTGTTCATGTATATCTATCTCCATGTGTTAATGTATGTCTATGTCCATGTGTAAATATATGTCTATGTCCATGTGTTAATGTATGTCTATGTCCATGTGTTAATGTATATCTATGTACATGTGTTAATGTATATGTATGTCTATGTGTTCATGTATATCTATCTCCATGTATTAATGTATATCTATGTCTATGTGTTAATGCATATCTATGTACATGTGTTAATGTATATGTATGTCTATATGTTAATGTATGTCTATGTCCATGTGTTAATGTATATCTATGTCTATGTGTTAATGTATATCTATGTACACGTGTTAATGTATGTCTATGTCAATGTGTCAGTGTATATCTATGTCCATGTGTTAATGTATGTCTATGTACATGTGTTAATGTATGTCTATGTCCATGTGTTAATGCATGTCTATGTATATGTGTTAATGTATGTCTATCTACATGTATTAATGTATGTCTATGTCCATGTATTAATGTATCTCTATGTCCATGTGTTAATGTATGTCTATGTCCATGTGTTAATGTATTTCTATGTCCATGTGTTAATGTATGTCTATGTCCATGTGTTAATGAATGTCTGTGTCCATGTGTTAATGTATGTCTATGTACATGTGTTACTGTATGTCTATGTCCATGTGTTAATGTATGTCTATGTCCATGTGTTAATGTATATCTATGTCCATGTGTTAATGTATGTCTGTGTCCATGTGTTAATGTATCTCTACGTCCATGTATTAATGTATGTCTATGTACATGTGTTAATGTATGTCTATGTCCATGTGTTAATGTATGTCTATGTACATGTGTTAATGTATATCTATGTCCATGTTTCAATGTATGTCTGTGTCCATGTGTTAATGTATATCTATGTCCATGTGTTAATGTGTGTCTATGTCCATGTGTTAATGTATGTCTATGTACATGTGTTAATATATGTCTATGTACATGTGTTAATGTATGTCTATGTTTATGTGTTAATGTATGTCTGTGTCCATGTGTTAATGTATGTCTATGTCCATGTGTTAATGTATGTCTATGTCCATGTGTTAATGTATGTCTATGTCTGTGTGTTAATGTATATGTATGTCTATGTGTTCATGTATATCTATCTCCATTTGTTAATGTATGTCTATGTCCATGTGTTAATGTATGTCTATGTACATGTGTTAATGTATATCTATGTCCATGTGTTAATGTATATGTATGTCTATGTGTTCATGTATATCTATCTCCATGTGTTAATGTATGTCTATGTCCATGTGTTAATGTATATTTATGTCTATGTGTTAATTTATATCTATGTACAGGGGTTAATGTATATGTATGTCTATGTGTTAATGTATATCTATGTACATGTGTTAATGTATGTCTATGTCCATGTGTTAATATATATCTATGTACATGTGTTAATGTATGTCTATGTCCATGTATTAATGTATATCTATGTCTATGTGTTAATGCATATCTATGTACATGTGTTAATGTATATGTATGTCTATGTGTTAATGTATGTCTATGTACATGTGTTAATGTATGTCTATGTCCATGTGTTAATGTATATCTATGTCTATGTGTTAATGTATATCTATGTACATGTGTTAATGTATGTCTATGTCAATGTGTCAGTGTATATCTATGTCCATGTGTTAATGTATGTCTATGTACATGTATTAATGTATGTCTATGTTCATGTGTTAATGTATGTCTATGTCCATGTGTTAATGTATATCTATGTCCATGTGTTAATGCATGTCTATGTACATGTGTTAATGTATGTCTATCTACATGTATTAATGTATGTCTATCTACATGTATTAATGTATGTCTATGTCCATGTGTTAATGTATCTCTATGTCCATGTGTTAATGTATGTCTATGTACATGTGTTAATGTATATCTATGTCCATGTGTTAATGTATGTCTATGTCCATGTGTTAATGTATATGTATGTCCATGTGTTAATGTATATCTCTGTCCATCTGTTAATGTATCTCTATGTCCATGTGTTAATGTATATCTCTGTCCATGTGTTAATGTATATCTATGTCCATGTGTTAATGTATGTCTATGTCCATGTGTTAATGTATATCTATGTCCATGTGTTAATGTATGTCTATGTCCATGTGTTAATGTATGTCTATGTCCATGTGTCAATGTATGTCTATATCCATGTGTTAATGTATCTTATGTCAATGTGTTAATGTATATCTATGTCCATGTGTTAATGTATGTCTATGTCCATGTGTTAATGTATATGTATGTCCATGTGTTAATGTATATCTCTGTCCATCTGTTAATGTATCTCTATGTCCATGTGTTAATGTATATCTCTGTCCATGTGTTAATGTATGTCTGTGTCCATGTGTTAATGTATGTCTATGTCCATGTGTTAATGTATGTCTGTGTCCATGTGTTAATGTATGTCTATGTCCAAGTGTTAATGTATGTCTATGTCTATGTGTTAATGTATATGTATGTCTATGTGTTCACGTATATCTATCTCCATGTGTTAATGTATGTCTATGTCCATGTGTTAATGTATGTCTATGTACATGTGTTAATGTATATCTATGTCCATGTGTTAATGTATGTCTATGTCCATGTGTTAATGTATGTCTATGTCCATGTTTTAATGTATATCTATGTACATGTGTTAATGTATATATATGTCTATGTGTTAATGTATATCTATGTCTATGTGTTAATGTATATCTATGTACATGTGTTAATGTATATGTATGTCTATGTGTTCATGTATATCTATCTCCATGTGTTAATGTATGTCTATGTCCATGTGTTAATGTATGTCTATGTCAATGTGTTAATGTATGTCTATGTCCATGTGTTAATGTATATCTATGTACATGTGTTAATGTATGTCTATGTCCATGTGTTAATGTATATCTATGTCTATGTGTTAATGTATATCTATGTACATGTGTTAATGTATATGTATGTCTATGTGTTCATGTATATCTATCTCCATGTGATAATGTATGTCTATGTCCATGTGTTAATGTATATTTATGTCATATGTGTTAATTTATAACTACGTACATGTGTTAATGTATAAGTATGTCTATGTGTTAATGTATATCTATGTACATGTGTTAATGTATGTCTATGTCCATGTGTTAGTATATATCTATGTACATGTGTTAATGTATGTCTATGTCCATGTATTAATGTATATCTATGTCTATGTGTTAATGCATATCTATGTACATGTGTTAATGTATATGTATGTCTATATGTTAATGTATGTCTATGTCCATGTGTTAATGTATATCTATGTACACGTGTTAATGTATGTCTATGTCAATGTGTCAGTGTATATCTATGTCCATGTGTTAATGTATGTCTATGTACATGTGTTAATGTATGTCTATGTCCATGTGTTAATGTATGTCTATGTCCATGTGTTAATGTATATCTATGTCCATGTGTTAATGTATGTCTGTGTCCATGTGTTAATGTATCTCTACGTCCATGTATTAATGTATGTCTATGTACATGTGTTAATGTATGTCTATGTACATGTGTTAATGTATATCTATGTCCATGTGTCAATGTATGTCTGTGTCCATGTGTTAATGTATATCTATGTCCATGTGTTAATGTGTGTCTATGTCCATGTGTTAATGTATGTCTATGTACATGTGTTAATATATGTCTATGTACATGTGTTAATGTATGTCTATGTTTATGTGTTAATGTATGTCTGTGTCCATGTGTTAATGTATGTCTATGTCCATGTGTTAATGTATGTCTGTGTCCATGTGTTAATGTATGTCTATGTCCATGTGTTAATGTATGTCTATGTCTGTGTGTTAATGTATATGTATGTCTATGTGTTCATGTATATCTATCTCCATTTGTTAATGTATGTCTATGTCCATGTGTTAATGTATGTCTATGTACATGTGTTAATGTATGTCTATGTCCATGTTTTAATGTATATCTATGTACATGTGTTAATGTATATATATGTCTATGTGTTAATGTATATCTATGTCTATGTGTTAATGTATATCTATGTACATGTGTTAATGTATATGTATGTCTATGTGTTCATGTATATCTATCTCCATGTGTTAATGTATGTCTATGTCCATGTGTAAATGTATGTCTATGTCCATGTGTTAATGTATGTCTATGTCCATGTGTTAATGTATATCTATATACATGTGTTAATGTATATGTATGTCTATGTGTTCATGTATATCTATCTCCATGTGTTAATGTATGTCTATGTCCATGTGTTAATGTATATTTATGTCTATGTGTTAATTTATATCTATGTACAGGGGTTAATGTATATGTATGTCTATGTGTTAATGTATATCTATGTACATGTGTTAATGTATGTCTATGTCCATGTGTTAATATATATCTATGTACATGTGTTAATGTATGTCTATGTCCATGTATTAATGTATATCTATGTCTATGTGTTAATGCATATCTATGTACATGTGTTAATGTATATGTATGTCTATGTGTTAATGTATGTCTATGTACATGTGTTAGTATGTCTATGTCCATGTGTTAATGTATGTCTATGTACATGTGTTAATGTATGTCTATGTCCATGTTTTAATGTATATCTATGTACATGTGTTAATGTATATATATGTCTATGTGTTAATGTATATCTATGTCTATGTGTTAATGTATATCTATGTACATGTGTTAATGTATATGTATGTCTATGTGTTCATGTATATCTATCTCCATGTGTTAATGTATGTCTATGTCCATGTGTTAATGTATATGTATGTCTATGTGTTAATGTATATCTATGTACATGTGTTAATGTATGTCTATGTCCATGTGTTAATATATATCTATGTACATGTGTTAATGTATGTCTATGTCCATGTATTAATGTATATCTATGTCTATGTGTTAATGCATATCTATGTACATGTGTTAATGTATATGTATGTCTATGTGTTAATGTATGTCTATGTACATGTGTTAATGTATGTCTATGTCCATGTGTTAATGTATATCTATGTCTATGTGTTAATGTATATCTATGTACATGTGTTAATGTATGTCTATTTCAATGTGTCAGTGTATATCTATGTCCATGTGTTAATGTATGTCTATGTACATGTATTAATGTATGTCTATGTTCATGTGTTAATGTATGTCTATGTCCATGTGTTAATGTATATCTATGTCCATGTGTTAATGCATGTCTATGTACATGTGTTAATGTATGTCTATCTACATGTATTAATGTATGTCTATCTACATGTATTAATGTATGTCTATGTCCATGTGTTCATGTATCTCTATGTCCATGTGTTAATGTATGTCTATGTACATGTGTTAATGTATATCTATGTCCATGTGTTAATGTATGTCTATGTCCATGTGTTAATGTATATGTATGTCCATGTGTTAATGTATATCTCTGTCCATCTGTTAATGTATCTCTATGTCCATGTGTTAATGTATATCTCTGTCCATGTGTTAATGTATATCTATGTCCATGTGTTAATGTATGTCTATGTCCATGTGTTAATGTATATCTATGTCCATGTGTTAATGTATGTCTATGTCCATGTGTTAATGTATGTCTATGTCCATGTGTCAATGTATGTCTATATCCATGTGTTAATGTATCTTATGTCAATGTGTTAATGTATATCTATGTCCATGTGTTAATGTATGTCTATGTCCATGTGTTAATGTATATGTATGTCCATGTGTTAATGTATATCTCTGTCCATCTGTTAATGTATCTCTATGTCCATGTGTTAATGTATATCTCTGTCCATGTGTTAATGTATGTCTGTGTCCATGTGTTAATGTATGTCTATGTCCATGTGTTAATGTATGTCTGTGTCCATGTGTTAATGTATGTCTATGTCCAAGTGTTAATGTATGTCTATGTCTATGTGTTAATGTATATGTATGTCTATGTGTTCACGTATATCTATCTCCATGTGTTAATGTATGTCTATGTCCATGTGTTAATGTATGTCTATGTACATGTGTTAATGTATATCTATGTCCATGTGTTAATGTATGTCTATGTCCATGTGTTAATGTATGTCTATGTCCATGTTTTAATGTATATCTATGTACATGTGTTAATGTATATATATGTCTATGTGTTAATGTATATCTATGTCTATGTGTTAATGTATATCTATGTACATGTGTTAATGTATATGTATGTCTATGTGCTCATGTATATCTATCTCCATGTGTTAATGTATGTCTATGTCCATGTGTTAATGTATGTCTATGTCAATGTGTTAATGTATGTCTATGTCCATGTGTTAATGTATATCTATGTACATGTGTTAATGTATGTCTATGTCCATGTGTTAATGTATATCTATGTCTATGTGTTAATGTATATCTATGTACATGTGTTAATGTATATGTATGTCTATGTGTTCATGTATATCTATCTCCATGTGATAATGTATGTCTATGTCCATGTGTTAATGTATATTTATGTCATATGTGTTAATTTATAACTACGTACATGTGTTAATGTATAAGTATGTCTATGTGTTAATGTATATCTATGTACATGTGTTAATGTATGTCTATGTCCATGTGTTAGTATATATCTATGTACATGTGTTAATGTATGTCTATGTCCATGTATTAATGTATATCTATGTCTATGTGTTAATGCATATCTATGTACATGTGTTAATGTATATGTATGTCTATATGTTAATGTATGTCTATGTCCATGTGTTAATGTATATCTATGTACACGTGTTAATGTATGTCTATGTCAATGTGTCAGTGTATATCTATGTCCATGTGTTAATGTATGTCTATGTACATGTGTTAATGTATGTCTATGTCCATGTGTTAATGTATGTCTATGTCCATGTGTTAATGTATATCTATGTCCATGTGTTAATGTATGTCTGTGTCCATGTGTTAATGTATCTCTACGTCCATGTATTAATGTATGTCTATGTACATGTGTTAATGTATGTCAATGTACATGTGTTAATGTATATCTATGTCCATGTGTCAATGTATGTCTGTGTCCATGTGTTAATGTATATCTATGTCCATGTGTTAATGTGTGTCTATGTCCATGTGTTAATGTATGTCTATGTACATGTGTTAATATATGTCTATGTACATGTGTTAATGTATGTCTATGTTTATGTGTTAATGTATGTCTGTGTCCATGTGTTAATGTATGTCTATGTCCATGTGTTAATGTATGTCTGTGTCCATGTGTTAATGTATGTCTATGTCCATGTGTTAATGTATGTCTATGTCTGTGTGTTAATGTATATGTATGTCTATGTGTTCATGTATATCTATCTCCATTTGTTAATGTATGTCTATGTCCATGTGTTAATGTATGTCTATGTACATGTGTTAATGTATGTCTATGTCCATGTTTTAATGTATATCTATGTACATGTGTTAATGTATATATATGTCTATGTGTTAATGTATATCTATGTCTATGTGTTAATGTATATCTATGTACATGTGTTAATGTATATGTATGTCTATGTGTTCATGTATATCTATCTCCATGTGTTAATGTATGTCTATGTCCATGTGTAAATGTATGTCTATGTCCATGTGTTAATGTATGTCTATGTCCATGTGTTAATGTATATCTATGTACATGTGTTAATGTATATGTATGTCTATGTGTTCATGTATATCTATCTCCATGTGTTAATGTATGTCTATGTCCATGTGTTAATGTATATTTATGTCTATGTGTTAATTTATATCTATGTACAGGGGTTAATGTATATGTATGTCTATGTGTTAATGTATATCTATGTACATGTGTTAACGTATGTCTATGTCCATGTGTTAATATATATCTATGTACATGTGTTAATGTATGTCTATGTCCATGTATTAATGTATATCTATCTCTATGTGTTAATGCATATCTATGTACATGTGTTAATGTATATGTATGTCTATGTGTTAATGTATGTCTATGTACATGTGTTAGTATGTCTATGTCCATGTGTTAATGTATATCTATGTCTATGTGTTAATGTATATCTATGTACATGTGTTAATGTATGTCTATGTCAATGTGTCAGTGTATATCTATGTCCATGTGTTAATGTATGTCTATGTACATGTGTTAATGTATGTCTATGTTCATGTGTTAATGTATATCTATGTCTATGTGTTAATGTATATCTATGTACATGTGTTAATGTATGTCTATGTTAATGTGTTAGTGTATATCTATGTCCATGTGTTGATGTATGTCTATGTCCATGTGTTAATGTATATGTATGTCCATGTGTTAATGTATATCTATATCCATGTGTTAACGTATGTCAATGTCCATGTGTTAGTGTATGACTGTGTCCATGTGTTAATGTATGTCTATGTACATCTGTTAATGTATGTCTATGTCCATGGGTTAATGTATGTCTGTGTCCATGTGTTAATGTATGTCTGTGTCCATGTGTTAATGTATGTCTATGTGCATGTGTTAAATTATATCTATGTACATGTGTTAATATATGTCTATGTACATGTGTTAATGTATGTCTACGTACATGTGTTAATGTATGTCTATGTCCATGTATTAATGTATCTCTATGTACATTTGTTAATGTATGTCTATGTACATGTGTTAATGTATGTCTATGTCCATGTGTTAATGTATATCTATGTCTATGTGTTAATGTATATCTATGTACATGTGTTAATGTATGTCAATGTCTATGTGTTAGTGTATGACTGTGTCCATGTGTTAATGTATGTCTATGTCCATTTGTTAATGTATGTCTGTGTCCATGTGTTAATGTATGTCTGTGTCCATGTGTTAATCTATGTCTATGTCCATGTGTTAATGTATGTCTATGTCCATGTGTTAACGTATGTCTATGTCCATGTGTTAATGTATGTCTGTTTCCATGTGTTAATGTATGTCTATGTCCATGTGTTAATGTATGTCTGTGTCCATGTGTTAATGTATGTCAATGTCCATGTGTTAATGTATATCTATGTCCATGTGTTAATGTATGTCAATGTCCATGTGTTAATGTATGTCTGTGTCCATGTGGGAATGTATCTCTCTGTCCATGTGTTAATGTATGTCTATGTCCATGTGTTAATGTATATCTATGTCCATGTGTTAATGTATGTCTGTGTCCATGTGTTAATGTATATCTATGTACATGTGTTAATGTATATGTATGTCTATGTGTTCATGTATATTTATCTCCATGTGTTAATGTATGTCTATGTCCATGTGTTAATGTATATTTATGTCTATGTGTTAATTTATATCTATGTACAGGGGTTAATGTATATGTATATCTATGTGTTAATGTATATCTATGTACATGTGTTAATGTATGTCTATGTCCATGTGTTAATATATATCTATGTACATGTGTTAATGTATGTCTATGTCCATGTATTAATGTATATCTATGTCTATGTGTTAATGCATATCTATGTACATGTGTTAATGTATATGTATGTCTATGTGTTAATGTATGTCTATGTACATGTGTTAATGTATGTCTATGTCCATGTGTTAATGTATATCTATGTCTATGTGTTAATGTATATCTATGTACATGTGTTAATGTATGTCTATGTCAATGTGTCAGTGTATATCTATGTCCATGTGTTAATGTATGTCTATGTACATGTGTTAATGTATGTCTATGTTCATGTGTTAATGTATATCTATGTCTATGTGTTAATGTATATCTATGTACATGTGTTAATGTATGTCTATGTTAATGTGTTAGTGTATATCTATGTCCATGTGTTAATGTATGTCTATGTCCATGTGTTAATGTATATGTATGTCCATGTGTTAATGTATATCTATATCCATGTGTTAACGTATGTCAATGTCCATGTGTTAATGTATGTCTATGTCCATGTGTTAATGTATGTCTGTGTCCATGTGTTAATGTATGTCTATGTACATATGTTAATGTATGTCTATGTCCATGTGTTAATGCATGTCTATGTACATGTGTTAATGTATGTCTATCTACGTGTATTAATGTATGTCTATGTCCATGTGTTAATGTATCTCTATGTCCATGTGTTAATGTATGTCTATGTCTATGTGTTAATGTATATCTATGTACATGTGTTAATGTATGTCAATGTCTATGTGTTAGTGTATGACTGTGTCCATGTGTTAATGAATGTCTATGTCCATTTTTTAATGTATGTCTGTGTCCATGCGTTAATGTATGTCTGTGTCCATGTGTTAATCTATGTCTATGTCCATGTGTTAATGTATGTCTATGTCCATGTGTTAATGTATATCTATGTCTATGTGTTAATGTATATCTATGTACATGTGTTAATGTATGTCAATGTCTATGTGTTAGTGTATGACTGTGTCCATGTGTTAATGTATGTCTATGTCCATTTGTTAATGTATGTCTGTGTCCATGTGTTAATGTATGTCTGTGTCCATGTGTTAATCTATGTCTATGTCCATGTGTTAATGTATGTCTATGTCCATGTGTTAATGTATGTCTATGTCCATGTGTTAATGTATGTCTTTTTCCATGTGTTAATGTATGTCTATATCCATGTGTTAATGTATGTGTATGTCCATGTGTTAATGTATATATATGTCCATGTGTTAATGTATGTCAATGTCCATGTGTTAATGTATGTCTGTGTCCATGTGTTAATGTATCTCTACGTCCATGTATTAATGTATGTCTATGTACATGTGTTAATGTATGTCTATGTCCATGTGTTAATGTATGTCTATGTACATGTGTTAATGTATATCTATGTCCATGTGTCAATGTATGTCTGTGTCCATGTGTTAATGTATATCTATGTCCATGTGTTAATGTGTGTCTATGTCCATGTGTTAATGTATGTCTATGTACATGTGTTAATATATGTCTATGTACATGTCTTAATATATGTCTATGTCTATGTGTTAATGTATGTCTGTGTCCATGTGTTAATGTATGTCTATGTCCATGTGTTAATGTATGTCTGTGTCCATGTGTTAATGTATGTCTATGTCCATGTGTTAATGTATGTCTATGTCTGTGTGTTAATGTATATGTATGTCTATGTGTTCATGTATATCTATCTCCATGTGTTAATGTATGTCTATGTCCAAGTGTTAATGTATGTCTATGTACATGTGTTAATGTATATCTATGTCCATGTGTTCATGTATATCTATCTCCATGTGTTAATGTATGTCTATGTCTATGTGTTAATGTATGTCTGTGTCCATGTGTTAATGTATGTCTATGTCCATGTGTTAATGTATGTCTGTGTCCATGTGTTAATGTATGTCTATGTCCATGTGTTAATGTATGTCTATGTCCATGTTTTAATGTATATCTATGTACATGTGTTAATGTATATATATGTCTATGTGTTAATGTATATCTATGTCTATGTGTTAATGTATATCTATGTACATGTGTTAATGTATATGTATGTCTATGTGTTCATGTATATCTATCTCCATGTGTTAATGTATGTCTATGTCCATGTGTAAATATATGTCTATGTCCATGTGTTAATGTATGTCTATGTCCATGTGTTAATGTATATCTATGTACATGTGTTAATGTATATGTATGTCTATGTGTTCATGTATATCTATCTCCATGTATTAATGTATATCTATGTCTATGTGTTAATGCATATCTATGTACATGTGTTAATGTATATGTATGTCTATATGTTAATGTATGTCTATGTCCATGTGTTAATGTATATCTATGTCTATGTGTTAATGTATATCTATGTACACGTGTTAATGTATGTCTATGTCAATGTGTCAGTGTATATCTATGTCCATGTGTTAATGTATGTCTATGTACATGTGTTAATGTATGTCTATGTCCATGTGTTAATGCATGTCTATGTATATGTGTTAATGTATGTCTATCTACATGTATTAATGTATGTCTATGTCCATGTATTAATGTATCTCTATGTCCATGTGTTAATGTATGTCTATGTCCATGTGTTAATGTATTTCTATGTCCATGTGTTAATGTATGTCTATGTCCATGTGTTAATGAATGTCTGTGTCCATGTGTTAATGTATGTCTATGTACATGTGTTAATGTATGTCTATGTCCATGTGTTAATGTATATCTATGTCCATGTGTTAATGTATGTCTGTGTCCATGTGTTAATGTATCTCTACGTCCATGTATTAATGTATGTCTATGTACATGTGTTAATGTATGTCTATGTCCATGTGTTAATGTATGTCTATGTACATGTGTTAATGTATATCTATGTCCATGTGTCAATGTATGTCTGTGTCCATGTGTTAATGTATATCTATGTCCATGTGTTAATGTGTGTCTATGTCCATGTGTTAATGTATGTCTATGTACATGTGTTAACATATGTCTATGTACATGTGTTAATGTATGTCTATGTTTATGTGTTAATGTATGTCTGTGTCCATGTGTTAATGTATGTCTATGTCCATGTGTTAATGTATGTCTGTGTCCATGTGTTAATGTATGTCTATGTCCATGTGTTAATGTATGTCTATGTCTGTGTGTTAATGTATATGTATATCTATGTGTTCATGTATATCTATCTCCATTTGTTAATGTATGTCTATGTCCATGTGTTAATGTATGTCTATGTACATGTGTTAATTATATCTATGTCCATGTGTTAATGTATATGTATGTCTATGTGTTCATGTATATCTATCTCCATGTGTTAATGTATGTCTATGTCCATGTGTTAATCTATATTTATGTCTATGTGTTAATTTATATCTATGTACAGGGGTTAATGTATATGTATGTCTATGTGTTAATGTATATCTATGTACATGTGTTAATGTATGTCTATGTCCATGTGTTAATATATATCTATGTACATGTGTTAATGTATGTCTATGTCCATGTATTAATGTATATCTATGTCTATGTGTTAATGCATATCTATGTACATGTGTTAATGTATATGTATGTCTATGTGTTAATGTATGTCTATGTACATGTGTTAATGTATGTCTATGTCCATGTGTTAATGTATATCTATGTCTATGTGTTAATGTATATCTATGTGCATGTGTTAATGTATGTCTATGTCAATGTGTCAGTGTATATCTATGTCCATGTGTTAATGTATGTCTATGTACATGTATTAATGTATGTCTATGTTCATGTGTTAATGTATGTCTATGTCCATGTGTTAATGTATATCTATGTCCATGTGTTAATGCATGTCTATGTACATGTGTTAATGTATGTCTATCTACATGTATTAATGTACGTCTATCTACATGTATTAATGTATGTCTATGTCCATGTGTTAATGTATCTCTATATCCATGTGTTAATGTATGTCTATGTACATGTGTTAATGTATATCTATGTCCATGTGTTAATGTATGTCTATGTCCATGTGTTAATGTATATGTATGTCCATGTGTTAATGTATATCTCTGTCCATCTGTTAATGTATCTCTATGTCCATGTGTTAATGTATATCTCTGTCCATGTGTTAATGTATATCTATGTCCATGTGTTAATGTATGTCTATGTCCATGTGTTAATGTATATCTATGTCCATGTGTTAATGTATGTCTATGTCCATGTGTTAATGTATGTCTATGTCCATGTGTCAATGTATGTCTATATCCATGTGTTAATGTATCTTATGTCAATGTGTTAATGTATATCTATGTCCATGTGTTAATGTATGTCTATGTCCATGTGTGAATGTATATGTATGTCCATGTGTTAATGTATATCTCTGTCCATCTGTTAATGTATCTCTATGTCCATGTGTTAATGTATATCTCTGTCCATGTGTTAATCTATGTCTGTGTCCATGTGTTAATGTATGTCTATGTCCATGTGTTAATGTATGTCTGTGTCCATGTGTTAATGTATGTCTATGTCCAAGTGTTAATGTATGTCTATGTCTATGTGTTAATGTATATGTATGTCTATGTGTTCACGTATATCTATCTCCATGTGTTAATGTATGTCTATGTCCATGTGTTAATGTATGTCTATGTACATGTGTTAATGTATATCTATGTCCATGTGTTAATGTATGTCTATGTCCATGTGTTAATGTATGTCTATGTCCATGTTTTAATGTATATCTATGTACATGTGTTAATGTATATATATGTCTATGTGTTAATGTATATCTATGTCTATGTGTTAATGTATATCTATGTACATGTGTTAATGTATATGTATGTCTATGTGTTCATGTATATCTATCTCCATGTGTTAATGTATGTCTATGTCCATGTGTTAATGTATGTCTATGTCAATGTGTTAATGTATGTCTATGTCCATGTGTTAATGTATATCTATGTACATGTGTTAATGTATGTCTATGTCCATGTGTTAATGTATATCTATGTCTATGTGTTAATGTATATCTATGTACATGTGTTAATGTATATGTATGTCTATGTGTTTATGTATATCTATCTCCATGTGTTAATGTATGTCTATATCCATGTGTTAATGTATATTTATGTCATATGTGTTAATTTATATCTACGTACATGTGTTAATGTATACGTATGTCTATGTGTTAACGTATATCTATGTACATGTGTTAATGTATGTCTATGTCCATGTGTTAGTATATATCTATGTACATGTGTTAATGTATGTCTATGTCCATGTATTAATGTATATCTATGTCTATGTGTTAATGCATATCTATGTACATGTGTTAATGTATATGTATGTCTATATGTTAATGTATGTCTATGTCCATGTGTTAATGTATATCTATGTACACGTGTTAATGTATGTCTATGTCAATGTGTCAGTGTATATCTATGTCCATGTGTTAATGTATGTCTATGTACATGTGTTAATGTATGTCTATGTCCATGTGTTAATGTATATCTATGTCCATGTGTTAATGCATGTCTATGTATATGTGTTAATGTATGTCTATCTACATGTATTAATGTATGTCTATGTCCATGTATTAATGTATCTCTATGTCCATGTCTTAATGTATGTCTATGTCCATGTGTTAATGTATTTCTATGTCCATGTGTTAATGTATGTCTATGTCCATGTGTTAATGTATGTCTGTGTCCATGTGTTAATGTATGTCTATGTACATGTGTTAATGTATGTCTATGTCCATGTGTTAATGTATGTCTATGTCCATGTGTTAATGTATATCTATGTCCATGTGTTAATGTATGTCTGTGTCCATGTGTTAATGTATCTCTACGTCCGTGTATTAATGTATGTCTATGTACATGTGTTAATGTATGTCTATGTACATGTGTTAATGTATATCTATGTCCATGTGTCAATGTATGTCTGTGTCCATGTGTTAATGTATATCTATGTCCATGTGTTAATGTGTGTCTATGTCCATGTGTTAATGTATGTCTATGTACATGTGTTAATATATGTCTATGTACATGTGTTAATGTATGTCTATGTTTATGTGTTAATGTATGTCTGTGTCCATGTGTTAATGTATGTCTATGTCCATGTGTTAATGTATGTCTGTGTCCATGTGTTAATGTATGTCTATGTCCATGTGTTAATGTATGTCTATGTCTGTGTGTTAATGTATATGTATGTCTATGTGTTCATGTATATCTATCTCCATTTGTTAATGTATGTCTATGTCCATGTGTTAATGTATGTCTATGTACATGTGTTAATGTATGTCTATGTCCATGTTTTAATGTATATCTATGTACATGTGTTAATGTATATATATGTCTATGTGTTAATGTATATCTATGTCTATGTGTTAATGTATATCTATGTACATGTGTTAATGTATATGTATGTCTATGTGTTCATGTATATCTATCTCCATGTGTTAATGTATGTCTATGTCCATGTGTAAATGTATGTCTATGTCCATGTGTTAATTTATGTCTATGTCCATGTGTTAATGTATATCTATGTACATGTGTTAATGTATATGTATGTCTATGTGTTCATGTATATCTATCTCCATGTGTTAATGTATGTCTATGTCCATGTGTTAATGTATATTTATGTCTATGTGTTAATTTATATCTATGTACAGGGGTTAATGTATATGTATGTCTATGTGTTAATGTATGTCTATGTCCATGTGTTAATGTATGTCTGTGTCCATGTGTTAATGTATGTCTATGTACATATGTTAATGTATGTCTATGTTCATGTGTTAATGCATGTCTATGTACATGTGTTAATGTATGTCTATCTACATGTATTAATGTATGTCTATGTCCATGTGTTAATGTATCTCTATGTCCATGTGTTAATGTATGTCTATGTACATGTGTTAATGTATATCTATGTCCATGTGTTAATGTATGTCTATGTCCATGTGTTAATGTATATGTATGTCCATGTGTTAATGTATATCTCTGTCCATCTGTTAATGTATCTCTATGTCCATGTGTTAATGTATATCTCTGTCCATGTGTTAATGTATATCTATGTCCATGTGTTAATGTATGTCTATGTCCATGTTTTAATGTATATCTATGTCCATGTGTTAATGTATGTCTATGTCCATGTGTTAATGTATGTCTATGTCCATGTGTTAATGTATGTCTATATCCATGTGTTAATGTATCTTATGTCCATGTGTTAATGTATATCTATGTCCATGTGTTAATGTATGTCTATGTCCATGTGTTAATATATATGTATGTCCATGTGTTAATGTATATCTCTGTCCATCTGTTAATGTATCCCTATGTTCATGTGTTAATGTATATCTCTGTCCATGTGTTAATGTATGTCTGTGTCCATGTGTTAATGTATGTCTATGTCCAAGTGTTAATGTATGTCTATGTCTATGTGTTAATGTATATGTATGTCTATGTGTTCACGTATATCTATCTCCATGTGTTAATGTATGTCTATGTCCATGTGTTAATGTATGTCTATGTACATGTGTTAATGTATATCTATGTACATGTGTTAATATATGTCTATGTCCATGTGTTAATGTATGTCTATGTCCATGTTTTAATGTATATCTATGTACATGTGTTAATGTATATGTATGTCTACGTGTTCATGTATATCTATCTCCATGTGTTAATGTATGTCTATGTCCATGTGTTAATGTATGTCTATGTCCATGTGTTAATGTATGTCTATGCCCATGTGTTAATGTATATCTATGTACATGTGTTAATGTATGTGTATGTCCATGTGTTAATGTATATCTATGTCTATGTGTTAATGTATATCTATGTACATGTGTTAATGTATATGTATGTCTATGTGTTCATGTATATCTGTCTACATGTGTTAATGTATGTCTATGTCCATGTGTTAATGTATATCTATGTATATGTGTTAATGTATATCTATGTACATGTGTTAATGTATGTCTATGTCAATGTGTCAGTGTATATCTATGTCCATGTGTTAATGTATGTCTATGTACATGTGTTAATGTATGTCTATGTCCATGTGTTAATGTATATCTATGTCCATGTGTTAATGCATGTCTATGTACATGTGTTAATGTATGTCTATCTACATGTATTAATGTATTTCTATGTCCATGTATTGATGTATCTCTATGTCCATGTGTTAATGTATGTCTATGTCCATGTGTTAATGTATTTCTATGTCCATGTGTTAATGTATGTCTATGTCCATGTGTTAACGTATGTCTGTGTCCATGTGTTAATGTATGTCTATGTACATGTGTTAATGTATGTCTATGTCCATGTGTTAATGTATGTCTATGTCCATGTGTTAATGTATATCTATGTCCATGTGTTAATGCATGTCTATGTACATGTGTTAATGTATGTCTATCTACATGTATTAATGTATGTCTATGTCCATGTGTTAATGTATCTCTATGTCCATGTGTTAATGTATGTCTATGTACATGTGTTAATGTATATCTATGTCCATGTGTTAATGTATGTCTATGTCCATGTGTTAATGTATATGTATGTCCATGTGTTAATATATATCTCTGTCAATCTGTTAATGTATCTCTATGTCCATGTGTTAATGTATATCTCTGTACATGTGTTAATGTATATCTATGTCCATGTGTTAATGTATGTATGTGTCCATGTGTTAATGTATATCTATGTCCATGTGTTAATGTGTGTCTATGTACATGTGTTAATGTATGTCTGTGTCCATGTTTTAATGTATGTCTATGTCCATGTGTTAGTGTATGACTGTGTCCATGTGTTAATGTATGTCTGTGTCCATGTGTTAATGTATGTCTATGTACATGTGTTAATTCATGTCTATGTACATGTGTTAATATATGACTATGTACATGTGTTAATGTATCTCTATGTACATGTGTTAATGTATGTCTGTGTCCATGCGTTAATGTATGTCTGTGTCCATGTGTTAATCTATGTCTATGTCCATGTGTTAATGTATGTCTATGTACATGTGTTAATGTATGTCTATGTCCATGTGTTAATGTATGTCTGTGTCCATGTGTTAATGTATGTCTATGTCCATGTGTTAATGTATATGTATGTCCATGTGTTAATGCATATCTATGTCCATGTGTTAATGTATGTCAATGTCCATGTGTTAATGTATGTCTGTGTCCATGTGGTAATGTATATGTATGTCCATGTGTTAATGTATATCTATGTCCATGTGTTAATGTATGTCAATGTCCATGTGTTAATGTATGTCTGTGTCCATGTGGTAATGTATCTCTATGTCCATGTGTCAATGTATGTCTATGTACATGTGTTAATGTATGTCAATGTCCATGTGTTAATGTATCTCTATGTACATGTGTTTATGTATGTCTATGTACATGTGTTAATGTATGTCTGTGTCCATGTGTTAATGTATGTCTGTGTCCATGTGTTAATGTATGTCTATGTCCATGTGTTAATGTATGTCTATGTCCGTGTGTTAATGTATGTCTGTGTCCATGTGTTAATGTATGTCTATGTCCATGTGTTAATGCATATGTATGTCCATGTGTTAATGTATATCTATATCCATGTGTTAATGTATGTCTATGTACATGTGTTTATGTATGTCTGTGTCCATGTGTTAATGTATGTCTGTGTCCATGTGTTAATGTATGTCTATGTACATGTGTTATTTTATGTCTATGTACATGTGTTAATATATGTCTATGTACATGTGTTAATGTATATCTATGTACATGTGTTAATGTATGTCTATGTCCACGTGTTAATGTATCTCTATGTACATGTGTTAATGTATGTCTATGTACATGTGTTAATGTATGTCTATGTCCATGTGTTAATGTATATCTATGTCCATGTGTTAACGTATGTCTGTGTCCATGTGTTAATGTATGTCTATGTCCATGTGTTAATGTATGTCTATGTCCATGTGTTAATGTATGTCTATGTCCATGTGTTAATGTATGTCTGTGTCCATGTGTTAATGTATGTCTATGTCCATGTGTTAATGTATGTCTATGTCCATGTGTTAATATATGTCTATGTCCATGTGTTAATGTATGTCTATGTACATGTGTTATTGTATATCTATGTCCATGTGTTAATGTATGTCTGTGTCCATGTGTTAATGTATATCTATGTCCATGTGTTAATGTGTGTCTATGTCCATGTGTTAATGTATGTCTGTGTCCATGTGTTAATGTATGTCTATGTACATGTGATAATGTGTGTCTATGTCCATGTGTTAATGTATGTCTATGTACATGTGTTAATGTATGTCTATGTCCATGTCTTAATGTATGTCTATGTTCATGTGTTAATGTATGTCCGTGTCCATGTGTTAATGTATGTATATGTCCATGTGTTAATGTATGTCTATGTCCATTTGTTAATGTATGTCTGTGTCCATGTGTTAATGTATGTCTGTGTCCATGTGTTAATCTATGTCTATGTCCATGTATTAATGTATGTCTATGTCCATGTGTTAATGTATGTCTATGTCCATGTGTTAATGTATGTCTGTTTCCATGTGTTAATGTATGTCAATGTCCATGTGTTAATGTATATGTATGTCCATGTGTTAATGTATATCTATGTCCATGTGTTAATGTATGTCTATGTACATGTGTTAATGTATGTCTATACCCATGTGTTAATGTATGACTGTGTCCATGTGTTAATGTATGTCTATGTACATCTGTTAATGTATGTCTATATCCATGTGTTAATGTATATCTATGTACATGTGTTAATGTATGTCTGTGTCCATGTGCTAATGTATGTCTGTGTCCATGTGTTAATGTATGTCTATGTACATGTGTTAATGTATGTCTATGTACATGTGTTAATGTATATCTATGTACATGTGTTAATGTATGTCTATGTCCGCGTGTTAATGTATCTCTATGTACATGTGTTAACGTATATCTATGTACATGTGTTAATGTATGTCTATGTCCATGTGTTAATGTATGTCTATGTCCATGTGTTAATGTATTCCGTGTCCATGTGTTAATGTATGCATATGTCCATGTGTTAATGTATGTCTATGTCCATTTGTTAATGTATGTCTGTGTCCATGTGTTAATGTATGTCTGTGTCCATGTGTTAATCTATGTCTATGTCCATGTATTAATGTATGTCTATGTCCATGTGTTAATGTATGTATATGTCCATGTGTTAATGTATGTCTATGTCCGTGTGTTAATGTATGTCTGTGTCCATGTGTGAATGTATGTCTATGTCCATGTGTTAATGTATATGTATGTCCATGTGTTAATGTATATCTATATCCATGTGTTAATGTATGTCAATGTCCATGTGTTAATGTATGATGTGTCCATGTGTTAATGTTTGTCTATGTACATATGTTAATGTATGTCTATGTCCATGTGTTATTGTATGTCTATGTACATGTGTTAATGTATGTCTATGTCCATGTGTTAATATATGTCTATGTCCATGTGTTAATGTATGTCTATGTACATGTGTTATTGTATATCTATGTCCATGTGTTAATGTATGTCTGTGTCCATGTGTTAATGTATATCTATGTCCATGTGTTAATGTGTGTCTATGTCCATGTGTTAATGTATGTCTGTGTCCATGTGTTAATGTATGTCTATGTACATGTGTTAATGTGTGTCTATGTCCATGTGTTAATGTATGTCTATGTACATGTGTTAATGTATGTCTATGTCCATGTCTTAATGTATGTCTATGTTCATGTGTTAATGTATGTCCGTGTCCATGTGTTAATGTATGTATATGTACACGTGTTAATGTATGTCTATGTCAATGTGTCAGTGTATATCTATGTCCATGTGTTAATGTATGTCTATGTACATGTGTTAATGTATGTCTATGTCCATGTGTTAATGTATATCTATGTCCATGTGTTAATGCATGTCTATGTATATGTGTTAATGTATGTCTATCTACATGTATTAATGTATGTCTATGTCCATGTATTAATGTATCTCTATGTCCATGTCTTAATGTATGTCTATGTCCATGTGTTAATGTATTTCTATGTCCATGTGTTAATGTATGTCTATGTCCATGTGTTAATGTATGTCTGTGTCCATGTGTTAATGTATGTCTATGTACATGTGTTAATGTATGTCTATGTCCATGTGTTAATGTATGTCTATGTCCATGTGTTAATGTATATCTATGTCCATGTGTTAATGTATGTCTGTGTCCATGTGTTAATGTATCTCTACGTCCGTGTATTAATGTATGTCTATGTACATGTGTTAATGTATGTCTATGTACATGTGTTAATGTATATCTATGTCCATGTGTCAATGTATGTCTGTGTCCATGTGTTAATGTATATCTATGTCCATGTGTTAATGTGTGTCTATGTCCATGTGTTAATGTATGTCTATGTACATGTGTTAATATATGTCTATGTACATGTGTTAATGTATGTCTATGTTTATGTGTTAATGTATGTCTGTGTCCATGTGTTAATGTATGTCTATGTCCATGTGTTAATGTATGTCTGTGTCCATGTGTTAATGTATGTCTATGTCCATGTGTTAATGTATGTCTATGTCTGTGTGTTAATGTATATGTATGTCTATGTGTTCATGTATATCTATCTCCATTTGTTAATGTATGTCTATGTCCATGTGTTAATGTATGTCTATGTACATGTGTTAATGTATGTCTATGTCCATGTTTTAATGTATATCTATGTACATGTGTTAATGTATATATATGTCTATGTGTTAATGTATATCTATGTCTATGTGTTAATGTATATCTATGTACATGTGTTAATGTATATGTATGTCTATGTGTTCATGTATATCTATCTCCATGTGTTAATGTATGTCTATGTCCATGTGTAAATGTATGTCTATGTCCATGTGTTAATTTATGTCTATGTCCATGTGTTAATGTATATCTATGTACATGTGTTAATGTATATGTATGTCTATGTGTTCATGTATATCTATCTCCATGTGTTAATGTATGTCTATGTCCATGTGTTAATGTATATTTATGTCTATGTGTTAATTTATATCTATGTACAGGGGTTAATGTATATGTATGTCTATGTGTTAATGTATGTCTATGTCCATGTGTTAATGTATGTCTGTGTCCATGTGTTAATGTATGTCTATGTACATATGTTAATGTATGTCTATGTTCATGTGTTAATGCATGTCTATGTACATGTGTTAATGTATGTCTATCTACATGTATTAATGTATGTCTATGTCCATGTGTTAATGTATCTCTATGTCCATGTGTTAATGTATGTCTATGTACATGTGTTAATGTATATCTATGTCCATGTGTTAATGTATGTCTATGTCCATGTGTTAATGTATATGTATGTCCATGTGTTAATGTATATCTCTGTCCATCTGTTAATGTATCTCTATGTCCATGTGTTAATGTATATCTCTGTCCATGTGTTAATGTATATCTATGTCCATGTGTTAATGTATGTCTATGTCCATGTTTTAATGTATATCTATGTCCATGTGTTAATGTATGTCTATGTCCATGTGTTAATGTATGTCTATGTCCATGTGTTAATGTATGTCTATATCCATGTGTTAATGTATCTTATGTCCATGTGTTAATGTATATCTATGTCCATGTGTTAATGTATGTCTATGTCCATGTGTTAATATATATGTATGTCCATGTGTTAATGTATATCTCTGTCCATCTGTTAATGTATCCCTATGTTCATGTGTTAATGTATATCTCTGTCCATGTGTTAATGTATGTCTGTGTCCATGTGTTAATGTATGTCTATGTCCAAGTGTTAATGTATGTCTATGTCTATGTGTTAATGTATATGTATGTCTATGTGTTCACGTATATCTATCTCCATGTGTTAATGTATGTCTATGTCCATGTGTTAATGTATGTCTATGTACATGTGTTAATGTATATCTATGTACATGTGTTAATATATGTCTATGTCCATGTGTTAATGTATGTCTATGTCCATGTTTTAATGTATATCTATGTACATGTGTTAATGTATATGTATGTCTACGTGTTCATGTATATCTATCTCCATGTGTTAATGTATGTCTATGTCCATGTGTTAATGTATGTCTATGTCCATGTGTTAATGTATGTCTATGCCCATGTGTTAATGTATATCTATGTACATGTGTTAATGTATGTGTATGTCCATGTGTTAATGTATATCTATGTCTATGTGTTAATGTATATCTATGTACATGTGTTAATGTATATGTATGTCTATGTGTTCATGTATATCTGTCTCCATGTGTTAATGTATGTCTATGTCCATGTGTTAATGTATATCTATGTATATGTGTTAATGTATATCTATGTACATGTGTTAATGTATGTCTATGTCAATGTGTCAGTGTATATCTATGTCCATGTGTTAATGTATGTCTATGTACATGTGTTAATGTATGTCTATGTCCATGTGTTAATGTATATCTATGTCCATGTGTTAATGCATGTCTATGTACATGTGTTAATGTATGTCTATCTACATGTATTAATGTATTTCTATGTCCATGTATTGATGTATCTCTATGTCCATGTGTTAATGTATGTCTATGTCCATGTGTTAATGTATTTCTATGTCCATGTGTTAATGTATGTCTATGTCCATGTGTTAACGTATGTCTGTGTCCATGTGTTAATGTATGTCTATGTACATGTGTTAATGTATGTCTATGTCCATGTGTTAATGTATGTCTATGTCCATGTGTTAATGTATATCTATGTCCATGTGTTAATGCATGTCTATGTACATGTGTTAATGTATGTCTATCTACATGTATTAATGTATGTCTATGTCCATGTGTTAATGTATCTCTATGTCCATGTGTTAATGTATGTCTATGTACATGTGTTAATGTATATCTATGTCCATGTGTTAATGTATGTCTATGTCCATGTGTTAATGTATATGTATGTCCATGTGTTAATATATATCTCTGTCAATCTGTTAATGTATCTCTATGTCCATGTGTTAATGTATATCTCTGTACATGTGTTAATGTATATCTATGTCCATGTGTTAATGTATGTATGTGTCCATGTGTTAATGTATATCTATGTCCATGTGTTAATGTGTGTCTATGTACATGTGTTAATGTATGTCTGTGTCCATGTTTTAATGTATGTCTATGTCCATGTGTTAGTGTATGACTGTATCCATGTGTTAATGTATGTCTGTGTCCATGTGTTAATGTATGTCTATGTACATGTGTTAATGTATCTCTATGTCCATGTGTTAATGTATGTCTATGTCTATGTGTTAATGTATATCTATGTACATGTGTTAATGTATGTCAATGTCTATGTGTTAGTGTATGACTGGGTCCATGTGTTAATGAATGTCTATGTCCATTTTTTAATGTATGTCTGTGTCCATGCGTTAATGTATGTCTGTGTCCATGTGTTAATCTATGTCTATGTCCATGTGTTAATGTATGTCTATGTCCATGTGTTAATGTATATCTATGTCTATGTGTTAATGTATATCTATGTACATGTGTTAATGTATGTCAATGTCTATGTGTTAGTGTATGACTGTGTCCATGTGTTAATGTATGTCTATGTCCATTTGTTAATGTATGTCTGTGTCCATGTGTTAATGTATGTCTGTGTCCATGTGTTAATCTATGTCTATGTCCATGTGTTAATGTATGTCTATGTCCATGTGTTAATGTATGTCTATGTCCATGTGTTAATGTATGTCTTTTTCCATGTGTTAATGTATGTCTATATCCATGTGTTAATGTATGTGTATGTCCATGTGTTAATGTATATATATGTCCATGTGTTAATGTATGTCAATGTCCATGTGTTAATGTATGTCTGTGTCCATGTGTTAATGTATCTCTACGTCCATGTATTAATGTATGTCTATGTACATGTGTTAATGTATGTCTATGTCCATGTGTTAATGTATGTCTATGTACATGTGTTAATGTATATCTATGTCCATGTGTCAATGTATGTCTGTGTCCATGTGTTAATGTATATCTATGTCCATGTGTTAATGTGTGTCTATGTCCATGTGTTAATGTATGTCTATGTACATGTGTTAATATATGTCTATGTACATGTCTTAATATATGTCTATGTCTATGTGTTAATGTATGTCTGTGTCCATGTGTTAATGTATGTCTATGTCCATGTGTTAATGTATGTCTGTGTCCATGTGTTAATGTATGTCTATGTCCATGTGTTAATGTATGTCTATGTCTGTGTGTTAATGTATATGTATGTCTATGTGTTCATGTATATCTATCTCCATGTGTTAATGTATGTCTATGTCCAAGTGTTAATGTATATCTATGTACATGTGTTAATGTATATCTATGTCCATGTGTTCATGTATATCTATCTCCATGTGTTAATGTATGTCTATGTCTATGTGTTAATGTATGTCTGTGTCCATGTGTTAATGTATGTCTATGTCCATGTGTTAATGTATGTCTGTGTCCATGTGTTAATGTATGTCTATGTCCATGTGTTAATGTATGTCTATGTCCATGTTTTAATGTATATCTATGTACATGTGTTAATGTATATATATGTCTATGTGTTAATGTATATCTATGTCTATGTGTTAATGTATATCTATGTACATGTGTTAATGTATATGTATGTCTATGTGTTCATGTATATCTATCTCCATGTGTTAATGTATGTCTATGTCCATGTGTAAATATATGTCTATGTCCATGTGTTAATGTATGTCTATGTCCATGTGTTAATGTATATCTATGTACATGTGTTAATGTATATGTATGTCTATGTGTTCATGTATATCTATCTCCATGTATTAATGTATATCTATGTCTATGTGTTAATGCATATCTATGTACATGTGTTAATGTATATGTATGTCTATATGTTAATGTATGTCTATGTCCATGTGTTAATGTATATCTATGTCTATGTGTTAATGTATATCTATGTACACGTGTTAATGTATGTCTATGTCAATGTGTCAGTGTATATCTATGTCCATGTGTTAATGTATGTCTTTGTACATGTGTTAATGTATGTCTATGTCCATGTGTTAATGCATGTCTATGTATATGTGTTAATGTATGTCTATCTACATGTATTAATGTATGTCTATGTCCATGTATTAATGTATCTCTATGTCCATGTGTTAATGTATGTCTATGTCCATGTGTTAATGTATTTCTATGTCCATGTGTTAATGTATGTCTATGTCCATGTGTTAATGAATGTCTGTGTCCATGTGTTAATGTATGTCTATGTACATGTGTTAATGTATGTCTATGTCCATGTGTTAATGTATATCTATGTCCATGTGTTAATGTATGTCTGTGTCCATGTGTTAATGTATCTCTACGTCCATGTATTAATGTATGTCTATGTACATGTGTTAATGTATGTCTATGTCCATGTGTTAATGTATGTCTATGTACATGTGTTAATGTATATCTATGTCCATGTGTCAATGTATGTCTGTGTCCATGTGTTAATGTATATCTATGTCCATGTGTTAATGTGTGTCTATGTCCATGTGTTAATGTATGTCTATGTACATGTGTTAACATATGTCTATGTACATGTGTTAATGTATGTCTATGTTTATGTGTTAATGTATGTCTGTGTCCATGTGTTAATGTATGTCTATGTCCATGTGTTAATGTATGTCTGTGTCCATGTGTTAATGTATGTCTATGTCCATGTGTTAATGTATGTCTATGTCTGTGTGTTAATGTATATGTATGTCTATGTGTTCATGTATATCTATCTCCATTTGTTAATGTATGTCTATGTCCATGTGTTAATGTATGTCTATGTACATGTGTTAATTATATCTATGTCCATGTGTTAATGTATATGTATGTCTATGTGTTCATGTATATCTATCTCCATGTGTTAATGTATGTCTATGTCCATGTGTTAATCTATATTTATGTCTATGTGTTAATTTATATCTATGTACAGGGGTTAATGTATATGTATGTCTATGTGTTAATGTATATCTATGTACATGTGTTAATGTATGTCTATGTCCATGTGTTAATATATATCTATGTACATGTGTTAATGTATGTCTATGTCCATGTATTAATGTATATCTATGTCTATGTGTTAATGCATATCTATGTACATGTGTTAATGTATATGTATGTCTATGTGTTAATGTATGTCTATGTACATGTGTTAATGTATGTCTATGTCCATGTGTTAATGTATATCTATGTCTATGTGTTAATGTATATCTATGTGCATGTGTTAATGTATGTCTATGTCAATGTGTCAGTGTATATCTATGTCCATGTGTTAATGTATGTCTATGTACATGTATTAATGTATGTCTATGTTCATGTGTTAATGTATGTCTATGTCCATGTGTTAATGTATATCTATGTCCATGTGTTAATGCATGTCTATGTACATGTGTTAATGTATGTCTATCTACATGTATTAATGTACGTCTATCTACATGTATTAATGTATGTCTATGTCCATGTGTTAATGTATCTCTATATCCATGTGTTAATGTATGTCTATGTACATGTGTTAATGTATATCTATGTCCATGTGTTAATGTATGTCTATGTCCATGTGTTAATGTATATGTATGTCCATGTGTTAATGTATATCTCTGTCCATCTGTTAATGTATCTCTATGTCCATGTGTTAATGTATATCTCTGTCCATGTGTTAATGTATATCTATGTCCATGTGTTAATGTATGTCTATGTCCATGTGTTAATGTATATCTATGTCCATGTGTTAATGTATGTCTATGTCCATGTGTTAATGTATGTCTATGTCCATGTGTCAATGTATGTCTATATCCATGTGTTAATGTATCTTATGTCAATGTGTTAATGTATATCTATGTCCATGTGTTAATGTATGTCTATGTCCATGTGTGAATGTATATGTATGTCCATGTGTTAATGTATATCTCTGTCCATCTGTTAATGTATCTCTATGTCCATGTGTTAATGTATATCTCTGTCCATGTGTTAATCTATGTCTGTGTCCATGTGTTAATGTATGTCTATGTCCATGTGTTAATGTATGTCTGTGTCCATGTGTTAATGTATGTCTATGTCCAAGTGTTAATGTATGTCTATGTCTATGTGTTAATGTATATGTATGTCTATGTGTTCACGTATATCTATCTCCATGTGTTAATGTATGTCTATGTCCATGTGTTAATGTATGTCTATGTACATGTGTTAATGTATATCTATGTCCATGTGTTAATGTATGTCTATGTCCATGTGTTAATGTATGTCTATGTCCATGTTTTAATGTATATCTATGTACATGTGTTAATGTATATATATGTCTATGTGTTAATGTATATCTATGTCTATGTGTTAATGTATATCTATGTACATGTGTTAATGTATATGTATGTCTATGTGTTCATGTATATCTATCTCCATGTGTTAATGTATGTCTATGTCCATGTGTTAATGTATGTCTATGTCAATGTGTTAATGTATGTCTATGTCCATGTGTTAATGTATATCTATGTACATGTGTTAATGTATGTCTATGTCCATGTGTTAATGTATATCTATGTCTATGTGTTAATGTATATCTATGTACATGTGTTAATGTATATGTATGTCTATGTGTTTATGTATATCTATCTCCATGTGTTAATGTATGTCTATATCCATGTGTTAATGTATATTTATGTCATATGTGTTAATTTATATCTACGTACATGTGTTAATGTATACGTATGTCTATGTGTTAACGTATATCTATGTACATGTGTTAATGTATGTCTATGTCCATGTGTTAGTATATATCTATGTACATGTGTTAATGTATGTCTATGTCCATGTATTAATGTATATCTATGTCTATGTGTTAATGCATATCTATGTACATGTGTTAATGTATATGTATGTCTATATGTTAATGTATGTCTATGTCCATGTGTTAATGTATATCTATGTACACGTGTTAATGTATGTCTATGTCAATGTGTCAGTGTATATCTATGTCCATGTGTTAATGTATGTCTATGTACATGTGTTAATGTATGTCTATGTCCATGTGTTAATGTATATCTATGTCCATGTGTTAATGCATGTCTATGTATATGTGTTAATGTATGTCTATCTACATGTATTAATGTATGTCTATGTCCATGTATTAATGTATCTCTATGTCCATGTCTTAATGTATGTCTATGTCCATGTGTTAATGTATTTCTATGTCCATGTGTTAATGTATGTCTATGTCCATGTGTTAATGTATGTCTGTGTCCATGTGTTAATGTATGTCTATGTACATGTGTTAATGTATGTCTATGTCCATGTGTTAATGTATGTCTATGTCCATGTGTTAATGTATATCTATGTCCATGTGTTAATGTATGTCTGTGTCCATGTGTTAATGTATCTCTACGTCCGTGTATTAATGTATGTCTATGTACATGTGTTAATGTATGTCTATGTACATGTGTTAATGTATATCTATGTCCATGTGTCAATGTATGTCTGTGTCCATGTGTTAATGTATATCTATGTCCATGTGTTAATGTGTGTCTATGTCCATGTGTTAATGTATGTCTATGTACATGTGTTAATATATGTCTATGTACATGTGTTAATGTATGTCTATGTTTATGTGTTAATGTATGTCTGTGTCCATGTGTTAATGTATGTCTATGTCCATGTGTTAATGTATGTCTGTGTCCATGTGTTAATGTATGTCTATGTCCATGTGTTAATGTATGTCTATGTCTGTGTGTTAATGTATATGTATGTCTATGTGTTCATGTATATCTATCTCCATTTGTTAATGTATGTCTATGTCCATGTGTTAATGTATGTCTATGTACATGTGTTAATGTATGTCTATGTCCATGTTTTAATGTATATCTATGTACATGTGTTAATGTATATATATGTCTATGTGTTAATGTATATCTATGTCTATGTGTTAATGTATATCTATGTACATGTGTTAATGTATATGTATGTCTATGTGTTCATGTATATCTATCTCCATGTGTTAATGTATGTCTATGTCCATGTGTAAATGTATGTCTATGTCCATGTGTTAATTTATGTCTATGTCCATGTGTTAATGTATATCTATGTACATGTGTTAATGTATATGTATGTCTATGTGTTCATGTATATCTATCTCCATGTGTTAATGTATGTCTATGTCCATGTGTTAATGTATATTTATGTCTATGTGTTAATTTATATCTATGTACAGGGGTTAATGTATATGTATGTCTATGTGTTAATGTATGTCTATGTCCATGTGTTAATGTATGTCTGTGTCCATGTGTTAATGTATGTCTATGTACATATGTTAATGTATGTCTATGTTCATGTGTTAATGCATGTCTATGTACATGTGTTAATGTATGTCTATCTACATGTATTAATGTATGTCTATGTCCATGTGTTAATGTATCTCTATGTCCATGTGTTAATGTATGTCTATGTACATGTGTTAATGTATATCTATGTCCATGTGTTAATGTATGTCTATGTCCATGTGTTAATGTATATGTATGTCCATGTGTTAATGTATATCTCTGTCCATCTGTTAATGTATCTCTATGTCCATGTGTTAATGTATATCTCTGTCCATGTGTTAATGTATATCTATGTCCATGTGTTAATGTATGTCTATGTCCATGTTTTAATGTATATCTATGTCCATGTGTTAATGTATGTCTATGTCCATGTGTTAATGTATGTCTATGTCCATGTGTTAATGTATGTCTATATCCATGTGTTAATGTATCTTATGTCCATGTGTTAATGTATATCTATGTCCATGTGTTAATGTATGTCTATGTCCATGTGTTAATATATATGTATGTCCATGTGTTAATGTATATCTCTGTCCATCTGTTAATGTATCCCTATGTTCATGTGTTAATGTATATCTCTGTCCATGTGTTAATGTATGTCTGTGTCCATGTGTTAATGTATGTCTATGTCCAAGTGTTAATGTATGTCTATGTCTATGTGTTAATGTATATGTATGTCTATGTGTTCACGTATATCTATCTCCATGTGTTAATGTATGTCTATGTCCATGTGTTAATGTATGTCTATGTACATGTGTTAATGTATATCTATGTACATGTGTTAATATATGTCTATGTCCATGTGTTAATGTATGTCTATGTCCATGTTTTAATGTATATCTATGTACATGTGTTAATGTATATGTATGTCTACGTGTTCATGTATATCTATCTCCATGTGTTAATGTATGTCTATGTCCATGTGTTAATGTATGTCTATGTCCATGTGTTAATGTATGTCTATGCCCATGTGTTAATGTATATCTATGTACATGTGTTAATGTATGTGTATGTCCATGTGTTAATGTATATCTATGTCTATGTGTTAATGTATATCTATGTACATGTGTTAATGTATATGTATGTCTATGTGTTCATGTATATCTGTCTACATGTGTTAATGTATGTCTATGTCCATGTGTTAATGTATATCTATGTATATGTGTTAATGTATATCTATGTACATGTGTTAATGTATGTCTATGTCAATGTGTCAGTGTATATCTATGTCCATGTGTTAATGTATGTCTATGTACATGTGTTAATGTATGTCTATGTCCATGTGTTAATGTATATCTATGTCCATGTGTTAATGCATGTCTATGTACATGTGTTAATGTATGTCTATCTACATGTATTAATGTATTTCTATGTCCATGTATTGATGTATCTCTATGTCCATGTGTTAATGTATGTCTATGTCCATGTGTTAATGTATTTCTATGTCCATGTGTTAATGTATGTCTATGTCCATGTGTTAACGTATGTCTGTGTCCATGTGTTAATGTATGTCTATGTACATGTGTTAATGTATGTCTATGTCCATGTGTTAATGTATGTCTATGTCCATGTGTTAATGTATATCTATGTCCATGTGTTAATGCATGTCTATGTACATGTGTTAATGTATGTCTATCTACATGTATTAATGTATGTCTATGTCCATGTGTTAATGTATCTCTATGTCCATGTGTTAATGTATGTCTATGTACATGTGTTAATGTATATCTATGTCCATGTGTTAATGTATGTCTATGTCCATGTGTTAATGTATATGTATGTCCATGTGTTAATATATATCTCTGTCAATCTGTTAATGTATCTCTATGTCCATGTGTTAATGTATATCTCTGTACATGTGTTAATGTATATCTATGTCCATGTGTTAATGTATGTATGTGTCCATGTGTTAATGTATATCTATGTCCATGTGTTAATGTGTGTCTATGTACATGTGTTAATGTATGTCTGTGTCCATGTTTTAATGTATGTCTATGTCCATGTGTTAGTGTATGACTGTGTCCATGTGTTAATGTATGTCTGTGTCCATGTGTTAATGTATGTCTATGTACATGTGTTAATTCATGTCTATGTACATGTGTTAATATATGACTATGTACATGTGTTAATGTATCTCTATGTACATGTGTTAATGTATGTCTGTGTCCATGCGTTAATGTATGTCTGTGTCCATGTGTTAATCTATGTCTATGTCCATGTGTTAATGTATGTCTATGTACATGTGTTAATGTATGTCTATGTCCATGTGTTAATGTATATGTATGTCCATGTGTTAATGCATATCTATGTCCATGTGTTAATGTATGTCAATGTCCATGTGTTAATGTATGTCTGTGTCCATGTGGTAATGTATATGTATGTCCATGTGTTAATGTATATCTATGTCCATGTGTTAATGTATGTCAATGTCCATGTGTTAATGTATGTCTGTGTCCATGTGGTAATGTATCTCTATGTCCATGTGTCAATGTATGTCTATGTACATGTGTTAATGTATGTCAATGTCCATGTGTTAATGTATCTCTATGTACATGTGTTTATGTATGTCTATGTACATGTGTTAATGTATGTCTGTGTCCATGTGTTAATGTATGTCTGTGTCCATGTGTTAATGTATGTCTATGTCCATGTGTTAATGTATGTCTATGTCCGTGTGTTAATGTATGTCTGTGTCCATGTGTTAATGTATGTCTATGTCCATGTGTTAATGCATATGTATGTCCATGTGTTAATGTATATCTATATCCATGTGTTAATGTATGTCTATGTACATGTGTTTATGTATGTCTGTGTCCATGTGTTAATGTATGTCTGTGTCCATGTGTTAATGTATGTCTATGTACATGTGTTATTTTATGTCTATGTACATGTGTTAATATATGTCTATGTACATGTGTTAATGTATATCTATGTACATGTGTTAATGTATGTCTATGTCCACGTGTTAATGTATCTCTATGTACATGTGTTAATGTATGTCTATGTACATGTGTTAATGTATGTCTATGTCCATGTGTTAATGTATATCTATGTCCATGTGTTAACGTATGTCTGTGTCCATGTGTTAATGTATGTCTATGTCCATGTGTTAATGTATGTCTATGTCCATGTGTTAATGTATGTCTATGTCCATGTGTTAATGTATGTCTGTGTCCATGTGTTAATGTATGTCTATGTCCATGTGTTAATGTATGTCTATGTCCATGTGTTAATATATGTCTATGTCCATGTGTTAATGTATGTCTATGTACATGTGTTATTGTATATCTATGTCCATGTGTTAATGTATGTCTGTGTCCATGTGTTAATGTATATCTATGTCCATGTGTTAATGTGTGTCTATGTCCATGTGTTAATGTATGTCTGTGTCCATGTGTTAATGTATGTCTATGTACATGTGATAATGTGTGTCTATGTCCATGTGTTAATGTATGTCTATGTACATGTGTTAATGTATGTCTATGTCCATGTCTTAATGTATGTCTATGTTCATGTGTTAATGTATGTCCGTGTCCATGTGTTAATGTATGTATATGTCCATGTGTTAATGTATGTCTATGTCCATTTGTTAATGTATGTCTGTGTCCATGTGTTAATGTATGTCTGTGTCCATGTGTTAATCTATGTCTATGTCCATGTATTAATGTATGTCTATGTCCATGTGTTAATGTATGTCTATGTCCATGTGTTAATGTATGTCTGTTTCCATGTGTTAATGTATGTCAATGTCCATGTGTTAATGTATATGTATGTCCATGTGTTAATGTATATCTATGTCCATGTGTTAATGTATGTCTATGTACATGTGTTAATGTATGTCTATACCCATGTGTTAATGTATGACTGTGTCCATGTGTTAATGTATGTCTATGTACATCTGTTAATGTATGTCTATATCCATGTGTTAATGTATATCTATGTACATGTGTTAATGTATGTCTGTGTCCATGTGCTAATGTATGTCTGTGTCCATGTGTTAATGTATGTCTATGTACATGTGTTAATGTATGTCTATGTACATGTGTTAATGTATATCTATGTACATGTGTTAATGTATGTCTATGTCCGCGTGTTAATGTATCTCTATGTACATGTGTTAACGTATATCTATGTACATGTGTTAATGTATGTCTATGTCCATGTGTTAATGTATGTCTATGTCCATGTGTTAATGTATTCCGTGTCCATGTGTTAATGTATGCATATGTCCATGTGTTAATGTATGTCTATGTCCATTTGTTAATGTATGTCTGTGTCCATGTGTTAATGTATGTCTGTGTCCATGTGTTAATCTATGTCTATGTCCATGTATTAATGTATGTCTATGTCCATGTGTTAATGTATGTATATGTCCATGTGTTAATGTATGTCTATGTCCGTGTGTTAATGTATGTCTGTGTCCATGTGTGAATGTATGTCTATGTCCATGTGTTAATGTATATGTATGTCCATGTGTTAATGTATATCTATATCCATGTGTTAATGTATGTCAATGTCCATGTGTTAATGTATGATGTGTCCATGTGTTAATGTTTGTCTATGTACATATGTTAATGTATGTCTATGTCCATGTGTTATTGTATGTCTATGTACATGTGTTAATGTATGTCTATGTCCATGTGTTAATATATGTCTATGTCCATGTGTTAATGTATGTCTATGTACATGTGTTATTGTATATCTATGTCCATGTGTTAATGTATGTCTGTGTCCATGTGTTAATGTATATCTATGTCCATGTGTTAATGTGTGTCTATGTCCATGTGTTAATGTATGTCTGTGTCCATGTGTTAATGTATGTCTATGTACATGTGTTAATGTGTGTCTATGTCCATGTGTTAATGTATGTCTATGTACATGTGTTAATGTATGTCTATGTCCATGTCTTAATGTATGTCTATGTTCATGTGTTAATGTATGTCCGTGTCCATGTGTTAATGTATGTATATGTACACGTGTTAATGTATGTCTATGTCAATGTGTCAGTGTATATCTATGTCCATGTGTTAATGTATGTCTATGTACATGTGTTAATGTATGTCTATGTCCATGTGTTAATGTATATCTATGTCCATGTGTTAATGCATGTCTATGTATATGTGTTAATGTATGTCTATCTACATGTATTAATGTATGTCTATGTCCATGTATTAATGTATCTCTATGTCCATGTCTTAATGTATGTCTATGTCCATGTGTTAATGTATTTCTATGTCCATGTGTTAATGTATGTCTATGTCCATGTGTTAATGTATGTCTGTGTCCATGTGTTAATGTATGTCTATGTACATGTGTTAATGTATGTCTATGTCCATGTGTTAATGTATGTCTATGTCCATGTGTTAATGTATATCTATGTCCATGTGTTAATGTATGTCTGTGTCCATGTGTTAATGTATCTCTACGTCCGTGTATTAATGTATGTCTATGTACATGTGTTAATGTATGTCTATGTACATGTGTTAATGTATATCTATGTCCATGTGTCAATGTATGTCTGTGTCCATGTGTTAATGTATATCTATGTCCATGTGTTAATGTGTGTCTATGTCCATGTGTTAATGTATGTCTATGTACATGTGTTAATATATGTCTATGTACATGTGTTAATGTATGTCTATGTTTATGTGTTAATGTATGTCTGTGTCCATGTGTTAATGTATGTCTATGTCCATGTGTTAATGTATGTCTGTGTCCATGTGTTAATGTATGTCTATGTCCATGTGTTAATGTATGTCTATGTCTGTGTGTTAATGTATATGTATGTCTATGTGTTCATGTATATCTATCTCCATTTGTTAATGTATGTCTATGTCCATGTGTTAATGTATGTCTATGTACATGTGTTAATGTATGTCTATGTCCATGTTTTAATGTATATCTATGTACATGTGTTAATGTATATATATGTCTATGTGTTAATGTATATCTATGTCTATGTGTTAATGTATATCTATGTACATGTGTTAATGTATATGTATGTCTATGTGTTCATGTATATCTATCTCCATGTGTTAATGTATGTCTATGTCCATGTGTAAATGTATGTCTATGTCCATGTGTTAATTTATGTCTATGTCCATGTGTTAATGTATATCTATGTACATGTGTTAATGTATATGTATGTCTATGTGTTCATGTATATCTATCTCCATGTGTTAATGTATGTCTATGTCCATGTGTTAATGTATATTTATGTCTATGTGTTAATTTATATCTATGTACAGGGGTTAATGTATATGTATGTCTATGTGTTAATGTATGTCTATGTCCATGTGTTAATGTATGTCTGTGTCCATGTGTTAATGTATGTCTATGTACATATGTTAATGTATGTCTATGTTCATGTGTTAATGCATGTCTATGTACATGTGTTAATGTATGTCTATCTACATGTATTAATGTATGTCTATGTCCATGTGTTAATGTATCTCTATGTCCATGTGTTAATGTATGTCTATGTACATGTGTTAATGTATATCTATGTCCATGTGTTAATGTATGTCTATGTCCATGTGTTAATGTATATGTATGTCCATGTGTTAATGTATATCTCTGTCCATCTGTTAATGTATCTCTATGTCCATGTGTTAATGTATATCTCTGTCCATGTGTTAATGTATATCTATGTCCATGTGTTAATGTATGTCTATGTCCATGTTTTAATGTATATCTATGTCCATGTGTTAATGTATGTCTATGTCCATGTGTTAATGTATGTCTATGTCCATGTGTTAATGTATGTCTATATCCATGTGTTAATGTATCTTATGTCCATGTGTTAATGTATATCTATGTCCATGTGTTAATGTATGTCTATGTCCATGTGTTAATATATATGTATGTCCATGTGTTAATGTATATCTCTGTCCATCTGTTAATGTATCCCTATGTTCATGTGTTAATGTATATCTCTGTCCATGTGTTAATGTATGTCTGTGTCCATGTGTTAATGTATGTCTATGTCCAAGTGTTAATGTATGTCTATGTCTATGTGTTAATGTATATGTATGTCTATGTGTTCACGTATATCTATCTCCATGTGTTAATGTATGTCTATGTCCATGTGTTAATGTATGTCTATGTACATGTGTTAATGTATATCTATGTACATGTGTTAATATATGTCTATGTCCATGTGTTAATGTATGTCTATGTCCATGTTTTAATGTATATCTATGTACATGTGTTAATGTATATGTATGTCTACGTGTTCATGTATATCTATCTCCATGTGTTAATGTATGTCTATGTCCATGTGTTAATGTATGTCTATGTCCATGTGTTAATGTATGTCTATGCCCATGTGTTAATGTATATCTATGTACATGTGTTAATGTATGTGTATGTCCATGTGTTAATGTATATCTATGTCTATGTGTTAATGTATATCTATGTACATGTGTTAATGTATATGTATGTCTATGTGTTCATGTATATCTGTCTCCATGTGTTAATGTATGTCTATGTCCATGTGTTAATGTATATCTATGTATATGTGTTAATGTATATCTATGTACATGTGTTAATGTATGTCTATGTCAATGTGTCAGTGTATATCTATGTCCATGTGTTAATGTATGTCTATGTACATGTGTTAATGTATGTCTATGTCCATGTGTTAATGTATATCTATGTCCATGTGTTAATGCATGTCTATGTACATGTGTTAATGTATGTCTATCTACATGTATTAATGTATTTCTATGTCCATGTATTGATGTATCTCTATGTCCATGTGTTAATGTATGTCTATGTCCATGTGTTAATGTATTTCTATGTCCATGTGTTAATGTATGTCTATGTCCATGTGTTAACGTATGTCTGTGTCCATGTGTTAATGTATGTCTATGTACATGTGTTAATGTATGTCTATGTCCATGTGTTAATGTATGTCTATGTCCATGTGTTAATGTATATCTATGTCCATGTGTTAATGCATGTCTATGTACATGTGTTAATGTATGTCTATCTACATGTATTAATGTATGTCTATGTCCATGTGTTAATGTATCTCTATGTCCATGTGTTAATGTATGTCTATGTACATGTGTTAATGTATATCTATGTCCATGTGTTAATGTATGTCTATGTCCATGTGTTAATGTATATGTATGTCCATGTGTTAATATATATCTCTGTCAATCTGTTAATGTATCTCTATGTCCATGTGTTAATGTATATCTCTGTACATGTGTTAATGTATATCTATGTCCATGTGTTAATGTATGTATGTGTCCATGTGTTAATGTATATCTATGTCCATGTGTTAATGTGTGTCTATGTACATGTGTTAATGTATGTCTGTGTCCATGTTTTAATGTATGTCTATGTCCATGTGTTAGTGTATGACTGTGTCCATGTGTTAATGTATGTCTGTGTCCATGTGTTAATGTATGTCTATGTACATGTGTTAATTCATGTCTATGTACATGTGTTAATATATGACTATGTACATGTGTTAATGTATCTCTATGTACATGTGTTAATGTATGTCTGTGTCCATGCGTTAATGTATGTCTGTGTCCATGTGTTAATCTATGTCTATGTCCATGTGTTAATGTATGTCTATGTACATGTGTTAATGTATGTCTATGTCCATGTGTTAATGTATGTCTGTGTCCATGTGTTAATGTATGTCTATGTCCATGTGTTAATGTATATGTATGTCCATGTGTTAATGCATATCTATGTCCATGTGTTAATGTATGTCAATGTCCATGTGTTAATGTATGTCTGTGTCCATGTGGTAATGTATATGTATGTCCATGTGTTAATGTATATCTATGTCCATGTGTTAATGTATGTCAATGTCCATGTGTTAATGTATGTCTGTGTCCATGTGGTAATGTATCTCTATGTCCATGTGTCAATGTATGTCTATGTACATGTGTTAATGTATGTCAATGTCCATGTGTTAATGTATCTCTATGTACATGTGTTTATGTATGTCTATGTACATGTGTTAATGTATGTCTGTGTCCATGTGTTAATGTATGTCTGTGTCCATGTGTTAATGTATGTCTATGTCCATGTGTTAATGTATGTCTATGTCCGTGTGTTAATGTATGTCTGTGTCCATGTGTTAATGTATGTCTATGTCCATGTGTTAATGCATATGTATGTCCATGTGTTAATGTATATCTATATCCATGTGTTAATGTATGTCTATGTACATGTGTTTATGTATGTCTGTGTCCATGTGTTAATGTATGTCTGTGTCCATGTGTTAATGTATGTCTATGTACATGTGTTATTTTATGTCTATGTACATGTGTTAATATATGTCTATGTACATGTGTTAATGTATATCTATGTACATGTGTTAATGTATGTCTATGTCCACGTGTTAATGTATCTCTATGTACATGTGTTAATGTATGTCTATGTACATGTGTTAATGTATGTCTATGTCCATGTGTTAATGTATATCTATGTCCATGTGTTAACGTATGTCTGTGTCCATGTGTTAATGTATGTCTATGTCCATGTGTTAATGTATGTCTATGTCCATGTGTTAATGTATGTCTATGTCCATGTGTTAATGTATGTCTGTGTCCATGTGTTAATGTATGTCTATGTCCATGTGTTAATGTATGTCTATGTCCATGTGTTAATATATGTCTATGTCCATGTGTTAATGTATGTCTATGTACATGTGTTATTGTATATCTATGTCCATGTGTTAATGTATGTCTGTGTCCATGTGTTAATGTATATCTATGTCCATGTGTTAATGTGTGTCTATGTCCATGTGTTAATGTATGTCTGTGTCCATGTGTTAATGTATGTCTATGTACATGTGATAATGTGTGTCTATGTCCATGTGTTAATGTATGTCTATGTACATGTGTTAATGTATGTCTATGTCCATGTCTTAATGTATGTCTATGTTCATGTGTTAATGTATGTCCGTGTCCATGTGTTAATGTATGTATATGTCCATGTGTTAATGTATGTCTATGTCCATTTGTTAATGTATGTCTGTGTCCATGTGTTAATGTATGTCTGTGTCCATGTGTTAATCTATGTCTATGTCCATGTATTAATGTATGTCTATGTCCATGTGTTAATGTATGTCTATGTCCATGTGTTAATGTATGTCTGTTTCCATGTGTTGATGTATGTCAATGTCCATGTGTTAATGTATATGTATGTCCATGTGTTAATGTATATCTATGTCCATGTGTTAATGTATGTCTATGTACATGTGTTAATGTATGTCTATACCCATGTGTTAATGTATGACTGTGTTCATGTGTTAATGTATGTCTATGTACATCTGTTAATGTATGTCTATATCCATGTGTTAATGTATATCTATGTACATGTGTTAATGTATGTCTGTGTCCATGTGCTAATGTATGTCTGTGTCCATGTGTTAATGTATGTCTATGTACATGTGTTAATGTATGTCTATGTACATGTGTTAATGTATATCTATGTACATGTGTTAATGTATGTCTATGTCCGCGTGTTAATGTATCTCTATGTACATGTGTTAACGTATATCTATGTACATGTGTTAATGTATGTCTATGTCCATGTGTTAATGTATGTCTATGTCCATGTGTTAATGTATTCCGTGTCCATGTGTTAATGTATGCATATGTCCATGTGTTAATGTATGTCTATGTCCATTTGTTAATGTATGTCTGTGTCCATGTGTTAATGTATGTCTGTGTCCATGTGTTAATCTATGTCTATGTCCATGTATTAATGTATGTCTATGTCCATGTGTTAATGTATGTCTATGTCCATGTGTTAATGTATGTCTATGTCCGTGTGTTAATGTATGTCTGTGTCCATGTGTTAATGTATGTCTATGTCCATGTGTTAATGTATATGTATGTCCATGTGTTAATGTATATCTATATCCATGTGTTAATGTATGTCAATGTCCATGTGTTAATGTATGATGTGTCCATGTGTTAATGTTTGTCTATGTACATATGTTAATGTATGTCTATGTCCATGTGTTAATGTATGTCTATGTACATGCGTTAATGTATGTCTGTGTCCATGTGTTAATGTATGTCTGTGTCCATGTGTTAATGTATGTCTATGTACATGTGTTAATTTATGTCTATGTACATGTGTTAATATATGTCTATGTACATGTGTTAATGTATATCTATGTACATGTGTTAATGTATGTCTATTTCCACGTGTTAATGTATCTCTATGTACATGTGTTAATGTATGTCTATGTACATGTGTTAATGTATGTCTATGTCCATGTGTTAACGTATATCTATGTACATGTGTTAACGTATGTCTGTGTCCATGTGTTAATGTATGTCTATGTCCATGTGTTAATGTATGTCTATGTCCATGTGTTAATGTATGTCTATGTCCATGTGTTAATGTATGTCTGTGTCCATGTGTTAATGTATGTCTATGTCCATGTGTTAATGTATGTCTATGTCCATGTGTTAATATATGTCTATGTCCATGTGTTAATGTATGTCTATGTACATGTGTTATTGTATATCTATGTCCATGTGTTAATGTATGTCTGTGTCCATGTGTTAATGTATATCTATGTCCATGTGTTAATGTGTGTCTATGTCCATGTGTTAATGTATGTCTGTGTCCATGTGTTAATGTATGTCTATGTACATGTGTTAATGTGTGTCTATGTCCATGTGTTAATGTATGTCTATGTACATGTGTTAATGTATGTCTATGTCCATGTCTTAATGTATGTCTATGTTCATGTGTTAATGTATGTCCGTGTCCATGTGTTAATGTATGTATATGTCCATGTGTTAATGTATGTCTATGTCCATTTGTTAATGTATGTCTGTGTCCATGTGTTAATGTATGTCTATGTCCATGTGTTAATGTATATGTATGTCCATGTGCTAATATATATCTCTGTCAATCTGTTAATGTATCTCTATGTCCATGTGTTAATGTATATCTCTGTACATGTGTTAATGTATATCTATGTCCATGTGTTAATGTATGTATGTGTCCATGTGTTAATGTATATCTATGCCCATGTGTTAATGTGTGTCTATGTACATGTGTTAATGTATGTCTGTGTCCATGTTTTAATGTATGTCTATGTCCATGTGTTAGTGTATGACTGTGTCCATGTGTTAATGTATGTCTGTGTCCATGTGTTAATGTATGTCTATGTACATGTGTTAATTCATGTCTATGTACATGTGTTAATATATGTCTATGTACATATGTTAATGCATCTCTATGTACATGTGTTAATGTATGTCTATGTCCATGTGTTAATGTATGTCTGTGTCCATGTGTTAATGTATGTCTATGTCCATGTGTTAATGTATATGTATGTCCATGTGTTAATGCATATCTATGTCCATGTGTTAATGTATGTCTATGTCCATGTGTTAATGTATGTCTGTGTCCATGTGTTAATGTATGTCTATGTCCATGTGTTAATGTATGTCTATGTCCATGTGTTAATATATGTCTATGTCCATGTGTTAATGTATGTCTATGTACATGTGTTATTGTATATCTATGTCCATGTGTTAATGTATGTCTGTGTCCATGTGGTAATGTATATGTATGTCCATGTGTTAATGTATATCTATGTCCATGTGTTAATGTATGTCAATGTCCATGTGTTAATGTATGTCTGTGTCCATGTGGTAATGTATCTCTATGTCCATGTGTCAATGTATGTCTATGTACATGTGTTAATGTATGTCAATGTCCATGTGTTAATGTATCTCTATGTACATGTGTTTATGTATGTCTATGTACATGTGTTAATGTATGTCTGTGTCCATGTGTTAATGTATGTCTGTGTCCATGTGTTAATGTATGTCTATGTCCATGTGTTAATGTATGTCTATGTCCGTGTGTTAATGTATGTCTGTGTCCATGTGTTAATGTATGTCTATGTCCATGTGTTAATGCATATGTATGTCCATGTGTTAATGTATATCTATATCCATGTGTTAATGTATGTCAATGTCCATGTGTTAATGTATGATGTGTCTATGTGTTAATGTTTGTCTATGTACATCTGTTAATATATGTCTATGTCCATGTGTTAATGTATGTCTATGTACATGTGTTTATGTATGTCTGTGTCCATGTGTTTATGTATGTCTGTGTCCATGTGTTAATGTATGTCTATGTACATGTGTTAATTTATGTCTATGTACATGTGTTAATATATGTTTATGTACATGTGTTAATGTATATCTATGTACATGTGTTAATGTATGTCTATTGCCACGTGTTAATGTATCTCTATGTACATGTGTTAATGTATGTCTATGTACATGTGTTAATGTATGTCTATGTCCATGTGTTAATGTATATCTATGTCCATGTTTTAACGTATGTCTGTGTCCATGTGTTAATGTATGTCTATGTCCATGTGTTAATGTATGTCTATGTCCATGTGTTAATGTATGTCTATGTCCATGTGTTAATGTATGTCTGTGTCCATGTGTTAATGTATGTCTATGTCCATGTGTTAATGTATGTCTATGTCCATGTGTTAATATATGTCTATGTCCATGTGTTAATGTATGTCTATGTACATGTGTTATTGTATATCTATGTCCATGTGTTAATGTATGTCTGTGTCCATGTGTTAATGTATATCTATGTCCATGTGTTAATGTGTGTCTATGTCCATGTGTTAATGTATGTCTGTGTCCATGTGTTAATGTATGTCTATGTACATGTGATAATGTGTGTCTATGTCCATGTGTTAATGTATGTCTATGTACATGTGTTAATGTATGTCTATGTCCATGTCTTAATGTATGTCTATGTTCATGTGTTAATGTATGTCCGTGTCCATGTGTTAATGTATGTATATGTCCATGTGTTAATGTATGTCTATGTCCATTTGGTAATGTATGTCTGTGTCCATGTGTTAATGTATGTCTGTGTCCATGTGTTAATCTATGTCTATGTCCATGTATTAATGTATGTCTATTTCCATGTGTTAATGTATGTCTATGTCCATGTGTTAATGTATGTCTGTTTCCATGTGTTAATGTATGTCAATGTCCATGTGTTAATGTATATGTATGTCCATGTGTTAATGTATATCTATGTCCATGTGTTAATGTATGTCTATGTACATGTGTTAATGTATGTCTATACCCATGTGTTAATGTATGACTGTGTCCATGTGTTAATGTATGTCTATGTACATCTGTTAATGTATGTCTATATCCATGTGTTAATGTATATCTATGTACATGTGTTAATGTATGTCTGTGTCCATGTGCTAATGTATGTCTGTGTCCATGTGTTAATGTATGTCTATGTACATGTGTTAATGTATGTCTATGTACATGTGTTAATGTATATCTATGTACATGTGTTAATGTATGTCTATGTCCGCGTGTTAATGTATCTCTATGTACATGTGTTAACGTATATCTATGTACATGTGTTAATGTATGTCTATGTCCATGTGTTAATGTATGTCTATGTCCATGTGTTAATGTATTCCGTGTCCATGTGTTAATGTATGCATATGTCCATGTGTTAATGTATGTCTATGTCCATTTGTTAATGTATGTCTGTGTCCATGTGTTAATGTATGTCTGTGTCCATGTGTTAATCTATGTCTATGTCCATGTATTAATTTATGTCTATGTCCATGTGTTAATGTATGTCTATGTCCATGTGTTAATGTATGTCTATGTCCGTGTGTTAATGTATGTCTGTGTCCATGTGTTAATGTATGTCTATGTCCATGTGTTAATGTATATGTATGTCCATGTGTTAATGTATATCTATATCCATGTGTTAATGTATGTCAATGTCCATGTGTTAATGTATGATGTGTCCATGTGTTAATGTTTGTCTATGTACATATGTTAATGTATGTCTATGTCCATGTGTTAATGTATGTCTATGTACATGTGTTAATGTATGTCTGTGTCCATGTGTTAATGTATGTCTGTGTCCATGTGTTAATGTATGTCTATGTACATCTGTTAATTTATGTCTATGTACATGTGTTAATATATGTCTATGTACATGTGTTAATGTATATCTATGTACATGTGTTAATGTATGTCTATGTCCACGTGTTAATGTATCTCTATGTACATGTGTTAATGTATGTCTATGTACATGTGTTAATGTATGTCTATGTCCATGTGTTAACGTATATCTATGTCCATGTGTTAACGTATGTCTGTGTCCATGTGTTAATGTATGTCTATGTCCATGTGTTAATGTATGTCTATGTCCATGTGTTAATGTATGTCTATGTCCATGTGTTAATGTATGTCTGTGTCCATGTGTTAATGTATGTCTATGTCCATGTGTTAATGTATGTCTATGTCCATGTGTTAATATATGTCTATGTCCATGTGTTAATGTATGTCTATGTACATGTGTTATTGTATATCTATGTCCATGTGTTAATGTATGTCTGTGTCCATGTGTTAATGTATATCTATGTCCATGTGTTAATGTGTGTCTATGTCCATGTGTTAATGTATGTCTGTGTCCATGTGTTAATGTATGTCTATGTACATGTGTTAATGTGTGTCTATGTCCATGTGTTAATGTATGTCTATGTACATGTGTTAATGTATGTCTACGTTCATGTGTTAATGTATGTCCGTGTCTATGTGTTAATGTATGTATATGTCCATGTGTTAATGTATGTCTATGTCCATTTGTTAATGTATGTCTGTGTCCATGTGTTAATGTATGTCTGTGTCCATGTGTTAATCCATGTCTATGTCCATGTATTAATGTATGTCTATGTCCATGTGTTAATGTATGTCTATGTCCATGTGTTAATGTATGTCTGTGTCCATGTGTTAATGTATGTCAATGTCCATGTGTTAATGTATATGTATGTCCATGTGTTAATGTATATCTATGTCCATGTGTTAATGTATGTCTATGTACATGTGTTAATGTATGTCTATACCCATGTGTTAATGTATGACTGTGTCCATGTGTTAATGTATGTCTATGTACATCTGTTAATGTATGTCTATATCCATGTGTTAATGTATATCTATGTACATGTGTTAATGTATGTCTGTGTCCATGTGATAATGTATGTCTGTGTCCATGTGTTAATGTATGTCTATGTACATGTGTTAATTTATGTCTATGTACATGTGTTAATGTATGTCTATGTACATGTGTTAATGTATATCTATGTACATGTGTTAATGTATGTCTATGTCCGCGTGTTAATGTATCTCTATGTACATGTGTTAACGTATATCTATGTACATGTGTTAATGTATGTCTATGTCCATGTGTTAATGTATGTCTATGTCCATGTGTTAATATATTCCGTGTCCATGTGTTAATGTATGCATATGTCCATGTGTTAATGTATGTCTATGTCCATTTGTTAATGTATGTCTGTGTCCATGTGTTAATGTATGTCTGTGTCCATGTGTTAATCTATGTCTATGTCCATGTATTAATGTATGTCTATGTCCATGTGTTAATGTATGTCTATGTCCATGTGTTAATGTATGTCTATGTCCGTGTGTTAATGTATGTCTGTGTCCATGTGTTAATGTATGTCTATGTCCATATGTTAATGTATATGTATGTCCATGTGTTAATGTATATCTATATCCATGTGTTAATGTATGTCAATGTCCATGTGTTAATGTATGATGTGTCCATGTGTTAATGTTTGTCTATGTACATCTGTTAATGTATGTCTATGTCCATGTGTTAATGTATCTCTATGTACATGTGTTTATGTATGTCTATGTACATGTGTTAATGTATGTCTGTGTCCATGTGTTAATGTATGTCTGTGTCCATGTGTTAATGTATGTCTATGTCCATGTGTTAATGTATGTCTATGTCCGTGTGTTAATGTATGTCTGTGTCCATGTGTTAATGTATGTCTATGTCCATGTGTTAATGCATATGTATGTCCATGTGTTAATGTATATCTATATCCATGTGTTAATGTATGTCAATGTCCATGTGTTAATGTATGATGTGTCCATGTGTTAATGTTTGTCTATGTACATCTGTTAATATATGTCTATGTCCATGTGTTAATGTATGTCTATGTACATGTGTTTATGTATGTCTGTGTCCATGTGTTAATGTATGTCTGTGTCCATGTGTTAATGTATGTCTATGTACATGTGTTAATTTATGTCTATGTACATGTGTTAATATATGTCTATGTACATGTGTTAATGTATATCTATGTACATGTGTTAATGTATGTCTATGTCCACGTGTTAATGTATCTCTATGTACATGTGTTAATGTATGTCTATGTACATGTGTTAATGTATGTCTATGTCCATGTGCTAATGTATATCTATGTCCATGTGTTAACGTATGTCTGTGTCCATGTGTTAATGTATGTCTATGTCCATGTGTTAATGTATGTCTATGTCCATGTGTTAATGTATGTCTATGTCCATGTGTTAATGTATGTCTGTGTCCATGTGTTAATGTATGTCTATGTCCATGTGTTAATGTATGTCTATGTCCATGTGTTAATATATGTCTATGTCCATGTGTTAATGTATGTCTATGTACATGTGTTATTGTATATCTATGTCCATGTGTTAATGTATGTCTGTGTCCATGTGTTAATGTATATCTATGTCCATGTGTTAATGTGTGTCTATGTCCATGTGTTAATGTATGTCTGTGTCCATGTGTTAATGTATGTCTATGTACATGTGATAATGTGTGTCTATGTCCATGTGTTAATGTATGTCTATGTACATGTGTTAATGTATGTCTATGTCCATGTCTTAATGTATGTCTATGTTCATGTGTTAATTTATGTCCGTGTCCATGTGTTAATGTATGTATATGTCCATGTGTTAATGTATGTCTATGTCCATTTGGTAATGTATGTCTGTGTCCATGTGTTAATGTATGTCTGTGTCCATGTGTTAATCTATGTCTATGTCCATGTATTAATGTATGTCTATGTCCATGTGTTAATGTATGTCTATGTCCATGTGTTAATGTATGTCTGTTTCCATGTGTTAATGTATGTCAATGTCCATGTGTTAATGTATATGTATGTCCATGTGTTAATGTATATCTATGTCCATGTGTTAATGTATGTCTATGTACATGTGTTAATGTATGTCTATACCCATGTGTTAATGTATGACTGTGTCCATGTGTTAATGTATGTCTATGTACATCTGTTAATGTATGTCTATATCCATGTGTTAATGTATATCTATGTACATGTGTTAATGTATGTCTGTGTCCATGTGCTAATGTATGTCTGTGTCCATGTGTTAATGTATGTCTATGTACATGTGTTAATGTATGTCTATGTACATGTGTTAATGTATATCTATGTACATGTGTTAATGTATGTCTATGTCCGCGTGTTAATGTATCTCTATGTACATGTGTTAACGTATATCTATGTACATGTGTTAATGTATGTCTATGTCCATGTGTTAATGTATGTCTATGTCCATGTGTTAATGTATTACGTGTCCATGTGTTAATGTATGCATATGTCCATGTGTTAATGTATGTCTATGTCCATTTGTTAATGTATGTCTGTGTCCATGTGTTAATGTATGTCTGTGTCCATGTGTTAATCTATGTCTATGTCCATGTATTAATTTATGTCTATGTCCATGTGTTAATGTATGTCTATGTCCATGTGTTAATGTATGTCTATGTCCGTGTGTTAATGTATGTCTATGTCCGTGTGTTAATGTATATGTATGTCCATGTGTTAATGTATATCTATATCCATGTGTTAATGTATGTCAATGTCCATGTGTTAATGTATGATGTGTCCATGTGTTAATGTTTGTCTATGTACATATGTTAATGTATGTCTATGTCCATGTGTTAATGTATGTCTATGTACATGTGTTAATGTATGTCTGTGTCCATGTGTTAATGTATGTCTGTGTCCATGTGTTAATGTATGTCTATGTACATCTGTTAATTTATGTCTATGTACATGTGTTAATATATGTCTATGTACATGTGTTAATGTATATCTATGTACATGTGTTAATGTATGTCTATGTCCACGTGTTAATGTATCTCTATGTACATGTGTTAATGTATGTCTATGTACATGTGTTAATGTATGTCTATGTCCATGTGTTAACGTATATCTATGTCCATGTGTTAACGTATGTCTGTGTCCATGTGTTAATGTATGTCTATGTCCATGTGTTAATGTATGTCTATGTCCATGTGTTAATGTATGTCTATGTCCATGTGTTAATGTATGTCTGTGTCCATGTGTTAATGTATGTCTATGTCCATGTGTTAATGTATGTCTATGTCCATGTGTTAATATATGTCTATGTCCATGTGTTAATGTATGTCTATGTACATGTGTTATTGTATATCTATGTCCATGTGTTAATGTATGTCTGTGTCCATGTGTTAATGTATATCTATGTCCATGTGTTAATGTGTGTCTATGTCCATGTGTTAATGTATGTCTGTGTCCATGTGTTAATGTATGTCTATGTACATGTGTTAATGTGTGTCTATGTCCATGTGTTAATGTATGTCTATGTACATGTGTTAATGTATGTCTACGTTCATGTGTTAATGTATGTCCGTGTCCATGTGTTAATGTATGTATATGTCCATGTGTTAATGTATGTCTATGTCCATTTGTTAATGTATGTCTGTGTCCATGTGTTAATGTATGTCTGTGTCCATGTGTTAATCCATGTCTATGTCCATGTATTAATGTATGTCTATGTCCATGTGTTAATGTATGTCTATGTCCATGTGTTAATGTATGTCTGTGTCCATGTGTTAATGTATGTCAATGTCCATGTGTTAATGTATATGTATGTCCATGTGTTAATGTATATCTATGTCCATGTGTTAATGTATGTCTATGTACATGTGTTAATGTATGTCTATACCCATGTGTTAATGTATGACTGTGTCCATGTGTTAATGTATGTCTATGTACATCTGTTAATGTATGTCTATATCCATGTGTTAATGTATATCTATGTACATGTGTTAATGTATGTCTGTGTCCATGTGATAATGTATGTCTGTGTCCATGTGTTAATGTATGTCTATGTACATGTGTTAATTTATGTCTATGTACATGTGTTAATGTATGTCTATGTACATGTGTTAATGTATATCTATGTACATGTGTTAATGTATGTCTATGTCCGCGTGTTAATGTATCTCTATGTACATGTGTTAACGTATATCTATGTACATGTGTTAATGTATGTCTATGTCCATGTGTTAATGTATGTCTATGTCCATGTGTTAATATATTCCGTGTCCATGTGTTAATGTATGCATATGTCCATGTGTTAATGTATGTCTATGTCCATTTGTTAATGTATGTCTGTGTCCATGTGTTAATGTATGTCTGTGTCCATGTGTTAATCTATGTCTATGTCCATGTATTAATGTATGTCTATGTCCATGTGTTAATGTATGTCTATGTCCATGTGTTAATGTATGTCTATGTCCGTGTGTTAATGTATGTCTGTGTCCATGTGTTAATGTATGTCTATGTCCATATGTTAATGTATATGTATGTCCATGTGTTAATGTATATCTATATCCATGTGTTAATGTATGTCAATGTCCATGTGTTAATGTATGATGTGTCCATGTGTTAATGTTTGTCTATGTACATCTGTTAATGTATGTCTATGTCCATGTGTTAATGTATGTCTATGTACATGTGTTAATGTATGTCTGTGTCCATGTGTTAATGTATGTCTGTGTCCATGTGTTAATGTATGTCTATGTACATGTGTTAATTTATGTCTATGTACATGTGTTAATATATGTCTATGTACATGTGTTAATGTATATCTATGTACATGTGTTAATGTATGTCTATGTCCACGTGTTAATGTATCTCTATGTACATGTGTTAATGTATGTCTATGTACATGTGTTAATGTATGTCTATGTCCATGTGTTAACGTATATCTATGTCCATGTGTTAACGTATGTCTGTGTCCATGTGTTAATGTATGTCTATGTCCATGTGTTAATGTATGTCTATGTCCATGTGTTATTGTATATCTATGTCCATGTGTTAATGTATGTCTGTGTCCATGTGTTAATGTATATCTATGTCCATGTGTTAATGTGTGTCTATGTCCATGTGTTAATGTATGTCTGTGTCCATGTGTTAATGTATGTCTATGTACATGTGTTAATGTGTGTCTATGTCCATGTGTTAATGTATGTCTATGTACATGTGTTAATGTATGTCTATGTCCATGTGTTAATGTATGTCTATGTTCATGTGTTAATGTATGTCCGTGTCCATGTCTTAATGTATGTCTATGTACATGTGATAATGTGTGTCTATGTCCATGTGTTAATGTATGTCTATGTACATGTGTTAATGTATGTCTATGTCCATGTCTTAATGTATGTCTATGTTCATGTGTTAATGTATGTCCGTGTCCATGTGTTAATGTATGTATATGTCCATGTGTTAATGTATGTCTATGTCCATTTGGTAATGTATGTCTGTGTCCATGTGTTAATGTATGTCTGTGTCCATGTGTTAATCTATGTCTATGTCCATGTATTAATGTATGTCTATGTCCATGTGTTAATGTATGTCTATGTCCATGTGTTAATGTATGTCTGTTTCCATGTGTTAATGTATGTCAATGTCCATGTGTTAATGTATATGTATGTCCATGTGTTAATGTATATCTATGTCCATGTGTTAATGTATGTCTATGTACATGTGTTAATGTATGTCTATACCCATGTGTTAATGTATGACTGTGTCCATGTGTTAATGTATGTCTATGTACATCTGTTAATGTATGTCTATATCCATGTGTTAATGTATATCTATGTACATGTGTTAATGTATGTCTGTGTCCATGTGCTAATGTATGTCTGTGTCCATGTGTTAATGTATGTCTATGTACATGTGTTAATGTATGTCTATGTACATGTGTTAATGTATATCTATGTACATGTGTTAATGTATGTCTATGTCCGCGTGTTAATGTATCTCTATGTACATGTGTTAACGTATATCTATGTACATGTGTTAATGTATGTCTATGTCCATGTGTTAATGTATGTCTATGTCCATGTGTTAATGTATTCCGTGTCCATGTGTTAATGTATGCATATGTCCATGTGTTAATGTATGTCTATGTCTATTTGTTAATGTATGTCTGTGTCCATGTGTTAATGTATGTCTGTGTCCATGTGTTAATCTATGTCTATGTCCATGTATTAATTTATGTCTATGTCCATGTGTTAATGTATGTCTATGTCCATGTGTTAATGTATGTCTATGTCCGTATGTTAATGTATGTCTGTGTCCATGTGTTAATGTATGTCTATGTCCATGTGTTAATGTATATGTATGTCCATGTGTTAATGTATATCTATATCCATGTGTTAATGTATGTCTGTGTCCATGTGTTAATGTATGTCTATGTCCATGTGTTAATGTATGTCTATGTCCGTGTGTTAATGTATGTCTGTGTCCATGTGTTAATGTATGTCTATGTCCATGTGTTAATGGATATGTATGTCCATGTGTTAAGGTATATCTATATCCATGTGTTAATGTATGTCAATGTCCATGTGTTAATGTATGATGTGTCCATGTGTTAATGTTTGTCTATGTACATCTGTTAATATATGTCTACTTCCATGTGTTAATGTATGTCTATGTACATGTGTTTATGTATGTCTGTGTCCATGTGTTAATGTATGTCTGTGTCCATGTGTTAATGTATGTCTATGTACATGTGTTAATTTATGTCTATGAACATGTGTTAATATATGTCTATGTACATGTGTTAATGTATATCTATGTACATGTGTTAATGTATGTCTATGTCCACGTGTTAATGTATCTCTATGTACATGTGTTAATGTATGTCTATGTACATGTGTTAATGTATGTCTATGTCCATGTGTTAATGTATATCTATGTCCATGTGTTAACGTATGTCTGTGTCCATGTGTTAATGTATGTCTATGTCCATGTGTTAATGTATGTCTATGTCCATGTGTTAATGTATGTCTATGTCCATGTGTTAATGTATGTCTGTGTCCATGTGTTAATGTATGTCTATGTCCATGTGTTAATGTATGTCTATGTCCATGTGTTAATATATGTCTATGTCCATGTGTTAATGTATGTCTATGTACATGTGTTATTGTATATCTATGTCCATGTGTTAATGTATGTCTGTGTCCATGTGTTAATGTATATCTATGTCCATGTGTTAATGTGTGTCTATGTCCATGTGTTAATGTATGTCTGTGTCCATGTGTTAATGTATGTCTATGTACATGTGATAATGTGTGTCTATGTCCATGTGTTAATGTATGTCTATGTACATGTGTTAATGTATGTCTATGTCCATGTCTTAATGTATGTCTATGTTCATGTGTTAATTTATGTCCGTGTCCATGTGTTAATGTATGTATATGTCCATGTGTTAATGTATGTCTATGTCCATTTGGTAATGTATGTCTGTGTCCATGTGTTAATGTATGTCTGTGTCCATGTGTTAATCTATGTCTATGTCCATGTATTAATGTATGTCTATGTCCATGTGTTAATGTATGTCTATGTCCATGTGTTAATGTATGTCTGTTTCCATGTGTTAATGTATGTCAATGTCCATGTGTTAATGTATATGTATGTCCATGTGTTAATGTATATCTATGTCCATGTGTTAATGTATGTCTATGTACATGTGTTAATGTATGTCTATACCCATGTGTTAATGTATGACTGTGTCCATGTGTTAATGTATGTCTATGTACATCTGTTAATGTATGTCTATATCCATGTGTTAATGTATATCTATGTACATGTGTTAATGTATGTCTGTGTCCATGTGCTAATGTATGTCTGTGTCCATGTGTTAATGTATGTCTATGTACATGTGTTAATGTATGTCTATGTACATGTGTTAATGTATATCTATGTACATGTGTTAATGTATGTCTATGTCCGCGTGTTAATGTATCTCTATGTACATGTATTAACGTATATCTATGTACATGTGTTAATGTATGTCTATGTCCATGTGTTAATGTATGTCTATGTCCATGTGTTAATGTATTACGTGTCCATGTGTTAATGTATGCATATGTCCATGTGTTAATGTATGTCTATGTCCATTTGTTAATGTATGTCTGTGTCCATGTGTTAATGTATGTCTGTGTCCATGTGTTAATCTATGTCTATGTCCATGTATTAATTTATGTCTATGTCCATGTGTTAATGTATGTCTATGTCCATGTGTTAATGTATGTCTATGTCCGTGTGTTAATGTATGTCTATGTCCGTGTGTTAATGTATATGTATGTCCATGTGTTAATGTATATCTATATCCATGTGTTAATGTATGTCAATGTCCATGTGTTAATGTATGATGTGTCCATGTGTTAATGTTTGTCTATGTACATATGTTAATGTATGTCTATGTCCATGTGTTAATGTATGTCTATGTACATGTGTTAATGTATGTCTGTGTCCATGTGTTAATGTATGTCTGTGTCCATGTGTTAATGTATGTCTATGTACATCTGTTAATTTATGTCTATGTACATGTGTTAATATATGTCTATGTACATGTGTTAATGTATATCTATGTACATGTGTTAATGTATGTCTATGTCCACGTGTTAATGTATCTCTATGTACATGTGTTAATGTATGTCTATGTACATGTGTTAATGTATGTCTATGTCCATGTGTTAACGTATATCTATGTCCATGTGTTAACGTATGTCTGTGTCCATGTGTTAATGTATGTCTATGTCCATGTGTTAATGTATGTCTATGTCCATGTGTTAATGTATGTCTATGTCCATGTGTTAATGTATGTCTGTGTCCATGTGTTAATGTATGTCTATGTCCGTGTGTTAATGTATGTCTGTGTCCATGTGTTAATGTATGTCTATGTCCATGTGTTAATGGATATGTATGTCCATGTGTTAATGTATATCTATATCCATGTGTTAATGTATGTCAATGTCCATGTGTTAATGTATGATGTGTCCATGTGTTAATGTTTGTCTATGTACATCTGTTAATATATGTCTATGTCCATGTGTTAATGTATGTCTATGTACATGTGTTTATGTATGTCTGTGTCCATGTGTTAATGTATGTCTGTGTCCATGTGTTAATGTATGTCTATGTACATGTGTTAATTTATGTCTATGAACATGTGTTAATATATGTCTATGTACATGTGTTAATGTATATCTATGTACATGTGTTAATGTATGTCTATGTCCACGTGTTAATGTATCTCTATGTACATGTGTTAATGTATGTCTATGTACATGTGTTAATGTATGTCTATGTCCATGTGTTAATGTATATCTATGTCCATGTGTTAACGTATGTCTGTGTCCATGTGTTAATGTATGTCTATGTCCATGTGTTAATGTATGTCTATGTCCATGTGTTAATGTATGTCTATGTCCATGTGTTAATGTATGTCTGTGTCCATGTGTTAATGTATGTCTATGTCCATGTGTTAATGTATGTCTATGTCCATGTGTTAATATATGTCTATGTCCATGTGTTAATGTATGTCTATGTACATGTGTTATTGTATATCTATGTCCATGTGTTAATGTATGTCTGTGTCCATGTGTTAATGTATATCTATGTCCATGTGTTAATGTGTGTCTATGTCCATGTGTTAATGTATGTCTGTGTCCATGTGTTAATGTATGTCTATGTACATGTGATAATGTGTGTCTATGTCCATGTGTTAATGTATGTCTATGTACATGTGTTAATGTATGTCTATGTCCATGTCTTAATGTATGTCTATGTTCATGTGTTAATTTATGTCCGTGTCCATGTGTTAATGTATGTATATGTCCATGTGTTAATGTATGTCTATGTCCATTTGGTAATGTATGTCTGTGTCCATGTGTTAATGTATGTCTGTGTCCATGTGTTAATCTATGTCTATGTCCATGTATTAATGTATGTCTATGTCCATGTGTTAATGTATGTCTATGTCCATGTGTTAATGTATGTCTGTTTCCATGTGTTAATGTATGTCAATGTCCATGTGTTAATGTATATGTATGTCCATGTGTTAATGTATATCTATGTCCATGTGTTAATGTATGTCTATGTACATGTGTTAATGTATGTCTATACCCATGTGTTAATGTATGACTGTGTCCATGTGTTAATGTATGTCTATGTACATCTGTTAATGTATGTCTATATCCATGTGTTAATGTATATCTATGTACATGTGTTAATGTATGTCTGTGTCCATGTGCTAATGTATGTCTGTGTCCATGTGTTAATGTATGTCTATGTACATGTGTTAATGTATGTCTATGTACATGTGTTAATGTATATCTATGTACATGTGTTAATGTATGTCTATGTCCGCGTGTTAATGTATCTCTATGTACATGTGTTAACGTATATCTATGTACATGTGTTAATGTATGTCTATGTCCATGTGTTAATGTATGTCTATGTCCATGTGTTAATGTATTACGTGTCCACGTGTTAATGTATGCATATGTCCATGTGTTAATGTATGTCTATGTCCATTTGTTAATGTATGTCTGTGTCCATGTGTTAATGTATGTCTGTGTCCATGTGTTAATCTATGTCTATGTCCATGTATTAATTTATGTCTATGTCCATGTGTTAATGTATGTCTATGTCCATGTGTTAATGTATGTCTATGTCCGTGTGTTAATGTATGTCTATGTCCGTGTGTTAATGTATATGTATGTCCATGTGTTAATGTATATCTATATCCATGTGTTAATGTATGTCAATGTCCATGTGTTAATGTATGATGTGTCCATGTGTTAATGTTTGTCTATGTACATATGTTAATGTATGTCTATGTCCATGTGTTAATGTATGTCTATGTACATGTGTTAATGTATGTCTGTGTCCATGTGTTAATGTATGTCTATGTACATGTGTTAATTTATGTCTATGTACATGTGTTAATGTATGTCTATGTACATGTGTTAATGTATATCTATGTACATGTGTTAATGTATGTCTATGTCCGCGTGTTAATGTATCTCTATGTACATGTGTTAACGTATATCTATGTACATGTGTTAATGTATGTCTATGTCCATGTGTTAATGTATGTCTATGTCCATGTGTTAATATATTCCGTGTCCATGTGTTAATGTATGCATATGTCCATGTGTTAATGTATGTCTATGTCCATTTGTTAATGTATGTCTGTGTCCATGTGTTAATGTATGTCTGTGTCCATGTGTTAATCTATGTCTATGTCCATGTATTAATGTATGTCTATGTCCATGTGTTAATGTATGTCTATGTCCATGTGTTAATGTATGTCTATGTCCGTGTGTTAATGTATGTCTGTGTCCATGTGTTAATGTATGTCTATGTCCATATGTTAATGTATATGTATGTCCATGTGTTAATGTATATCTATATCCATGTGTTAATGTATGTCAATGTCCATGTGTTAATGTATGATGTGTCCATGTGTTAATGTTTGTCTATGTACATCTGTTAATGTATGTCTATGTCCATGTGTTAATGTATGTCTATGTCCATGTGTTAATGTATGTCTATGTCCGTGTGTTAATGTATGTCTGTGTCCATGTGTTAATGTATGTCTATGTCCATATGTTAATGTATATGTATGTCCATGTGTTAATGTATATCTATATCCATGTGTTAATGTATGTCAATGTCCATGTGTTAATGTATGATGTGTCCATGTGTTAATGTATGTCTATGTACATGTGTTAATGTATGTCTGTGTCCATGTGTTAATGTATGTCTGTGTCCATGTGTTAATGTATGTCTATGTACATGTGTTAATTTATGTCTATGTACATGTGTTAATATATGTCTATGTACATGTGTTAATGTATATCTATGTACATGTGTTAATGTATGTCTATGTCCACGTGTTAATGTATCTCTATGTACATGTGTTAATGTATGTCTATGTACATGTGTTAATGTATGTCTATGTCCATGTGTTAACGTATATCTATGTCCATGTGTTAACGTATGTCTGTGTCCATGTGTTAATGTATGTCTATGTCCATGTGTTAATGTATGTCTATGTCCATGTGTTATTGTATATCTATGTCCATGTGTTAATGTATGTCTGTGTCCATGTGTTAATGTATATCTATGTCCATGTGTTAATGTGTGTCTATGTCCATGTGTTAATGTATGTCTGTGTCCATGTGTTAATGTATGTCTATGTACATGTGTTAATGTGTGTCTATGTCCATGTGTTAATGTATGTCTATGTACATGTGTTAATGTATGTCTATGTCCATGTGTTAATGTATGTCTATGTTCATGTGTTAATGTATGTCCGTGTCCATGTCTTAATGTATGTCTATGTACATGTGATAATGTGTGTCTATGTCCATGTGTTAATGTATGTCTATGTACATGTGTTAATGTATGTCTATGTCCATGTCTTAATGTATGTCTATGTTCATGTGTTAATGTATGTCCGTGTCCATGTGTTAATGTATGTATATGTCCATGTGTTAATGTATGTCTATGTCCATTTGGTAATGTATGTCTGTGTCCATGTGTTAATGTATGTCTGTGTCCATGTGTTAATCTATGTCTATGTCCATGTATTAATGTATGTCTATGTCCATGTGTTAATGTATGTCTATGTCCATGTGTTAATGTATGTCTGTTTCCATGTGTTAATGTATGTCAATGTCCATGTGTTAATGTATATGTATGTCCATGTGTTAATGTATATCTATGTCCATGTGTTAATGTATGTCTATGTACATGTGTTAATGTATGTCTATACCCATGTGTTAATGTATGACTGTGTCCATGTGTTAATGTATGTCTATGTACATCTGTTAATGTATGTCTATATCCATGTGTTAATGTATATCTATGTACATGTGTTAATGTATGTCTGTGTCCATGTGCTAATGTATGTCTGTGTCCATGTGTTAATGTATGTCTATGTACATGTGTTAATGTATGTCTATGTACATGTGTTAATGTATATCTATGTACATGTGTTAATGTATGTCTGTGTCCATGTGCTAATGTATGTCTGTGTCCATGTGTTAATGTATGTCTATGTCCATGTGTTAATGTATGTCTATGTCCATGTGTTAATGTATTCCGTGTCCATGTGTTAATGTATGCATATGTCCATGTGTTAATGTATGTCTATGTCCATTTGTTAATGTATGTCTGTGTCCATGTGTTAATGTATGTCTGTGTCCATGTGTTAATCTATGTCTATGTCCATGTATTAATTTATGTCTATGTCCATGTGTTAATGTATGTCTATGTCCATGTGTTAATGTATGTCTATGTCCGTATGTTAATGTATGTCTGTGTCCATGTGTTAATGTATGTCTATGTCCATGTGTTAATGTATATGTATGTCCATGTGTTAATGTATATCTATATCCATGTGTTAATGTATGTCAATGCCCATGTGTTAATGTATGATGTGTCCATGTGTTAATGTTTGTCTATGTACATATGTTAATGTATGTCTATGTCCATGTGTTAATGTATGTCTATGTACATGTGTTAATGTATGTCTGTGTCCATGTGTTAATGTATGTCTGTGTCCATGTGTTAATGTATGTCTATGTACATCTGTTAATTTATGTCTATGTACATGTGTTAATATATGTCTATGTACATGTGTTAATGTATATCTATGTACATGTGTTAATGTATGTCTATGTCCACGTGTTAATGTATCTCTATGTACATGTGTTAATGTATGTCTATGTACATGTGTTAATGTATGTCTATGTCCATGTGTTAACGTATATCTATGTCCATGTGTTAACGTATGTCTGTGTCCATGTGTTAATGTATGTCTATGTCCATGTGTTAATGTATGTCTATGTCCATGTGTTAATGTATGTCTATGTCCATGTGTTAATGTATGTCTGTGTCCATGTGTTAATGTATGTCTATGTCCATGTGTTAATGTATGTCTATGTCCATGTGTTAATATATGTCTATGTCCATGTGTTAATGTATGTCTATGTACCTGTGTTATTGTATATCTATGTCCATGTGTTAATGTATGTCTGTGTCCATGTGTTAATGTATATCTATGTCCATGTGTTAATGTGTGTCTATGTCCATGTGTTAATGTATGTCTGTGTCCATGTGTTAATGTATGTCTATGTACATGTGTTAATGTATGTCTATGTCCGCGTGTTAATGTATCTCTATGTACATGTGTTAACGTATATCTATGTACATGTGTTAATGTATGTCTATGTCCATGTGTTAATGTATGTATATGTCCATGTGTTAATGTATGTCTATGTCCATTTGTTAATGTATGTCTGTGTCCATGTGTTAATGTATGTCTGTGTCCATGTGTTAATCCATGTCTATGTCCATGTATTAATGTATGTCTATGTCCATGTGTTAATGTATGTCTATGTCCATGTGTTAATGTATGTCTGTGTCCATGTGTTAATGTATGTCAATGTCCATGTGTTAATGTATATGTATGTCCATGTGTTAATGTATATCTATGTCCATGTGTTAATGTATGTCTATGTACATGTGTTAATGTATGTCTATACCCATGTGTTAATGTATGACTGTGTCCATGTGTTAATGTATGTCTATGTACATCTGTTAATGTATGTCTATATCCATGTGTTAATGTATATCTATGTACATGTGTTAATGTATGTCTGTGTCCATGTGATAATGTATGTCTGTGTCCATGTGTTAATGTATGTCTATGTACATGTGTTAATTTATGTCTATGTACATGTGTTAATGTATGTCTATGTACATGTGTTAATGTATATCTATGTACATGTGTTAATGTATGTCTATGTCCGCGTGTTAATGTATCTCTATGTACATGTGTTAACGTATATCTATGTACATGTGTTAATGTATGTCTATGTCCATGTGTTAATGTATGTCTATGTCCATGTGTTAATATATTCCGTGTCCATGTGTTAATGTATGCATATGTCCATGTGTTAATGTATGTCTATGTCCATTTGTTAATGTATGTCTGTGTCCATGTGTTAATGTATGTCTGTGTCCATGTGTTAATCTATGTCTATGTCCATGTATTAATGTATGTCTATGTCCATGTGTTAATGTATGTCTATGTCCATGTGTTAATGTATGTCTATGTCCGTGTGTTAATGTATGTCTGTGTCCATGTGTTAATGTATGTCTATGTCCATATGTTAATGTATATGTATGTCCATGTGTTAATGTATATCTATATCCATGTGTTAAAGTATGTCAATGTCCATGTGTTAATGTATGATGTGTCCATGTGTTAATGTTTGTCTATGTACATCTGTTAATGTATGTCTATGTCCATGTGTTAATGTATGTCTATGTACATGTGTTAATGTATGTCTGTGTCCATGTGTTAATGTATGTCTGTGTCCATGTGTTAATGTATGTCTATGTACATGTGTTAATTTATGTCTATGTACATGTGTTAATATATGTCTATGTACATGTGTTAATGTATATCTATGTACATGTGTTAATGTATGTCTATGTCCACGTGTTAATGTATCTCTATGTACATGTGTTAATGTATGTCTATGTACATGTGTTAATGTATGTCTATGTCCATGTGTTAACGTATATCTATGTCCATGTGTTAACGTATGTCTGTGTCCATGTGTTAATGTATGTCTATGTCCATGTGTTAATGTATGTCTATGTCCATGTGTTATCGTATATCTATGTCCATGTGTTAATGTATGTCTGTGTCCATGTGTTAATGTATATCTGTGTCCATGTGTTAATGTGTGTCTATGTCCATGTGTTAATGTATGTCTGTGTCCATGTGTTAATGTATGTCTATGTACATGTGTTAATGTGTGTCTATGTCCATGTGTTAATGTATGTCTATGTACATGTGTTAATGTATGTCTATGTCCATGTGTTAATGTATGTCTATGTTCATGTGTTAATGTATGTCCGTGTCCATGTGTTAATGTATGTCTATGTACATGTGATAATGTGTGTCTATGTCCATGTGTTAATGTATGTCTATGTACATGTGTTAATGTATGTCTATGTCCATGTCTTAATGTATGTCTATGTTCATGTGTTAATGTATGTCCGTGTCCATGTGTTAATGTATGTATATGTCCATGTGTTAATGTATGTCTATGTCCATTTGGTAATGTATGTCTGTGTCCATGTGTTAATGTATGTCTGTGTCCATGTGTTAATCTATGTCTATGTCCATGTATTAATGTATGTCTATGTCCATGTGTTAATGTATGTCTATGTCCATGTGTTAATGTATGTCTGTTTCCATGTGTTAATGTATGTCAATGTCCATGTGTTAATGTATATCTATGTCCATGTGTTAATGTATATCTATGTCCATGTGTTAATGTATGTCTATGTACATGTGTTAATGTATGTCTATACCCATGTGTTAATGTATGACTGTGTCCATGTGTTAATGTATGTCTATGTACATCTGTTAATGTATGTCTATATCCATGTGTTAATGTATATCTATGTACATGTGTTAATGTATGTCTGTGTCCATGTGCTAATGTATGTCTGTGTCCATGTGTTAATGTATGTCTATGTACATGTGTTAATGTATGTCTATGTACATGTGTTAATGTATATCTATGTACATGTGTTAATGTATGTCTATGTCCGCGTGTTAATGTATCTCTATGTACATGTGTTAACGTATATCTATGTACATGTGTTAATGTATGTCTATGTCCATGTGTTAATGTATGTCTATGTCCATGTGTTAATGTATTCCGTGTCCATGTGTTAATGTATGCATATGTCCATGTGTTAATGTATGTCTATGTCCATTTGTTAATGTATGTCTGTGTCCATGTGTTAATCTATGTCTATGTCCATGTATTAATTTATGTCTATGTCCATGTGTTAATGTATGTCTATGTCCATGTGTTAATGTATGTCTATGTCCGTGTGTTAATGTATGTCTGTGTCCATGTGTTAATGTATGTCTATGTCCATGTGTTAATGTATATGTATGTCCATGTGTTAATGTATATCTATATCCATGTGTTAATGTATGTCAATGTCCATGTGTTAATGTATGATGTGTCCATGTGTTAATGTTTGTCTATGTACATATGTTAATGTATGTCTATGTCCATGTGTTAATGTATGTCTATGTACATGTGTTAATGTATGTCTGTGTCCATGTGTTAATGTATGTCTGTGTCCATGTGTTAATGTATGTCTATGTACATCTGTTAATTTATGTCTATGTACATGTGTTAATATATGTCTATGTACATGTGTTAATGTATATCTATGTACATGTGTTAATGTATGTCTATGTCCACGTGTTAATGTATCTCTATGTACATGTGTTAATGTATGTCTATGTACATGTGTTAATGTATGTCTATGTCCATGTGTTAACGTATATCTATGTCCATGTGTTAACGTATGTCTGTGTCCATGTGTTAATGTATGTCTATGTCCATGTGTTAATGTATGTCTATGTCCATGTGTTAATGTATGTCTATGTCCATGTGTTAATGTATGTCTGTGTCCATGTGTTAATGTATGTCTATGTCCATGTGTTAATGTATGTCTATGTCCATGTGTTAATATATGTCTATGTCCATGTGTTAATGTATGTCTATGTACATGTGTTATTGTATATCTATGTCCATGTGTTAATGTATGTCTGTGTCCATGTGTTAATGTATATCTATGTCCATGTGTTAATGTGTGTCTATGTCCATGTGTTAATGTATGTCTGTGTCCATGTGTTAATGTATGTCTATGTACATGTGTTAATGTGTGTCTATGTCCATGTGTTAATGTATGTCTATGTACATGTGTTAATGTATGTCTACGTTCATGTGTTAATGTATGTCCGTGTCCATGTGTTAATGTATGTATATGTCCATGTGTTAATGTATGTCTATGTCCATTTGTTAATGTATGTCTGTGTCCATGTGTTAATGTATGTCTGTGTCCATGTGTTAATCCATGTCTATGTCCATGTATTAATGTATGTCTATGTCCATGTGTTAATGTATGTCTATGTCCATGTGTTAATGTATGTCTGTGTCCATGTGTTAATGTATGTCAATGTCCATGTGTTAATGTATATGTATGTCCATGTGTTAATGTATATCTATGTCCATGTGTTAATGTATGTCTATGTACATGTGTTAATGTATGTCTATACCCATGTGTTAATGTATGACTGTGTCCATGTGTTAATGTATGTCTATGTACATCTGTTAATGTATGTCTATATCCATGTGTTAATGTATATCTATGTACATGTGTTAATGTATGTCTGTGTCCATGTGATAATGTATGTCTGTGTCCATGTGTTAATGTATGTCTATGTACATGTGTTAATTTATGTCTATGTACATGTGTTAATGTATGTCTATGTACATGTGTTAATGTATATCTATGTACATGTGTTAATGTATGTCTATGTCCGCGTGTTAATGTATCTCTATGTACATGTGTTAACGTATATCTATGTACATGTGTTAATGTATGTCTATGTCCATGTGTTAATGTATGTCTATGTCCATGTGTTAATATATTCCGTGTCCATGTGTTAATGTATGCATATGTCCATGTGTTAATGTATGTCTATGTCCATTTGTTAATGTATGTCTGTGTCCATGTGTTAATGTATGTCTGTGTCCATGTGTTAATCTATGTCTATGTCCATGTATTAATGTATGTCTATGTCCATGTGTTAATGTATGTCTATGTCCATGTGTTAATGTATGTCTATGTCCGTGTGTTAATGTATGTCTGTGTCCATGTGTTAATGTATGTCTATGTCCATATGTTAATGTATATGTATGTCCATGTGTTAATGTATATCTATATCCATGTGTTAATGTATGTCAATGTCCATGTGTTAATGTATGATGTGTCCATGTGTTAATGTTTGTCTATGTACATCTGTTAATGTATGTCTATGTCCATGTGTTAATGTATGTCTATGTACATGTGTTAATGTATGTCTGTGTCCATGTGTTAATGTATGTCTGTGTCCATGTGTTAATGTATGTCTATGTACATGTGTTAATTTATGTCTATGTACATGTGTTAATATATGTCTATGTACATGTGTTAATGTATATCTATGTACATGTGTTAATGTATGTCTATGTCCACGTGTTAATGTATCTCTATGTACATGTGTTAATGTATGTCTATGTACATGTGTTAATGTATGTCTATGTCCATGTGTTAACGTATATCTATGTCCATGTGTTAACGTATGTCTGTGTCCATGTGTTAATGTATGTCTATGTCCATGTGTTAATGTATGTCTATGTCCATGTGTTATTGTATATCTATGTCCATGTGTTAATGTATGTCTGTGTCCATGTGTTAATGTATATCTATGTCCATGTGTTAATGTGTGTCTATGTCCATGTGTTAATGTATGTCTGTGTCCATGTGTTAATGTATGTCTATGTACATGTGTTAATGTGTGTCTATGTCCATGTGTTAATGTATGTCTATGTACATGTGTTAATGTATGTCTATGTCCATGTGTTAATGTATGTCTATGTTCATGTGTTAATGTATGTCCGTGTCCATGTGTTAATGTATGTATATGTCCATGTGTTAATGTATGTCTATGTCCATTTGTTAATGTATGTCTGTGTCCATGTGTTAATGTATGTCTGTGTCCATGTGTTAATCTATGTCTATGTCCATGTATTAATGTATGTCTATGTCCATGTGTTAATGTATGTCTATGTCCATGTGTTAATGTATGTCTGTGTCCATGTGTTAATGTATGTCAATGTCCATGTGTTAATGTATATGTATGTCCATGTGTTAATGTATATCTATGTCCATGTGTTAATGTATGTCTATGTACATGTGTTAATGTATGTCTATACCCATGTGTTAATGTATGACTGTGTCCATGTGTTAATGTATGTCTATGTACATCTGTTAATGTATGTCTATATCCATGTGTTAATGTATATCTATGTACATGTGTTAATGTATGTCTGTGTCCATGTGCTAATGTATGTCTGTGTCCATGTGTTAATGTATGTGTATGTACATGTGTTAATTTATGTCTATGTACATGTGTTAATGTATGTCTATGTACATGTGTTAATGTATATCTATGTACATGTGTTAATGTATGTCTATGTCCGCGTGTTAATGTATCTCTATGTACATGTGTTAACGTATATCTATGTACATGTGTTAATGTATGTCTATGTCCATGTGTTAATGTATGTCTATGTCCATGTGTTAATATATTCCGTGTCTATGTGTTAATGTATGCATATGTCCATGTGTTAATGTATGTCTATGTCCATTTGTTAATGTATGTCTGTGTCCATGTGTTAATGTATGTCTGTGTCCATGTGTTAATCTATGTCTATGTCCATGTATTAATGTATGTCTATGTCCATGTGTTAATGTATGTCTATGTCCATGTGTTAATGTATGTCTGTGTCCATGTGTTAATGTATGTCTATGTCCATGTGTTAATGTATATGTATGTCCATGTGTTAATGTATGTCTATGTCCATGTGTTAATGCATCTCTATGTACATGTGTTAATGTATGTCTATGTCCATGTGTTAATGTATGCCTGTTTCCATCTGTTAATGTATGTCTATGTCCATGTGTTAATGTATCTCTATGTCCATGTGTTAATGTATATCTATGTCCATGTGTTAATGTATCTCTATGTCCGGGTGTTAATGTATGTCTGTGTCCATGTGTTAATGTATGTCTATGTACATGTGTTAATGTAGGTCTATGTCCATGTGTTAATGTATGTCTATGTACATGTGTTAATGTATCTCTATGTCCATGTGTTAATGTATGTCTGTTTCCATGTGTTAATGTATGTCTATGTCCATGTGTTAATGTATCTCTATGTCCATGTGTTAATGTATCTCTATGTCTATGCGTTAATGTATGTCTATGTACATGTGTTAATGTATGTCTATGCCCATGTGTTAATGTATGACTGTGTCCATGTGTTAATGTATGTCTATGTACATCTGTTAATGTATGTCTATATCCATGTGTTAATGGATGTCTATGTACATGTGTTAATGTATGTCTGTGTTCATGTGTTAATGTATGTCTATGTCCATGTGTTAATGTATGTCTATGTACATGTGTTAATTTATGTCTATGTACATGTGTTAATGTATGTCTATGTACATGTGTTAATGTATATCTATGTACATGTGTTAATGTATGTCTATGTCCACGTGTCAATGTATCTCTATGTTCATGTGTTAATGTATGTCTATGTACATGTGTTAATGTATGTCTATGTCCACGTGTTGATGTATCTCTATGTTCAAGTGTTAATGTATGTCTATGTCCATGTGTTAATGTATGTCTATGTACATGTGTTAATGTATATCTATGTCCATGTGGCAATGTATGTCTGTGTCCATGTGTTAATGTATATCTATGTCCATGTGTTAATGTGTGTCTATGTCCATGTGTTAATGTATGTCTATGTACATGTGTTAATATATGTCTATGTACATGTGTTAATGTATGTCTATGTTTATGTGTTAATGTATGTCTGTGTCCATGTGTTAATGTATGTCTATGTCCATGTATTAATGTATGTCTGTGTCCATGTGTTAATGTATGTCTATGTCCATGTGTTAATGTATGTCTATGTCTGTGTGTTAATGTATATGTATGTCTATGTGTTCATGTTAATGTATGTCTATGTACATTTGTTAATGTATCTCCATGTCCATGTGTTAATGTATGTCTGTTTCCATGTGTTAATGTATGTCTATGTCCATGTGTTAATGTATCTCTATGTCCATGTGTTAATGTATCTCTATGTCTATGCGTTAATGTATGTCTATTTTCATGTGTTAATGTATGTCTATGCCCATGTGTTAATGTATGACTGTGTCCATGTGTTAATGTATGTCTATGTACATCTGTTAATGTATGTCTATATCCATGTGTTAATGTATGTCTATGTACATGTGTTAATGTATGTCTGTGTTCATGTGTTAATGTATGTCTATGTCCATGTGTTAATGTATGTCTATGTACATGTGTTAATTTATGTCTATGTACATGTGTTAATGTATGTCTATGTACATGTGTTAATGTATATCTATGTACATGTGTTTATGTATGTCTATGTCCACGTGTTAATGTATCTCTATGTTCATGTGTTAATGTATGTCTATGTACATGTGTTAATGTATGTCTATGTCCATGTGTTAATATATGTCTATGTCCATGTGTTAATGTATGTCTGTGTCCATGTGTAAATGTATGTCTGTGTCCATGTGTTAATGTATGTCTGTGTCCATGTGTTAATGTATGTCTATGTACATGTGTTATTTTATGTATATGTACATGTGTTAATGTATGTCCATGTCCGTGTGTTAATGTATGTCTATGTCCATGTGTTAATGTATGTTTATGTCCATGTGTTAATGTATCTCTATGTCCGTGTGTTAATGTATGTCTATGTCCATGTGTTAATGTATGTCTGTGTCCATGTGTTAATGTATGTCTATGTCCATGTGTTAATGTATGTCTATGTACATGTGTTAATGTATATATGTGTCCATGTGTTAATGTATCTCTATGTACATGTGTTAATGTATGTCTGTTTCCATGTGTTAATGTATGTCTATGTACATGTGTTAATGTATCTCTATGTCCATGTGTTAATGTATATCTATGTCCATGTGTTAATGTATCTCTATGTCCGTGTGTTAATGTATGTCTGTGTCCATGTGTTAATGTATGTCTATGTCCATGTGTTAATGTATGTCTATATCCATGTGTTAATGTATCTCTATGTCCATGTGTTAACGTATGTCTATGTCCATGTGTTAATGTATGTCTATGTCCATGTGTTAATGTATATCTATGTACATGTGTTAATGTATGTCTATGTGCATGTGTTAATGTATGTCTATGTACATGTGTTAATGTATGTCTATGTGCATGTGTTAATGTATGTCTGTTTCCATCTGTTAATGTATGTCTATGTTCATGTGTTAATGTATCTCTATGTCCATGTGTTAATGTATATCTATGTCCATGTGTTAATGTATCTCTATGTCCGGGTGTTAATGTATGTCTGTGTCCATGTGTTAATGTATGTCTATGTACATGTGTTAATGTATGTCTATGTCCATGTGTTAATGTATGTCTATGTACATGTGTTAATGTATGTCTATGTCCATGAGTTAATGTATGTCTGTTTCCATGTGTTAATGTATGTCTATGTCCATGTGTTAATGTATCTCTATGTCCATGTGTTAATGTATCTCTATGTCTATGCGTTAATGTATGTCTATGTACATGTGTTAATGTATGTCTATCTGCATGTGTTAATGTATGTCTATGTACATGTGTTAATGTATGTCTATGTGCATGTGTTAATGTATGTCTGTTTCCATCTGTTAATGTATGTCTATGTCCATGTGTTAATGTATCTCTATGTCCATGTGTTAATGTATATCTATGCCATGTGTTAATGTATCTCTATGTCCGGGTGTTAATGTATGTCTGTGTCCAGGTGTTAATGTATGACTGTGTCCATGTGTTAATGTATGTCTATGTACATCTGTTAATGTATGTCTATATCCATGTGTTAATGTATGTCTATGTACATGTGTTAATGTATGTCTGTGTCCATGTGTTAATGTATGTCTATGACCATGTGTTAATGTATGTCTATGTACATGTGTTAATGTATATCTATGTACATGTGTTAATGTATGTCTATGTCCACTCGTTAATGTATCTCTATGTTCACGTGTTAATGTATGTCTATGTACATGTGTTAATGTATGTCTATGTCCATGTGTTAATGTATGTCTATGTCCATGTGTTAATGTATGTCTGTGTCCATGTGTTAATGTATGTCTATGTACATATGTTAATGTATGTCTATATCCATGTGTTAATGTATATCTATGTACATGTGTTAATGTATGTCTGTGTCCATGTGTTAATGTATATGTATGTCCATGTGTTAATGTATATCTATGTCCATGTGTTAATGTATGTCAATGTCCATGTGTTAATGTATGTCTGTATCCATGTGGTAATGTATCTCTATGTACATGTGTTAATGTATGTCTGTGTCCATGTGTTAATGTATGTCTATGTACATGTGTTAATTTATGTCTATTTCCATTTGTTAATGTATGTCTGTGTCCATGTGTTAATGTATGTCTGTGTCCATGTGTTAATCTATGTCTATGTCCATGTGTTAATGTATGTCTATGTACATGTGTTAATGTATGTCTATGTCCATGTGTTAATGTATGTCTGTGTCCATGTTTTAATGTATGTCTATGTCCATGTGTTAATGTATATGTATGTCCATGTGTTAATGTATATCTATGTCCATGTGTTAATGTATGTCAATGTCCATGTGTTAATGTATGTCTGTGTCCATGTGGTAATGTATATGTATGTCCATGTGTTAATGTATATCTATGTCCATGTGTTAATGTATGTCAATGTCCATGTGTTAATGTATGTCTGTGTCCATGTGGTAATGTATCTCTATGTCCATGTGTCAATGTATGTCTATGTACATGTGTTAATGTATGTCAATGTCCATGTGTTAATGTATCTCTATGTACATGTTTATGTATGTCTATGTACATGAGTTAATGTATGTCTGTGTCCATGTGGTAATGTATGTCTGTGTCCATGTGTTAATGTATGTCTATGTCCATGTGTTAATGTATGTCTATGTCCATGTGTTAATGTATATCTATATCCATGTGTTAATGTATGTCAATGTCCATGTGTTAATGTATGATGTGTCCATGTGTTAATGTATGTCTATGTACATCTGTTAATGTATGTCTATGTCCATGTGTTAATGTATGTCTATGTACATGTGTTAATGTATGTCTGTGTCCATGTGTTAATGTATGTCTGTGTCCATGTGTTAATGTATGTCTATGTACATGTGTTAATTTATGTCTATGTACATGTGTTAATATATGTCTACGTACATGTGTTAATGTATATCTATGTACATGTGTTAATGTATGTCTATGTCCACGTGTTAATGTATCTCTATGTACATGTGTTAATGTATGTCTATGTACATGTGTTAATGTATGTCTATGTCCATGTGTTAACGTATATCTATGTCCATGTGTTAACGTATGTCTGTGTCCATGTGTTAATGTATGTCTATGTCCATGTGTTAATGTATGTCTATGTCCATGTGTTAATGTATGTCTATGTCCATGTGTTAATGTATGTCTGTGTCCATGTGTTAATGTATGTCTATGTCCATGTGTTAATGTATGTCTATGTCCATCTGTTAATGTATCTCTATGTCCATGTGTTAATGTATATCTCTGTCCATGTGTTAATGTATATCTATGTCCATGTGTTAATGTATGTCTATGTCCATGTGTTAATGTATATCTATATCCATGTGTTAATGTATGTCTATGTACATGTGTTAATGTATGTCTATGTCCATGTGTAAATGTATGTCTATATCCATGTGTTAATGTATCTTATGTCCATGTGTTAATGTATATCTATGTCCATGTGTTAATGTTTGTCTATGTCCATGTGTTAATGTATATGTATGTCCATGTGTTAATGTATATCTCTGTCCATCTGTTAATGTATCTCTATGTTCATGTGTTAATGTATATTTCTGTCCATGTGTTAATGTATGTCTATGTCCATGTGTTAATGTATGTCTGTGTCCATGTGTTAATGTATGTCTATGTCCAAGTGTTAATGTATGTCTCTGTCTATGTGTTAATGTATATGTATGTCTATGTGTTCACGTATATCTATCTCCATGTGTTAATGTATGTCTATGTCCATGTGTTAATGTATGTCTATGTACATGTGTTAATGTATATCTATGTCCATGTGTTAATGTATGTCTATGTCCATGTGTTAATGTATGTCTATGTCCATGTTTTAATGTATATCTATGTACATGTGTTAATGTATATGTATGTCTATGTGTTCATGTATATCTATCTCCATGTGTTAATGTATGTCTATGTCCATGTGTTAATGTATGTCTATGTCCATGTGTTAATGTATGTCTATGTCCATGTGTTAATGTATATCTATGTACATGTGTTAATGTATGTCTATGTCCATGTGTTAATGTATATCTATGTCTATGTGTTAATGTATATCTATGTACATGTGTTAATGTATATGTATGTCTATGTGTTCATGTATATCTATCTCCATGTGTTAATGTATGTCTATGTCCATGTGTTAATGTATATTTATGTCTATGTGTTAATTTATATCTATGTACATGTGTTAATGTATATGTATGTCTATGTGTTAATGTATGTCTATGTACATGTGTTAATGTATGTCTATGTCCATGTGTTAATGTATATCTATGTCTATGTGTTAATGTATATCTATGTACATGTGTTAATGTATGTCTATGTCAATGTGTCAGTGTATATCTATGTCCATGTGTTAATGTATGTCTATGTACATGTGTTAATGTATGTCTATGTCCATGTGTTAATGTATATCTATGTCCATGTGTTAATGCATGTCTATGTACATGTGTTAATGTATGTCTATCTACATGTATTAATGTATGTCTATATCCATGTATTAATGTATCACTATGTCCATGTGTTAATGTATGTCTATGTCCATGTGTTAATGTATTTCTATGTCCATGTGTTAATGTATGTCTATGTCCATGTGTTAATGTATGTCTGTGTCCATGTGTTAATGTATGTCTATGTCCATGTGTTAATGTATGTCTATGTCCATGTGTTAATGTATATGTATGTCTATGTGTTAATATATATCTCTGTCAATCTGTTAATGTATCTCTATGTCCATGTGTTAATGTATATCTCTGTACATGTGTTAATGTATATCTATGTCCATGTGTTAATGTATGTCTGTGTCCATGTGTTAATGTATATCTATGTCCATGTGTTAATGTGTGTCTATGTCCATGTGTTAATGTGTGTCTATGTACATGTGTTAATGTATGTCTATGTACATGTGTTAATTCATGTCTATGTACATGTGTTAATATATGTCTATGTACATGTGTTAATGTATATCTATGTACATGTGTTAATGTATGTCTATGTCCACGTGTTAATGTATCTCTATGTCCATGTGTTAATGTATGTCTATGTCTGTGTGTTAATGTATATGTATGTCTATGTGTTCATGTATATCTATCTCCATGTGTTAATGTATGTCTATGTCCATGTGTTAATGTATGTCTATGTACATGTGTTAATGTATATCTATGTCCATGTGTTAATGTATGTCTATGTCCATGTGTTAATGTATGTCTATGTCCATGTTTTAATGTATATCTATGTACATGTGTTAATGTATATCTATGTCTATGTGTTAATGTATATCTATGTACATGTGTTAATGTATATGTATGTCTATGTGTTCATGTATATCTATCTCCATGTGTTAATGTATGTCTATGTCCATGTGTAAATGTATGTCTATGTCCATGTGTTAATGTATGTCTATGTCCATGTGTTAATGTATATCTATGTACATGTGTTAATGTATATGTATGTCTATGTGTTCATGTATATCTATCTCCATGTGTTAATGTATGTCTATGTCCATGTGTTAATGTATATTTATGTCTATGTGTTAATTTATATCTATGTACAGGGGTTAATGTATATGTATGTCTATGTGTTAATGTATATCAATGTACATGTGTTAATGTATGTCTATGTCCATGTGTTAATATATATCTATGTACATGTGTTAATGTATGTCTATGTCCATGTATTAATGTATATCTATGTCTATGTGTTAATGCATATCTATGTACATGTGTTAATGTATATGTATGTCTATGTGTCAATGTATGTTTATGTACATGTGTTAATGTATGTCTATGTCCATGTGTTAATGTATTTCTATGTCCATGTGTTAATGTATGTCTATGTCCATGTGTTAATGTATATCTATGTCCATGTGTTAATGTATGTCTATGTCCATGTGTTAATGTATATGTATGTCCATGTGTTAATGTATATCTCTGTCCATCTGTTAATGTATCTCTATGTCCATGTGTTAATGTATATCTCTGTCCATGTGTTAATGTATATCTATGTCCATGTGTTAATGTATGTCTATGTCCATGTGTTAATGTATATCTATGTCCATGTGTTAATGTATGTCTATGTCCATGTGTTAATGTATGTCTATGTCCATGTGTTAATGCATGTCTATATCCATGTGTTAATGTATCTTATGTCCATGTGTTAATGTATATCTATGTCCATGTGTTAATGTATGTCTATGTCCATGTGTTAATGTATATGTATGTCCATGTGTTGATGTATATCTCTGTCCATCTGTTAATGTATCTCTATGTTCATGTGTTAATGTATATCTCTGTCCATGTGTTAATGTATGTCTGTGTCCATGTGTTAATGTATGTCTATATCCATGTGTTAATGTATGTCTGTGTCCATGTGTTAATGTAAGTCTATGTCCAAGTGTTAATGTATGTCTCTGTCTATGTGTTAATGTATATGTATGTCTATGTGTTCACGTATATCTATCTCCATGTATTAATGTATGTCTATGTCCATGTGTTAATGTATGTCTATGTACATGTGTTAATGTATATCTATGTCCATGTGTTAATGTATGTCTATGTCCATGTGTTAATGTATGTCTATGTCCATGTTTTAATGTATATCTATGTACATGTGTTAATGTATATGTATGTCTATGTGTTCATGTATATCTATCTCCATGTGTTAATGTATGTCTATGTACATATGTTAATGTATGTCTGTGTCCATGTGTTAATGTATGTCTATGTACATATGTTAATGTATGTCTATGTCCATGTGTTAATGCATGTCTATGTACATGTGTTAATGTATGTCTATCTACATGTATTAATGTATGTCTATGTCCATGTGTTAATGTATCTCTATGTCCATGTGTTAATGTATGTCTATGTACATGTGTTAATGTATATCTATGTCCATGTGTTAATGTATGTCTATGTCCATGTGTTAATGTATATGTATGTCCATGTGTTAATGTATATCTCTGTCCATCTGTTAATGTATCTCTATGTCCATGTGTTAATGTATATCTCTGTCCATGTGTTAATGTATATCTATGTCCATGTGTTAATGTATGTCTATGTCCATGTGTTAATGTATATCTATGTCCATGTGTTAATGTTTGTCTATGTCCATGTGTTAATGTATGTCTATGTCCATGTGTTAATGCATGTCTATATCCATGTGTTAATGTATCTTATGTCCATGTGTTAATGTATATCTATGTCCATGTGTTAATGTATGTCTATGTCCATGTGTTAATGTATATGTATGTCCATGTGTTAATGTATATCTCTGTCCATCTGTTAATGTATCTCTATGTTCATGTGTTAATGTATATCTCTGTCCATGTGTTAATGTATGTCTGTGTCCATGTGTTAATGTATGTCTATATCCATGTGTTAATGTATGTCTGTGTCCATGTGTTAATGTAAGTCTATGTCCAAGTGTTAATGTATGTCTCTGTCTATGTGTTAATGTATATGTATGTCTATGTGTTCACGTATATCTATCTCCATGTGTTAATGTATGTCTATGTCCATGTGTTAATGTATGTCTATGTACATGTGTTAATGTATATCTATGTACATGTGTTAATGTATGTCTATGTCCATGTGTTAATGTATATCTATGTCTATGTGTTAATGTATATCTATGTACATGTGTTAATGTATATGTATGTCTATGTGTTCATGTATATCTATCTCCATGTGTTAATGTATGTCTATGTCCATGTGTTAATGTATATTTATGTCTATGTGTTAATTTATATCTATGTACATGTGTTAATGTATATGTATGTACATGTGTTAATGTATGTCTATGTCAATGTGTCAGTGTATATCTATGTCCATGTGTTAATGTATGTCTATGTACATGTGTTAATGTATGTCTATGTCCATGTGTTAATGTATATCTATGTCCATGTGTTAATGCATGTCTATGTACATGTGTTAATGTATGTCTATCTACATGTATTAATGTATGTCTATATCCATGTATTAATGTATCACTATGTCCATGTGTTAATGTATGTCTATGTCCATGTGTTAATGTATTTCTATGTCCATGTGTTAATGTATGTCTATGTCCATGTGTTAATGTATGTCTGTGTCCATGTGTTAATGTATGTCTATGTCCATGTGTTAATGTATGTCTATGTCCATGTGTTAATGTATATGTATGTCTATGTGTTAATATATATCTCTGTCAATCTGTTAATGTATCTCTATGTCCATGTGTTAATGTATATCTCTGTACATGTGTTAATGTATATCTATGTCCATGTGTTAATGTATGTCTGTGTCCATGTGTTAATGTATATCTATGTCCATGTGTTAATGTGTGTCTATGTCCATGTGTTAATGTGTGTCTATGTACATGTGTTAATGTATGTCTATGTACATGTGTTAATTCATGTCTATGTACATGTGTTAATATATGTCTATGTACATGTGTTAATGTATATCTATGTACATGTGTTAATGTATGTCTATGTCCACGTGTTAATGTATCTCTATGTCCATGTGTTAATGTATGTCTATGTCTGTGTGTTAATGTATATGTATGTCTATGTGTTCATGTATATCTATCTCCATGTGTTAATGTATGTCTATGTCCATGTGTTAATGTATGTCTATGTACATGTGTTAATGTATATCTATGTCCATGTGTTAATGTATGTCTATGTCCATGTGTTAATGTATGTCTATGTCCATGTTTTAATGTATATCTATGTACATGTGTTAATGTATATCTATGTCTATGTGTTAATGTATATCTATGTACATGTGTTAATGTATATGTATGTCTATGTGTTCATGTATATCTATCTCCATGTGTTAATGTATGTCTATGTCCATGTGTAAATGTATGTCTATGTCCATGTGTTAATGTATGTCTATGTCCATGTGTTAATGTATATCTATGTACATGTGTTAATGTATATGTATGTCTATGTGTTCATGTATATCTATCTCCATGTGTTAATGTATGTCTATGTCCATGTGTTAATGTATATTTATGTCTATGTGTTAATTTATATCTATGTACAGGGGTTAATGTATATGTATGTCTATGTGTTAATGTATATCTATGTACATGTGTTAATGTATGTCTATGTCCATGTGTTAATATATATCTATGTACATGTGTTAATGTATGTCTATGTCCATGTATTAATGTATATCTATGTCTATGTGTTAATGCATATCTATGTACATGTGTTAATGTATATGTATGTCTATGTGTCAATGTATGTTTATGTACATGTGTTAATGTATGTCTATGTCCATGTGTTAATGTATTTCTATGTCCATGTGTTAATGTATGTCTATGTCCATGTGTTAATGTATATCTATGTCCATGTGTTAATGTATGTCTATGTCCATGTGTTAATGTATATGTATGTCCATGTGTTAATGTATATCTCTGTCCATCTGTTAATGTATCTCTATGTCCATGTGTTAATGTATATCTCTGTCCATGTGTTAATGTATATCTATGTCCATGTGTTAATGTATGTCTATGTCCATGTGTTAATGTATATCTATGTCCATGTGTTAATGTATGTCTATGTCCATGTGTTAATGTATGTCTATGTCCATGTGTTAATGCATGTCTATATCCATGTGTTAATGTATCTTATGTCCATGTGTTAATGTATATCTATGTCCATGTGTTAATGTATGTCTATGTCCATGTGTTAATGTATATGTATGTCCATGTGTTGATGTATATCTCTGTCCATCTGTTAATGTATCTCTATGTTCATGTGTTAATGTATATCTCTGTCCATGTGTTAATGTATGTCTGTGTCCATGTGTTAATGTATGTCTATATCCATGTGTTAATGTATGTCTGTGTCCATGTGTTAATGTAAGTCTATGTCCAAGTGTTAATGTATGTCTCTGTCTATGTGTTAATGTATATGTATGTCTATGTGTTCACGTATATCTATCTCCATGTATTAATGTATGTCTATGTCCATGTGTTAATGTATGTCTATGTACATGTGTTAATGTATATCTATGTCCATGTGTTAATGTATGTCTATGTCCATGTGTTAATGTATGTCTATGTCCATGTTTTAATGTATATCTATGTACATGTGTTAATGTATATGTATGTCTATGTGTTCATGTATATCTATCTCCATGTGTTAATGTATGTCTATGTACATATGTTAATGTATGTCTGTGTCCATGTGTTAATGTATGTCTATGTACATATGTTAATGTATGTCTATGTCCATGTGTTAATGCATGTCTATGTACATGTGTTAATGTATGTCTATCTACATGTATTAATGTATGTCTATGTCCATGTGTTAATGTATCTCTATGTCCATGTGTTAATGTATGTCTATGTACATGTGTTAATGTATATCTATGTCCATGTGTTAATGTATGTCTATGTCCATGTGTTAATGTATATGTATGTCCATGTGTTAATGTATATCTCTGTCCATCTGTTAATGTATCTCTATGTCCATGTGTTAATGTATATCTCTGTCCATGTGTTAATGTATATCTATGTCCATGTGTTAATGTATGTCTATGTCCATGTGTTAATGTATATCTATGTCCATGTGTTAATGTTTGTCTATGTCCATGTGTTAATGTATGTCTATGTCCATGTGTTAATGCATGTCTATATCCATGTGTTAATGTATCTTATGTCCATGTGTTAATGTATATCTATGTCCATGTGTTAATGTATGTCTATGTCCATGTGTTAATGTATATGTATGTCCATGTGTTAATGTATATCTCTGTCCATCTGTTAATGTATCTCTATGTTCATGTGTTAATGTATATCTCTGTCCATGTGTTAATGTATGTCTGTGTCCATGTGTTAATGTATGTCTATATCCATGTGTTAATGTATGTCTGTGTCCATGTGTTAATGTAAGTCTATGTCCAAGTGTTAATGTATGTCTCTGTCTATGTGTTAATGTATATGTATGTCTATGTGTTCACGTATATCTATCTCCATGTGTTAATGTATGTCTATGTCCATGTGTTAATGTATGTCTATGTACATGTGTTAATGTATATCTATGTACATGTGTTAATGTATGTCTATGTCCATGTGTTAATGTATATCTATGTCTATGTGTTAATGTATATCTATGTACATGTGTTAATGTATATGTATGTCTATGTGTTCATGTATATCTATCTCCATGTGTTAATGTATGTCTATGTCCATGTGTTAATGTATATTTATGTCTATGTGTTAATTTATATCTATGTACATGTGTTAATGTATATGTATGTCTATGTGTTAATGTATGTCTATTTACATGTGTTAATGTATGTCTATGTCCATGTGTTAATGTATATCTATGTCTATGTGTTAATGTATATCTATGTACATGTGTTAATGCATGTCTATGTCAATGTGTCAGTGTATATCTATGTCCATGTGTTAATGTATGTCTATGTACATGTGTTAATGTATGTCTATGTCCATGTGTTAATGTATATCTATGTCCATGTGTTAATGCATGTCTATGTACATGTGTTAATGTATGTCTATCTACATGTATTAATGTATGTCTATATCCATGTATTAATGTATCTCTATGTCCATGTGTTAATGTATGTCTATGTCCATGTGTTAATGTATTTCTATGTCCATGTGTTAATGTATGTCTATGTCCATGTGTTAATGTATGTCTGTGTCCATGTGTTAATGTATGTCTATGTCCATGTGTTAATGTATGTCTATGTCCATGTGTTAATGTATATGTATGTCTATGTGTTAATATATATCTCTGTCAATCTGTTAATGTATCTCTATGTCCATGTGTTAATGTATATCTCTGTACATGTGTTAATGTATATCTATGTCCATGTGTTAATGTATGTCTGTGTCCATGTGTTAATGTATATCTATGTCCATGTGTTAATGTGTGTCTATGTCCATGTGTTAATGTGTGTCTATGTACATGTGTTAATGTATGTCTGTGTCCATGTTTTAATGTATGTCTATGTCCATGTGGTAGTGTATGATTGTGTCCATGTGTTAATGTATGTCTGTGTCCATGTGTTAATGTATGTCTATGTACATGTGTTAATTCATGTCTATGTACATGTGTTAATATATGTCTATGTACATGTGTTAATGTATATCTATGTACATGTGTTAATGTATGTCTATGTCCACGTGTTAATGTATCTCTATGTACATGTGTTAATGTATGTCTGTGTCCATGTGTTAATGTATGTCTATGTCCATGTGTTAATTTATGTCTATTTCCATTTGTTAATGTATGTCTGTGTCCATGTGTTAATGTATGTCTGTGTCCATGTGTTAATCTATGTCTATGTCCATGTGTTAATGTATGTCTATGTACATGTGTTAATGTATGTCTATGTCCATGTGTTAATGTATGTCTGTGTCCATGTTTTAATGTATGTCTATGTCCATGTGCTAATGTATATGTATGTCCATGTGTTAATGTATATCTATGTCCATGTGTTAATGTATGTCAATGTTCATGTGTTAATGTATGTCTGTGTCCATGTGGTAATGTATATGTATGTCCATGTGTTAATGTATATCTATGTCCATGTGTTAATGTATGTCAATGTCCATGTGTTAATGTATGTCTGTGTCCATGTGTTAATGTATCTCTATGTCCATGTGTCAATGTATGTCTATGTACATGTGTTAATGTATGTCAATGTCCATGTGTTAATGTATCTCTATGTACATGTGTTTATGTATGTCTATGTACATGAGTTAATGTATGTCTGTGTCCATGTGGTAATGTATGTCTGTGTCCATGTGTTAATGTATGTCTATGTCCATGTGTTAATGTATGTCTATGTCCATGTGTTAATGTATATCTATATCCATGTGTTAATGTATGTCAATGTCCATGTGTTAATGTATGATGTGTCCATGTGTTAATGTATGTCTATGTACATCTGTTAATGTATGTCTATGTCCATGTGTTAATGTATGTCTATGTACATGTGTTAATGTATGTCTGTGTCCATGTGTTAATGTATGTCTGTGTCCATGTGTTAATGTATGTCTATGTACATGTGTTAATTTATGTCTATGTACATGTGTTAATATATGTCTATGTACATGTGTTAATGTATATCTATGTACATGTGTTAATGTATGTCTATGTCCACGTGTTAATGTATCTCTATGTACATGTGTTAATGTATGTCTATGTACATGTGTTAATGTATGTCTATGTCCATGTGTTAATGTATGTCTATGTACATGTGTTATTGTATATCTATGTCCATGTGTTAATGTATGTCTGTGTCCATGTGTTAATGTATATCTATGTCCATGTGTTAATGTGTGTCTATGTCCATGTGTTAATGTATGTCTGTGTCCATGTGTTAATGTATGTCTATGTACATGTGTTAATGTGTGTCTATGTCCATGTGTTAATGTATGTCTATGTACATGTGTTAATGTATGTCTATGTCCATGTGTTAATGTATGTCTATGTTCATGTGTTAATGTATGTCCGTGTCCATGTGTTAATGTATGTATATGTCCATGTGTTAATGTATGTCTATGTCCATTTGTTAATGTATGTCTGTGTCCATGTGTTAATGTATGTCTGTGTCCATGTGTTAATCTATGTCTATGTCCATGTATGAATGTATGTCTATGTCCATGTGTTAATGTATGTCTATGTCCATGTGTTAATGTATGTCTGTGTCCATGTGTTAATGTATGTCAATGTCCATGTGTTAATGTATATGTATGTCCATGTGTTAATGTATATCTATGTCCATGTGTTAATGTATGTCTATGTACATGTGTTAATGTATGTCTATACCCATGTGTTAATGTATGACTGTGTCCATGTGTTAATGTATGTCTATGTACATCTGTTAATGTATGTCTATATCTATGTGTTAATGTATATCTATGTACATGTGTTAATGTATGTCTGTGTCCATGTGCTAATGTATGTCTGTGTCCATGTGTTAATGTATGTCTATGTACATGTGTTAATTTATGTCTATGTACATGTGTTAATGTATGTCTATGTACATGTGTTAATGTATATCTATGTACATGTGTTAATGTATGTCTATGTCCGCGTGTTAATGTATCTCTATGTACATGTGTTAACGTATATCTATGTACATGTGTTAATGTATGTCTATGTCCATGTGTTAATGTATGTCTATGTCCATGTGTTAATGTATTCCGTGTCCATGTGTTAATGTATGCATATGTCCATGTGTTAATGTATGTCTATGTCCATTTGTTAATGTATGTCTGTGTCCATGTGTTAATGTATGTATGTGTCCATGTGTTAATCTATGTCTATGTGCATGTATTAATGTATGTCTATGTCCATGTGTTAATGTATGTCTATGTCCATGTGTTAATGTATGTCTGTGTCCATGTGTTAATGTATGTCTATGTCCATGTGTTAATGTATATGTATGTCCATGTGTTGATGTATGTCTATGTCCATGTGTTAATGCATCTCTATGTACATGTGTTAATGTATGTCTATGTCCATGTGTTAATGTATGCCTGTTTCCATCTGTTAATGTATGTCTATGTCCATGTGTTAATGTATCTCTATGTCCATGTGTTAATGTATGTCTATGTCAATGTGTTAATGTATCTCTATGTCCGGGTGTTAATGTATGTCTGTGTCCATGTGTTAATGTATGTCTATGTACATGTGTTAATGTATGTCTATGTCCATGTGTTAATGTATGTCTATGTACATTTGTTAATGTATCTCCATGTCCATGTGTTAATGTATGTCTGTTTCCATGTGTTAATGTATGTCTATGTCCATGTGTTAATGTATCTCTATGTCCATGTGTTAATGTATCTCTATGTCTATGCGTTAATGTATGTCTATGTACATGTGTTAATGTATGTCTATGCCCATGTGTTAATGTATGACTGTGTCCATGTGTTAATGTATGTCTATGTACATCTGTTAATGTATGTCTATATCCATGTGTTAATGTATGTCTATGTACATGTGTTAATGTATGTCTGTGTTCATGTGTTAATGTATGTCTATGTCCATGTGTTAATGTATGTCTATGTACATGTGTTAATTTATGTCTATGTACATGTGTTAATGTATGTCTATGTACATGTGTTAATGTATATCTATGTACATGTGTTAATGTATGTCTATGTCCACGTGTTAATGTATCTCTATGTTCATGTGTTAATGTATGTCTATGTACATGTGTTAATGTATGTCTATGTCCATGTGTTAATATATGTCTATGTCCATGTGTTAATGTATGTCTGTGTCCATGTGTTAATGTATGTCTGTGTCCATGTGTTAATGTATGTCTGTGTCCATGTGTTAATACATGTCTATGTACATGTGTTAATTTATGTATATGTACATGTGTTAATGTATGTCCATGTCCGTGTGTTAATGTATGTCTATGTCCATGTGTTAATGTATGTTTATGTCCATGTGTTAATGTATCTCTATGTCCGTGTGTTAATGTATGTCTATGTCCATGTGTTAATGTATGTCTGTGTCCATGTGTTAATGTATGTCTATGTCCATGTGTTAATGTATGTCTATGTACATGTGTTAATGTATATATGTGTCCATGTGTTAATGTATCTCTATGTACATGTGTTAATGTATGTCTGTGTCCATGTGTTAATGTATGTCTATGTACATGTGTTAATGTATCTCTATGTCCATGTGTTAATGTATATCTATGTCCATGTGTTAATGTATCTCTATGTCCGTGTGTTAATGTATGTCTGTGTCCATGTGTTAATGTATGTCTATGTCCATGTGTTAATGTATGTCTATATCCATGTGTTAATGTATCTCTATGTCCATGTGTTAACGTATGTCTATGTCCATGTGTTAATGTATGTCTATGTCCATGTGTTAATGTATATCTATGTACATGTGTTAATGTATGTCTATGTTCATGTGTTAATGTATATCTATGTCCACGTGTTAATGTATCTCTATGTTCATGTGTTAATGTATGTCTATGTACATGTGTTAATTTATGTATATGTACATGTGTTAATGTATGTCCATGTCCGTGTGTTAATGTATGTCTATGTCCATGTGTTAATGTATGTCTATGTCCAGGTGTTAATGTATCTCTATGTCCGTGTGTTAATGTATGTCGATGTCCATGTGTTAATGTATGTCTGTGTCCATGTGTTAATGTATGTCTATGTCCATGTGTTAATGTATGTCTATGTACATGTGTTAATGTATATATGTGTCCATGTGTTAATGTATCTCTATGTACATGTGTTAATGTATGTCTATGTCCATGTGTTAATGTATATCTATGTCCATGTGTTAATGTATCTCTATGTCCGGGTGTTAATGTATGTCTGTGTCCATGTGTTAATGTATGTCTATGTACATGTGTTAATGTATGTCTATGTCCATGTGTTAATGTATGTCTATGTACATGTGTTAATGTATCTCTATGTCCATGAGTTAATGTATGTCTGTTTCCATGTGTTAATGTATGTCTATGTCCATGTGTTAATGTATCTCTATGTCCATGTGTTAATGTATCTCTATGTCTATGCGTTAATGTATGTCTATGTACATGTGTTAATGTATGTCTATCTGCATGTGTTAATGTATGTCTATGTACATGTGTTAATGTATGTCTATGTGCATGTGTTAATGTATGTCTGTTTCCATCTGTTAATGTATGTCTATGTCCATGTGTTAATGTATCTCTATGTCCATGTGTTAATGTATATCTATGGCATGTGTTAATGTATCTCTATGTCCGGGTGTTAATGTATGTCTGTGTCCAGGTGTTAATGTATGACTGTGTCCATGTGTTAATGTATGTCTATGTACATCTGTTAATGTATGTCTGTGTCCATGTGTTAATGTATGTCTATGACCATGTGTTAATGTATGTCTATGTACATGTGTTAATGTATATCTATGTACATGTGTTAATGTATGTCTATGTCCACTCGTTAATGAATCTCTATGTTCATGTGTTAATGTATGTCTATGTACATGTGTTAATGTATGTCTATGTCCATGTGTTAATGTATGTCTATGTCCATGTGTTAATGTATGTCTGTGTCCATGTGTTAATGTATGTCTATGTACATATGTTAATGTATGTCTATATCCATGTGTTAATGTATATCTATGTACATGTGTTAATGTATGTCTGTGTCCATGTGCTAATGTATGTCTATGTCCATGTGTTAATGTATATGTATGTCCATGTGTTAATGTATATCTATGTCCATGTGTTAATGTATGTCAATGTCCATGTGTTAATGTATGTCTGTGTCCATGTGGTAATGTATCTCTATGTACATGTGTTAATGTATGTCTGTGTCCATGTGTTAATGTATGTCTATGTCCATGTGTTAATTTATGTCTATTTCCATTTGTTAATGTATGTCTGTGTCCATGTGTTAATGTATGTCTGTGTCCATGTGTTAATCTATGTCTATGTCCATGTGTTAATGTATGTCTATGTACATGTGTTAATGTATGTCTATGTCCATGTGTTAATGTATGTCTGTGTCCATGTTTTAATGTATGTCTATGTCCATGTGTTAATGTATATGTATGTCCATGTGTTAATGTATATCTATGTCCATGTGTTAATGTATGTCAATGTCCATGTGTTAATGTATGTCTGTGTCCATGTGGTAATGTATATGTATGTCCATGTGTTAATGTATATCTATGTACATGTGTTAATGTATGTCAATGTCCATGTGTTAATGTATCTCTATGTACATGTTTATGTATGTCTATGTACATGAGTTAATGTATGTCTGTGTCCATGTGGTAATGTATGTCTGTGTCCATGTGTTAATGTATGTCTATGTCCATGTGTTAATGTATGTCTATGTCCATGTGTTAATGTATATCTATATCCATGTGTTAATGTATGTCAATGTCCATGTGTTAATGTATGATGTGTCCATGTGTTAATGTATGTCTATGTACATCTGTTAATGTATGTCTATGTCCATGTGTTAATGTATGTCTATGTACATGTGTTAATTTATGTCTATGTACATGTGTTAATATATGTCTACGTACATGTGTTAATGTATATCTATGTACATGTGTTAATGTATGTCTATGTCCACGTGTTAATGTATCTCTATGTACATGTGTTAATGTATGTCTATGTGCATGTGTTAATGTATGTCTATGTCCATGTGTTAACGTATATCTATGTCCATGTGTTAACGTATGTCTGTGTCCATGTGTTAATGTATGTCTATGTCCATGTGTTAATGTATGTCTATGTCCATGTGTTAATGTATGTCTATGTCCATGTGTTAATGTATGTCTGTGTCCATGTGTTAATGTATGTCTATGTCCATGTGTTAATGTATGTCTATGTCCATGTGTTAATATATGTCTATGTCCATGTGTTAATGTATGTCTATGTACATATGTTATTGTATATCTATGTCCATGTGTTAATGTATGTCTGTGTCCATGTGTTAATGTATATCTATGTCCATGTGTTAATGTGTGTCTATGTCCATGTGTTAATGTATGTCTGTGTCCATGTGTTAATGTATGTCTATGTACATGTGTTAATGTGTGTCTATGTCCATGTGTTAATGTATGTATATGTACATGTGTTAATGTATGTCTATGTCCATGTGTTAATGTATGTCTATGTTCATGTGTTAATGTATGTCCGTGTCCATGTGTTAATGTATGTATATGTCCATGTGTTAATGTATGTCTATGTCCATTTGTTAATGTATGTCTGTGTCCATGTGTTAATGTATGTCTGTGTCCATGTGTTAATCTATGTCTATGTCCATGTATGAATGTATGTCTATGTCCATGTGTTAATGTATGTCTATGTCCATGTGTTAATGTATGTCTGTGTCCATGTGTTAATGTATGTCAATGTCCATGTGTTAATGTATATGTATGTCCATGTGTTAATGTATATCTATGTCCATGTGTTAATGTATGTCTATGTACATGTGTTAATGTATGTCTATACCCATGTGTTAATGTATGACTGTGTCCATGTGTTAATGTATGTCTATGTACATCTGTTAATGTATGTCTATATCTATGTGTTAATGTATATCTATGTACATGTGTTAATGTATGTCTGTGTCCATGTGCTAATGTATGTCTGTGTCCATGTGTTAATGTATGTCTATGTACATGTGTTAATTTATGTCTATGTACATGTGTTAATGTATGTCTATGTACATGTGTTAATGTATATCTATGTACATGTGTTAATGTATGTCTATGTCCGCGTGTTAATGTATCTCTATGTACATGTGTTAACGTATATCTATGTACATGTGTTAATGTATGTCTATGTCCATGTGTTAATGTATGTCTATGTCCATGTGTTAATGTATTCCATGTCCATGTGTTAATGTATGCATATGTCCATGTGTTAATGTATGTCTATGTCCATTTGTTAATGTATGTCTGTGTCCATGTGTTAATGTATGTATGTGTCCATGTGTTAATCTATGTCTATGTCCATGTATTAATGTATGTCTATGTCCATGTGTTAATGTATGTCTATGTCCATGTGTTAATGTATGTCTATGTCCATGTGTTAATGTATGTCTATGTCCATGTGTTAATGTATGTCTGTGTCCATGTGTTAATGTATGTCTATGTCCATGTGTTAATGTATATGTATGTCCATGTGTTAATGTAGGTCTATGTCCATGTGTTAATGCATCTCTATGTACATGTGTTAATGTATGTCTATGTCCATGTGTTAATGTATGCCTGTTTCCATCTGTTAATGTATGTCTATGTCCATGTGTTAATGTATCTCTATGTCCATGTGTTAATGTATATTTATGTCCATGTGTTAATGTATCTCTATGTCCGGGTGTTAATGTATGTCTGTGTCCATGTGTTAATGTATGTCTATGTACATGTGTTAATGTATGTCTATGTCCATGTGTTAATGTATGTCTATGTACATGTGTTAATGTATCTCTATGTCCATGTGTTAATGTATGTCTGTTTCCATGTGTTAATGTATGTCTATGTCCATGTGTTAATGTATCTCTATGTCCATGTGTTAATGTATCTCTATGTCTATGCGTTAATGTATGTCTATGTACATGTGTTAATGTATGTCTATGCCCATGTGTTAATGTATGACTGTGTCCATGTGTTAATGTATGTCTATCTCCATGTGTTAATATATGTCTATGTCCATGTGTTTATGTATGTCAATGTACATGTGTTAATGTATATCTATGTCCATGTTTTAATGTATGTCTGTGTCCATGTGTTAATGTATATCTCTGTCCATGTGTTAATGTGTGTCTATGTCCATGTGTTAATGTATGTCTGTGTACATGTGTTAATGTATGTCTATGTACATGTGTTAATGTGTGTCTATGTCCATGTGTTAATGTATGTCTATGTACATGTGTTAATGTATGTCTATGTCCATGTGTTAATGTATGTCTATGTTCATGTGTTAATGTATGTCTGTGTCCATGTGTTAATGTATGTCTATGTCTATGTGTTAATGTATGTCTATGTCCATGTGTTAATGTATGTCTGTGTCCATGTGTTAATGTATGTCTATGTCCATGTGTTAATGTATATTTATGTCCATGTGTTAATGTATATCTTTGTCCATGTGCTTATGTATGTCAATGTCCATGTGTTAATGTATGTCTGTGTCCATTTGTTAATGTATGTCTATGTACATGTGTTAATTCATGTCTATGTACATGTGTTAATGTATGTCTATGTACATGTGTTAATGTATGTCTATGTCCATGTGTTAATGTATGTCTATGTCCATATGTTAATGTATGTATGTGTCCATGTGTTAATGTATGTCTGTGTCCATGTGTTAATGTATGTCTATGTCCAAGTGTTAATGTATGTCTGTGTCCATGTGTTAACGTATGTCTATGTCCATGTGTTAATGTATGTCTATGTACATGTGTTAATGTATATATGTGTCCATGTGTTAATGTATCTCTATGTACATGTGTTAATGTATGTCTTTGTCCATGTGTTAATGTATGTCTATGTACATGTGTTAATGTATATCGATGTCCATGTGTTAATGTATCTCTATGTACATGTGTTAATGTATATCTATGTCCATGTGTTAATGTATGTCTATGTCCATGTGTTAATGTATATCTATGTACATGTGTTAATGTATGTCTATGTGTATGTGTTAATGTATGTCTATGTACATGTGTTAATGTATGTCTATGTGCATGTGTTAATGTATGTCTCTTTCCATCTGTTAATGTATGTCTATGTCCATGTGTTAATGTATGTCTATCTGCATGTGTTAATGTATCTCTATGTCCGGGTGTTAATGTATGTCTGTGTCCATGTGTTAATGTATGTCTTTGTCCATGTGTTAATGTATGTCTATGTACATGTGTTAATGTATATCTATGTACATGTGTTAATGTATCTCTATGTACATGTGTTAATGTATATCTATGTCCATGTGTTAATGTATGTCTATGTCCATGTGTTAATGTATATCTATGTACATGTGTTAATGTATGTCTATGTGTATGTGTTAATGTATGTCTATGTACATGTGTTAATGTATGTCTATGTGCATGTGTTAATGTATGTCTCTTTCCATCTGTTAATGTATGTCTTTGTCCATGTGTTAATGTATGTCTATGTCCATGTGTTAATGTATCTCTATGTCCGGGTGTTAATGTATGTCTGTGTCCATGTGTTAATGTATGTCTATGTACATGGGTTAATGTATGTCTCTGTCCATGTGTTAATGTATCTCTATGTCTATGCGTTAATGTATGTCTATGTACATGTGTTAATGTATGTCTATCTGCATGTGTTAATGTATGTCTATGTACATGTGTTAATGTATGTCTATGTGCATGTGTTAATGTATGTCTGTTTCCATCTGTTAATGTATGTCTATGTCCATGTGTTAATGTATCTCTATGTCCATGTGTTAATGTATATCTATGTCCATGTGTTAATGTATCTCTATGTCCGGGTGTTAATGTATGTCTGTGTCCAGGTGTTAATGTATGACTGTGTCCATGTGTTAATGTATGTCTATGTACATCTGTTAATGTATGTCTGTATCCATGTGTTAATGTATGTCTATGTACATGTGTTAATGTATGTCTGTGTCCATGTGTTAATGTATGTCTATGACCATGTGTTAATGTATGTCTATGTACATGTGTTAATTTATGTCTATGTACATGTGTTAATGTATGTCTATGTACATGTGTTAATGTATATCTATGTACATGTGTTAATGTATGTCTATGTCCACCCGTTAATGTATCTCTATGTTCATGTGTTAATGTATGTCTATGTACATGTGTTAATGTATGTCTATGTCCATGTGTTAATGTATGTCTGTGTCCATGTGTTAATGTATGTCTGTGTCCATGTGTTAATGTATGTCTATGTCCATGTGTTAATGTATGTCTATGTCCATGTGTTAATGTATGTCTATGTCCATGTGTTAATGTATATCTATGTCCATGTGTTAATGTAGGTCTATGTCCGTTTGTTAACGTATCTCTATGTACATGTGTTAATGTATGTCTATGTACATGTGTTAATGTATGTCTGTGTCCATGTGTTAATGTATGTCTGTGTCCATGTGTTAATGTATGTCTATGTACATGTGTTAATTTATGTCTATGTACATGTGTTAATGTATGTCTATGTCCATGTGTTAATGTATATCTATGTACATGTGTTAATGTATCTCTATGTCCGTGTGTTAATGTATATCTATGTCCATGTGTTAGTGTATGTCTATGTACATGTGTTAATGTATGTCTATGTACATGTGTTAATATATATCTATGTACATGTGTTAATGTATCTCTATGTCCGTGTGTTAATGTATGTCTATGTCCATGTGTTAATGTATATGTATGTCCATGTGTTAATGCATGTATATGTACATGTGTTAATGTATGTCCATGTCCGTGTGTTAATGTATGTCTATGTCCATGTGTTAATGTATCTCTATGTCCATGTGTTAATGTATCTCTATGTCCGTGTGTTAATGTATGTCTATGTCCATGTGTTAATTTATGTCCGTGTCCATGTGTTAACGTATGTCTATGTCCATGTGTTAATGTATGTCTATGTACATGTGTTAATGTATATATGTGTCCATGTGTTAATGTATCTCTATGTACATGTGTTAATGTATGTCTTTGTCCATGTGTTAATGTATGTCTATGTACATGTGTTAATGTATATCTATGTCCATGTGTTAATGTATCTCTATGTACATGTGTTAATGTATATCTATGTCCATGTGCTTATGTATGTTTGTTTCCATGTGTTAATGTATGTCTATGACCATGTGTTAATGTATCTCTATGTCCATGTGTTAATGTATATCTATGTCCATGTGTTAATGTATCTCTATGTCCGCGTGTTAATGTATATCTGTGACCGTGTGTTAATGTATGTCTACGTCCATGTGTTAATGTATGTCTGTGTCCATGTGTTAATGTATGTCTGTGTCCATGTGTTAATGTATGTCTGTGTCCATGTGTTAATGTATGTCTGTGTCCATGTGTTAATGTATGTCTATGTCCATGTGTTAATGTATGTCTATGTCCATGTGTTAATGTATGTCTATGTAAATGTGTTAATGTATGTCTATGTACATGTGTTAATCTCTATCTATGTCCATGTGTTAATGTATCTCTATGTACATCTGTTAATGTATGTCTATGTCCATGTGTTAATGTATATCTATGTCCATGTGTTAATGTATATCTATGTACATGTGTTAATGTATATCTATGTCTATGTGTTAATGTATATGTATGTCCGTGTGTTAATGTATGTATGTGTCCATGTGTTAATGTATATCTATGTCCATGTGTTAATGTATGTCTATGTCCATTTGAGAATGTATGTCTATATCCATGTGTTAATGTATATCTATATCCATGTGTTAATGTATGTCTATGTCCATGTGTTAATGTATGTCTATGTACATGTGTTAATGTATATATGTGCCAATGTGTTAATGTATCTCTATGTACATGTGTTAATGTATGTCTGTGTCCATTTGTTAATGTATCTCTATGTCCATGTGTTAACGTATATCTCTGTCCATGTGTTAATGTATATCTATGTCCATGTTTTAATGTATGTCTGTGTCCATGTGTTAATGTATATCTCTGTCCATGTGTTAATGTGTGTCTATGTCCATGTGTTAATGTATGTCTGTGTACATGTGTTAATGTATGTCTATGTACATGTGTTAATGTGTGTCTATGTCCATGTGTTAATGTATGTCTATGTACATGTGTTAATGTATGTCTATGTCCATGTGTTAATGTATGTCTATGTTCATGTGTTAATGTATGTCTGTGTCCATGTGTTAATGTATGTCTATGTCTATGTGTTAATGTATGTCTATGTCCATGTGTTAATGTATGTCTGTGTCCATGTGTTAATGTATGTCTATGTCCATGTGTTAATGTATATTTATGTCCATGTGTTAATGTATATCTTTGTCCATGTGCTTATGTATGTCAATGTCCATGTGTTAATGTATGTCTGTGTCCATTTGTTAATGTATGTCTATGTACATGTGTTAATTCATGTCTATGTACATGTGTTAATGTATGTCTATGTACATGTGTTAATGTATGTCTATGTCCATGTGTTAATGTATGTCTATGTCCATATGTTAATGTATGTATGTGTCCATGTGTTAATGTATGTCTGTGTCCATGTGTTAATGTATGTCTATGTCCAAGTGTTAATGTATGTCTGTGTCCATGTGTTAACGTATGTCTATGTCCATGTGTTAATGTATGTCTATGTACATGTGTTAATGTATATATGTGTCCATGTGTTAATGTATCTCTATGTACATGTGTTAATGTATGTCTTTGTCCATGTGTTAATGTATGTCTATGTACATGTGTTAATGTATATCTATGTCCATGTGTTAATGTATCTCTATGTACATGTGTTAATGTATATCTATGTCCATGTGTTAATGTATGTCTATGTCCATGTGTTAATGTATATCTATGTACATGTGTTAATGTATGTCTATGTGTATGTGTTAATGTATGTCTATGTACATGTGTTAATGTATGTCTATGTGCATGTGTTAATGTATGTCTCTTTCCATCTGTTAATGTATGTCTATGTCCATGTGTTAATGTATGTCTATCTGCATGTGTTAATGTATCTCTATGTCCGGGTGTTAATGTATGTCTGTGTCCATGTGTTAATGTATGTCTTTGTCCATGTGTTAATGTATGTCTATGTACATGTGTTAATGTATATCTATGTACATGTGTTAATGTATCTCTATGTACATGTGTTAATGTATATCTATGTCCATGTGTTAATGTATGTCTATGTCCATGTGTTAATGTATATCTATGTACATGTGTTAATGTATGTCTATGTGTATGTGTTAATGTATGTCTATGTACATGTGTTAATGTATGTCTATGTGCATGTGTTAATGTATGTCTCTTTCCATCTGTTAATGTATGTCTTTGTCCATGTGTTAATGTATGTCTATGTCCATGTGTTAATGTATCTCTATGTCCGGGTGTTAATGTATGTCTGTGTCCATGTGTTAATGTATGTCTATGTACATGGGTTAATGTATGTCTCTGTCCATGTGTTAATGTATCTCTATGTCTATGCGTTAATGTATGTCTATGTACATGTGTTAATGTATGTCTATCTGCATGTGTTAATGTATGTCTATGTACATGTGTTAATGTATGTCTATGTGCATGTGTTAATGTATGTCTGTTTCCATCTGTTAATGTATGTCTATGTCCATGTGTTAATGTATCTCTATGTCCATGTGTTAATGTATATCTATGTCCATGTGTTAATGTATCTCTATGTCCGGGTGTTAATGTATGTCTGTGTCCAGGTGTTAATGTATGACTGTGTCCATGTGTTAATGTATGTCTATGTACATCTGTTAATGTATGTCTGTATCCATGTGTTAATGTATGTCTATGTACATGTGTTAATGTATGTCTGTGTCCATGTGTTAATGTATGTCTATGACCATGTGTTAATGTATGTCTATGTACATGTGTTAATTTATGTCTGTGTACATGTGTTAATGTATGTCTATGTACATGTGTTAATGTATATCTATGTACATGTGTTAATGTATGTCTATGTCCACCCGTTAATGTATCTCTATGTTCATGTGTTAATGTATGTCTATGTACATGTGTTAATGTATGTCTATGTCCATGTGTTAATGTATGTCTGTGTCCATGTGTTAATGTATGTCTGTGTCCATGTGTTAATGTATGTCTATGTCCATGTGTTAATGTATGTCTATGTCCATGTGTTAATGTATGTCTATGTCCATGTGTTAATGTATATCTATGTCAATGTGTTAATGTAGGTCTATGTCCGTTTGTTAACGTATCTCTATGTACATGTGTTAATGTATGTCTATGTACATGTGTTAATGTATGTCTGTGTCCATGTGTTAATGTATGTCTGTGTCCATGTGTTAATGTATGTCTATGTACATGTGTTAATTTATGTCTATGTACATGTGTTAATGTATGTCTATGTCCATGTGTTAATGTATATCTATGTACATGTGTTAATGTATCTCTATGTCCGTGTGTTAATGTATATCTATGTCCATGTGTTAGTGTATGTCTATGTACATGTGTTAATGTATGTCTATGTACATGTGTTAATATATATCTATGTACATGTGTTAATGTATCTCTATGTCCGTGTGTTAATGTATGTCTATGTCCATGTGTTAATGTATATGTATGTCCATGTGTTAATGCATGTATATGTACATGTGTTAATGTATGTCCATGTCCGTGTGTTAATGTATGTCTATGTCCATGTGTTAATGTATCTCTATGTCCATGTGTTAATGTATCTCTATGTCCGTGTGTTAATGTATGTCTATGTCCATGTGTTAATTTATGTCCGTGTCCATGTGTTAACGTATGTCTATGTCCATGTGTTAATGTATGTCTATGTACATGTGTTAATGTATATATGTGTCCATGTGTTAATGTATCTCTATGTACATGTGTTAATGTATGTCTTTGTCCATGTGTTAATGTATGTCTATGTACATGTGTTAATGTATATCTATGTCCATGTGTTAATGTATCTCTATGTACATGTGTTAATGTATATCTATGTCCATGTGCTTATGTATGTTTGTTTCCATGTGTTAATGTATGTCTATGACCATGTGTTAATGTATCTCTATGTCCATGTGTTAATGTATATCTATGTCCATGTGTTAATGTATCTCTATGTCCGCGTGTTAATGTATATCTGTGACCGTGTGTTAATGTATGTCTACGTCCATGTGTTAATGTATGTCTGTGTCCATGTGTTAATGTATGTCTGTGTCCATGTGTTAATGTATGTCTGTGTCCATGTGTTAATGTATGTCTGTGTCCATGTGTTAATGTATGTCTATGTCCATGTGTTAATGTATGTCTATGTCCATGTGTTAATGTATATCTATGTAAATGTGTTAATGTATGTCTATGTACATGTGTTAATCTCTATCTATGTCCATGTGTTAATGTATCTCTATGTACATCTGTTAATGTATGTCTATGTCCATGTGTTAATGTATATCTATGTCCATGTGTTAATGTATATCTATGTACATGTGTTAATGTATATCTATGTCTATGTGTTAATGTATATGTATGTCCGTGTGTTAATGTATGTATGTGTCCATGTGTTAATGTATATCTATGTCCATGTGTTAATGTATGTCTATGTCCATTTGAGAATGTATGTCTATATCCATGTGTTAATGTATATCTATATCCATGTGTTAATGTATGTCTATGTCCATGTGTTAATGTATGTCTATGTACATGTGTTAATGTATATATGTGCCCATGTGTTAATGTATCTCTATGTACATGTGTTAATGTATGTCTGTGTCCATTTGTTAATGTATCTCTATGTCCATGTGTTAACGTATATCTCTGTCCATGTGTTAATGTATATCTATGTCCATATGTTAATGTATGTCTATGTCCATGTGTTAATGTATATCTATGTCCATGTGTTAATGTATGTCTATGTCCATGTGTTAATGTATGTCTATGTCCATGTGTTAATGTATGTCTATATCCATGTGTTAATGTATCTCTATGTCCATGTGTTAATGTATGTCTATGTCCATGTGTTAATGTATATCTATGTCCATGTGTTAATGTATGTCTGTGTCCATGTGTTAATGTATATCTACGTCCATGTGTTAATGTATGTCTATGTCCATGTGTTAATGTATATCTATGTCCATGTGTTAATGTATGTCTATGTACATGTGTTAATGTATGTCTATGTACATGTGTTAATGTATGTCTATGTCTATGTGTTAATGTATGTCTGTGTCCATGTGTTAATGTATGTCTATGTCCATGTGTTAATGTATGTCTATGTACATGTGTTAATGTATGTCAACGTCCATGTGTTAATGTATCTCTATGTACATGTGTTTATGTATATCTATGTACATGTGTTAATGTATGGCTGTGTCCATGTGTTAATGTATGTCTATATCCATGTGTTCATGTATGTCTATGTCCATGTGTTAATGTATGTCTGTGTCCATGTGTTAATGTATGTCTATGTCCATGTGTTAATGTATATGTATGTCCATGTGTTAATGTATATCTATATCCATGTGTTAATGTATGTCAATGTCCATGTGTTAATGTATGACAGTGTCCATGTGTTAATGTATGTCTATGTACATCTGTTAATGTATGTCTATGTCCATGTGTTAATGTATGTCTATGTACATGTGTTAATGTATGTCTGTGTCCATGTGTTAATGTATGTCTGTGTCCATGTGTTAATGTATGTCTATGTACATGTGTTAATTTATGTCTATGTCCATGTGTTAATGTATGTATATGTCCACGTGTTAATGTATCTCTATGTACATGTGTTAATATATGTCTATGTCCATGTGTTAATGTATGTCTATGTCCATGTGTTAATGTATGTCTGTGTCCATGTGTTAATGTATGTCTGTGTCCATCTGTTAATGTATGTCTATGTCCATGTGTTAATGTATGTCTATCTCCATGTGTTAATATATGTCTATGTCCATGTGTTTATGTATGTCAATGTACATGTGTTAATGTATATCTATGTCCATGTTTTAATGTATGTCTGTGTCCATGTGTTAATGTATATCTCTGTCCATGTGTTAATGTGTGTCTATGTCCATGTGTTAATGTATGTCTGTGTACATGTGTTAATGTATGTCTATGTACATGTGTTAATGTGTGTCTATGTCCATGTGTTAATGTATGTCTATGTACATGTGTTAATGTATGTCTATGTCCATGTGTTAATGTATGTCTATGTTCATGTGTTAATGTATGTCTGTGTCCATGTGTTAATGTATGTCTATGTCTATGTGTTAATGTATGTCTATGTCCATGTGTTAATGTATGTCTGTGTCCATGTGTTAATGTATGTCTATGTCCATGTGTTAATGTATATTTATGTCCATGTGTTAATGTATATCTTTGTCCATGTGCTTATGTATGTCAATGTCCATGTGTTAATCTATGTCTGTGTCCATTTGTTAATGTATGTCTATGTACATGTGTTAATTCATGTCTATGTACATGTGTTAATGTATGTCTATGTACATGTGTTAATGTATGTCTATGTCCATGTGTTAATGTATGTCTATGTCCATATGTTAATGTATGTCTGTGTCCATGTGTTAATGTATGTCTGTGTCCATGTGTTAATGTATGTCTATGTCCAAGTGTTAATGTATGTCTATGTCCATGTGTTAACGTATGTCTATGTCCATGTCTTAATGTATATCTATGTCCATGTGTTAATGTATCTCTATGTCCGTTTGTTAATGTATGTCTATGTCCATGTGTTAATGTATATGTATGTCCATGTGTTAATGTATGTCTATGTCCATGTGTTAATGTATATCTATGTACATGTGTTAATGTATGTCCATGTGTTAATGTATCTCTATGTCCATGTGTTAATGTATATCTATGTCCATGTGTTAATGTGTGTCTATGACCATGTGTTAATGTATGTCTATTTCCATGTGTTAATGTATATCTGTGTCCATGTGTTAATGTATGTCAGTGTCCATGTGTTAATCTATGTCTATGTCCATGTGTTAATGTATGTCAATGTCCATGTGTTAATGTATGTCTATGTCCATGTGTTAATGTATGTCTGTTTCCATGTGTTAACGTATGTCTTTGTCCATGTGTTACTGTATATGTATGTCCATGTGTTAATGCATATCTATGTCCATGTGTTAATGTATGTCAATGTCCATGTGTTAATGTATCTTTATGCCCATGTGTTAATGTATGTCTGTGTCCATGTGTTAATGTATGTCTATGTCCATGTGTTAATGTATGTCTATTTCCATGTGTTAATGTATGTCTGTGTCCATGTGTTAATGTATGTCTGTGTCCATGTGTTAATCTATGTCTATGTCCATGTGTTAATGTATTTTTATGTCCATGTGTTAATGTATGTCTGTGTCCATGTGTTAATGTATGTCTTTGTCCATGTGTTAATGTATATGTATGTCCATGTGTTAATGTATATCTATGCCCATGTGTTAATGTATGTCAATGTCCATGTGTTAATGTATGTCTGTGTCCATGTGTTATGTATTTCTATGTCCATGTGTTAATGTATGTCTATGTCCATGTGTTAATGTATGTCTATGTCCATGTGTTAATGTATGTCTATGTCCATGTGTTAATGTACGTCTATGTCCATGTGTTAATGTATCTCTATGTCCGTTTGTTAATGTATCTCTATGTCCATGTGTTAATGTATGTCTATGTACATGTGTTAATGTATGTCTATGTCCATGTGTTAATGTATGTCTGTGTCCATGTGTTAATGTATGTCTGTGTCGATGTGTTAATGTATGTCTATGTCCATGTGTTAATGTATGTCTATGTCCATGTGTTAATGTATGTCTATGTACATGTGTTAATATATGTCTATACCCATGTGTTAATGTATGACTGTGTTCATGTGTTAATGTATGTCTCTGTACATCTGTTAATGTATGTCTATATCCATGTGTTAATGTATATCTATGTCCATGTGTTAATGTATGTCTATGTGCATGTGTTAATGTATGTCTGTGTCCATGTGTTAATGTATGTCTATGTACATGTGTTAATTTATGACTATGTACATGTGTTAATGTATGTCTATGTACATGTGTTAATGTATATCTATGTACATGTGTTAATGTATGTCTATGTCCGCGTGTTAATGTATCTCTATGTACATGTGTTAATGTATATCTATGTCCATGTGTTAATGTATGTCTATATCCATGTGTTAATGTATGTCTGTGTCCATGTGTTAATGTATGTCTGTCTCCATGTGTTAATGTATGTCTATGTACATGTGTTAATGTATATCTATGTACATGTGTTAATGTATGTCTATGTCCGCGTGTTAATGTCTATCTATGTCCATATGTTAATGTATCTCTATGTACATGTGTTAATGTATGTCTATGTCCATGTGTTAATGAATATCTATGTCCATGTGTTAATGTATATCTATGTACATGTGTTAATGTATATCTATGTCTATGTGTTAATGTATATGTATGTCTATGTGTTAATGTATGTCTATGTCCATGTGTTAATGTATATCTATGTCCATGTGTTAACGTATCTCTATGTCCGTGTGTTAATGTATGTATGTGTCCATATGGTAATGTATGTCTATGTCCATGTATTAATGTATGTCTATGTCCATGTGTTAATGTATGTCTATGTCCATGTGTTAATGTATTTCTCTGTCCGTTTGTTAATGTATCTCTATGTCCATGTGTTAATGTATGTCTATGTCCATGTGTTAATGTATGTCTATGTACATGTGTTAATTCATGTATATGTACATGTGTTAATGTATATCTATGTCCATGTGTTAATGTATGTCTATGTCCATGTGTTAATGTATATCTATGTCCATGTGTTAATGTATGTCTATGTCCATGTGTTAATGTATGTCTATGTCCATGTGTTAATGTATGGCTATGTCCATGTGTTAATGTATATCTATGTCCATGTGTTAATGTATGTCTGTGTCCATGTGTTAATGTAAATCTACGTCCATGTGTTAATGTATGTCTATGTCCTTGTGTTAATGTATGTCTATGTCCATGTGTTAATGTATGTCTATCTACATGTGTTAATATATATCTATGTACATGTGTTAATGTATGTCTGTGTCTATGTTTTAATGTATATCTATGTCCATGTGTTAATGTGTGTCTATGTCCATGTGTTAATGTATGTCTATGTACATGTGTTAATGTATGTCTATGTCTATGTGTTAATGTATGTCTGTGTCCATGTGTTAATGTATGTCTATGTACATGTGTTAATGTATGTCAATGTCCATGTGTTAATGTATCTCTATGTACATGTATTTATATATGTCTATGTACATGTGTTAATGTATGTCTATGTCCATGTGTTAATCTATGTCTATGTACATGTGTTAATTTATGTCTATGTACATGTGTTAATATATGTCTATGTCCATGTGTTAATGTATATCTATATCCATGTGTTAATGTATGTCAATGTCCATGTGTTAACGTATGACTGTGCCCATGTGTTAATGTATGCCTATGTACATCTGTTAATGTATGTCTATGTCCATGTGTTAATGTATGTCTATGTACATGTGTTAATGTATGTCTGTGTCCATGTGTTAATGTATGTCTGTTTCCATGTGTTAGTATATGTCTATGTACATGTGTTAATTTATGTCTATGTACATGTGTTAATATATGTCTATGTACATGTGTTAATGTATATCTATGTACATGTGTTAATGTATGTCTATGTCCATGTGTTAATGTATCTCTATGTACATGTGTTAATGTATGTCTATGTACATGTGTTAATGTATGTCTATGTCCATGTGTTAACGTATATCTATGTCCATGTGTTAATGTATGTCTGTGTCCATGTGTTAATCTATGTCTATGTCCATGTGTTAATATATGTCTATGTCCATGTGTTAATGTATGTCTGTGTCCATGTGTTAATGTATGTCTGTGTCCATGTGTTAATGTATGTCTATGTCCATGTGTTAATGTATGTCTATGTCCATGTGTTAATGTATGTCTATGTCCATGTGTTAATGTATATCTATGTCCATGTGTTAATGTATCTCTATGTCCGTTTGTTAATGTATTTCTATGTCCATGTGTTAATGTATGTCTATGTACATGTGTTAATGTATGTCTATGTCCATGTGTTAATGTATGTCTGTGTCCATGTGTTAATGTATATCTATGTCCATGTGTTAATGTGTGTATATGTCCATGTGTTAATGTATGTCTGTGTCCATGTGTTAATGTATGTCTATGTACATGTGTTAATGTGTGTCTATGTCCATCTGTTAATGTATGTCTATGTACATGTGTTAATGTATGACTATGTCCATGTGTTAATGTATGTCTATATTCATGTGTTAATGTATGTCCGTGTCCATGTGTTGATGTATGTATATGTCCATGTGTTAATGTATGTCTATGTCCATGTGTTAATGTATATGTATGTCCATGTGTTAATGTATATCTATGTCCATGTGTTAATGTATGTCTATGTACATGCGTTAATGTATGTCTATACACATGTGTTAATGTATGACTGTGTTCATGTGTTAATGTATGTCTCTGTACATCTGTTAATGTATGTCTATATCCATGTGTTAATGTATATCTATGTACATGTGTTAATGTATGTCTGTGTCCATGTGCTAATGTATGTCTGTGTCCATGTGTTAATGAATGTCTATGTACATGTGTTAATTTATGTCTATGTACATGTGTTAATGTATGTCTATGTACATGTGTTAATGTATATCTATGTACATGTGTTAATGTATGTCTATGTCCGCGTGTTAATGTATCTCTATGTACATGTGTTAATGTATATCTATGTCCATGTGTTAATGTATGTCTATGTCCATGTGTTAATGCATCTCTATGTACATGTGTTAATGTATGTCTATGTCCATGTGTTAATGTATGTCTGTTTCCATCTGTTAATGTATGTCTATGTCCATGTGTTAATGTATCTCTATGTCCATGTGTTAATGTATATCTATGTCAATGTGTTAATGTATCTCTATGTCCGGGTGTTAATGTATGTCTGTGTCCATGTGTTAATGTATGTCTATGTACATGTGTTAATGTATGTCTATATCCATGTGTTAATGTATGTCTATGTCCATGAGTTAATGTATGTCTGTTTCCATGTGTTAATGTATGTCTATGTCCATGTGGTAATGTATCTCTATGTCCATGTGTTAATGTATGTCTATGTACATGTGTTAATATATGTCTATGCCCATGTGTTAATGTATGACTGTGTCCATGTGTTAATGTATGTCTATGTACATCTGTTAATGTATGTCTATATCCATGTGTTAATGTATGTCTATTTACATGTGTTAATGTATGTCTGTGTCCATGTGTTAATGTATGTCTATGTCCATGTGTTAATGTATGCCTATGTACATGTGTTAATGTATGTCTATGTCCATGTGTTAATGTATGTCTATGTCCATGTGTTAATGTATGTCTATGTCCATGTGTTAATGTATATCTAGGTCCATCTGTTAATGTATCTCTATGTCCGTTTGTTAATGTATCTCTATGTACATGTGTTAATGTATGTCTATGTACATGTGTTAATGTATGTCTATGTCCATGTGTTAATGTATGTCTATGTACATGTGTTAATGTATGTCTGTGTCCATGTGTTAATGTATGTCTGTGTCCATGTGTTAATGTATGTCTATGTACATGTGTTAATTTATGTCTATGTACATGTGTTAATGTATGTCTATGTCCATGTGTTAATGTATATCTATGTACATGTGTTAATGTATCTCTATGTCCGTGTGTTAATGTATATCTATGTCCATGTGTTAGTGTATGTCTATGTACATGTGTTAATATATGTCTATGTACATGTGTTAATATATATCTATGTACATGTGTTAATGTATCTCTATGTCCGTGTGTTAATGTGTCTATGTCCATGTGTTAATGTATATGTATGTCCATGTGTTAATGTATGTATATGTACATGTGTTAATGTATGTCCATGTCCGTGTGTTAATGTATGTCTATGTCCATGTGTTAATGTATCTCTATGTCCGTGTGTTAATGTATGTCTATGTCCATGTGTTAATGTATGTCTGTGTCCATGTGTTAATGTATGCCTATGTCCATGTGTTAATGTATGTCTATGTACATGTGTTAATGTATATATGTGTCCATGTGTTAATGTATCTCTATGTACATGTGTTAATGTATGTCTTTGTCCATGTGTTAATGTATGTCTATGTACATGTGTTAATGTATATCTATGTCCATGTGTTAATGTATCTTTATGTACATGTGTTAATGTATGTCTATGTACATGTGTTAATGTATGTCTGTTTCCATGTGTTAATGTATGTCTATGATCATGTGTTAATGTATCTCTTTGTCCATGTGTTAATTTATATCTATGTCCATGTGTTAATGTATCTCTATGTCCGTGTGTTAATGTATGTCTGTGTCCATGTGTTAATATCTGTCTATGTCCATGTGTTAATGTATATGTATGTCCATGTGTTAATGTATGTATATGTACATGTGTTAATGTATGTCCATGTCCGTGTGTTAATGTATGTCTATGTCCATGTGTTAATGTATCTCTATGTCCGTGTGTTAATGTATGTCTATGTCCATGTGTTAATGTATGTCTGTGTCCATGTGTTAATGTATGCCTATGTCCATGTGTTAATGTATGTCTATGTACATGTGTTAATGTATATATGTGTCCATGTGTTAATGTATCTCTATGTACATGTGTTAATGTATGTCTTTGTCCATGTGTTAATGTATGTCTATGTACATGTGTTAATGTATATCTATGTCCATGTGTTAATGTATCTCTATGTACATGTGTTAATGTATGTCTATGTACATGTGTTAATGTATGTCTGTTTCCATGTGTTAATGTATGTCTATGATCATGTGTTAATGTATCTTTATGTCCATGTGTTAACTTATATCTATGTCCATGTGTTAATGTATCTCTATGTCCGTGTGTTAATGTATGTCTGTGTCCATGTGTTAATATCTGTCTATGTCCATGTGTTAATGTAGGTCTATGTACATGTGTTAATGTATGTCTATGTCCATCTGTTAATGTATGTCTGTGTCCATCTGTTAATGTATGACTGTGTCCATGTGTTAATGTATGTCTATGTACATCTGTTAATGTATGTCTATATCCATGTGTTAATGTATGTCTATTTACATGTGTTAATGTATGTCTGTGTCCATGTGTTAATGTATGTCTATGTCCATGTGTTAATGTATGTCTATGTACATGTGTTAATTTATGTCTATGTACATGTGTTAATGTATGTCTATGTACATGTGTTAATGTATATCTATGTACATGTGTTAATGTATGTCTATGTCCACGTGTTAATGTATCTCTATGTTCATGTGTTAATGTATGTCTATGTACATGTGTTAATGTATGTCTATGTCCATGTGTTAATGTATGTCTATGTCCATGTGTTAATGTATATCTATGTCCATGTGTTAATGTATCTCTATGTCCATTTGTTAATGTATCTCTATGTACATGTGTTAATGTATGTCTATGTACATGTGTTAATCTATGTCTATGTCCATGTGTTAATGTATGTCTATGTACATGTGTTAATGTATGTCTGTGTCCATGTGTTAATGTATGTCTATGTACATGTGTTAATGTATGTCTGTGTCCATGTGTTAATGTATGTCTGTGTCCATGTGTTAATGTATGTCTATGTACATGTGTTAATTTATCTCTATGTACATGTGTTAATGTATGTCTATGTCCATGTGTTAATGTATATCTATGTACATGTGTTAATGTATCTCTATGTCCGTGTGTTAATGTATATCTATGTCCATGTGTTAGTGTATGTCTATGTACATGTGTTAATGTATGTCTATGTACATGTGTTAATATATATCTCTGTACATGTGTTAATGTATCTCTATGTCCGTGTGTTAATGTATGTCTATGTCCATGTGTTAATGTATATGTATGTCCATGTGTTAATATATGTATATGTACATGTGTTAATGTATGTCCATGTCCGTGTGTTAATGTATGTCTATGTCCATGTGTTAATGTATCTCTATGTCCGTGTGTTAATGTATGTCTATGTCCATGTGTTAATTTATGTCTATGTACATGTGTTAATGTATGTCTGTTTCCATGTGTTAATGTATGTCTATGATCATGTGTTAATGTATGTCTGTGTCCATGTGTTAATGTATGTCTATGTCCATGTGTTAATGTATGTCTATGTCCATGTGTTAATGTATGTCTATGTCCATCTGTTAATGTATGTCTGTGTCCATGTGTTAATGTATATCTATGTCCATGTGTTAATGTATGTCTATGTCCATGTGTTAATGTATGTATGTGTCCATGTGTTAATGTATGTCTGTGTCCATGTGTTAATGTATGTCTATGTCCATGTGTTAATGTATGTCTGTGTCCATGTGTTAATGTATGTCTATGTCCATGTGTTAATGTATGTCTATGTCCATGTGTTAATGTATGTCTATGTACATGTGTTAATGTATGTCTATGTCCATGTGTTAATGTATGTCTATGTCCATGTGTTAATGTATGTCTATGTACATGTGTTAATCTCTATCTATGTCCATGTGTTAATGTATCTCTATGTACATCTGTTAATGTATGTCTATGTCCATGTGTTAATGTATATCTATGTCCATGTGTTAATGTATATGTATGTCTATGTGTTAATGTATGTCTATGTCCATGTGTTAATGTATATGTATGTCCATGTGTTAATATATCTCTATGTCCGTGTGTTAATGTATGTATGTGTCCATGTGTTAATGTATATCTATGTCCATGTATTAATGTATGTCTATGTCCATGTGTGAATGTATGTCTATATCCATGTGTTAATGTATATCTATATCCATGTGTTAATGTATGTCTATGTCCATGTGTTAATGTATGTCTATGTACATGTGTTAATGTATATATGTGTCCATGTGTTAATGTATCTCTATGTACATGTGTTAATGTATGTCTGTGTCCATTTGTTAATGTATCTCTATGTCCATGTGTTAACGTATATCTCTGTCCATGTGTTAATGTATATCTATGACCATGTGTTAATGTATGTCTATGTCCATGTGTTAATGTATATCTATGTCCATGTGTTAATGTATGTCTATGTCCATGTGTTAATGTATGTCTATGTCCATGTGTTAATGTATATCTATATCCATGTGTTAATGTATCTCTATGTCCATGTGTTAATGTATGTCTATGTCCATGTGTTAATGTATATCTATGTCCATGTGTTAATGTATGTCTGTGTCCATGTGTTAATGTATATCTACGTCCATGTGTTAATGTATGTCTATGTCCATGTGTTAATGTATGTCTATGTACATGTGTTAATGTATGTCTATGTCCATGTGTTAATGTATGTCTATGTCCATATGTTAATGTATGTCTGTGTCCATGTGTTAATGTATGTCTGGGTCCATGTGTTAATGTATGTCTATGTCCAAGTGTTAATGTATGTCTATGTCCATGTGTTAACGTATGTCTATGTCCATGTCTTAATGTATATCTATGTCCATGTGTTAATGTATCTCTATGTCCGTTTGTTAATGTATGTCTATGTCCATGTGTTAATGTATATGTATGTCCATGTGTTAATGTATGTCTATGTCCATGTGTTAATGTATCTCTATGTCCATGTGTTAATGTATATCTATGTCCATGTGTTAATGTGTGTCTATGACCATGTGTTAATGTATGTCTATTTCCATGTGTTAATGTATATCTGTGTCCATGTGTTAATGTATGTCTGTGTCCATGGGTTAATCTATGTCTATGTCCATGTGTTAATGTATTTCTATGTCCATGTGTTAATGTATGTCTATGTGCATGTGTTAATGTATGTCTGTGTCCATGTGTTAATGTATGTCTTTGTCCATGTGTTAATGTATATGTATGTCCATCTGTTAATGTATATCTATGTCCATGTGTTAATGTATGTAAATGTCCATGTGTTAATGTATGTCTGTGTCCATGTGTTAATGTATGTCTATGTACATGTGTTAATGTATGTCTATGTCCATGTGTTAATGTATGTCTATGTACATGTGTTAATGTATGTCTGTGTCCATGTGTTAATGTATGTATGTGTCCATGTGTTAATGTATGTCTATGTCCATGTGTTAATGTATGTCTATGTACATGTGTTAATGTATGTCTATGTCCATGTGTTAATGTATGTCTATGTCCATGTGTTAATGTATGTCTATGTACATGGGTTAATGTCTATCTATGTCCATATGTTAATGTATCTCTATGTACATGTGTTAATGTATATGTATGTCTATGTGTTAATGTATGTCTATGTCCATGTGTTAATGTATATCTATGTCCATGTGTTAATGTATCTCTATGTCCGTGTGTTAATGTATGTATGTGTCCATGTGGTAATGTATGTCTATGTCCATGTATTAATGTATGTCTATGTCCATGTGTTAATGTATGTCTATGTCCATGTGTTAATGTATATCTCTGTCCATTTGTTAATGTATCTCTATGTCCATGTGTTAATGTATATCTCTGTCCATGTGTTAATGTATATCTATGTCCATGTGTTAATGTATGTCTATGTCAATGTGTTAATGTATATCTATGTCCATGTGTTAATGTATGTCTATGTCCATGTGTTAATGTATGTCTATGTCCATGTGTTAATGTATGTCTATATCCATGTGTTAATGTATCTCTATGTCCATGTGTTAATGTATGTCTATGTCCATGTGTTAATGTATATCTATGTCCATGTGTTAATGTATGTCTATGTCCATGTGTTAATGTAAATCTACGTCCATGTGTTAATGTATGTCTATGTCCTTGTGTTAATGTATGTCTATGTCCATGTGTTAATGTATGTCTATCTACATGTGTTAATGTATATCTATGTACATGTGTTAATGTATGTCTGTGTCCATGTTTTAATGTATATCTATGTCCATGTGTTAATGTGTGTCTATGTCCATGTGTTAATGTATGTCTATGTACATGTGTTAATGTATGTCTATGTCTATGTGTTACTGTATGTCTGTGTCCATGTGTTAATGTATGTCTATGTACATGTGTTAATGTATGTCAATGTCCATGTGTTAATGTATCTCTATGTACATGTGTTTATACATGTCTATGTACATGTGTTAATGTATGTCTGTGTCCATGTGTTAATGTAAGTCTATGTCCATGTGTTAATGTATGTCTATGTCCATGTGTTAATGTATGTCTGTGTCCATGTGTTAATGTATATCTATGTCCATGTGCTAATGTATATGTATGTCCATGTGTTAATGTATATCTATATCCATGTGTTAATGTATGTCAATGTCCATGTGTTAATGTATGACTGTGTCCATTTGTTAATGTATGCCTATGTACATCTGTTAATGTATGTCTATGTCCATGTGTTAATGTATGTCTATGTACATGTGTTAATGTATGTCTGTGTCCATGTGTTAATGTATGTCTGTTTCCATGTGTTAATATATGTCTATGTACATGTGTTAAATTATGTCTATGTACATGTGTTAATATATGTCTATGTACATGTGTTAATGTATATCTATGTACATGTGTTAATGTATGTCTATGTCCATGTGTTAATGTATCTCTATGTACATGTGTTAATGTATGTCTTTGTCCATGTGTTAATGTATGTTTATGTACATGTGTTAATGTATATCTATGTCCATGTGTTAATGTATCTCTATGTACATGTGTTAATGTATTTCTATGTCCATGTGTTAATGTATCTCTATGTCCGTTTGTTAATGTATCTCTATGTCCATGTGTTAATGTATGTCTATGTACATGTGTTAATGTATGTCTATGTCCATGTGTTAATGTATGTCTGTGTCCATGTGTTAATGTATATCTATGTCCATGTGTTAATGTGTGTCTATGTCCATGTGTTAATGTATGTCTGTCTCCATGTGTTAATGTATGTCTATATCCATGTGTTAATGTATGTCTATGTCCATGTGTTAATGTATATGTATGTCCATGTGTTAATGTATGTCTATGTCCATGTGTTAATGCATCTCTATGTACATGTGTTAATGTATGTCTATGTCCATGTGTTAATGTATGTCTGTGTCCATGTGTTAATGTATGTCTGTGTCCATGTGTTAATGTATGTCTATGTCCATGTGTTAATGTATGTCTATGTCCATGTGTTAATGTATGTCTATGTCCATGTGTTAATGTATATCTATGTCCATGTGTTAATGTATCTCTATGTCCGTTTGTTAATGTATCTCTATGTCCATGTGTTAATGTATGTCTATGTACATGTGTTAATGTATGTCTATGTCCATGTGTTAATGTATGTCTGTGTCCATGTGTTAATGTATATCTATGTCCATGTGTTAATGTGTGTCTATGTCCATGTGTTAATGTATGTCTGTCTCCATGTGTTAATGTATGTCTATATCCATGTGTTAATGTATGTCTATGTCCATGTGTTAATGTATATGTATGTCCATGTGTTAATGTATGTCTATGTCCATGTGTTAATGCATCTCTATGTACATGTGTTAATGTATGTCTATGTCCATGTGTTAATGTATGTCTGTTTCCATCTGTTAATGTATGTCTATGTCCATGTATTAATTTATCTCTATGTCCATGTGTTAATGTATATCTATGTCCATGTGTTAATGTATCTCTATGTCCGGGTGTTAATGTATGTCTGTGTCCATGTGTTTATGTATGTCTATGTACATGCGTTAATGTATGTCTATGTCCATGTGTTAATGTATGTCTGTGTCCATGTGTTAATGTATGTCTCTGTCCATGTGTTAATGTATGTCTATGTCCATGTGTTAATGTATGTCTATGTCCATGTGTTAATGTATGTCTATGTCCATGTGTTAATGTATATCTATGTACATGTGTTAATGTATCTCTATGTCCGTTTGTTAATGTATCTCTATGTACATGTGTTAATGTATGTCTATGTCCATGTGTTAATGTATGTCTGTGTCCATGTGTTAATGTATGTCTATGTCCATGTGTTAATGTATATGTATGTCCATGTGTTAATGTATATCTATGTCCATGTGTTAAAGTATGTCTATGTACATGTGTTAATGTATGTCTATACCCATGTGTTAATGTATGACTGTGTCCATGTGTTAATGTATGTCTATGTACATCTGTTAATGTATGTCTATATCCATGTGTTAATGTATATGTATGTACATGTGTTAATGTATGTCTGTGTCCATGGGCTAATGTATGTCTGTGTCCCTGTGTTAATGAATGTCTATGTACATGTGTTAATTTATGTCTATGTACATGTGTTAATGTATGTCTATGTACATGTGTTAATGTATATCTATGTACATGTGTTAATGTATGTCTATGTCCGCGTGTTAATGTATCTCAATGTACATGTGTTAATGTATATCTTTGTACATGTGTTAATGTATGTCTATGTCCATGTGTTAATGTATGTCTATGTCCATGTGTTAATGTATGTCTGTGTCCATGTGATAATGTATGTCTGTCTCCATGTGTTAATGTATGTCTATATCCATGTGTTAATGTATGTCTATGTCCATGTGTTAATGTATATGTATGTCCATGTGTTAATGTATGTCTATGTCCATGTGTTAATGCATCTCTATGTACATGTGTTAATGTATGTCTATGTCCATGTGTTAATGTATGTCTGTTTCCATCTGTTAATGTATGTCTATGTCCATGTATTAATTTATCTCTATGTCCATGTGTTAATGTATATCTATGTCCATGTGTTAATGTATCTCTATGTCCGGGTGTTAATGTATGTCTGTGTCCATGTGTTTATGTATGTCTATGTACATGTGTTAATGTATGTCTATGTCCATGTGTTAATGTATGTCTATGTCCATGAGTTAATGTATGTCTGTTTCCATGTGTTAATGTATGTCTATGTCCATGTGTTAATGTATCTCTATGTCCATGTGTTAATGTATCTCTATGTCTATGCGTTAATGTATGGCTATGTACATGTGTTAATGTATGTCTATGCCCATGTGTTAATGTATGACTGTCTCCATGTGTTAATGTATGTCTATGTACATCTGTTAATGTATGTCTATATCCATGTGTTAATGTATGTCTATTTACATGTGTTAATGTATGTCTGTGTCCATGTGTTAATGTATGTCTATGTCCATGTGTTAATGTATGTCTATGTACATGTGTTAATTTATGTCTATGTACATGTGTTAATGTATGTCTATGTCCACGTGTTAATGTATCTCTATGTTCATGTGTTAATGTATGTCTATGTACATGTGTTAATGTATGTCTATGTCCATGTGTTAATGTATGTCTATGTACATGTGTTAATGTATGTCTATGTCCATGTGTTAATGTATGTCTATGTCCATGTGTTAATGTATGTCTGTGTCCATGTGTTAATGTATGTCTCTGTCCATGTGTTAATGTATGTCTATGTCCATGTGTTAATGTATGTCTATGTCCATGTGTTAATGTATGTCTATGTCCATGTGTTAATGTATATCTATGTACATGTGTTAATGTATCTCTATGTCCGTTTGTTAATGTATCTCTATGTACATGTGTTAATGTATGTCTATGTACATGTGTTAATGTATGTCTATGTCCCTGTGTTAATGTATGTCTATGTACATGTGTTAATGTATGTCTGTGTCCATGTGTTAATGTATGTCTGTGTCCATGTGTTAATGTATGTCTATGTACATGTGTTAATTTATGTCTATGTACATGTGTTAATGTATGTCTATGTCCATGTGTTAATGTATATCTATGTACATGTGTTAATATATCTCTATGTCCGTGTGTTAATGTATATCTATGTCCATGTGTTAGTGTATGTCTATGTACATGTGTTAATGTATGTCTATGTACATGTGTTAATATATATCTATGTACATGTGTTAATGTATCTCTATGTCCGTGTGTTAATGTATGTCTATGTCCATGTGTTAATGTATATGTATGTCCATGTGTTAATGTATGTATATGTACATGTGTTAATGTATGTCCATGTCCGTGTGTTAATGTATGTCTAGGTCCATGTGTTAATGTATGTCTATGTCCATGTGTTAATGTATCTCTATGTCCATGTGTTAATGTATGTCTGTGTCCATGTGTTAATGTATGTCTATGTCCATGTGTTAATGTATGTCTATGTACATGTGTTAATGTATATATGTGTCCATGTGTTAATGTATCTCTATGTACATGTGTTAATGTATGTCTTTGTCCATGTGTTAATGTATGTTTATGTACATGTGTTAATGTATATCTATGTCCATGTGTTAATGTATCTCTATGTACATGTGTTAATGTATTTCTATGTCCATGTGTTAATGTATGTCTGTTTCCATGTGTTAATGTATGTCTATGACCATGTGTTAATGTATCTCTATGTCCATGTGTTAATTTATATCTATGTCCATGTGTTAATGTATCTCTATGTCCGTGTGTTAATGTATGTCTGTGTCCATGTGTTAATGTATGTCTATGTCCATGTGTTAATGTATGTCTATGTCCATGTGTTAATGTATGTATGTGTCCATGTGTTAATGTATGTATGTGTCCATGTGTTAATGTATGTCTATGTCCATGTGTTAATGTATGTCTGTGTCCATGTGTTAATGTATGTCTATGTCCATGTGTTAATGTATGTCTATGTCCATGTGTTAATGTATGTCTATGTACATGTGTTAATGTATGTCTATGTCCATGTGTTAATGTATGTCTATGTCCATGTGTTAATGTATGTCTATGTACATGTGTTAATCTCTATCTATGTCCAAGTGTTAATGTATCTCTATGTACATCTGTTAATGTATGTCTATGTCCATGTGTTAATGTATATCTATGTCCATGTGTTAATGTATATGTATGTCTATGTGTTAATGTATGTCTATGTCCATGTGTTAATGTATATGTATGTCCATGTGTTAATATATCTCTATGTCCGTGTGTTAATGTATGTATGTGTCCATGTGTTAATGTATATCTATGTCCATGTATTAATGTATGTCTATGTCCATGTGTGAATGTATGTCTATATCCATGTGTTAATGTATATCTATATCCATGTGTTAATGTATGTCTATGTCCATGTGTTAATGTATGTCTATGTACATGTGTTAATGTATATATGTGTCCATGTGTTAATGTATCTCTATGTACATGTGTTAATGTATGTCTGTGTCCATTTGTTAATGTATCTCTATGTCCATGTTTTAACGTATATCTCTGTCCATGTGTTAATGTATATCTATGACCATGTGTTAATGTATGTCTATGTCCATGTGTTAATATATATCTATGTCCATGTGTTAATGTATGTCTATGTCCATGTGTTAATGTATGTCTATGTCCATGTGTTAATGTATGTCTATATCCCTGTGTTAATGTATCTCTATGTCCATGTGTTAATGTATGTCTATGTCCATGTGTTAATGTATATCTATGTCCATGTGTTAATGTATGTCTGTGTCCATGTGTTAATGTATATCTACGTCCATGTGTTAATGTATGTCTATGTCCATGTGTTAATGTATATCTATGTCCATGTGTTAATGTATGTCTATGTCCACGTGTTAATGTATCTCTATGTTCATGTGTTAATGTATGTCTATGTACATGTGTTAATGTATGTCTATGTCCATGTGTTAATGTATGTCTATGTCCATGTGTTAATGTATGTCTGTGTCCATGTGTTAATGTATGTCTCTGTCCATGTGTTAATGTATGTCTATGTCCATGTGTTAATGTATGTCTATGTCCATGTGTTAATGTATGTCTATGTCCATGTGTTAATGTATATCTATGTACATGTGTTAATGTATCTCTATGTCCGTTTGTTAATGTATCTCTATGTACATGTGTTAATGTATGTCTATGTACATGTGTTAATGTATGTCTATGTCCCTGTGTTAATGTATGTCTATGTACATGTGTTAATGTATGTCTGTGTCCATGTGTTAATGTATGTCTGTGTCCATGTGTTAATGTATGTCTATGTACATGTGTTAATTTATGTCTATGTACATGTGTTAATGTATGTCTATGTCCATGTGTTAATGTATATCTATGTACATGTGTTAATATATCTCTATGTCCGTGTGTTAATGTATATCTATGTCCATGTGTTAGTGTATGTCTATGTACATGTGTTAATGTATGTCTATGTACATGTGTTAATATATATCTATGTACATGTGTTAATGTATCTCTATGTCCGTGTGTTAATGTATGTCTATGTCCATGTGTTAATGTATATGTATGTCCATGTGTTAATGTATGTATATGTACATGTGTTAATGTATGTCCATGTCCGTGTGTTAATGTATGTCTATGTCCATGTGTTAATGTATGTCTATGTCCATGTGTTAATGTATCTCTATGTCCATGTGTTAATGTATGTCTGTGTCCATGTGTTAATGTATGTCTATGTCCATGTGTTAATGTATGTCTATGTACATGTGTTAATGTATATATGTGTCCATGTGTTAATGTATCTCTATGTACATGTGTTAATGTATGTCTTTGTCCATGTGTTAATGTATGTTTATGTACATGTGTTAATGTATATCTATGTCCATGTGTTAATGTATCTCTATGTACATGTGTTAATGTATTTCTATGTCCATGTGTTAATGTATGTCTGTTTCCATGTGTTAATGTATGTCTATGACCATGTGTTAATGTATCTCTATGTCCATGTGTTAATTTATATCTATGTCCATGTGTTAATGTATCTCTATGTCCGTGTGTTAATGTATGTCTGTGTCCATGTGTTAATGTATGTCTATGTCCATGTGTTAATGTATGTCTATGTCCATGTGTTAATGTATGTATGTGTCCATGTGTTAATGTATGTCTGTGTCCATGTGTTAATGTATGTCTATGTCCATGTGTTAATGTATGTCTGTGTCCATGTGTTAATGTATGTCTATGTCCATGTGTTAATGTATGTCTATGTCCATGTGTTAATGTATGTCTATGTACATGTGTTAATGTATGTCTATGTCCATGTGTTAATGTATGTCTATGTCCATGTGTTAATGTATGTCTATGTACATGTGTTAATCTCTATCTATGTCCAAGTGTTAATGTATCTCTATGTACATCTGTTAATGTATGTCTATGTCCATGTGTTAATGTATATCTATGTCCATGTGTTAATGTATATGTATGTCTATGTGTTAATGTATGTCTATGTCCATGTGTTAATGTATATGTATGTCCATGTGTTAATATATCTCTATGTCCGTGTGTTAATGTATGTATGTGTCCATGTGTTAATGTATATCTATGTCCATGTATTAATGTATGTCTATGTCCATGTGTGAATGTATGTCTATATCCATGTGTTAATGTATATCTATATCCATGTGTTAATGTATGTCTATGTCCATGTGTCAATGTATGTCTATGTACATGTGTTAATGTATATATGTGTCCATGTGTTAATGTATCTCTATGTACATGTGTTAATGTATGTCTGTGTCCATTTGTTAATGTATCTCTATGTCCATGTTTTAACGTATATCTCTGTCCATGTGTTAATGTATATCTATGACCATGTGTTAATGTATGTCTATGTCCATGTGTTAATATATATCTATGTCCATGTGTTAATGTATGTCTATGTCCATGTGTTAATGTATGTCTATGTCCATGTGTTAATGTATGTCTATATCCCTGTGTTAATGTATCTCTATGTCCATGTGTTAATGTATGTCTATGTCCATGTGTTAATGTATATCTATGTCCATGTGTTAATGTATGTCTGTGTCCATGTGTTAATGTATATCTACGTCCATGTGTTAATGTATGTCAATGTCCATGTGTTAATGTATATCTATGTCCATGTGTTAATGTATGTCTATGTACATGTGTTAATGTATATCTATGTCCATGTGTTAATGTATGTCTATGTACATGTGTTAATGTATATATGTGTCCATGTGTTAATGTATCTCTATGTACATGTGTTAATGTATGTCTGTGTCCATTTGTTAATGTATCTCTATGTCCATGTGTTAACGTATATCTCTGTCCATGTGTTAATGTATATCTATGACCATGTGTTAATGTATATCTATGTCCATGTGTTAATGTATGTCTATGTACATGAGTTAATGTATGTCTATGTCCATGAGTTAATGTATGTCTATGTCTATGTGTTAATGTATTTCAGTGTCCATGTGTTAATCTATGTCTATGTCCATGTCTTAATGTATGTCTATGTCCATGTGTTAATGTATGTCTATGTCCATGTGTTAATGTATGTCTGTGTCCATGTGTTAACGTATGTCTTTGTCCATGTGTTAATGTATATGTATGTCCATGTGTTAATGCATATCTATGTCCATGTGTTAATGTATGTCTGTTTCCATCTGTTAATGTATGTCTATGTCCATGTATTAATTTATCTCTATGTCCATGTGTTAATGTATATCTATGTCCATGTGTTAATGTATCTCTATGTCCGGGTGTTAATGTATGTCTGTGTCCATGTGTTAATGTATGTCTATGTACATGTGTTAATGTATGTCTATGTCCATGTGTTAATGTATGTCTATGTCCATGAGTTAATGTATGTCTGTTTCCATGTGTTAATGTATGTCTATGTCCATGTGTTAATGTATCTCTATGTCCATGTGTTAATGTATCTCTATGTCTATGCGTTAATGTATGGCTATGTACATGTGTTAATGTATGTATATGCCCATGTGTTAATGTATGACTGTCTCCATGTGTTAATGTATGTCTATGTACATCTGTTAATGTATGTCTATATCCATGTGTTAATGTATGTCTATTTACATGTGTTAATGTATGTCTATGTCCATGTGTTAATGTATGTCTATGTACATGTGTTAATTTATGTCTATGTACATGTGTTAATGTATGTCTATGTCCACGTGTTAATGTATCTCTATGTTCATGTGTTAATGTATGTCTATGTACATGTGTTAATGTATGTCTATGTCCATGTGTTAATGTATGTCTATGTCCATGTGTTAATGTATGTCTGTGTCCATGTGTTAATGTATGTCTCTGTCCATGTGTTAATGTATGTCTATGTCCATGTGTTTATGTATGTCTATGTCCATGTGTTAATGTATGTCTATGTCCATGTGTTAATGTATATCTATGTACATGTGTTAATGTATCTCTATGTCCGTGTGTTAATGTATCTCTATGTACATGTGTTAATGTATGTCTATGTACATGTGTTAATGTATGTCTATGTCCCTGTGTTAATGTATGTCTATGTACATGTGTTAATGTATGTCTGTGTCCATGTGTTAATGTATGTCTGTGTCCATGTGTTAATGTATGTCTATGTACATGTGTTAATTTATGTCTATGTACATGTGTTAATGTATGTCTATGTCCATGTGTTAATGTATATCTATGTACATGTGTTAATATATCTCTATGTCCGTGTGTTAATGTATATCTATGTCCATGTGTTAGTGTATGTCTATGTACATGTGTTAATGTATGTCTATGTACATGTGTTAATATATATCTATGTACATGTGTTAATGTATCTCTATGTCCGTGTGTTAATGTATGTCTATGTCCATGTGTTATTGTATATGTATGTCCATGTGTTAATGTATGTATATGTACATGTGTTAATGTATGTCCATGTCCGTGTGTTAATGTATGTCTATGTCCATGTGTTAATGTATGTCTATGTCCATGTGTTAATGTATCTCTATGTCCATGTGTTAATGTATGTCTGTGTCCATGTGTTAATGTATGTCTATGTCCATGTGTTAATGTATGTCTATGTACATGTGTTAATGTATATATGTGTCCATGTGTTAATGTATCTCTATGTACATGTGTTAATGTATGTCTTTGTCCATGTGTTAATGTATGTTTATGTACATGTGTTAATGTATATCTATGTCCATGTGTTAATGTATCTCTATGTACATGTGTTAATGTATTTCTATGTCCATGTGTTAATGTATGTCTGTTTCCATGTGTTAATGTATGTCTATGACCATGTGTTAATGTATCTCTATGTCCATGTGTTAATTTATATCTATGTCCATGTGTTAATGTATCTCTATGTCCGTGTGTTAATGTATGTCTGTGTCCATGTGTTAATGTATGTCTATGTCCATGTGTTAATGTATGTCTATGTCCATGTGTTAATGTATGTATGTGTCCATGTGTTAATGTATGTCTGTGTCCATGTGTTAATGTATGTCTATGCCCATGTGTTAATGTATGTCTGTGTCCATGTGTTAATGTATGTCTATGTCCATGTGTTAATGTATGTCTATGTCCATGTGTTAATGTATGTCTATGTACATGTGTTAATGTATGTCTATGTCCATGTGTTAATGTATGTCTATGTCCATGTGTTAATGTATGTCTATGTACATGTGTTAATCTCTATCTATGTCCAAGTGTTAATGTATCTCTATGTACATCTGTTAATGTATGTCTATGTCCATGTGTTAATGTATATCTATGTCCATGTGTTAATGTATATGTATGTCTATGTGTTAATGTATGTCTATGTCCATGTGTTAATGTATATGTATGTCCATGTGTTAATATATCTATATGTCCGTGTGTTAATGTATGTATGTGTCCATGTGTTAATGTATATCTATGTCCATGTATTAATGTATGTCTATGTCCATGTGTGAATGTAGGTCTATATCCATGTGTTAATGTATATCTATATCCATGTGTTAATGTATGTCTATGTCCATGTGTTAATGTATGTCTATGTACATGTGTTAATGTATATATGTGTCCATGTGTTAATGTATCTCTATGTACATGTGTTAATGTATGTCTGTGTCCATTTGTTAATGTATCTCTATGTCCATGTTTTAACGTATATCTCTGTCCAGGTGTTAATGTATATCTATGACCATGTGTTAATGTATGTCTATGTCCATGTGTTAATATATATCTATGTCCATGTGTTAATGTATGTCTATGTCCATGTGTTAATGTATGTCTATGTCCATGTGTTAATGTATGTCTATATCCCTGTGTTAATGTATCTCTACGTCCATGTGTTAATGTATGTCTATGTCCATGTGTTAATGTATATCTATGTCCATGTGTTAATGTATGTCTGTGTCCATGTGTTAATGTATATCTACGTCCATGTGTTAATGTATATCTATGTCCACGTGTTAATGTATGTCTATGTACATGTGTTAATGTATATATGTGTCCATGTGTTAATGTATCTCTAAGTACATGTGTTAATGTATATCTGTGTCCATTTGTTAATGTATCTCTATGTCCATGTGTTAACGTATATCTCTGTCCATGTGTTAATGTATATCTATGACCATGTGTTAATGTATATCTATGTCCATGTGTTAATGTATGTCTATGTACATGTGTTAATGTATGTCTATGTCCATGAGTTAATGTATGTCTATGTCTATGTGTTAATGTATTTCAGTGTCCATGTGTTAATCTATGTCTATGTCCATGTCTTAATGTATGTCTATGTCCATGTGTTAATGTATGTCTATGTCCATGTGTTAATGTATGTCTGTGTCCATCTGTTAACGTATGTCTTTGTCCATGTGTTAATGTATATGTATGTCCATGTGTTAATGCATATCTATGTCCATGTGTTAATGTATGTCAATGTCCATGTGTTAACGTATCTCTATGTCCGTGTGTTAATGTATGTATGTGTCCATGTGTTAATGTATATCTATGTCCATGTATTAATGTATGTCTATGTCCATGTGTGAATGTATGTCTATATCCATGTGTTAATGTATATCTATATGCATGTGTTAATGTATGTCTATGTCCATGTGTTAATGTATGTCTATGTACATGTGTTAATGTATATATGTGTCCATGTGTTAATGTATCTCTATGTACATGTGTTAATGTATGTCAGTGTCCATGTGTTAATGTATGTCTGTGTCCATGTGTTAGTGTATGTCTATGTGCATGTGTTAATGTATGTCTATTTCCATGTGTTAATGTATGTCTGTGTCCATGTGTTAATGTATGTCTGTGTCCATGGGTTAATCTATGTCTATGTCCATGTCTTAATGTATGTCTATGTCCATGTGTTAATGTATGTCTATGTCCATGTGTTAATGTATGTCTGTGTCCATGTCTTAATGTATGTCTTTGTCAATGTGTTAATGTATATGTATGTCCATGTGTTAATGTATATCTATGTCCATGTGTTAGGGTATGTCAATGTCCATGTGTTAATGTATGTCTGTGACCATGTGTTAATGTATGTCTATGTACATGTGTTAATGTATGTCTATGTCCATGTGTTAATGTATGTCTATGTACATGTGTTAATGTATGTCTGTGTCCATGTGTTAATGTATGTATGTGTCCATGTGTTAATGTATGTCTATGTCCATGTGTTAATGTATGTCTATGTACATGTGTTAATGTATGTCTATGTCCATGTGTTAATGTATGTCTATGTCCATGTGTTAATGTATGTCTACGTACATGTGTTAATGTATATCTATGTCCATGTGTTAATGTATGTCTATGTACATGTGTTAATGTATATATGTGTCCATGTGTTAATGTATCTCTATGTACATGTGTTAATGTATGTCTGTGTCCATTTGTTAATGTATCTCTATGTCCATGTGTTAACGTATATCTCTGTCCATGTGTTAATGTATATCTATGACCATGTGTTAATGTATATCTATGTCCATGTGTTAATGTATGTCTATGTACATGTGTTAATGTATGTCTATGTCCATGAGTTAATGTATGTCTATGTCTATGTGTTAATGTATGTCAGTGTCCATGTGTTAATCTATGTCTGTGTCCATGTGTTAATGTATGTCTATGTCCATGTGTTAATGTATGTCTATGTCCATGTGTTAATGTATGTCTGTGTCCATGTGTTAACGTATGTCTTTGTCCATGTGTTAATGTATATGTATGTCCATGTGTTAATGCATATCTATGTCCATGTGTTAATGTATGTCAATGTCCATGTGTTAACGTATCTCTATGTCCGTGTGTTAATGTATGTATGTGTCCATGTGTTAATGTATATCTATGTCCATGTATTAATGTATGTCTATGTCCATGTGTGAATGTATGTCTATATCCATGTGTTAATGTATATCTATATCCATGTGTTAATGTATGTCTATGTCCATGTGTTAATGTATGTCTATGTACATGTGTTAATGTATATATGTGTCCATGTGTTAATGTATCTCTATGTACATGTGTTAATGTATGTCAGTGTCCATGTGTTAATGTATGTCTGTGTCCATGTGTTAATGTATGTCTATGTGCATGTGTTAATGTATGTCTATTTCCATGTGTTAATGTATGTCTGTGTCCATGTGTTAATGTATGTCTGTGTCCATGGGTTAATCTATGTCTATGTCCATGTGTTAATGTATGTCTATGTCCATGTGTTAATGTATGTCTATGTCCATGTGTTAATGTATGTCTGTGTCCATGTCTTAATGTATGTCTTTGTCAATGTGTTAATGTATATGTATGTCCATGTGTTAATGTATATCTATGTCCATGTGTTAGGGTATGTCAATGTCCATGTGTTAATGTATGTCTGTGTCCATGTGTTAATGTATGTCTATGTACATGTGTTAATGTATGTCTATGTCCATGTGTTAATGTATGTCTATGTACATGTGTTAATGTATTTCTGTGTCCATGTGTTAATGTATGTATGTGTCCATGTGTTAATGTATGTCTATGTCCATGTGTTAATGTATGTCTATGTACATGTGTTAATGTATGTCTATGTCCATGTGTTAATGTATGTCTATGTCCATGTGTTAATGTATGTCTATGTAGATGGGTTAATGTCTATCTATGTCCATGTGTTAATGTATCTCTATGTACATGTGTTAATGTATGTCTATGTCCATGTGTTAATGAATATCTATGTCCATGTGTTAATGTATATCTATGTACATGTGTTAATGTATATCTATGTCTATGTGTTAATGTATATGTATGTCTATGTGTTAATGTATGTCTATGTCCATGTTTTAATGTATATCTATGTCCATGTGTTAATGTATCTCTATGTCCGTGTGTTAATGTATGTATGTGTCCATGTGGTAATGTATGTCTATGTCCATGTATTAATGTATGTCTATGTCCATGTGTTAATGTATGTCTATGTCCATGTGTTAATGTATATCTCTGTCCATTTGTTAATGTATCTCTATGTCCATGTGTTAATGTATATCTATGTCCATGCGTTAATGTATGTCTATGTCCATGTGTTAATGTATATCTATGTCCATGTATTAATGTATGTCTATGTCCATGTGTTAATGTATGTCTATGTCCATGTGTTAATGTATGTCTATATCCATGTGTTAATGTATATCTATGTCCATGTGTTAATGTATGTCTGTGTCCATGTGTTAATGTAAATCTACGTTCATGTGTTAATGTATGTCTATGTCCTTGTGTTAATGTATGTCTATGTCCATGTGTTAATTTATGTCTATGTACATGTGTTAATGTATATCTATGTACATGTGTTAAAGTATCTCTGTGTCTATGTTTTAATGTATATCTATGTCCATGTGTTAATGTGTGTCTATGTCCATGTGTTAATGTATGTCTATGTACGTGTGTAAATGTATGTCTATGTCCATGTGTTAATGTATGTCTATGTCTATGTGTTAATGTATGTCTGTTTCCATGTGTTAATGTATGTCTATGTCCATGTGTTAATGTATGTCTATGTACATGTGTTAATGTATATCTATGTCCATGTGTTAATGTATATCTATGTACATGTGTTAATGTATATCTATGTCTATGTGTTAATGTATATGTATGTCTATGTGTTAATGTATGTCTATGTCCATGTGTTAACGTATATGTATGTCCATGTGTTAATATATCTCTATGTCCGTGTGTTAATGTATGTATGTGTCCATGTGTTAATGTATATCTATGTCCATGTATTAATGTATATCTATGTCCATGTGTGAATGTATGTCTATATCCATTTGTTAATGTATATCTATATCCATGTGTTAATGTATGTCTATGTCCATGTGTTAATGTATGTCTATGTACATGTGTTAATGTATATATGTGTCCATGTGTTAATGTATCTCTATGTACATGTGTTAATGTATGTCTGTGTCCATTTGTTAATGTATCTCTATGTCCATGTGTTAACGTATATCTCTGTCCATGTGTTAATGTATATCTATGTCCATGTATTAATGTATGTCTATGTCCATGTGTTAATGTATGTCTATGTCCATGTGTTAATGTATGTCTATGTCCATGTGTTAATGTATGTCTATGTCCATGTGTTAATGTATGTCTATATCCATGTGTTAATGTATGTCTGTGTCCATGTGTTAATGTATATCTACGTCCATGTGTTAATGTATGTCTATGTCCATGTGTTAATGTATGTCTATGTCCATGTGTTAATGTATGCTTATGTACATGTGTTAATGTATGTCTGTGTCCATTTGTTAATGTATCTCTATGTCCATGTGTTAACGTATATCTCTGTCCATGTGTTAATGTATATCTATGTCCATGTGTTAATGTATATCTATGTCCATGTGTTAATGTATGTCTATGTGTATGTGTTAATGTATGTCTGTGTCCATGTGTTAATGTATGTCTATGTCCATGTGTTAATGTATGTCTATGTACATGTGTTAATGTATGTCAACGCCCATGTGTTAATGTATCTCTATGTACATGTGTTTATGTATATCTATGTACATGTGTTAATGTATGTCTGTGTCCATGTGTTAATGTATGTCTATATCCATGTGTTCATGTATGTCTATGTCCATGTGTTAATGTATGTCTGTGTCCATGTGTTAATGTATGTCTATGTCCATGTGTTAATGTATATGTATGTCCATGTGTTAATGTATATATATATATCCATGTGTTAATGTATGTCAATGTCCATGTGTTAATGTATGTCTATGTCCATGTGTTAATGTATGTCTATGTCCATGTGTTAATGTATGTCTGTGTGCATGTGTTAATGTATGTCTATATACATCTGTTAATTTATGTCTATGTCCATGTGTTAATGTATGTCTATGTACATGTGTTAATGTATGTCTGCGTCCATGTGTTAATGTATGTCTGTGTCCATGTGTTAATGTATGTCTATGGACATGTGTTAATTTATGTCTATGTACATGTGTTAATATATGTCTATGTACATGTGTTAATGTATATCTATGTACATGTGTTAATGTATATCTATGTCCACGTGTTAATGTATCTCTATGTACATGTGTTAATGTATGTCTATGTACATGTGTTAATGTATGTCTATGTCCATGTGTTAATGTATATCTATGTCCATGTGTTAATGTATGTCTGTGTCCATGTGTTAATGTATGTCTATGTCCATGTGTTAATATATGTCTATGTCCATGTGTTAATGTATGTCTATGTCCATGTGTTAATGTATGTCTGTGTCCATGTGTTAATGTATGTCTGTGTCCATCTGTTAATGTATGTCTATGTCCATGTGTTAATGTATGTCTATGTCCATGTGTTAATATGTGTCTATGTCCATGTGTTAATGTATGTCTATGTACATGTGTTAATGTATATCTATGTCCATGTGTTAATGTGTGTCTATGTCCATGTGTTAATGTATGTCTGTGTACATGTGTTAATGTATGTCTACGTACATGTGTTAATGTGTGTCTATGTCCATGTGTTAATGTATGTCTATGTACATGTGTTAATGTATGTCTATGTCCATGTGTTAATGTATGTCTATGTCCATGTGTTAATGTATGTCTATGTCCATGTGTTAATGTATGTCTGTGTCCATGTGTTAATGTATGTCTATGTCCATGTGTTAATGTATATGTATGTCCATGTGTTAATGTATGTCTGTGTCCATGTGTTAATGTATGTCTGTGTCCATGTGTTAATGTATGTCTATGTCCAAGTGTTAATGTAAGTCTATGTCCATGTGTTAACGTATGTCTATGTCCATGTCTTAATGTATATCTATGTCCATGTGTTAATGTATCTCTATGTCCGTTTGTTAATGTATGTCTATGTCCATGTGTTAATGTATATGTATGTCCATGAATTAATGTATGTCTATGTCCATGTGTTAATGTATATCTATGTACATGTGTTAATGTATGTCTATGTCCATGTGTTAATGTATCTCTATGTCCATGTGTTAATGTATATCTATGTCCATGTGTTAATGTGTGTCTATGTCCATGTGTTAATGTATGTCTATTTCCATGTGTTAATGTATGTCTGTGTCCATGTGTTAATGTATGTCAGTGTCCATGTGTTAATCTATGTCTATGTCCATGTGTTAATGTATGTCTATGTCCATGTGTTAATGTATGTCTATGTCCATGTGTTAATGTATGTCTGTGTTCATGTGTTAACGTATGTCTTTGTCCATGTGTTAATGTATATGTATGTCCATGTGTTAATGCATATCTATGTCCATTTGTTAATGTATGTCAATGTCCATGTGTTAATGTATGTCTATGTCCATGTGTTAATGTATGTCTATGTCCATGTGTTAGTGTATGTCAATGTCCATGTGTTAATGTATGTCTGTGTCCATGTGTTAATGTATGTCTATGTACATGTGTTAATGTATGTCTATGTCCATGTGTTAATGTATGTCTATGTACATGTGTTAATGTATGTCTGTGTCCATGTGTTAATGTATATATGTGTCCATGTGTTAATGTATGTCTATGTCCATGTGTTAATGTATGTCTATGTACTTGTGTTAATGTATGTCTATGTCCATGTGTTAATGTATGTCTATGTCCATGTGTTAATGTATGTCTATGTACATGGGTTAATGTCTATCTATGTCCATGTGTTAATGTATCTCTATGTACATGTGTTAATGTATTGCAATGTCCATGTGTTAATGAATATCTATGTCCATGTGTTAATGTATATCTATGTACATGTGTTAATGTATTGCAATGTCCATGTGTTAATGAATATCTATGTCCATGTGTTAATGTATATCTATGTACATGTGTTAATGTATATCTATGTCTATGTGTTAATGTATATCTATGTCCATGTATTAATGTATGTCTATGTCCATGTGTTAATGTATGTCTATGTCCATGTGTTAATGTATGTCTATATCCATGTGTTAATGTATATCTATGTCCATTCGTTAATGTATGTCTGTGTCCATGTGTTAATGTAAATCTACGTCCATGTGTTAATGTATGTCTATGTCCTTGTGTTAATGTATGTCTATGTCCATGTGTTAATGTATGCCTATGTACATGTGTTAATGTATATCTATGTACATGTGTTAAAGTATGTCTGTGTCCATGTTTTAATGTATATCTATGTCCATGTGTTAATGTGTGTCTATGTCCATGTGTTAATGTATGTCTATGTACATGTGTTAATGTATGACTATGTCCATGTGTTAATGTATGTCAATGTCAATGTGTTAACGTATGTCTGTGTCCATGTGTTAATGTATGTCTATGTCCATGTGCTAATGTATGTCTATGTACATGTGTTAATGTATGTCAATGTCCATGTGTTAATGTATCTCTATGTACATGTGTTTATGTATGTCTATGTACATGTGTTAATGTATGTCTGTGTCCATGTGTTAATGTAAGTCTATGTCCATGTGTTAATGTATGTCAATGTCCATGGGTTAATGTATGTCTGTGTCCATGTGTTAATGTATGTCTATGTCCATGTGTTAATGTATATGTATGTCCATGTGTTAATGTATATCTATATCCATGTGTTAATGTATGGCAATGTCCATGTGTTAATGTATGACTGTGTCCATGTGTTAATGTATGCCTATGTACATCTGTTAATGTATGTCTATGTCCATGTGTTAATGTATGTCTATGTACATGTGTTAATGTATGTCTGTTTCCATGTGTTAATATATGTCTATGTACATGTGTTAATTTATGTCTATGTACATGTGTTAATATATGTCTATGTACATGTGTTAATGTATATCTATGTACATGTGTTAATGTATGTCTATGTCCATGTGTTAATGTATCTCTATGTACATGTGTTAATGTATGTCTATGTACATGTTATAATGTATGTCTATGTCCATGTGTTAACGTATATCTATGTCCATGTGTTAATGTATGTCTGTGTCCATGTGTTAATCTATGTCTATGTCCATGTGTTAATGTATGTCTATGTCCATGTGATAATGTATGTCTATGTCCATGGGTTAATGTATGTCTGTGTCCATGTGTTAATGTATGTCTGTGTCCATGTGTTAATGTATGTCTATGTCCATGTGTTAATGTATGTCTATGTCCATGTGTTAATATATATCTATGTCCATGTGTTAATGTATGACTATGTACAAGTGTTAATGTATATCTATGTCCATGTTTTAATGTATGTCTGTGTCCATGTGTTAATTTATATCTATGTCCATGTGTTAATGTGTGTCTATGTACATGTGTTAATGTATGTCTATGTCCATGTGTTAATGTATCTCTATGTACATGTGTTAATGTATGTCTATGTACATGTGTTAATGTATGTCTATGTCCATGTGTTAATGTATGTCTATGTTCATATGTTAATTCATGTCTATGTCCATGTGTTAATGTATGTCTATTTCCATGTGTTAATGTATGTCTATGTACATGTGTTAATGTATGTCTATGTCCATTTGTTAATGTATGTCTGTGTGCATGTGTTAATGTATGTCTGTGTCCATGTGTTAATGTATGTCTATGTCCATGTGTTAATGTATATGTATGTCCATGTGTTAATGTATATCTATGTCCATGTGTTAATGTATGTCAATGTCCATGTGTTAATGTATGTCTATATCCATGTGTTAATTTATGTCTATGTGAATGTGTTAATGTATGTCTATGTACATGTTTTAATGTATATCTATGTGCATGTGTTAATGTATGTCTATGTCCACGTGTTAATGTATCTCTATGTACATGTGTTAATGTATGTCTATGTACATGTGTTAATGTATGTCTATGTCCATGTGTTAATGTATTTCTATGTCCATGTGTTAATGTATGTCTGTGTCCATGTGTTAATGTATGTCTGTGTCCATGTGTTAATGTATGTATATGTCCAAGTGTTAATGTATGTCTATGTCCATGTGTTAATCTATGTCTATGTCCATGTGTTAATGTATATCTATGTCCATGTGTTAATGTATCTCTATGTCCGTTTGTTAATGTATGTCTATGTTCATGTGTTAATGTATATGTATGTCCATGTGTTAATGTATGTCTATGTCCATGTGTTAATGTATGTCTATGTACGTGTGTTAATGTATGTCTATGTCCATGTGTTAATGTATGTCTATGTCTATGTGTTAATGTATGTCTGTTTCCATGTGTTAATGTATGTCTATGTCCATGTGTTAATGTATGTCTATGTACATGTGTTAATGTATATCTATGTCCATGTGTTAATGTATATCTATGTACATGTGTTAATGTATATCTATGTCTATGTGTTAATGTATATGTATGTCTATGTGTTAATGTATGTCTATGTCCATGTGTTAACGTATATGTATGTCCATGTGTTAATATATCTCTATGTCCGTGTGTTAATGTATGTATGTGTCCATGTGTTAATGTATATCTATGTCCATGTATTAATGTATATCTATGTCCATGTGTGAATGTATGTCTATATCCATTTGTTAATGTATATCTATATCCATGTGTTAATGTATGTCTATGTCCATGTGTTAATGTATGTCTATGTACATGTGTTAATGTATATATGTGTCCATGTGTTAATGTATCTCTATGTACATGTGTTAATGTATGTCTGTGTCCATTTGTTAATGTATCTCTATGTCCATGTGTTAACGTATATCTCTGTCCATGTGTTAATGTATATCTATGTCCATGTATTAATGTATGTCTATGTCCATGTGTTAATGTATGTCTATGTCCATGTGTTAATGTATGTCTATGTCCATGTGTTAATGTATGTCTATGTCCATGTGTTAATGTATGTCTATATCCATGTGTTAATGTATGTCTGTGTCCATGTGTTAATGTATATCTACGTCCATGTGTTAATGTATGTCTATGTCCATGTGTTAATGTATGTCTATGTCCATGTGTTAATGTATGCTTATGTACATGTGTTAATGTATGTCTGTGTCCATTTGTTAATGTATCTCTATGTCCATGTGTTAACGTATATCTCTGTCCATGTGTTAATGTATATCTATGTCCATGTGTTAATGTATATCTATGTCCATGTGTTAATGTATGTCTATGTGTATGTGTTAATGTATGTCTGTGTCCATGTGTTAATGTATGTCTATGTCCATGTGTTAATGTATGTCTATGTACATGTGTTAATGTATGTCAACGCCCATGTGTTAATGTATCTCTATGTACATGTGTTTATGTATATCTATGTACATGTGTTAATGTATGTCTGTGTCCATGTGTTAATGTATGTCTATATCCATGTGTTCATGTATGTCTATGTCCATGTGTTAATGTATGTCTGTGTCCATGTGTTAATGTATGTCTATGTCCATGTGTTAATGTATATGTATGTCCATGTGTTAATGTATATATATATATCCATGTGTTAATGTATGTCAATGTCCATGTGTTAATGTATGTCTATGTCCATGTGTTAATGTATGTCTATGTCCATGTGTTAATGTATGTCTGTGTGCATGTGTTAATGTATGTCTATATACATCTGTTAATTTATGTCTATGTCCATGTGTTAATGTATGTCTATGTACATGTGTTAATGTATGTCTGCGTCCATGTGTTAATGTATGTCTGTGTCCATGTGTTAATGTATGTCTATGGACATGTGTTAATTTATGTCTATGTACATGTGTTAATATATGTCTATGTACATGTGTTAATGTATATCTATGTACATGTGTTAATGTATATCTATGTCCACGTGTTAATGTATCTCTATGTACATGTGTTAATGTATGTCTATGTACATGTGTTAATGTATGTCTATGTCCATGTGTTAATGTATATCTATGTCCATGTGTTAATGTATGTCTGTGTCCATGTGTTAATGTATGTCTATGTCCATGTGTTAATATATGTCTATGTCCATGTGTTAATGTATGTCTATGTCCATGTGTTAATGTATGTCTGTGTCCATGTGTTAATGTATGTCTGTGTCCATCTGTTAATGTATGTCTATGTCCATGTGTTAATGTATGTCTATGTCCATGTGTTAATATGTGTCTATGTCCATGTGTTAATGTATGTCTATGTACATGTGTTAATGTATATCTATGTCCATGTGTTAATGTGTGTCTATGTCCATGTGTTAATGTATGTCTGTGTACATGTGTTAATGTATGTCTACGTACATGTGTTAATGTGTGTCTATGTCCATGTGTTAATGTATGTCTATGTACATGTGTTAATGTATGTCTATGTCCATGTGTTAATGTATGTCTATGTCCATGTGTTAATGTATGTCTATGTCCATGTGTTAATGTATGTCTGTGTCCATGTGTTAATGTATGTCTATGTCCATGTGTTAATGTATATGTATGTCCATGTGTTAATGTATGTCTGTGTCCATGTGTTAATGTATGTCTGTGTCCATGTGTTAATGTATGTCTATGTCCAAGTGTTAATGTAAGTCTATGTCCATGTGTTAACGTATGTCTATGTCCATGTCTTAATGTATATCTATGTCCATGTGTTAATGTATCTCTATGTCCGTTTGTTAATGTATGTCTATGTCCATGTGTTAATGTATATGTATGTCCATGAATTAATGTATGTCTATGTCCATGTGTTAATGTATATCTATGTACATGTGTTAATGTATGTCTATGTCCATGTGTTAATGTATCTCTATGTCCATGTGTTAATGTATATCTATGTCCATGTGTTAATGTGTGTCTATGTCCATGTGTTAATGTATGTCTATTTCCATGTGTTAATGTATGTCTGTGTCCATGTGTTAATGTATGTCAGTGTCCATGTGTTAATCTATGTCTATGTCCATGTGTTAATGTATGTCTATGTCCATGTGTTAATGTATGTCTATGTCCATGTGTTAATGTATGTCTGTGTTCATGTGTTAACGTATGTCTTTGTCCATGTGTTAATGTATATGTATGTCCATGTGTTAATGCATATCTATGTCCATTTGTTAATGTATGTCAATGTCCATGTGTTAATGTATGTCTATGTCCATGTGTTAATGTATGTCTATGTCCATGTGTTAGTGTATGTCAATGTCCATGTGTTAATGTATGTCTGTGTCCATGTGTTAATGTATGTCTATGTACATGTGTTAATGTATGTCTATGTCCATGTGTTAATGTATGTCTATGTACATGTGTTAATGTATGTCTGTGTCCATGTGTTAATGTATATATGTGTCCATGTGTTAATGTATGTCTATGTCCATGTGTTAATGTATGTCTATGTACTTGTGTTAATGTATGTCTATGTCCATGTGTTAATGTATGTCTATGTCCATGTGTTAATGTATGTCTATGTACATGGGTTAATGTCTATCTATGTCCATGTGTTAATGTATCTCTATGTACATGTGTTAATGTATTGCAATGTCCATGTGTTAATGAATATCTATGTCCATGTGTTAATGTATATCTATGTACATGTGTTAATGTATATCTATCTCTATGTGTTAATGTATATCTATGTCTATGTGTTAATGTATGTCTATGTCCATGTGTTAATGTATATGTATGTCCATGTGTTAATGTATCTCTATGTCCGTGTGTTAATGTATGTATGTGTCCATGTGGTAATGTATGTCTAGGTCCATGTATTAATGTATGTCTATGTCCACGTGTTAATGTATATCTCTGTCCATTTGTTAATGTATCTCTATGTCCATGTGTTAATGTATATCTCTGTCCATGTGTTAATGTATATCTATGTACATGTGTTAATGTATCTCTATGTCCATGTGTTAATGTATATCTATGTCCATGTATTAATGTATGTCTATGTCCATGTGTTAATGTATGTCTATGTCCATGTGTTAATGTATGTCTATATCCATGTGTTAATGTATATCTATGTCCATTCGTTAATGTATGTCTGTGTCCATGTGTTAATGTAAATCTACGTCCATGTGTTAATGTATGTCTATGTCCTTGTGTTAATGTATGTCTATGTCCATGTGTTAATGTATGCCTATGTACATGTGTTAATGTATATCTATGTACATGTGTTAAAGTATGTCTGTGTCCATGTTTTAATGTATATCTATGTCCATGTGTTAATGTGTGTCTATGTCCATGTGTTAATGTATGTCTATGTACATGTGTTAATGTATGACTATGTCCATGTGTTAATGTATGTCAATGTCTATGTGTTAACGTATGTCTGTGTCCATGTGTTAATGTATGTCTATGTCCATGTGCTAATGTATGTCTATGTACATGTGTTAATCTATGTCAATGTCCATGTGTTAATGTATCTCTATGTACATGTGTTTATGTATGTCTATGTACATGTGTTAATGTATGTCTGTGTCCATGTGTTAATGTAAGTCTATGTCCATGTGTTAATGTATGTCAATGTCCATGGGTTAATGTATGTCTGTGTCCATGTGTTAATGTATGTCTATGTCCATGTGTTAATGTATATGTATGTCCATGTGTTAATGTATATCTATATCCATGTGTTAATGTATGGCAATGTCCATGTGTTAATGTATGACTGTGTCCATGTGTTAATGTATGCCTATGTACATCTGTTAATGTATGTCTATGTCCATGTGTTAATGTATGTCTATGTACATGTGTTAATGTATGTCTGTTTCCATGTGTTAATATATGTCTATGTACATGTGTTAATTTATGTCTATGTACATGTGTTAATATATGTCTATGTACATGTGTTAATGTATATCTATGTACATGTGTTAATGTATGTCTATGTCCATGTGTTAATGTATCTCTATGTACATGTGTTAATGTATGTCTATGTACATGTTATAATGTATGTCTATGTCCATGTGTTAACGTATATCTATGTCCATGTGTTAATGTATGTCTGTGTCCATGTGTTAATCTATGTCTATGTCCATGTGTTAATGTATGTCTATGTCCATGTGATAATGTATGTCTATGTCCATGGGTTAATGTATGTCTGTGTCCATGTGTTAATGTATGTCTGTGTCCATGTGTTAATGTATGTCTATGTCCATGTGTTAATGTATGTCTATGTCCATGTGTTAATATATATCTATGTCCATGTGTTAATGTATGACTATGTACAAGTGTTAATGTATATCTATGTCCATGTTTTAATGTATGTCTGTGTCCATGTGTTAATTTATATCTATGTCCATGTGTTAATGTGTGTCTATGTACATGTGTTAATGTATGTCTATGTCCATGTGTTAATGTATCTCTATGTACATGTGTTAATGTATGTCTATGTACATGTGTTAATGTATGTCTATGTCCATGTGTTAATGTATGTCTATGTTCATGTGTTAATTTATGTCTATGTCCATGTGTTAATGTATGTCTATTTCCATGTGTTAATGTATGTCTATGTACATGTGTTAATGTATGTCTATGTCCATTTGTTAATGTATGTCTGTGTGCATGTGTTAATGTATGTCTGTGTCCATGTGTTAATGTATGTCTATGTCCATGTGTTAATGTATATGTATGTCCATGTGTTAATGTATATCTATGTCCATGTGTTAATGTATGTCAATGTCCATGTGTTAATGTATGTCTATATCCATGTGTTAATTTATGTCTATGTGAATGTGTTAATGTATGTCTATGTACATGTTTTAATGTATATCTATGTGCATGTGTTAATGTATGTCTATGTCCACGTGTTAATGTATCTCTATGTACATGTGTTAATGTATGTCTATGTACATGTGTTAATGTATGTCTATGTCCATGTGTTAATGTATTTCTATGTCCATGTGTTAATGTATGTCTGTGTCCATGTGTTAATGTATGTCTGTGTCCATGTGTTAATGTATGTATATGTCCAAGTGTTAATGTATGTCTATGTCCATGTGTTAATCTATGTCTATGTCCATGTGTTAATGTATATCTATGTCCATGTGTTAATGTATCTCTATGTCCGTTTGTTAATGTATGTCTATGTTCATGTGTTAATGTATATGTATGTCCATGTGTTAATGTATGTCTATGTCCATGTGTTAATGTATATCTATGTACATGTGTTAATGTATGTCTATGTCCATGTGTTAATGTATCTCTATGTCCATGTGTTAATGTATATCTATGTCCATGTGTTAATGTATGTATGTGTCCATGTGTTAATGTATGTCTATGTACATGTGGTAATGTATGTCTATGTCTATGTGTTAATGTATGTCTATGTACACGTGTTAATTTACGTCTATGTACATGTGTTAATGTATATCTATGTACATGTGTTAATGTATATCTATGTACATGTGTTAATATATCTCTATATCCGTGTGTTAATGTATGACTGTGTCCATGTGTTAATGTATGTCTATGTACATCTGTTAATGTATGTCTATGTCCATGTGTTAATGTATGTCTATGTACATGTGTTAATGTATGTCTGTGTCCATGTGTTAATGTATGTATGTGTCCATGTGTTAATGTATGTCTATGTACATGTGTTAATTTATGTCTATGTACATGTGTTAATGTATGACTATGTCCACGTGTTAATGTATCTCTATGTACATGTGTTAATGTATGTCTATGTACATGTGTTAATGTATGTCTATGTCCATGTATTAATGTATATCTCTGTCCATGTGTTAATGTATGTCTGTGTCCATGTGTTAATGTATGTCTATGTCCATGTGTTAATATATGTCTATGTCCATGTGTTAATGTATGTCTATGTCCATGTGTTAATGTATGTCTGTGTCCATGTGTTAATGTATGTCTGTGTCCATCTGTTAATGTATGTCTATGTCCATGTGTTAATGTATGTCTATGTCCATGTGTTAATATATGTCTATGTCCATGTGTTAATGTATGTCTATGTACATGTGTTAATGTATATATATGTCCATGTTTTAATGTATGTCTGTGTCCATGTGTTAATGTATATCTATGTCCATGTGTTAATGTGTGTCTATGTGCATGTGTTAATGTATGTCTGTGTACATGTGTTAATGTATGTCTATGTACATGTGTTAATGTGTGTCTATGTCCATGTGTTAATGTATGTCTATGTACATGTGTTAATGTATGTCTATGTCCATGTGTTAATGTATGTCTATGTTCATGTGTTAATGTATGTCTGTGTCCATGTGTTAATGTATGTCTATGTCCATGTGTTAATGTATGTCTATGTCCATGTGTTAATCAAAGTCTGTGTCCATGTGTTAATGTATGTCTATGTCCATGTGTTAATGTATATGTATGTCCATGTGTTAATGTATATCTATGTCCATGTGTTAATGTATGTCAATGTCCATGTGTTAATGTATGTCTGTGTCCATGTGTTAATGTATGTCTATGTACATGTGTTAATTCATGTCTATGTACATGTGTTAATGTATGTCTATGTACATGTGTTAATGTATGTCTATGTCCATGTGTTAATGTATGTCTATGTCCATGTGTTAATGTATGTCTGTGTCCATGTGTTAATGTATGTCTGTGACCATGTGTTAATATATGTCTATGTCCAAGTGTTAATGTTTTCTATGTCCATGGGTTAACGTATGTCTATGTCCATGTCTTAATGAATATGTATGTCCATGTGTTAATGTATATCTATGTCCATGTGTTAATGTATGTCAATGTCCATGTGTTAATGTATGACTGTGTCCATGTGTTAATATATGTCTATGTACATCTGTTAATGTATGTCTATATCCATGTGTTAATGTATGTCTATGTACATGTGTTAATGTATGTCTCTGTCCATGTGTTAATGTATGTCTGTGACCATGTGTTAATGTATGTCTATGTACACGTGTTAATTTATGTCTATGTGAATGTGTTAATGTATGTCTATGTACATGTGTTAATGTATATCTATGTACATGTGTTAATGTATGTCTATGTCCACGTGTTAATGTATGTCTATGTACATGTGTTAATGTATGTATATGTACATGTGTTAACGTATGTCTATGTCCATGTGTTAATGTATGTCTATGTCCATGTGTTAATGTATGTCTGTGTCCATCTGTTAATGTATGTCTATGTCCATGTGTTAATGTATGTATATGTCCATGTGTTAATGTATATCTATGTCCATGTGTTAATGTATCTCTATGTCCGTTTGTTAATGTATGTCTATGTCCATGTGTTAATGTATATGTATGTCCATGTGTTAATGTATGTCTATGTCCATGTGTTAATGTATATCTATGTACATGTGTTAATGTATGTCTATGTCCATGTGTTAATGTATCTCTATGTCCATGTGTTAATGTATGTCTATATCCATGTGTTAATGTATGTCTATGTACATGTGTTAATGTATGTCTCTGTCCATGTGTTAATGTATGTCTGTGTCCATGTGTTAATGTATGTCTATGTACACGTGTTAATTTATGTCTATGTGAATGTGTTAATGTATGTCTATGTACATGTGTTAATGTATATCTATGTACATGTGTTAATGTATGTCTATGTCCACGTGTTAATGTATGTCTATGTACATGTGTTAATGTATGTCTATGTACATGTGTTAACGTATGTCTATGTCCATGTGTTAATGTATGTCTATGTCCATGTGTTAATGTATGTCTGTGTCCATGTGTTAATGTATGTCTGTGTCCATGTGTTAATGTATGTCTATGTCCATGTGTTAATGTATATCTATGTCCATGTGTTAATGTATCTCTATGTCCGTTTGTTAATGTATGTCTATGTCCATGTGTTAATGTATATGTATGTCCATGTGTTAATGTATGTCTATGTCCATGTGTTAATGTATATCTATGTACATGTGTTAATGTATGTCTATGTCCATGTGTTAATGTATCTCTATGTCCATGTGTTAATGTATATCTATGTCCATGTGTTAATGTGTGTCTATGTCCATGTGTTAATGTATGTCTGTGTCCATGTGTTAATGTATGTCTATGTCCATGTGTTAATGTATGTCTGTGTCCATGTGTTAATGTATGTCTATGTACATGTGTTAATTTACGTCTATGTAAATGTGTTAATGTATATCTATGTACATGTGTTAATGTATATCTATGTACATGTGTTAATGTATCTCTATGTCCGTGTGTTAATGTATGTCTATGTCCATGTGTTAATGTATATGTATGTCCATGTGTTACTGTATGTCTATGTGCATGTGTTAATGTACGTCCATGTCCGTGTGTTAATGTATGTCTATGTCCATGTGTTAATGTATCTCTATGTCCATGTGTTAATGTATGTCTATGTCCATGTGTTAATGTATGTCTATGTCCATGTGTTAATGTATATTTTTGTACATGTGTTAATGTATGTCTATGTGCATGTGTTAATGTATGTCTATGTACATGTGTTAATGTATGTCTAGGTCCATGTGTTAATGTATGTCTATGTACATGTGTTAATGTATGTCTATGTCCATGTGTTAATGTATCTCTATGTACATGTGTTAATGTATGTCTATGTCCATGTGTTAATGTATGTCTGTTTCCATGTGTTAATGTCTGTCTATGTCCATGTGTTAACGTATCTCTATGTCCATGTCTTAATGTATCTCTATGTCTATGCGTTAATGTATGTCTATGTACATGTGTTAATGTATGTCTATGCCCATGTGTTAATGTATGACTGTGTCCATATGTTAATGTATGTATATGTACATTTGTTAATGTATGTCTATATCCATGTGTTAATGTATGTCTATGTACATGTGTTAATGTATGTCTGTTTCCATGTGTTAATGTATGTCTGTGTCCATGTGTTAATGTATGTCTATGTACATGTGTTAATGTATATCTATGTACATGTGTTAATGTATGTCTATGTCCACGTGTTAATGTATCTCTATGTACATGTGTTAATGTATGTCTATGTACATGTGTTAATGTATGTCTATGTCCATGTGTTAATGTATGTCTATGTCCATGTGTTAATGTATGTCTGTGTCCATGTGTTAATGTATGTCTGTGACCATGTGTTAATGTATGTCTATGTCCATGTGTTAATGTATGTCTGTGTGCATGTGTTAATGTATGTCTGTGTTCATGTGTTAATGTATGTCTATGTCCATGTGTTAATGTATCTCTATGTCCATGTGTTAATGTATCTCTATGTCCATGTGTTAATGTATCTCTATGTCTATGCGTTAATGTATGTCTATGTCCATGTGTTAATGTATGTCTGTGTCCATGTGTTAATGTATGTCTGTGTCCATGTGTTAATGTATGTCTATGTCCATGTGTTAATGTATCTCTATGTCCATGTGTTAATATATGTCTATGTCCATGTGTTAATGCATATCTATGTCCATGTGTTAATGTATCTCTATGTCCGTTTGTTAATGTATGTCTACGTCCATGTGTTAATGTATATGTATGTCCATGTGTTAATGTATGTCTATGTCCATGTGTTAATGTATATCTATGTACATGTGTTAATGTATGTCCATGTCCGTGTGTTAATGTATCTCTATGTCCGTGTGTTAATTTATGTCTATGTACATGTGTTAATATATGTCTATGTACATGTGTTAATGTATATCTATGTACATGTGTTAATGTATGTCTATGTCCATGTGTTAATGTATCTCTATGTACATGTGTTAATGTATGTCTATGTACATGTTATAATGTATGTCTATGTCCATGTGTTAACGTATATCTATGTCCATGTGTTAATGTATGTCTGTGTCCATGTGTTAATCTATGTCTATGTCCATGTGTTAATGTATGTCTATGTCCATGTGATAATGTATGTCTATGTCCATGGGTTAATGTATGTCTGTGTCCATGTGTTAATGTATGTCTGTGTCCATGTGTTAATGTATGTCTATGTCCATGTGTTAATGTATGTCTATGTCCATGTGTTAATATATATCTATGTCCATGTGTTAATGTATGACTATGTACAAGTGTTAATGTATATCTATGTCCATGTTTTAATGTATGTCTGTGTCCATGTGTTAATTTATATCTATGTCCATGTGTTAATGTGTGTCTATGTACATGTGTTAATGTATGTCTATGTCCATGTGTTAATGTATCTCTATGTACATGTGTTAATGTATGTCTATGTACATGTGTTAATGTATGTCTATGTCCATGTGTTAATGTATGTCTATGTTCATGTGTTAATTTATGTCTATGTCCATGTGTTAATGTATGTCTATTTCCATGTGTTAATGTATGTCTATGTACATGTGTTAATGTATGTCTATGTCCATTTGTTAATGTATGTCTGTGTGCATGTGTTAATGTATGTCTGTGTCCATGTGTTAATGTATGTCTATGTCCATGTGTTAATGTATATGTATGTCCATGTGTTAATGTATATCTATGTCCATGTGTTAATGTATGTCAATGTCCATGTGTTAATGTATGTCTATATCCATGTGTTAATTTATGTCTATGTGAATGTGTTAATGTATGTCTATGTACATGTTTTAATGTATATCTATGTGCATGTGTTAATGTATGTCTATGTCCACGTGTTAATGTATCTCTATGTACATGTGTTAATGTATGTCTATGTACATGTGTTAATGTATGTCTATGTCCATGTGTTAATGTATTTCTATGTCCATGTGTTAATGTATGTCTGTGTCCATGTGTTAATGTATGTCTGTGTCCATGTGTTAATGTATGTATATGTCCAAGTGTTAATGTATGTCTATGTCCATGTGTTAATCTATGTCTATGTCCATGTGTTAATGTATATCTATGTCCATGTGTTAATGTATCTCTATGTCCGTTTGTTAATGTATGTCTATGTTCATGTGTTAATGTATATGTATGTCCATGTGTTAATGTATGTCTATGTCCATGTGTTAATGTATATCTATGTACATGTGTTAATGTATGTCTATGTCCATGTGTTAATGTATCTCTATGTCCATGTGTTAATGTATATCTATGTCCATGTGTTAATGTATGTATGTGTCCATGTGTTAATGTATGTCTATGTACATGTGGTAATGTATGTCTATGTCTATGTGTTAATGTATGTCTATGTACACGTGTTAATTTACGTCTATGTACATGTGTTAATGTATATCTATGTACATGTGTTAATGTATATCTATGTACATGTGTTAATATATCTCTATATCCGTGTGTTAATGTATGACTGTGTCCATGTGTTAATGTATGTCTATGTACATCTGTTAATGTATGTCTATGTCCATGTGTTAATGTATGTCTATGTACATGTGTTAATGTATGTCTGTGTCCATGTGTTAATGTATGTATGTGTCCATGTGTTAATGTATGTCTATGTACATGTGTTAATTTATGTCTATGTACATGTGTTAATGTATGACTATGTCCACGTGTTAATGTATCTCTATGTACATGTGTTAATGTATGTCTATGTACATGTGTTAATGTATGTCTATGTCCATGTATTAATGTATATCTCTGTCCATGTGTTAATGTATGTCTGTGTCCATGTGTTAATGTATGTCTATGTCCATGTGTTAATATATGTCTATGTCCATGTGTTAATGTATGTCTATGTCCATGTGTTAATGTATGTCTGTGTCCATGTGTTAATGTATGTCTGTGTCCATCTGTTAATGTATGTCTATGTCCATGTGTTAATGTATGTCTATGTCCATGTGTTAATATATGTCTATGTCCATGTGTTAATGTATGTCTATGTACATGTGTTAATGTATATATATGTCCATGTTTTAATGTATGTCTGTGTCCATGTGTTAATGTATATCTATGTCCATGTGTTAATGTGTGTCTATGTGCATGTGTTAATGTATGTCTGTGTACATGTGTTAATGTATGTCTATGTACATGTGTTAATGTGTGTCTATGTCCATGTGTTAATGTATGTCTATGTACATGTGTTAATGTATGTCTATGTCCATGTGTTAATGTATGTCTATGTTCATGTGTTAATGTATGTCTGTGTCCATGTGTTAATGTATGTCTATGTCCATGTGTTAATGTATGTCTATGTCCATGTGTTAATCAAAGTCTGTGTCCATGTGTTAATGTATGTCTATGTCCATGTGTTAATGTATATGTATGTCCATGTGTTAATGTATATCTATGTCCATGTGTTAATGTATGTCAATGTCCATGTGTTAATGTATGTCTGTGTCCATGTGTTAATGTATGTCTATGTACATGTGTTAATTCATGTCTATGTACATGTGTTAATGTATGTCTATGTACATGTGTTAATGTATGTCTATGTCCATGTGTTAATGTATGTCTATGTCCATGTGTTAATGTATGTCTGTGTCCATGTGTTAATGTATGTCTGTGACCATGTGTTAATATATGTCTATGTCCAAGTGTTAATGTTTTCTATGTCCATGGGTTAACGTATGTCTATGTCCATGTCTTAATGAATATGTATGTCCATGTGTTAATGTATATCTATGTCCATGTGTTAATGTATGTCAATGTCCATGTGTTAATGTATGACTGTGTCCATGTGTTAATATATGTCTATGTACATCTGTTAATGTATGTCTATATCCATGTGTTAATGTATGTCTATGTACATGTGTTAATGTATGTCTCTGTCCATGTGTTAATGTATGTCTGTGACCATGTGTTAATGTATGTCTATGTACACGTGTTAATTTATGTCTATGTGAATGTGTTAATGTATGTCTATGTACATGTGTTAATGTATATCTATGTACATGTGTTAATGTATGTCTATGTCCACGTGTTAATGTATGTCTATGTACATGTGTTAATGTATGTATATGTACATGTGTTAACGTATGTCTATGTCCATGTGTTAATGTATGTCTATGTCCATGTGTTAATGTATGTCTGTGTCCATCTGTTAATGTATGTCTATGTCCATGTGTTAATGTATGTATATGTCCATGTGTTAATGTATATCTATGTCCATGTGTTAATGTATCTCTATGTCCGTTTGTTAATGTATGTCTATGTCCATGTGTTAATGTATATGTATGTCCATGTGTTAATGTATGTCTATGTCCATGTGTTAATGTATATCTATGTACATGTGTTAATGTATGTCTATGTCCATGTGTTAATGTATCTCTATGTCCATGTGTTAATGTATGTCTATATCCATGTGTTAATGTATGTCTATGTACATGTGTTAATGTATGTCTCTGTCCATGTGTTAATGTATGTCTGTGTCCATGTGTTAATGTATGTCTATGTACACGTGTTAATTTATGTCTATGTGAATGTGTTAATGTATGTCTATGTACATGTGTTAATGTATATCTATGTACATGTGTTAATGTATGTCTATGTCCACGTGTTAATGTATGTCTATGTACATGTGTTAATGTATGTCTATGTACATGTGTTAACGTATGTCTATGTCCATGTGTTAATGTATGTCTATGTCCATGTGTTAATGTATGTCTGTGTCCATGTGTTAATGTATGTCTGTGTCCATGTGTTAATGTATGTCTATGTCCATGTGTTAATGTATATCTATGTCCATGTGTTAATGTATCTCTATGTCCGTTTGTTAATGTATGTCTATGTCCATGTGTTAATGTATATGTATGTCCATGTGTTAATGTATGTCTATGTCCATGTGTTAATGTATATCTATGTACATGTGTTAATGTATGTCTATGTCCATGTGTTAATGTATCTCTATGTCCATGTGTTAATGTATATCTATGTCCATGTGTTAATGTGTGTCTATGTCCATGTGTTAATGTATGTCTGTGTCCATGTGTTAATGTATGTCTATGTCCATGTGTTAATGTATGTCTGTGTCCATGTGTTAATGTATGTCTATGTACATGTGTTAATTTACGTCTATGTAAATGTGTTAATGTATATCTATGTACATGTGTTAATGTATATCTATGTACATGTGTTAATGTATCTCTATGTCCGTGTGTTAATGTATGTCTATGTCCATGTGTTAATGTATATGTATGTCCATGTGTTACTGTATGTCTATGTGCATGTGTTAATGTACGTCCATGTCCGTGTGTTAATGTATGTCTATGTCCATGTGTTAATGTATCTCTATGTCCATGTGTTAATGTATGTCTATGTCCATGTGTTAATGTATGTCTATGTCCATGTGTTAATGTATATTTTTGTACATGTGTTAATGTATGTCTATGTGCATGTGTTAATGTATGTCTATGTACATGTGTTAATGTATGTCTAGGTCCATGTGTTAATGTATGTCTATGTACATGTGTTAATGTATGTCTATGTCCATGTGTTAATGTATCTCTATGTACATGTGTTAATGTATGTCTATGTCCATGTGTTAATGTATGTCTGTTTCCATGTGTTAATGTCTGTCTATGTCCATGTGTTAACGTATCTCTATGTCCATGTCTTAATGTATCTCTATGTCTATGCGTTAATGTATGTCTATGTACATGTGTTAATGTATGTCTATGCCCATGTGTTAATGTATGACTGTGTCCATATGTTAATGTATGTATATGTACATTTGTTAATGTATGTCTATATCCATGTGTTAATGTATGTCTATGTACATGTGTTAATGTATGTCTGTTTCCATGTGTTAATGTATGTCTGTGTCCATGTGTTAATGTATGTCTATGTACATGTGTTAATGTATATCTATGTACATGTGTTAATGTATGTCTATGTCCACGTGTTAATGTATCTCTATGTACATGTGTTAATGTATGTCTATGTACATGTGTTAATGTATGTCTATGTCCATGTGTTAATGTATGTCTATGTCCATGTGTTAATGTATGTCTGTGTCCATGTGTTAATGTATGTCTGTGACCATGTGTTAATGTATGTCTATGTCCATGTGTTAATGTATGTCTGTGTCCATGTGTTAATGTATGTCTGTGTTCATGTGTTAATGTATGTCTATGTCCATGTGTTAATGTATCTCTATGTCCATGTGTTAATGTATCTCTATGTCCATGTGTTAATGTATCTCTATGTCTATGCGTTAATGTATGTCTATGTCCATGTGTTAATGTATGTCTGTGTCCATGTGTTAATGTATGTCTGTGTCCATGTGTTAATGTATGTCTATGTCCATGTGTTAATGTATCTCTATGTCCATGTGTTAATATATGTCTATGTCCATGTGTTAATGCATATCTATGTCCATGTGTTAATGTATCTCTATGTCCGTTTGTTAATGTATGTCTACGTCCATGTGTTAATGTATATGTATGTCCATGTGTTAATGTATGTCTATGTCCATGTGTTAATGTATATCTATGTACATGTGTTAATGTATGTCCATGTCCGTGTGTTAATGTATCTCTATGTCCGTGTGTTAATGTATGTCTGTGTCCATGTGTTAATGTATGTCTATGTACATGTGTTAATGTATCTCTATGTCCATGTGTTAATGTATGTCTATGTCCATGTGTTAATGTATGTCTATGTCCATGTGTTAATGTATATCTGTGTACATGTGTTAATGTATGTCTATGTGCATGTGTTAATGTATGTCTATGTACATGTGTTAATGTATGTCTATGTGCATGTGTTAATGTATGTCTATGTACATGTGTTAATGTATGTCTATGTCCATGTGTTAATGTATCTCTATGTACATGTGTTAATTTATGTCTATGTCCATGTGTTAATGTATGTCTGTTTCCATGTGTTAATGTATGTCTATGACCATGTGTTAATGTATCTCTATGTCCATGTGTTAATGTATCTCTATGTCTATGCGTTAATGTATGTCTATGTACATGTGTTAATGTATGTCTATACCCATCTGTTAATGTATGTCTGTGTCCATGTGTTAATGTATGTCTATGTCCATGTGTTAATGTATGTCTATGTCCATGTGTTAATGTATGTCTATGTCCATGTGTTAATGTATATCTATGTACATGTGTTAATGTATGTCTATGTGCATGTGTTAATGTATGTCTATGTACATGTGTTAATGTATGTCTATGTGCATGTGTTAATGTATGTCTATGTACATGTGTTAATGTATGTCTATGTCCATGTGTTAATGTATCTCTATGTACATGTGTTAATGTATGTCTATGTCCATGTGTTAATGTATGTCTGTTTCCATGTGTTAATGTATGTCTATGTCCATGTGTTAATCTATCTCTATGTCCATGTGTTAATGTATGTCTATGTACATGTGTTAATGTATGTCTATGCCCATCTGTTAATGTATGTCTGTGTCCATGTGTTAATGTATGTCTATGTCCATGTGTTAATGTATGTCTATGTCCATGTGTTAATGTATGTCTATGTACATGTGTTAATGTATATCTATGTCCATGTGTTAATGTATGTCTGTGTCCATGTGTTAATGTATATCTATGTCCATGTGTTAATGTGTGTCTATGTCCATGTGTTAATGTATGTCTGTGTCCATGTGTTAATGTATGTCTATGTCCATGTGTTAATGTATGTCTATGTCCATGTGTTAATGTATGTCTATGTCCATGTGTTAATGTATGTCTGAGTCCATGTGTTAATGTATGTCTGTGTCCATGTGTTAATGTATGTCTATGCCCATGTGTTAATGTATGTCTATGTCCATGTGTTAATGTATGTCTGTGTCCATGTGTTAATGTATGTCTTTGTCCATGTGTTAATGTATATGTATGTCCATGTGTTAATATATATCTATGTCCATGTGTTAATGTATGTCAATGTCCATGTGTTAATGTATGTCTGTGTCCATGTGTTAATGTATGTCTATGTACATGTGTTAATGTATGTCTATGTCCATGTGTTAACGTATGTCTATGTACATGTGTTAATGTATGTCTGTGTCCATGTGTTAATGTATGTATGTGTCCATGTGTTAATGTATGTCTATGTCCATGTGTTAATGTATGTCTATGTACATGTGTTAAAGTATGTCTATGTCCATGTGTTAATGTATGTCTATGTCCATGTGTTAATGTATGTCTATGTACATGTGTTAATGTCTATCTATGTCCATGTGTTAATGTATCTCTATGTACATGTGTTAATGTATGTCTATGTCCATGTGTTAATGCATATCTATGTCCATCTGTTAATGTATATCTATGTACATGTGTTAATGTATATCTATGTCTATGTGTTAATGTATATCTATGTACATGTGTTAATGTATATCTATGTCTATGTGTTAATGTATGTCTACGTCCATGTGTTAATGTATCTCTATGTACATGTGTTAATGTATGTCTATGACATGTGTGAAAGGATGCCTGTATCCGTATATGAATGGAGAGATAGATTGTTAGATAGATATAAAGATACGTGACGGAAGAGTGAAAGACGGGGGAGAGTGAGAGAGAGGGGGGTGAGGGAGATGGGAGAGGGGGGGGAGAGGGAGAGAGAGAAGAGAGAGCGAAAGAGAGGGAGAGAGGGTGAGAGACGGGGATAGAGAGTGAGAGAGGGGAAGAGAGAGTGAGAGAGTGGGGGAGGGGGGCGAGAGTGGGCTGTATGAACGAATGAAAAATAGTGAAGTATAATGACAGTGAGGTGCTATTATAATAGTATGATGGGGTGGTAGATTGGCGTTATTGGTTGAGCGCTAGACAACATGCTTTGTGGCATATAGTTACGATCCTTTACGTTCTGCGTTCAAATCCCACCGAGGTTAGCTTTGCTTTTCAACCTTCCGGTGTCAAATAAATAAAGTACCAGTAATGTTTTGTGGTCGATGAGGTCAATGTATTTCCCTTCCTTAAATTGTTTGTCTCGTGTCTAAATTAGAAACTATTATTGTGACACGAAAACACCAACAATATTGTGTGTTCTTGCCGTTTGGTTCGGAAGAAAGGCAGAGTCTATAAAAATGTGGAGGGTTTTCGAGATTAGTTAAAGAGACAAGAAAGACAAAGTCATCTCAATAGCGCTAAAACAATATAAGAACAACATCCGTGTTATTAACAGCAGTATTTGAACTCCGAACGCAAGAATATAGAAGTGTAACAATTCACCAACTGTTAACTGAGTGTCAAAGAGGAATAGACAAAAAAGAAAAACAGAGTGTATTGGGGGAGGTTAGTTAATGTAATTCCTGTATCTCTTGTATGTTTTTACGGAAAACAGAATTTAGTGCAATATTAAAAAAAATATATATATATGTGTGTGTGTGTGTGTGTGTGTGTGTGTGTGTGTGTGTGTGTGTGTGTGTGTAAATATATACGAATCTATATTTGTTTCCGAAGAAGACGGTCCGATCGAACCTATATATGAGGTCTGATAGTATACAGTTATATAACTGCTATAGATCAGAAAATATGTCATTATGATCATGGATTGGCAGTATTGGGAGAGGGTCGGACGCCATGCTTTGACGTATAGAGTTACGGCCCTTGCCATTCTGAGTTCAAATACCGCTGAGGTTAACTTTGCCTTTCATCCTTACGGGGTCGATAAAAATAAAGTACCAGTAATGCACTGGTTAATTGCTGGCCTTGTGCCTAACGTAGAAACAATTATGATCAACCCTCCGAAAGGATCGTAAAACAAAGATATAAATAATTAAAGTAACTTGACTTTGTTGTTTTTTATTTTCATTGTGAATTTAATACCCAATACATATATGTGTATGTATATATACATATATATATATATATATATATATATATATATATATATATATATATATACACATATATGTATTGGGTATTAAATTCACAATGAAAATAAAAAACAACAAAGTCAAGTTATATATATATATATTATACTTGGGGAGGGTCATATTGTTATAATATTGCCAGAAATAACAACAGAACACACTCACTGTTCGGTTTGGGCTGGTTTTCGCTTCTGTATCTTTTATATCTCCATAGTTAATTTATTTGACAATCAATGTTTATCTTTGATTGTCCAACGGTTAAAAATACAGATATAAATATATATATATACAGTCTATCAAAGTTCTTTCGTCACACATCTGCGACATCATCAATGATACTATTATGTTTCCTCCCATTGTATTGTAAAGTTTACGCCATTTTTATTTAATTTATTTTTTTATTTATTCTTGTCTCTGTCTCTGCGCATGGGTTTGCGTGTCTGTTTAATGTTTGGTGTGTGTGTTTGCTGACTGATGATCCATGTGGACTGTTAAACTACACATATAGGTGGTGACACATATAAGTGGTGAAACGAAAAACTAGGTTCGTATCAGCAAAATATAGTTATAAGGATTGTGATTTAAAATTCCAATCCAGAGATTTGATTCTGATCTGGTTTTTTTTCTATTTAATTGCTGACCTGTAGATATTGTTCCCTATACAGTAACGGTAAAATCACTTGTAATAATTCTTTACACACTTCTCACTGTGTAACACATTTCTCTTTGTGTAATATATACTTACATTTGAGCTCGGAAGGAAATTCTCTATTCTTCTTTGAGCTAATAATACTATTATTATTATTATTATTATTATTATTATTATTACAGTGAACTGCGGAATACTCTTAATTCCGATTTTTGTATAATATATATATATATATATATATATATATATGAAAACAGGGAAGAAAAATTTTTTTTTCCTTTTTATTCCCTTCTTTCTTTTTTCTGGGTTAGAAAATTATTAAAACGAAATGTTTCATTTTGTGTGAAGTGTTAAGGTATTAGTTGAATTATTTATTAATTAACAATGGCATTTATTTATCTATTTATATATTTAATAATTGTCTATTACCGGTTTCAGCATTTTTATGCATTATCAAATGATAGTGATATATATTAGTGTAGTATGGTGGTGTCGCACATGTTAAAGAAATGGTGCGGAAAGAATAATGTTATTTACTAACAAGGTTTATGAAATAAAAAGAAAAAAGAAAAAAGAAAAAAACGGAGGTAATGTAGAGCATAAAATGTCAATGTGAAAGGAAAAATAATGTTATTTACAGGCATAGTTCTTGAAGTTAAGCAGATCAAAATGTGTTAATATAGCAAGAGTGCTTAGTTGATCCATGATTCCATGATGGAGGCAAATGGTGGACTGAGGTTTGATATGATTTCCCTAATAAAAAAGGAAAAAAATATATTTGTCTTCCTAACAACCGTCTCTTTCTCTCTATTTTCATATATATATATCCTAACCCGTGTGCTTCCTCTCCACATTTTATTATTATTATTATTATTATTATTATTATTATTATTATTATTATTATTATTATATATATATATATATATATAAACAAAGTCAGAAGGAATACATATATATTTAAACATAAGCATAGATGCATATATGAGAGTAGCCTACCTTCAGAGGTGTGGCTCAATGAATGAATTAAATGAATAATCAGAGCTATATAAAATTATAATTTTGAAGAACGAGCAGATAAAAATTTACATAATTTTTCTTCTTAGTCCGTAGAAATAAATAACACTAAATGAATAACACTGGTCAACAGCCAAAATGATTCTTACATATGAATATGTGCTGCTTACTAATTTTCTAGAGCTGAATTCAGTTTTGAAACAAATTTTTTGTTATCGGACCAGGATTTCTGTATATTGGATGGGAAATATGTTCCGTGTACAGTCATTTCTATCCCCTTTTTAACATATATACTAACTAGTGATATATTTTATTTTATTGGTTTTAATAATACTTCATATATTGAGAAAAATGGAAGGAGTCCTAAAACATTTTCCTGATTCTGCTTCTACGCATGTTCTGCTGGTTATCTTCACATTGCAGTGTCGATCAGTAGTCTTCCAATATATTCGGAATGAACTGGCCCTGATAACTGCTCTCCATTATCGCAAGGTCTCGGTGAAACTTTTCTCCATGTTCAACACTGATGTCTCCTAGGTTATCTGGGAAGAAATCCAGATGAGAATGGAAGAAATGAAGCTTCAAGGACATTCGTGAACCCAGAGTTCGATAATTTTGTATCATGGTTTCAACAATTTTTTCATAGTTGTCTGCACGGTGATTTCCAAAAAGGTTATGTGTCATATCAACGAATGATTTCCATGCAGTAGTTTCGAAAGGTTTTAGAGTTTTAGCAAACTCATTATCATTAACCAGCATGCGAGTCTGAGCACCATTCAAAGCCCCTGCTTTTAACTTTGCCTCAGATACTACACCAGCCAACTTCTTATACAGTTGAAACCCATTTCCTGTATGATCCATGCCTTTTATGAAATGTTTTGCCAAGGCTAATTTAAGATGTAATAGAGGCAGGGATACTTTTTTCTGGCCCCACTAGTAGTTTGTACAGGCAGTAGAACCTTTCTTTGCCATCCTTTGGTCTTGCTGGCCAATTCTTTTTTAACTAGTGCTCCGTATCTGCTATACTATTCCACAAGCACAGAAAAGTACATATGCTTTGTGTAACCAGTCTGAAGACCTAGAATAAGTCTAATTACTTTGAGATCCCCTCATATTTTCCCCTGGTGCTTTTGGTACTCAATAGAGGAAAGCAAAGTTTTCATTGTTTCATAATCTTCAGCCATATTTGTTGCATGAATAATTGGTACAGAGGGAAACTGATTTCCAATATAGTATTTTTGCCTGAATCAATGAAAAGCCTTCAATGATGTGATTTGTATGAATCAGATTTTCAGAGTTGTTGCATGAAAGACTATGCATTATGACAATAGCAAAGGATATTTTCCATTTTGAAAAGTTGTTCATACCGATGACGAGCAGTTGTGAGGCGAACGCCAGGTTCCTGCAGGTTACGTTGATTCAGTCTTGATCCCAGTACCTCTGCCTTTTCTTTAGACAAATCTAAGTCCCTAATAAGATCATGAAGAGCTCCCTGGTTAAATGGTACAGGTTTAGTTGACTCTGGTTCGTCTTGATAGTCATCATCCATAGAGCTGCTACTGGAATCAGAATCCGTGCTTAGCTCGTGTCCAGCAGGTGGAACTGGAACCGGTAATTCTTCACTGTGTATTACTGGTCGGATTGCTGAAGGGATGTTGGGGTATTGTATTGTAGTTCATGTCTTGACAGTTATTCCTTTGATGTTTGTAAGGCAGAAGTAGCAGTCATTATTATGGTTTCTGGAGGGCGGTCGATTGGCAGAATTGGTAGAAGGTTGAACATGCTTTCCAGCATAGTTACGTCCCTTTACGATCTAAGTTCAAATCCCGCCAAGGTTAATTTTGCCTTTCATCCTTACGAGGGCGATAAAATAAAGTACCAGTAATGTACTGGGTAATTGCTGGCCTTGTGCCGAAAGTAGAAACAATTATTATGGTTTCTGGTTCTCGCCACACAATTGGTATGGCAAAAGACAAACCTGAGTTTCGCTTTCCAATCATCCATTCACTCAGGTGATTGACACAAGATCTACATACTATAGATATATGTTTACCAATATTCCTCTAGCTCCGTGGCTAGAGGAATATTGGTAAACATATATCTATTATTTCTTCAAACTTACATTTTAAACTTAACACCGTTTAATTGATAACACTGGTCAACAACATATTTTTTTCATGGTTCTGGTATGATCTGGTCTGAGTTATGGGTAATCAAAGGTGCTGAATACGAATATGACAACGGTTAAGTCGTATCGGATCTAGTTTTCGAGAACCAACATAACAGTTTTTGTGACTCATATTAGGCAGCTCATATTATTTTCACAATGTTACATTCATTATATTTGCTAATTATTAATCGAATTTTGATTTTCGTTTATTTCAGAAATAGCTGTCGAAACGGCTTGAGCTCTGCCGTTGGGGTCATACATTTTCCTATTACCCACACTACTACCCTAAGTACTGAGTACTCTGGTGCGTTATGGTCAATCTGGTTCCTTACCACAACTCCTTTGTTGTATATATGTATATACATATCATATATTGAGTTAGAAACTCAAAATAGTCTTTTACAATTAAATAGCTCAAAGAAGGGAATCTTTCCGAGCCGTGTAATATAATTGAGTATATGAGAGAGATGAAAACCGATACAAGTATACTTGTGTTCCAATTGCAAATGACTAAGTTAGCTAGGTTGAAAAAATACTAATTTAAAACAATATGGTTTGCCTGTCTCGATTTAAAGTAATAAATCAATAAAAATAACAAACCTATATCGGGCAACTGCCTTTTATACCTGGACAGATCTAAATCTGTTTCGCAAGAATTATTAAGTGAAAGCCACCATTCCTGTGCTCTTCTGCTGGTATCCAGGAAATTCGTACCTTTCACTCCAAAGGATCTAAGAAGACTGAACGATATGCCGATATAAAAGCACATGTTACAGCGCCTAGCGCGTCTCATACTCATGCCGCTAAAAATAGCAGCGGGGTTTATGAGACTAAAGTTAGCTCTACATATGGAGTCGAGAATATCATAGATTGAGTTACAAACTCAAAAGTCTTTTACAATTAAATAGCTCAAAGAAGGGAATCTTTCAGAGCCGTGTAATATAATTGAATATATGAGAGGGATGAACACCGATACAAGTATACATGTGTTCCAATTGCAAATGGTCATTTGCAATTGGAACACATGTATACTTGTATCGGTGTTCATCCCTCTCATATATTCAATTATATATATATATATATATATATATATATATATATATATATATATATTATATATATATATATATATATATATATATATATTATATATATATATATATATATATATATATATATATATATATATATATATATATATATATATATATATATATATTTGCAATATGGATTATGATTTTAACACCTTTTATTATCATGACTCTCAATATTGATAAGCATACACATTTCTAAATCACCCCATATCTGTATATACATTCGAAATTTTCACTAACACCTCCAATACATTCACTTACAACAAGGAGAGTGGTATATTTTGATAGTAGTATATTAACACTACTGCCATTAATGGAACTGCAGAGATCACAAAGACCAAAACATTCCTATATTCAGGGTATATACAATTATTATAGTGGGTCGGACGCCATTCTTTGCAGCAAAGAGTTACAGCCCTTTATGGTTTGAGTTCAAATCCCGCCGAGGTTAACTTTGCCTTTCATCCTTACGGGGTCGATAAATAAAGTACCAGTAATACACTGGGATAATTGCTGGCCTTGTGCCAAAAGTAGAAACAATTATAGTTGGTTGCTAAAAACAACCCCAGCCGACTGACCTGATTCCAATACAATTGACCTAAGAATCTCAATAGACTCGTCATTGGAATGGTGAAACTGAATCTGACCAATGGGAGGGAGTTGAATTCTACAGGTGCTTGAATTCATTCATTCTAAATAATATGCGACCTGTGCTTTGAGAAATTAACACCAAACTTCGGCACTGAGCATGTAAAAAAATTGAAATAACAGAAGTAAGGTTTATTCCACCCTTACGTTTTACTGTCATTTCTGCTCAAATTATAGCTGTCCGATGAGGTCATAGCTGTTGCATACTGGTTATCACCGAAACAGTGAATATGGGTAAACGAAGATGATTCTAACCTGTTGACTTACACTTCTTGTTTCTAAATATACGCCACCTGCGCACTTCGTCGAGTGCTCTACCCTGCATACTGAAGTGTCGGTAATTAACCAACGCATACTCGAATTAATGTTATATATATATATATATATATATATATATATATATATATATATAGAGAGAGAGAGAGAGAGAGAGAGAGAGAGAGAGAGAGAGAGATGTATATATATATTAATTATTTATTAAAATAACAGATTAAAGTTTAAGCAAAATTTCGCTGCTTTCACCCTTAACGGTTCTTATATATCTGATATATATTTAATCTTATCGAGCCCACATTGGATTTTAGTCTTCAAATTTATTATTATTATTACTATGTATATATATATATATATATATATATATATATAACGAAGGAAATGTGGTAAGGAACCAGATGAACCATAACGCACCAAAGTACTCAATACTTAGAGTAGTAGAGTGGGTAGTAGGAACAAGTAGGACCCCAACGGCTGAGCTCAAGCCGTTTCGACGGCTAATTCTGGACTAAATGAACATTTTTAGCCTGGTAAATGAAAAGCCGAACTTCTCAGGGGGTAATTCCATCTATGGTAAAAGTGATTGTCACAAGGATTGGTCAAAAGTTTGTTGTTAAGACACATGATTCTATCATGGCATTTTGTGGAAGGTAGGGGTAGTTGAACTTGCCAGTAGAAGAAAGAGGGAGAGGGAGTGGAGGAAACCCAGTCAAGCGTTGAAAGTGAAAACTACAGCAGATTCTAAGGATAGTGTATAGAAGGTCGAAAAAAGTATACTAGAGAAGGGGAGGGGGGGTTGAAACAATAAGTAATTCTAAATGGAGTAAATATATAAAAAATATAAAAAATATATAAAATATAAAAAATGTAAAAAAACAAAATTCTGGTTACTAGTCCCCTTCCACAATCATCAAATCTCTCACTGGTACTGCTAAGCTATAGAAAAGTTTAATAGGTGGGAAGGAATACTAAATACGAGATTGTAGTGAAAGAATTTTATGAGGCCATCATTACAGGGGGTCTACCACCACTACAATAGTTAGTAGTAATAGGCCAAAGCTATCTTACAATGACAGGTCAACAAGTTGAGGAACAAGATACTAAAAAAACTAATACGAAATATTAATTCAGAACCCGAAACTAATACGAAATATTAATTCAGAATCCCGAAACATGAAAACTAATACAATATATATAAGTACTGCTACAATACATAAATTCTAATGCAATCTACATAAATACTCATACAATATATATAAAAAAACTAATACAATATATATAAATACTGCTACAATAGATAAATCCTAATACAGTCTACATAAATACTCGTACAATATATATGAAAAACTAATACGAAAAATTAATTCAGAATCCCAAAAGATAAATACTGATATACGAGAAACTAAAGCCGAAATACCACTAAGAAATCTAGAAATCACGGAAATGGGGCAGCAACCAGAGAAGAAAGCAAGTATCTGGGGTCTAGCACATCTGCTATGAAAAGCGGAATCGGCCAATTCTATCATAAAATAAGGGGGGGGGGGGGTACTGAGGCTTCAGAGGACCGAAGGGCTGCATCGGGGTGGGCGAGAAGGTGAAAAGAACGACGACAAAGAAGGAGATCTGGGGTGGAAGGACTAGGAAGGGATGGAGGAAGAAGGAAATATAGAGGAAACGATAAAAATTATATAAAAAGAATATATAAAAAAAGTTACGTCTACCTTTGTAAGCAGGGGTTACCCCTTACTTGTCTACCCCCCCCCCCTCTCCAGTCATTATGGGGTTTGAGGGCGAGGTAAGTCCTACGCAATCTGTATTTGCATGCAGTTACCAGTTCGTCTTTCTTGTTTAGGAGTTGGTCCGTCGAAAACAACATTTGTAATGATTCCTCCGAGCATAAGTTACACGGACGGCTTTGGACAGTAAGATCCAAGTGAGATTATTGGTTATATTGTTATCTTTGAAGTACCAGATGTGGCCCGAAAGTATAACCTGGTTAAAAACATCTCCCTCCGCATATCTCGTTTGTCCGCTAATGAGCGGAACATGCGCCTTATTACAACCAGGCCCTCAAGCGGAGTGGCTTCCGGAAGGAAATATCCTATTGTCCAGCTTCCATTAGCGGAACCAGCAGGCGACACCGCCGCTCACACAACGAGGTTCAATCCTCCCCACAATGCCTATCGTGAAAATCTTCTTTAGGCTCATCGAAAAACACTTCCCACTACAACACCGCTACCACAACATAATCAACAAAAATGTTATCAAACTCTCCTACAGCACCACACCTAACTTTGCACAAAACATCGTCTCCTCTAACAACAAAAAACTCAACCCCTATGGAAGAAATAACCTAGATAGCAGTGGAGAGCCGACCAGGAGGTGTAACTGTCCTGATGGATCCGTTTGCCCCATCGACAAGAAGATGCAGAGATCGTAATGTGATCTACCAGTGCAACGTGAGGACGGACATCTCCAACAAAGCTTATATAGGATTAACCGCTTGTGACTTCAAGACCCGGCTATACCAACACAGACATACTTTCCGAAACCCGGCCCGGCGTCACGCCACTACACTTTCGGGCCACATCTGGGACCTCAAAGATAACAATATAACATATAATCTCACTTGGAGCTTACTGTCCAGAGCCAACTCTTACACGGGAGGACGCCGTCCGTGTAACTTATGCTCGCAGGAAATATTACAAATGCTGTTTTTGACGGACCAACTCCTAAACAAGAAAGACGAACTTGTAACTGCATGCAAACACAGATTGCGTAGGACTTACCTCACCCTCAAACCCCATAATGACCCCTGGGGGGTATACAAGGGCTAAAACACCCCACTTGCCGACTTTGTAAAGGTAACCCCTGCTTACAAAGGTATAGGTAACTTTTTTTATATTCTTTTTATATATTTTTTATCGTTTCCTCTATATTTTCTTCTTCCTCTATCCCTTCCTAGTCCTTCCACCCCAGATCTCCTTCATTGTAGTCATTCTTTTCACCTTCTCGCCCACTCCGATGCAGCCCTTTTGTCCTCTGTAGCCTCAGTACCCCTACCCCCCTTATTTTATGATAGAATTGGCCGATTCCGCTTTTCATAGCAGATGTTCTAGACCCCAGATACTTGCTTTCTTCTCTGGTTGCTGCCCCATTTCCGTGATTTCTAGATTTCTTAGTGGTATTTCGGCTTTAGTTTCTCGTATTCAGTATTTAATTTTTGGGATTCTGAATTAATTTTTCGTATCAGTTTTTCATATATATTGTACGAGTATTTATGTAGACTGTATTAGAATTTATGTATTGTAGCAGTATTTGCATATACTGTATTAGTTTTTTATATATATTGTATGAGTATTTATGTAGATTGCATTAGAATTTATGTATTGTAGCAGTACTTATATATATTGTATTAGTTTTCATGTTTCGGGTTCTGAATTAATATTTCGTATTAGGTTTTTTAGTATGTTGGTCCTCAACTTGTTGACCTGTCATTGTAAGATAGCTTTGGCCTATTACTACTAACTATTGTAGTGGTTGTAGACCCCCTGTAATGATGGGCTCATAAAATTCTTTCACTACAATCTTGTATTTAGTATTCCTTCCCACCTATTAAACTTTTCTATAGCTTAGCAGTACCAGTGAGAGGTTTGATGATTGTGGAAGGGGACTAGTAACCAGAATTTTGTTTTTTTATATTTTTATATTTTTTATATTTTTTATATTTTTTATATATTTACTCCATTTAGATTTACTTATTGTTTCACTCCCCCCCCCCCCTCCCCTTCTCTAGTATACTTTTTTCGACCTTCTATACACTATCCTTAGAATCTGCTGTAGTTTTCACTTTCAACGCTTGACTGGGTTTCCTCCACTCCCTCTTCCTCTTTCTTCTACTGGCAAGTTCAACTACCCTACCTTCCACAAAATGCCATGATAGAATCATGTGTCTTAACAACAAACTTTTGACCAATCCTTGTGACAATCACTTTTACCATATAGGGAATTACCCTCTGAGGAGTTCGGCTATTCATTTACCAGACTAAAAATTTTCATTTAGTCCAGAATTAGCCGTCGAAACGGCTTGAGCTCAGCCGTCTGGGTCCTACTTGTTCCTATATATATATATATATATATATATATATATATATAGTTAAAAGAATAGAGGTGTAACACACAAGTTATTATATATTGGTAAACGGAATAGAAAATGCTGACAAATTGTTCACAGTTGAAAAATGGTTTAATTAGGAATAAAAGAGTATTAGTGATTGTATGGGTTAGTATTCAGTTGTGGTTTTAAGTTTTTAAGTTTTTACCGGTTGCGCATTTCTAAATGCTTTTCAAAAATAATTTTGAGATAGAGTGTCCGTGCTGTTTGCTCTAATCTGATTAGTTTTGGGAATTCTACCTGTTTTTATGTTAAAAAAGTGGCTCCAATTTGCAAAAATTCTTGTGGTCAAAACAATTTTGATTGGTCGGTAGAGGTCATGTGAATGTAAAAAATTGATTTTGCGCCAAGACTGTTTTTATGTTAAAAAAGTGGCTCCAGCAAAAATTCTTGTGGTCAAAACAATTTTGATTGGTCGGTAGAGGTCATGTGAATAAAAAATTGGTTTTGCGCCAAGATTGAGAAATGACTCTTTCACAACAAATATGTGTGTGTGTGTGTGTGTGTGTGTGTGTGTGTGTAGTATTAGTAGTAAGGTGTTTAATGTTGTGATAATGGTTAGCAGCGATGTGTGTCAAATGCATATTAAGATAAGTGTGTGTGTGTGTGTGTGTGTGTGTGTGTGTGTGTGTGTGTGTGTGTGTGTGTGTGTGTGTGTGTGTGTGTGTGTATAGCAGAGTAATTCATGGTGGCAGGGATGGTCAGTAAGAATGTGTCTGAAAGCAATGGGGGGTATTTTAGCATAGCAAAAGATATTTTTCAGCTTTTGTCTTATACGGAGAAGTGCGTGTGTGTGTGTGTGTGTATATAAGTCTCTTTGTATGTTGATGTATGTGTGTGTGTATATATGTGTGTGTGTGTGTGTCTGTGTGGGGGTGGACCAGTATTTTTTTCCCCCTGGTAAAATGGTGTACATTATTCGATTTTTTCAGTAAAATCGGTTCTCTTAATAGAACATCAAAAATCTTAACAATAAAAGGTGTGAAATGATATTCACTATATATATATACACATACATATATTCACTATATATATATATATATATATATATATATATATATATATATATATATATATATATATATATATATATACATATATGCACATATATTTTTGTGTGTTGCACCATAGAGCATGTGTGTTTACGTATGTCATTGTGTTTATATGTGGGTAGAGATGTGTGCTGATGTAGGTATGTATGTTGACGTGTGTATGTTGTGGGTTCGTCTTAGGGAGAAGTGTTTAGACGGGGTCCGTATTTGTTAATGAAGTAAGATTCCTTGCTGATGCGCTGGGTGTGGGCGGCATTATCTTTAAATTTGTAGAGGGGAAAGATTATGAAGTTGGGATGATTTGGGGCGGCACAGGTATCAATGTGTTCACTCAGTGGTATTTTCCTGTATTCCCGTATTTTGATTTGGGATCTATGGACAGTCATGCGTTGGCGGAGGCTGTTTTTGGTCTGGCCTATGTATTGTTCTCGACAACCTGAACAAGTTAATACATATATTAGATTTTCCGATGCACATGTGAAATTGTGTTTTACTATAAAACGTTCTCCATCTTTGAAATAGAATTCCGAACCCTCTATTAGGTTGATGCAAATGCCACAGTTGGGTCTATCGCATTTTTTTACTGTGGGTTTCGTTGTTGTGGTTGGCAGTACTTTGGCATGTGTTAAGATGTTTTTCATTGACTTGGATTGTCTTTTGCTCTTTATGATATCATGTGTTCGTAGAATTTGGTTCATTCTATGGTCCTCTTTCAATACAGGGATGTTCTGGAGGATGGTGTCAAAGGCCTCATTGTTGAGGGGGTTGTGTGTGGAGATGTATGGAAGAGCTTTTAGTTTTGGTTGATTTACTTTAGGGTGTCTAAGGTCCTTGGTACTGAGTTTTAGGGCACGTTGGATTCCATTGTCAATTAGTGATGCAGTGTAGTCCCTGCCTATGAGTGCGTCCTTTAGTTCTTGTAGCCGTAAGTAGCAGATGTTTTTATTGGAGACTATAGTACAGATTCTCTTGGCTAAGTTGTAGGGAATATTAATTTTAACGTGTCTAGGGTGGCAAGAGTTGAAGGGGAAATATTGCTTGGAGTCTGCGGGCTTGTAGTATATGTCTGTTTCTATTTTATTGTTATGGATCTTAATGAGGATGTCGAGGAAGGGGAGTTGTTGATGTCTGTATTCCATCGTGAAGTTAATATTTGTGTTGAGCCCATTTATAAGGGTGTGAAATTCTTTAAGTTTTTCGATGTTTTCGTGCCAAAGGATGAAGCAGTCATCTAGATATCGCTTCCAGTTCCTTTCAATGTGTAAGTGGAGGGTGTTTCCAAATTTGTTTAGGACTTTAGTGTAGAGGGTGATTTCCAGGTATCCCATGACTAGGTTGGCATAAGTGGGGGCTGTTTTCGTTCCCATAGCGGTCCCAGATTTCTGCCTGTAGGGTTTGTTATTGAAAACGAAGTAATTGTTCTCCAAGATAAATTTGAGTCCCTCTATCACGAATTCTTTTTTGATGCGTTGTGGGAGTTCATTGTGGAAATTGTCCAGCCAGAATTGGATAGCTTCTATTCCTAGGTTGTGGGGGATGTTGGAGTATAGGTTGACTACATCGAACGTCACTAGTAGGGTTTGTTCAGAAAGTGGCATATTAGGGAGGTGATTGAGCATATCTAGGTCGTCCCTTATATAGCTTTTGATGTGCTTGAGGAAGGGTTTGAGAAGGGTATCAATGAAGTTGCTAAGACGGTGCGTTTCGCAAGCGGGGCCTGCTATTATAGGTCTTAATTTGAGATCATTGGGTGAGGGGACATTGATGACTATGTCTGTGGCTTCCTTGCATGCCTTACTTATTGATTCGCTTTTATGTACTTTAGGGATACCGTAGAAAAGGCTGGATTTACTTGTGAAGTCTGTGATGAAGCTGAATTCCTTGTTAGTGAGTCCTTCTTTGTATTGGTTGATTAGAGTTTTTAGGTTTCTCATAATTTTCTGTTGATTGTAGTGTTCAGCCTTTTCGTAGTATGTTTCGTTTTCCAAAGTGGAGAGCGCTAAGTTGATATAGAATTCTGTCTCCATTAGGACTACTGTACTCCCTTTATCAGCCTCTTTAATTGTAATGGTTCTGTCGGTTTTTAATCTATTTAATTCTTCCCATTCTTTCTTGTTGAGGTTTGGCTTGTGTTTTTGTCTGCGCAAGTGTTGGTAAGGGAAGTTTGTGATGTGTTCACAGAATTCGTCCAGGATTTTATTTCTACCTTTTGAAGGGGTGTAATTGCTTCTATTTCTGGCTAATGATTCATCCTCATTGTACTGGTCGAATAGTTGTTCACTAAGTCGTAAGTTTCTACAGAAGTCTGTGATGTCTTCCTTCATTTCATAGTAGTTAGGACGTAGTGGGGTCGGTGTGAATTTAAGACCTTTGGAGAGTAAGTTGATAATGTCCCCTCACCCAATGATCTCAAATTAAGACCTATAATAGCAGGCCCCGCTTGCGAAACGCACCGTCTTAGCAACTTCATTGATACCCTTCTCAAACCCTTCCTCAAGCACATCAAAAGCTATATAAGGGACGACCTAGATATGCTCAATCACCTCCCTAATATGCCACTTTCTGAACAAACCCTACTAGTGACGTTCGATGTAGTCAACCTATACTCCAACATCCCCCACAACCTAGAAATAGAAGCTATCCAATTCTGGCTGGACAATTTCCACAATGAACTCCCACAACGCATCAAAAAAGAATTCGTGATAGAGGGACTCAAATTTATCTTGGAGAACAATTACTTCGTTTTCAATAACAAACCCTACAGGCAGAAATCTGGGACCGCTATGGGAACGAAAACAGCCCCCACTTATGCCAACCTAGTCATGGGATACCTGGAAATCACCCTCTACACTAAAGTCCTAAACAAATTTGGAAACACCCTCCACTTACACATTGAAAGGAACTGGAAGCGATATCTAGATGACTACTTCATCCTTTGGCACGAAAACATCGAAAAACTTAAAGAATTTCACACCCTTATAAATGGGCTCAACACAAATATTAACTTCACGATGGAATACAGCCATCAACAACTCCCCTTCCTCGACATCCTCATTAAGATCCATAACAAAAAAATAGAAACAGACATATACTACAAGCCCACAGACTCCAAGCAATATCTCCCCTTCAACTCTTGCCACCCTAGACACGTTAAAATTAATATTCCCTACAACTTAGCCAAGAGAATCTGTACTATAGTCTCCAATAAAAACATCTGCTACTTACGGCTACAAGAACTAAAGGACACACTCATAGGCAGGGACTACCCTGCATCACTAATTGACAATGGAATCCAACGTGCCCTAAAACTCAGTACCCAGGACCTTAGACACCCTAAAGTAAATCAACCAAAACTAAAAGCTCTTCCATACATCTCCACACACAACCCCCTCAACAGTGAGGCCTTTGACACCATCCTCCAGAACATCCCTGTATTGAAAAAGGACCATAGAATGAACCAAATTCTACGAACACATGATATCATAAAGAGCAAAAGACAATCCAAGTCAATGAAAAACATCTTAACACATGCCAAAGTACTGCCAACCACAACAACGAAACCCACAGTAAAAAAAATGCGATAGACCCAACTGTGGCATTTGGATCAACCTAATAGAGGGTTCGGAATTCTATTTCAAAGATGGACAACGTTTTATAGTAAAACACAATTTCACATGTGCATCGGAAAATCTAATATATGTATTAACTTGTTCAGGTTGTCGAGAACAATACATAGGCCAGACCAAAATCAGCCTCCGCCAACGCATGACTGTCCATAGATCCCAAATCAAAATACGGGAATACAGGAAAATACCACTGAGTGAACACATTGATACCTGTGCCGCCCCAAATCATCCCAACTTCAGAATCTTTCCCCTCTACAAATTTAAAGATAATGCCACCCACACCCAGCGCATCAGCAAGGAATCTTACTTCATTAACAAATACGGACCCCGTCTAAACACTTCTACCTAAGACGAACCCACAACATACACACGTCAACATACATACCTACATCAGCACACATCTCTACCCACATATAAACACAATGACATACGTAAACACACATGATCTATGGTGCAACACAAAAAAATATATGTGCATATATGTATGTATATATGTATATATATATATATATATATATATATATATATATATATATATATATATATATATATATATATATATATATATATATATATATATATATATATATATATATATATATATATATATATATATATAGTGAATATATGTATTACACACACACACACGCACTTCTCCGTATAAGACAAAAGCTGAAAAATATCTTTTGACCAAAATATCTTACTGACCATCCCTGCCACCATGAATTACTCTGCTACACACACACACACACACACACACACACACACACACACACACACACACACACACACACACACACACACTTATCTTAATAGCCATTTGACACACATCGCTGCTAACCATTATCACAACATCGAACACCTTACTACTACTACTACACACACACACACACACACACACACACACACACACACACACACACACACACACACACACACACACACACACACACACACACACACACACATATTTGTTGTGAAAGAGTCATTTCTCAATCTTGGCGCAAAACCAATTTTTTATTCACATGATCTCTACCGACCAATCAAAATTGTTTTGACCACAAGAATTTTTGCTGGAGCCACTTTTTTAACATAAAAACAGTCTTGGCGCAAAATCAATTTTTTACATTCACATGACCTCTACCGACCAATCAAAATTGTTTTGCTAATCATATCAGAGCAAACAGCACGGACACTCTATCTCAAAATTATTTTTGAAAAGCATTTAGAAATGCGCAACCGGTAAAAACTTAAAAACTTAAAACCACAACTGAATACTAACCCATACAATCACTAATACTCTTTTATTCCTAATTAAACCATTTTTCAACTGTGAACAATTTGTCAGCATTTTCTATTCCGTTTACCAATATATATATAAATATATATATATATTTATTTATATTTATATATATGATCCTAGGAAGTACGATAAACCTGTTGATAAACTGAATCCTACGTTCGATCACCAATACCATGAGCTTGCCTTTCAAGTAAGTCTGACATTTGATTTCGGATTCAAAGAAACACTTTAAACGATTGTTCGTTTGATTGGTCCAGGTGTACTTTTCTGAACCCGATTAGTTCTATCGTTACTTTGGTATGTGTTGTGTGTTAGTTTAGCCTACCACAATGTTCGATTTGTCAAGCTATTTAAACGTATGTTATTACTCTAAGGCCCTACCTTATCGAGTGCTTTGCTAACTCATCACTTCATATAAGTAGGCTGAATTTACTTGCAAACCGCCAGAGATTCGATTTTACTGATTTCCAATTATATATATATATATATATATATATATATATATATATAAGATCAAAAGATGGTTAAAGGAGTTCCATGTATTTTATTATGCGCATTTCAAAAACAAACATCATCATGCAATAATATTTGTGTTTTCATCAGATAAAACAGGAGGACATGATATGAAGGCTAAAAAATACTTGTGGATAGTGCAGTTTTAAATCAACATATTTATATATATATATAAATTATTTATTAAAATAACAGATTAAAGTTTTAAATCAACATATTTATATATATATATAAATTATTTATTAAAATAACAGATTAAAGTTTAAGCAACGAATTGCTGCTTACACCCTTAACGGGATCTTCTGAAACTAACAAAGTCAATCTGTGAACGCAGAAGTAAATATTTCAAAAAACTTTGCAACCGGAGGAAGACAGGAAGACGATACTTTGGTTCGTGGAAACGTTCCCTGGCAAAGAACGGGGAAAAACGAATATAATACGTCATTATTTGGACCGGTGAAAAACAATTACACGCAAAGACAAAACCAGGTTTATGGTATAAAAGAAGTCGTAGACTAATATTCTATTACGTGGTTCATAGAGAAGTTCTCTGGCAATGAACGGAAAAAACGAAAATGATACGTCATATGTGGAGCGGGGAGAACAATTACACGCAAAGACAAAACCACGTAAATGGTATAACTGAAGTCGTAGACTAAAATTCTAACTAGAAAACCGAATGATTCTCGGCTTCAGAATTAAGAATAAAGTAAATAAAATACAGATGCCATTGTAATTAAATAAATACATACAGACATCCATATACGTACATACACAAGCAAACGCGAAAACGCTCGCCATAGGTATACAAATACACGCACGTACACACACAAAAAATAAATAAAAATAAAAAATGTGTTCAGAGACGTACATGCGTCTCCGAACATATGTGTATTTACATATAGGTATGTGTGTGCGCTTGTTATATACGTATTTATTTATTTATATACGTTTAATTAATTATATGTATACACGCACACACACACACACATATATATATATATTTTTTTATATATATATTTTATGTGTATTTGGTGTATACATTCGTATACGTGCGTGTACAGGCGTTGCGTCGGTTCTGTATGTGCGTGCTGGTTTTTTTTTTGTGTACGTGCGTGTATTTGTATACCTATGGCGAGCGTTTTCGCGTTTGCTTGTGTATGTACGTATATGGATGCCTGTATGTATTCATTTAATTACAATGGCCTCTGTATTTTATTTACTTTATTCTTAATTCTGAAGCTGAGAATCATTCGGTTTTCTAGTTAGAATTTTAGTCTACGACTTCAGTTATACCATTTGTGTGGTTTTGTCTTTGTGTGTAATTGTTCTCCCCGCTCCACATATGACTATCATCTTCGTTTTTTCCGTTCATTGCCAAAGAACGTCTCTATGACCCACCTAAGAGAATATTAGTCTACGACTTCTGTTATACCATAAACCTGGTTTTTTCTTTGCGTGTAATTGTTTTTCACCACTCCGAATAATGACATATTATATTCGTTTTTTTCCCGTTCTTTGCCAGGGAATGTTTCCACGAACCAATGTATCGTCTTCTTGTGTTCCTCCGGTTGCAACGTTTTTTTGAAATATTTACTTCTGCGTTCACATATTGACTTTGTTCGTTTCAGAAGATCCCGTTATGGGTGAAAGCATCGATTCTTTGCTTAAACTTAATCTGTTATTTTAATAAATATTTGCTCTACGGTTCTTATATATTTGATATATATTTATCCTTATCGAGCCCTCTTTGGATTTTAGTCTTCAAATTTATTATTATTACTATATATATATATATATATATAGTGGGTTTGTTTCCTGATGATTTCGAAGCTCGTGAATTTATCCTTGATTGGATATTTCCAAAAGCGAATGGGGTAGAAACGTAATTTTGGTATGTTTATTCTTCTAACTTTGATTTTATACGTAATTGTGTATGGTTGACGATATATTTAATCGATTCCCACGTGCTATTGGAAATGCTGGGTAAATATTCTATGGCTGTTGATCGCTAATAGATAGCTGTCGTTTATTTATCTATTATTTCTTCATAGGTGTCTTTTAATCTTATAGCCTGGTTTAATTGGTTTTTGTGTGGTTGATTATGCTGATTGTGAGAGGAAATGGTGTATATATTTTATCAAATGATTCTATGGACATACTTTATTGTATATATATATAATTGAGATGAGCGGTCCAAGCAAACATTAAACAACCTTTTAAATAAATTAAAATACGATTTAAATATTCACCTCTCCAAAATGCTATATATTTACAAACTGTGAGACTTTACATATTATAGAATGGAAATAGCTATCTGAAGGGCTGATCTTGAAACTCTCGCCTTTGTTCATTTATCAAAGACCTCCCTCTATAGATAAGAAATGTATAATCTGTAAACTAAGCCCCCATATTAACTGTAAAACTAGAAATGTAGTAAATAGCATAAGATGTACTGAAGGACAATGTAGAAATAAGAATATAGTGTACATAGGTGAGACAGCTCGTAGTATAGGAGAACGGATAAATGAACACTGGCGAGAGCTTCAAGATAGTAAATAATCATCTGTACTCTACCAATATGCTAAAATAGAACATAAGGGTAAATTATAGAACATAGAAATAAAAATAGAATCTACACACAGAAAAGGCGCAATGTTTAGACAAATCACAGAGGCAATAAACATAAATGAACTCCAACCAAAATTAAATAGAAAACATGTGTCCGAGCATAGCTGACTTGTGGGTTTTTGTCAAACACCTGCTGTCGCATGTAGGACGGATCCAGCTATCAGCTGAGTCCATCGTGAAGATTGCCCCGCCCTCTTCCTTTAGGCGGGAAGGGCAAGCAGTTTTTATCTGCCGCGTGGCCATGGCGAAAGAGATAGTATGGTGGACACGTTTGAAAGGGCTAAAGACGAGCACTTACCTCTTCAGTGATGCTCTGATTAACTTTTTCAAATTTCATTTGAAAAAGAAAATCAGGGTAGAGAGGGAAGTGCTCTCTTCCCAGCATTTTGTTGAAAGATGGGTGAGAGAAGCAAGAATGGCCCGAGTGAATGGGCCTACTCTGAGTATGTGTCTGTAAATTAAAGGTGGAAAACTTGGAAAGGGCACTTGCCCTGGTGGTCAGGGTCACTGTAGCTTTTTAATGGGCTTTCTCCACGAATGTCCCTCGGAAGTCTCCCCCGTATTGGGGAATTTTTCATTTTTATTTTTTTGTTACATCCTCTATTTTTGCTTTTTACACGCAGAAATGCCCATTTGTACCGTCCTGTTTTGTCCTGTACTGTCCTTAATGTCTACTTTATGTAAACCTTTGTGGTTAATAAAGAAAGCATTATTATTTTTTCTCAACAGTTTACCTCGTTTTCAACGGTTCTAAACCTTTTATTCAAGTTTTAAACTTGATAAAATTTAGAAGAAGTGACCCAGCTAATACAGGGGTTCACTCGTAAATAATACGGCACCCCTTTACTGGGAGTCGCCCGAAATATCGAAACAGTGTTAGTCACAGAAAAAGGGGATGGCAATCGCAAGGTGACAAGAAGCGCCAATAGAGTCTACCTGAAACCTCCACCCGATTTTTTCAAGGACCAGCAGCTACGGACGGTGACTTACCGCACGGTAAGCAAAATCTCACATCGGGTGGAGAGAGCCACGGAGGCTAAAATCTAAAAGGCCTTCGGGTGCCTCAAGGCACGCAAAACTCACATCACCTGAAGCAGAAAGTACGCCACAGTAGACGTACATTTTGCCCCCCCCCCCCCCGGAAGCAAAGTCTCACTCTTTGGAAACCCTAAAGAGTGAAGAGATAGTCTTGTGCCCTCCTACTGCGGGCCGAAAATTGTGAGGGTCAAAGTGACCCAGGTCCCACCCAACGTGCCCATACCTTGGCTGGCCTCGTCTGTTCTTCCTGGAATCGAGGACAGGATGAGCATGCTGCAAGTAGAGATAATAGGGAGAGAGAACTGGTCAGATATAGGCATGCAAATGCTTATATAAACTGACCGGGAATGTATCGACGCTATCCCCGATATCATAGACATCGAGGAAGGACTCCAACTCCCTATAAGCGCAGAAGGAAGACGGCCAAAATGTTATCTCTGTGGGTCAATGGGTCATCTCAGAAGACAGCGAAAAAGAAGGCCCCAACCTGGTCCGCTGCTACCAAGAGCAGGACAGGCAACAAACCCAGAAGCCCCTTCCACGGTGAGTAGGAGGGCAACGTCCGTGGCACCCGTACCAAAGCCACGGACAACTAAAGCAGCAGCATCAGTGGCGGCAACACCAGTAGTTGCACCAGCAAAAAATCGCCGGAGAGGGATTCACTACCACCACCAACAGCCGTGGAGCACATACCTCTGCCAGATGCCATGGACTCCAACATGGAGTCTGAGGCGGGAGTGAAGTGGCAAAAGGTCTGCCACAAAAAAACAAAAAAAAAACCCTTAGCTTCACCCTCCAAAAGTGAAGGCACACAAAGAGGGGAAAAGGGTGCAAGGAGACTTGCAGCAAGACCACCACAAGCACCACCGCTAACAACAACCACACCACCACCAGTATCACCAAAAACACCAACAACACAAACACAACAAAACACACACACCCAACGGCAGTAACAAGAAAAGAGCAACAAAATCATCTCTCCCCCAAAAAAGTATACAGCCATAAACATGGCAAATAAAGAACTCATACAACATATAAAGCAGCACACAGACATCACAGAGAAAAACTACTTCACCCCACCAACACCAAGAACTCTCCCAACAAACATAAGCATCATTGATATCAAAATAGAACAGTACAAACTTTTAAAACAAAAATTCCCCAACGCAGTTGGAACTTCAGAGGGTCGGTTACCAAGAGGATATACAATGATATCCTCTTGGAAACACCCATGACCAGCCAAAGAGACGGTTCTACTGTCTCTTCCCCACACGATCAAGGTATGTGATCCTTTCTCACTCACCCCGTTTCCTCATCCAGCATGGCCGTACTTTGAATAGGCAGTATAAATGTACGTGGCCTGGGGTAATCTTGGAAGCAGGGTCACCTGCTCAACGACCTCAGGTCACTAAATATAGATGTGGTGGCCTTCAGCGAGACCAGAATCTCCGAAACACGAGCCTTCGCACCGATAGTCAGCGGCTACGATGTATACGTATCTCCCAGTCGTCCGGGAGCGAGAGAAGGAGTTGCTGTGCTTTTTCTGAGAGGCTTGGATCTCGCCATACAGGCTATCTTCCTGGACCCTGAAGATAAGTCGGTGGTGCTGGACGTGACCAGCAGCGAAGGCAATGTTTCAAGCTAGTAGACGTCTGCGCCCCCAAAACGCTAACATCTGTATTTTTACGATTGTTCTGTAGAATAGGAGGTTAATTATATGTCTAAACTTTGCTAGTGCTCCGATGAATCAAAACGAAAGTTTGGAAGATACGATTGTCAGCAATAAAATGTTTTGAACATAGTTTTGATTATTCTGTAATTTATATTCCGGCTGTGTAAATCATCTGATGTATTTACATTGATCTATTTTTCTTACTGGTAATAATGTAGTAATAAATTACTGACCCTTCCTGTTTATAATTATATATAGAGTATATATAAGTCTAAATATTATTATTATTATTATTATTATTATTGTTATTGTTATTCCTTGAATCTCAGTCATTGATGTTGGTTAACTGGAAAGTCCGTTGGATTGAATATCAAGCCACTACCTGCAGCCTCAGATATTCAGGACGTATCGGAGGGTTCTTGCTGTTCCAAGCAAGCATGCCTTTTGAAGCGTTCCAAAAAGCGTGAAGGGGCCGATTTTCTTTAACCATCCCTGGAAACCTTTGGAGATAGTCCCCAGTGCGCCTATGACAATCGGGATCACTTTGACTTCATGGCAGTTCCAAATCCTTTTCACCTCCCACTTTAGGTCCTGGTATCGGTTAATTTTCTCCCTCTCCTTCTCTTGCACTCTCGTGTCGAACGGGCAGGCCACATCCACAATCAGGCACGATCTTTTTTCTTTGTCCACAACCACCAGGTCAGGTCTATTGTGTTCCAGTTTTTTGTCCGTCTGTATCCTAAAATCCCACAGCACCTTCACCTGACTGTTCTCCATCACCGCCTCTGGCCTATGCTCATACCATTTCTCAGAATGTGGTAGATTGTTTACTTTGCACAGGTGCCAGTGGATCACCCTGCCCATCACATCGTGTCTCCAGCCCTTATAGTGGGTCTGGGCTAGGTGTTTACACTCGGACACAATGTGAGCCACAGTCTCCTCTCTCTCTCCACAGATCCTGCACAGTGGGCTAGCCTCCTCCTTGTAGATATGGTGCTTCAACCACTTCGTTTTGAGGGCCTGCTCCTGCGCAGCCATTAGCATTCCTTCTGTAGCCTTTTTGAGGTCTCCTCTTCTCAACCAGTTCCATGTCTGTGGATGTCTAAATTCAGTTTTCTCAAAGAAGGTACTATGAAGGGATTTTCCCTTAAGGCTGCTCTTCCTCCTTGATGTTATTTCCTCCTTGGATATCCCCTGGCCTACTGTCCCCTCCTTCAGTACAGCTCTGAGCATTGGCTCCTTACTATAGGTCACGTATTTGTATAGGTTGTTTTTCTCCATCTGAACACAGTCCTCTATGCTGATAAGACCTCTTCCACCCTCAGATCTCCTTAGGTAGAGTCTATCGACATCACTCCTCTTGTGGAACATGTTGTAGATAGTCAATAGCTTCCTAGTCTTCCTATCCATTTCTTTTTGTTCAGCAACATTCCATCTCAGAATTTCCGCACTGTACCTAATAATAGACACAGCTCGGGAATTTACTGCGCTTATGGCATTTCTGCTGTTCAGATGTGACTTCAATACGCTCCTTACTCTCCGAATGTATTCAGTTCTTAACAATTCCTTCATTTTTTTGTTCTTTATGCCATCAGCCTCCAGAACGCCCAAATACTTGTATCCTTCCTCAGAGTCAATTTCCTTTATCATCTCACCTGTTGGTATCTGGATCCCGTTACTTCTGCTCAACCTACCCCTCTTCATCACAATGACTCCACATTTACCAATACCAAACTGCATACATATATCACTGCTGAAAATACGGACAGTGTCAACAAGCACATCCAACTCCTTCTCACTTTTCCCGAAGAGCTTAAGATCGTCCATGAAGAGGAGGTGATTGATGGTAAGCTCTCCCCTTCCCAACTTGTATCCTGCTCTCACTTTTCGCAGCATAATGGTCAAGGGCATCAGGGCAAGGACAAACAACAGAGGGGACAGGCTATCTCCCTGGAAGATACCTCTCTTGATCTTCACGCTTCCCAAGGATACTCCAGTTGATGTCAACTCTGTCTCCCAGGACCCCATACTCCTGCCTAGCAACTGTCTGATGTTATCTGCCACCCTGAAGATCTCCAGGCTTTTGGTGATCCAGGAATGAGGCACCATGTCAAATGCCTTTCTGTAGTCTATCCATCCCATGGCAAGATCAGTGTGTCTCCTCCTGCAATTCCCCATTACCATCTTATCAATAAGCAACTGGTCCTTTGTACCACGTGACTTCTTTCGGCATCCTTTCTGTTCGTCCGGTAACAAGTTGTTTGTGTGGAGGTGATGGTAGATTTCCTCAGACACAATGCTCGTCAACAGTTTCCACATTACGGGCAGACATGTGATAGGTCTATAGTTGGTAACATCATTACCCTTGATTCGGTCTTTCATTATCAGAACTGTGGTACCTTTTGTCAACCACTCTGGCACCTCACCCAACACCAAGCAGTCATTGAACATGGCCGTCAGCTTCGGGTGGAGGGATGTTAAATGTTTAATCCAATACCCCTGCACACCATCTGGGCCTGGTGATTTCTAGTTGATTAGTTTTTTGGCTTGCCCCTTAAGAGTTTCAACTGTGATACTCAAATCAGTCTGTTGTTGTGCCTGCTCACCGATCTCCCTCTGTACTGTCTCAATCCACCCTGCCTGGGCATTGTGTCTAACATCCTGCTCCCATATTCCTCTCCAGAATGTTTTAGCTTGTTCCGCCCCAGGGATCAAGTCGTTGCCTCTTTCTTTCCCCTCAAGCTGTCCAAACAGCATCTTCTGGTTGTTGTCGAACATGCGGTTCTGTTTATACTGACTGACTCTGTTCTCGTATCGCCTGATTTTGGCACTCTTTGCTACAATGCGTTGCTTCAATTCCTCTATGATTATTATTATTATTATTATTATTATTATTGGCGACCTACGTAGGAAATCGTATTATCGTGAGCTCCGCAAAGTTTTGTTATTTCCGTTTGTTTAAAAATTGCCATTTATGGAAAATTTTATTGTAAACTGTTTATAAGCACACATACATTGTTTTCCGAAAAGGACACCCAAAAAGATTGGGGCCTTGTGCCCAAAATTTTAACTTTTATTATTATCCAAAAATTTCTTTGAAAAAAAATGGCTAATTCCCCTCTGCACGAAGCAGCTGAAAGCCTTCCTCACAAAATAACACGCACACCGACACCACCATTGTAAATGTTACTACGTTTGCCAACACAAAAAAAAATATAAGCAGTAGCAATATTTTAAATTTGTCTCAGGCAGACATTCATTTCCCGCCATTACCAATGACTGCAGGTGTTAAACCCTCCACCACCACCACCACCGCAACAACCACCACCACCACCACCACCGCGACAACAGAAACAAAAGAAGAAAAAAATAAATTAACTCGTGACGTCGAAATGAAATCAAGCAAAATGGACTCTTCCCCACCAAAGACGACTGACGTCACAACCACCACAACTGAAAATAAAATTAATATTAACGATAGCAACAACAACAACAATGACATTGTAAAACCGACCCTCAGTTTCGCCATCGTAGCAAAACAATTCGAAGCGTTCACGGTAACCCAAGAAGATTTAGAAAATGCCAAACAAATGGTAAAGAAAGATGGGTACAGGGTCAGCCTCACCCCACCCCCCCCCCCACCTAATAAAATGGAGCATCGGCGCCTGTGCACCGTGTCGTATAGAACAATAAATGTAAAATCGCGCCGAGTGGAACGGGCATCCGAGTCCCAAATCCAAAAAGCTTTGGGACATGTGTGGGCAAGAAAAACCCACATCAGACGTGGGCAAAAGTATGGAACCGTGGATGTGTTCTTTGAAACACCAGAGGAGGCTAGAGAACACTCCATGGCCCCATTAAAAAGTGACGACTTCACACTCGTCCCAAGCTATTGTGGCCAGAGACTCGTAAAGATCAGGGTGACCCACGTTCCACCGGCCATCGAAATTCCCTGGCTAATAGCGGCTGTCCTCACCGGCATCGAAGCCAACACGAAAATAATAGCAGTAGCAAAAGAAAAGCAGGAAAACTGGTCCGGATCTGGGATGGAGCTCCTGATCCAAGCGGACCAAAAAAGCATTGAGGAGATCCCAGAGGTAATAGACCTCACTGACGGCAGCCACCTCACGGTAATTGTCGAGGGCAGAAGACATAGGTGTGTCGTTTGTGGTGAAGGAACCCACCTAAGGGCTTTCTGCCCTCAGGCTAAAAGGTTGAGGCCACCTCTCCTACCCACCCCAGTGACAAAACCATCAACACCACCAGTAGCAGAGATGGCAGCAACAACTGTAGCAGCAACAACAGAAGCAACTATAACAGCAACAACCCCAGCAACAGTAGCAAAACCAACACCACTACCACCACCAGCAAAACCAACACCACCACCACCCAACGCTTCAGAACTAGCACCAGCGCCTACACCATCCACCACACCACAACCAAAACTAACGGCTGTGGAGGATTTTCCACTCCCCGGCCTATCACAACTGGAGACAGATTGTGACGACGAGGAGTGGGAAACGATATCCGGAAAAAAAAAAAGAAACCAAAAAAGAAAAAATTCTCTTCCTTCCCCCTCCAAAAACAAAATACAGAGGGAAACAAATAAACTAAGAAACAAAAAAGTTAGGACAGATATGCCACCATCCACACCAGCATCACCAACCCCATCAACCCAAACACCAACACCATCACCATCATTAACTCCAACACCACCATCACCTACACCACAAAAGTCACCAAAATTCGAAACAGAAACAAACCCACAACAAACGCAAACAAAACAAAACAACCAAAACGATACACACTACACAGCATTAAATTTGAACAACAAGCAATTATTACACTACATCCAACACAACACCAGCATCACAGAAAAAGACTACACAACAACCCCAAAATTCACACCACCTCCACACATACAAATCACTCGCATCACACAGAAAACGTACATGACACTAAAACAAAAATTCCCCAAAGACATCGGAGACTTCCGACAAGCACTCTCCAGGAGGATTTATAAGGACATCCTTCCTGAGGAGGCCACAAACAGTGAAAAGGATGGAAAAGCCGTCCTTCCCCTACGAGAAGTAAGGTAAGTGGTCTTTCCCATCTTTTCCACTCCTTTTCAACATGACCTCACTCAGAATAGGCAGCATAAATGCGCGTGGCTTGGGGTCGTCATGGAAGCAGGGCCACCTGCTCAACGACCTCAGGTCACTAAACATAGATGTAGTGGCCATCAGCGAGACCAGAATCTCCGAAGCACAGGCTTTCGCACCGATCTTCGGCGGCTACGATGTGTACGCATCTCCCAGCCGTCCGGGATCGGGGGGAGGAGTTGCTGTGTTTTTTCGGAGAGGTTTGGATCTTGCCATACGGGCCATCTTCCTGGACCCAGAAGGTAAGTTGGTGGTGCTGGACGTGACCAGCGGAGACGGGCAAGCTTTCAGGTTAGTGGCCGTCTATGCCCCGACAGGAGCAGGGCGGCCTGATTTCTTCCGGCGTCTGGAGACCTTTCTTGGAACGTCCCGCTCTTTAGTGTTAGTGGGCGACTGGAACGGGATCTTAGATGCACGCTGGGATTGTGTGGGATAGGGAAGGAGGGTGCAAGAGTCTCACCAACCTGCTCAGACGTTTTGAACTGTCTGACAGGTACCGAATGGATTTCCCGAATGTACCAATGTGGACTTGGACAAATCGCATAGGGTCATCCAGATCATATCTAGATAGAGTATTTTGTAGGGAAATAGATAGGTCTAGCATAGGCTGTCCACAATTCAAGATAGTCAGCTACACGGACCACAAATTCGTGATCTGTGTGCTTGACTTAGATAGGCTTCGTAGACGAGGACCCGGCTACTGGAAGCTAAACGCGTCCTTACCAGCGCGCAAGGCCTACAGAGACCGGATTAGCGAACTAGTTAAGCGGGCGTTGACGGGGGCCATCGTCAACAACAAGTGGTGGTTTGCTCTGAAAAGAGCAATTAGAATAGAGTCCATTAGGTTTAGTAAGACTTTAGCAATAGAGAAAAATAGAGCAGAGGGAGAATTAGTTAGAAAATTAGATGAGGCGCTTAGCAAAGGCATCGCGACCGACGTACTTGCGGCGAAATTGGCCCTTGACCAATTCTTCAATGCAAAGCACGAAGGCTGCGTTGTCAGAGCTAGGGTGCGTGCTCTCAGACACGAGGGAACGAAAGCCGTTCAATGGGCCCGAGTGGCGGAGGCGCGTCGTGGCAACAAAGCCACGATCCGGTCTTTGGTGGACCACGACGGGCGCATGCTACTCGATCCCGGGCAAATGTGTGAAGCTTTTCAGCGACACTTCGCTCAACTGTTCGGGGGCAGTGGCGGGCCGGATCGAGGGATGGACTTTAGTGTCTACCTCGACGGACTGCCGCGGCTTTCGGCCACTGAGGCGGAGTGTTGCGAAAAGCCGATAACAACCGCTGAAGTACGGGATGCAATGACTAGTTGCACAAGGGGCAAATCGCCTGGTTTGGATGGTCTGCCCTATGAACTTTACGTACAAATGCCAAACTTGTTCGGAGGCCTCTTGGCGGACGTCTACTGCAACTGGCAACAGAACGGGAGAATTCCCAGCTCTGTGAGCCGAGGAGCGGTGGCGCTGCTGAGAAAGGATCCGAACAAAGGGGATAACATAGATAATTTTAGGCCCATAACTCTGCTAAACACAGAGTTCAAGATTTTGGCCAAGGTGCTAGCAAAGAGGTTGGCGCTTGTCGTTGGTGGTCTGGTGGGAGAGGCACAGACATGCGCCATTCCCGACAGATCCATCCACGACAACCTCCACCTCATGCGATACATCGTAGAGAGGGTAGCTAGGGAACCTGGCACGGGTGGGTCTTTGATCAATTTAGATCAGTCGAAAGCCTTCGATAGGGTCGACCATCGTTACCTAGCGGCAGTCCTGAGGGCGGCTGGCTTTGGGCCCGTCTTCAGAGGCTGGATCACTGCCATGCACAGCGACATCTGCTCTGTAGTGAGAGTGAACGGTCACCTTTCGGAACCGTTCAACATCATGCGCTCGGTCCGCCAAGGATGTCCCCTCTCGTCCCTATTGTACGTATTGACTCTCGAGCCATTACTGCAAAAAACTGGAGACGTTGAGGGGGGGTCCCGCGCGAACTAGGATGCGGAAGATCCGTGTCAGCATATGCCGACGATGTCACCGTAGTGGTGTCGAGCGCCAAACACATCGAGGCGATCGGCACTACACTAAGAGAATACGAAGCGGTGACAGGAGCAATGATCAACCAGGAAAAGTCAGTGGGCCTGCAGCTCGGCACCTGGAGAGGCAGGTCCATGCCGTCCAACAGCGTCGTCGGGCGCTGGACGGACGGACCGGTTAAATTGCTAGGGGTCTGGTTCGGTCCAGACCTCCAGACGGACAAAAACTGGGACGAGGTGACGAGCAGGGTGGCTTCTCTCACCCAGAAATGGGCCGAGAGGAAGCTATCCCTGAAAGGTCGAGCGGAGGTGGCGAATGCGTATATCGCATCCGTCATCTACTACCGCCTGACCGTCGTACCTTGTCCTAAGCCCCGCCTGACTGCGCTGGAGCGTTTGCTCTTTCGCTTCTTGTGGAAGGGACGCGCTCCGATGGTCAGGCGGTCCATCTGCTGTCAACACCCGCTACGTGGAGGGCTGGGCATGCCGTGGCTGATGATGCGCAGACACGCGCTCAGGCTACGACATCTCCACCTCTTCCTCGACGGTGATCAGGTGTGGTCGCCGTTTGCAAGACACGTTTTTCCCCAGCTCGTCTCCTTGACGGAGCTGCAGTCCTGGGTCAAGCGAAGACCGAGTGGGAGCGCTTGGAGACTGGAATGTCTTCAGGCGCTCACAGCCCTCGACCAATCGGGCAATGTGATCGGTGGAAACTCCACCTTGGCGTTCTATAGGGGATTAGTGGAGGGGAAGAGCGACGACGTACTTGGAGAAACTCTAGGCGTCGACGAAAGTCAACTAGCCAATCTCTTCGGAAGGACTTTCGGGCCGGGGCCTATGGACAACTTCCAGAAATCCCTGGCCTGGCAGTGCTACCGAGGAGCTTTGCCAGTTCGGGATAAACTCTACAGGCATGGAGGTGCCGTCAGCCGGGCATGTCCGAGATGCGCGCAGGGCGACGAAACCGTCCTGCACGCACTCGTCCAGTGTCCGAACATTGCT